>CM060682.1:209185123-209881790 GCA_030686995.1 Artemisia argyi | reverse complement strand
TGAATGTAAGTCGATAGGACTAGTTTGACGTCAGTTGAGTTGGTGGTTTGTTCTTGTAAATAATCGATAATTTGATGGGTTCTAGTTAAGCTTTTAGTACTATCTAGTATCAGGCAAAATCTGTAAGGCCTTTTATGTACAAGTGACTTTAGTCATTCCGTCGCTGGATTATTATGAACATTCCTTAGGTATAGAACTGATGTTGTGTATTGCTATTTCATTCAAATCTTTGTAAATATCTTCATCGATTGGTATTGAACTATTGAACATGTATAGTGGTATTACACAACATTTAGCGGTGATACTACACTTGTTACATGTTTGGTCGCTACCAATCACCGTCTTTGCTAATCGTCTTCCTCAGTCCCTCCTAACAAATGTCTCCGGCATACTTGATCAAAAATTTATTTTTGAGAAGCACGATTGTAAGAAAATCATATCTTGTGACTAACTCGCAGCAACATTAGGATAGACAAGTCGATACAAACCATCATCATGCAACATAATGTAAACAAGTAATAAGTAACTTCACACTTTTTCCGTCACAGCTCACAGAAATGTAAACAACAAACTTGATTCCCTGAAAGTAGGGGCATCTTCACCCATTTACCTATATAAATGGGCCAGTTTGGGTTAAGTTTCTTCTTTAAAGGTCGGTTAATCTATAATTTTAATTACAAATGAAAGATTGTTAACTCATGTGAAATGTGTTAAAAATTCATTGACCTCCTAGTGGCTTTGTTAAAGATATGTTGAACATAACCATGAGTAAAATTAGTGGATATATTAAAGATATGTTGAACATATTGATGAGTAAAATTAGAAAACTAACGAGCAAGTGTTCATACGGCGTTCCTGTAGGAATTTCATGTGTGCACGTACAACATATAAACTAATACAACTAATCAGTTCATGGACCTATGGGTTACACATTAACATGAACTTGAAACCATATTTAATATGCATAAGAGTATGCATATTATCACAAGTACACATTCATGGCAAGAGTTCTTGGTTGATTAAGCTATGAGTTTAAGTTAACGGGAAAACAATGCCAAGGGTATTTTGGTCTTTTGTGTTGGACGGCCAAAAGGGAGGGAAGGAGGGAAATGGGATTTCAAATTAGTTTGAAAGAGTTCTATGATTATAGGAAAGTCATAAAACTTGTTATGGTGATTGATGGGATTATGGCTATAGGATCAAAACTCTTTAATTTGTCATAACTAAATTTTTATCACAAATCACACCCTCCCCTTTCTCTCCTCTCCTCCTTGCTTAGGCCAACCAAAACCTAGCCAACACCACAACGTTTTGTGGTGTTTTCTTGCTTAGTTTCTCATCTCTAGTGTAGTGGTGATAAACACGGGAGTTGTGAAGGGGACCAACTATCCGGTTTCTTAATCAAAGTGTTGGTGTGGGCTAAAGGATTTTATTAATCATCTAGTTCTATAGATTCATAACTATCCGGTTTCTTAATCAAAGTTTCTCATCTCTAGAGATTCATAACCCTCCCGTGATCTTATTAATCATCTAGTTCTTGGATGTGGACGATTAGGGTATTGATAACAATTTGATTTTAGGTTTACTGCTTATTGACAATTGGTTATTGATCATACCATCATCAAGGTACACGCGAATGGATCCACTAAGAAGAAATTTAAAAATAAGAAGAACGAGAAATATTTTCAACCACACATTTCAAATGAAGAAGGAGAATTTCATGAGAGATGCATATCTTTTTGTAGGTGCATCTGAAATATGCGGCTGTGGTTATTTCTCATTCTTCTCATTTTACTTTTATTTCTTATTTGATCATTATTCGAAGGTACGCATCTTGTACCATTTGTCTATATATAATGTGTTATAATGTTCTTATGGTTTTATATGATTAATCTCAAGATGCATAATAGATCTTTATTATCATTAAATTCGTTTATGTCAATCATATGTTATTAATCTCATTAGTTCATGTGTCCGCCGCGTATGATTTACATGTTTGTTTGAAATAATTTTTATCATGATTCTCGAATTTCCATTAGTGGCATCCGAGCTAGGCTTTATGTACGTGTCTTGATAATTGTCATTGTTATTGCATGATAGATATGAATATTTGATTGAATCGTGGGGTTTTCTTTTGGTTTTGGTTGGGCTGATTTTCAGCCATGAGTTTCAACTACACAAATATCCTCTCTTTGATCATTTTTCGTGTCTAAATTTGTGATAAAAATTAACCATTGTTATTACATGTATTGATCATATAAATCCGTGCTTAATTTTTGTGTTTGGGAAACCTTCTTGTTGATGCTGTTTTGAGCCGAATGGTTGCACACCCGAAACACTGAAATGTTATGGTTAATGGTGATGTTTGGTGTCTAAAACCGTTTTTAGTTGGGGTTGTTTTGGCTGCGGGTTTCACACATCCAAAACACAATCAAAGAACATTTTAATTATTTGTGTCAATTTTGTGGTAACATTTGTATCATTATTAGCTTGTATTAATCTTGGTGTTTAAAAGGTTGTTGTTTCTTGTTCTTGTTGTTTCTTATGATTGTTCAAACCTTGTTTTTATTATCATTAGAAACACACTTTAAAAATCATAAGATTGTTGTATACTTTTTGATATTGATCTTGTAAATAATATGTGATTGTTTGTTGATTTTAATTAGATGAACATAATTTTTAAATATAACCATGTTGATATTGATTAGTGTTTCAGGACACTAAATGATTTAAAGAATATCTTATGGTTAATTGAAATAGAGTAAACATTTACTTCTTGGTTTTGATTCATAATCACCCATAGATGTTTGTTGATTTTGATTATATGGACAAGTATTTTAATTAAAAATAATTTGTTAAGTGTTTAGTGTTTTAGGACACTAAATGGTTTAAAGACATGTCTTGATTAATCAAAATGGTGTAAACATTAGCTTATGATTAATTAATTGTCTATATGAGTAATTACCTAACCCGAATAGGTTTATTCGGGTTCTAGTTCAGGTTGGGTCCGGGTCAGGTCGGCCTTTTTAACACCTCTAGATGGAATTGCTTAAATTTACTACGTTACCCTTAATCAAAATTGTTATTTACATAACTATATGGAAACATTAAATAATTGTCAACAAGGTAAAACTCTATGTTCGTGACTTTTGCAAAAATCAAGATTGAAATAATGTATTTTTTTAACTATGTTTTTTTGTGTGATAGACAATAATTTTGGGACGGAAGTACTGGTTTACTATTTATGGTTCTCTCACATACGCTTATAAAAGGTGTATAAGGACAACATTTAACTAGCAATAATATATTAGGAAGTTACCATGAAAGAAGATTTTCAAGCCACAGATACATGTCAAAGATTAAGATAGCACATTCGTTGTGTAATTAGAAGCGGCCGTCTATAATCTACTACTACTACACAAACTCATAATTGTTGAGATTAAGATAGCACATTCGTTGTGTAATTAGAAGCGGCCGTCTATAATCTACTACTACTACACAAACTCATAATTGTTGACAGGCCTTACATCTCTTTCTCCAGGATCGAATATGATCAAAACAACATCATGTGTATATCAAAAATAAATAGAGATAAAGAGATGTAAGGCCTGTCAACAGTGGTATCAGAGCCTTCCACCATGAAATCTGTGGATAAGTGGATGGGTTCAGGGTATGCAATTTGGATTTGTGATGTGTGAGTGATGATTCCATGGCTTGCAGTCTCTGTGTTTCTTTCTTCTTTTGGACAATTCTTTGCTATATGTCCTCTTAGTCTACAGTTGAAACAGACATAGTTCTTGAATGATTGATTTAATAGGAATTGGAAGATTTACACCTTTTACAATGACATAATCATTGTCTTCTGCAGTTGTGGAATTCCGTGGACACATATAATCAATATGTCCATCTTCTTCACGGATGTTGCATTTGTGAGAGAAAGTAACTGCCATTTCCTAGTTCTCGAACTGATGTATTGTTCGATGTGTTATAATTCTTGTCTCCTTCTACCATGCTTGCTTGCTTGCTTATAATCAGAACCGAGATGGTTTCTAGTTTTCTTGCTTTTGTGTTTGATCGAAAAGATCAAAAGTTATTGCTTTTGTTTTCTTGCTTGCTTTCTTGCTTGAAACTCTAAGGTTTCTTCTTGCTATGAACCACGAAGGGTTCGGTTTAATCTTGCTATGAATCACTAGGATTCGGTTTATCTTGCTATGAACCACAAAAGGGTTCGAGTTATCTTGCTATGAATCACGAGGATTCGGAATAATCTTGCTATGAACCACAAAGGGTTCGATATATTCCATCAATACAATTCAGTAAATATATCGCTTTGTTAATTCTGTGTAAACTTCTGCACTTGTTTTATCGCAACACGACCACAGAAACACACTGTGGAAAACTAGAAGGGGGGGGGGGGGTTGAATAGTTTTACGTCCTTTTAAAATTTATAAGCACAAGTTTGTTTTAAAAACTTCGATTCTTGTTTATGTGAATTCAATACTTGCACTATATGAACAATTGTATAATAACTAATTAACTAAACTAATTAGTAAAGGTAAATAAATAAGTAATGAGAAGAGTTAGAAAGATCAAACCACAACACAAGGATTTATAGTGGTTCGGCTACAAGGACACCTTCCTTGTTCCTACTCCACTCCCCGAGTCACCTACTCGAGAGTTTTCTTCACTATGTCAACAAACTCCCTTATGGCGGAGAAAACCTTACACACCAATATACACACCAATTAACACACCAATCTACACACCAATCTACACACCAATCTTCACACCAATCTTCACACCAATCTACACACCAATCTTCTTCACGCCTAGCTTCTACACACCAATCTTCTACACACCTTCTTCTACACACCAATCTTCACAACTATCCTACTTCACTACTAATCAACTTCTACTATCTACACAACTTCTAAATCTTCTAAACAAATAATAACAAGCACAACACAATATTCACAAATGAATATATATATACACTATGCACAACAACTCTTCAACACTTCTTGAACTTGGTTGTAGAGAGTTCTTCTTTTGCACTTAGAATGAGAATGGATGATGAGGGATTGAATCACTTGAAACAAGGATTAATAAACAAATGATCAAAGGGTTTTTGATGGGTTTTAGATGATTGTAGATCTGAAAATTTCGTGCAAAAGGTGGGGAAAAATTCCAGAATTAAGGTAGTATTTATAGGAGAAGAAATCTGACAGTTTCTGACAGGGGAGCGTGGCCGGTCCCCTTAAAGCATGGCCGGCCCCCTTAAAATTAAGGGGACCGCCCCTTATAATTAAGGGGGCCGCCCAACTGTAACGGCCAGAAAACTTGTCTTTTAGTGGGGAAAGTTTATTTGGTGAAAAACTAACTGATTTTGGTTAAATATTTGAAATCATATATTTAGTATGATTAAAACATTTTTCCTTAATACCAAAAGTGTTTTTCAAAAATATATAATAAGATTATATAATTAAATAAACTTTGTATTAGTTAATTAAATACCCCTTTGATCATGAGATGTATTAAGCACTTGTTTATTCATACCTTAAGTGATTAAGTTGGATATAATGATATAAACTAGCTTAATACTTGTTTACGTAGTAATCAAACGATTGACGAGTTTACATTTTGTGATCGTCAAAATATAGAGATATCGAAAAATATAAATAACGTTTTCATACATTATTTATGTCAACAATCTCCCCCTTTTTGATGATTACAAAATTTAAACTCATTAGTCGAAAATTAGTCTATATACAAGTATTAGAGTGAGTTTATATCACTTCTCCCCCTTTTTGTGAGCATCAAAAAGGTTATCCCGTTTTAATGGAAGCTCCCCCTTGATGTAAGCTCCCCCTCGTTTTGAGGCCAAAAGGAATCGAGAAATGGATATCTTGCAAAAATATTTAGTAGCAAGCAACATATATATGTATATAGCATGCAAAAATATAGACTAAACATAACCATATCATTAATCAAGTGAAAATAATACATCAAGCATTACATCAAATGAAACAAGTAATGCTACAAACAAAAGCCCTAAAGGCTTACAATCATCACATAATAAATAAACCAAAGCTCAAACATAAAAGTCCTCTCTAGAGCTTGCCATCCAAAATGGTTTAAGGTACTTTTATTTGTGAGTCACCAAGCATGTTTAATTGGGAGGAATGGATGGTGAACATGGAGATGGTGATGGAGGAGGAGTGTTTGTTGATGGTGGTGGAGGGGTTGTGTTTATTGTTGGTGGATGCAACAAGTTCTCAATATGAGAAAACATGTATTGCATTTCATCTCTTAGTCCGAACACAATTGTTCGGTTGTGGATGCAACAAAGGCAAGTGTCACCATGAGCTTCAAGTAAGCTCCATGGGACGGGGTTATAGGTTGGTGGATTGATAGGGGATGATGAGAAATGTGCATCAAGAGGTGTTAATGGTGATAATGAGAGGGTTAATGCAAGGGTGGAGTGTTCATTGGTAGGTTGTGATTGTTGAACCATTGGTGGAGGAGATAAGTGGGTGTTTATGTAGTCATTGATGGATGAAGTGGATGGTATGGAGGAAGTAGAATTTCCATTTGTTGAGGGTGTTTTGGAGGGTGCATTTGGTGCACTAGGAGATGAACATTGAGGTTGTGGTGATGGGGTGGTGTTGTCTTCATTTGTAAGATCAATGAAGAGTTGTTTGGGTGGTATAATGACAAGTTTTTGTTTCTTGGCATTGTTTGAATGGGTGGTTCTTGGTGATGACATGATGACGGTTTATGAATGATGAGGATGATGAATTATGAATTAAACATGCATGGGGATTATATAGTGGGAAAACATGTTTAGAAGTGGAATTATTTTGAAATTGTAATGTTATATTCCAAAATCAGTTTGGTTTTTAAGAGTAATGATAGCTGGGACTAGCAAAAGGGATCACATGATGCAAAAGAAAACAGTGTAAAAACTGTTTCAGATGGCCGGTCCCCTTAAATGGTGGCCGGTCCCCTTAATTTTAAGGGGGCCGCCCTTTATGATTTAAGGGGGCCGCCCATCTGACGACCCAGAAACCAAAATTTTCAAAAATTTTCTGGAAAGATGTTGTGTTCTGGTTTGAATATGCAGTAAGCTCAATTTGGACATCTCACATTTGTTTTGGTTTATTAGAAAGCATATATGTCAAATAGTTATATAACCATTAACTAATCATGCAAACATATATATATATATAGATCAAGAGCAACATGCATAAAGATATCAAGTTATCATCCTAAACACATATTCAAATAACAAGTATTTCCGAATAAACTTCGGACAAATAACACACAAGACATAAAAATAAAACATTGTTAAACAAGCACAATCCGATCATATCATTTCTTTTTCTTCCCGAAGATCCCCTTCAAAGTCTTCCCAATAGATTTGAAGCCACCTCTAACTTCTTCATGCAAGCTCTTTTGTCTTCTAAGCATCTCGGTAGTTCGTTCATGAAGCACTTCTTCAGTTTGATCACTTGGAGATGGAGTAGAATAGTTGGGATAGTCAAGATCCTCTAAATTTTCAACGAACTCAGAAAACGAAGGGGTACTAACATCATCGATGTTTTCCTCCTCATCGTCATCATCTTGCCTTGAGGATGATCCATGAAAGCTATGACGACGAGGTTTACCCTTGTCACTTCGAGTTCGTCGAGCTTGTTTTAGAGCGAGAGTACGAAGAGTGGGATAGATGGATTCATAAATACTATTGTCAAGATCGGGGTAGTACTCGATAACATGACGATAGATACGAGTAAGGAACATTCCATAAGGAAGATTGGCTTTGGGAGTTTTTCTAGCACACTCAATCCGTTTGATAAAGAAGTAGGCCAAATTGTACGGCTTTTCGACAGCTATACAATACAACATGTGAGCAAGGCTAGCCGGGAGATGGTCCCGGTGACCTCCGGTACCAAACGCATTCTCACGAATGAGTTCTTCCCAACGCTTCATGTGTGGGCTTAATTCTTTGAGGAGAAGTTGGTATGGAGAAATTTGAACGTTTTTGGATTTTATTTTTCGACTTGTGGTGGCACGATCTATACCAAGGACTTGACGAATTTCGTCGGGATGAGGAATTTCGTCGAGATATGGACCGAAGGTTGGTCGATAGCGATTAAGAGATTCGAGGTCCCACTCGTTTGAGAAAACGGCTTGACCTCTAAATGGAATTTGGAGGATATGACCAAATTGTTCGAGAGTGAGGGTGATAAATTCATTTTGAATCATGAAAGAGATGGTGATGAAACCAAGATCATTGATTTGGACGGTGACTTGGCTATAGAAATCCATTATGAAACGAGGAATGATGGGTTCATTTATTTCATAAAGACAATTGAAGTTGATGCTTGAAAACAAGCGATTTATGTACTCGGATTGAGCAAAAGCAAGATCTACTACACGTCCCTCATGAATATTTCTATCTTCAATTTGACGATAGATAAGTCCAATAGAAGGAGATGTGGTAGGGAGTTGAGAAACTTTGGGAATGTAGTTTTTAGTGTGAGAAAGATCTTCGGTAGTTGCTTTGGGCATTTTCACCTAAACACATCAACAATTCAAAAAGACCAAAATAAATATAAAGAAAGATAAAAGTACATGTTTATAGTTAAGGCTTATGTTGGAACGTAAACATACTTCGTCACTAATCCTAAGAAGTAGATTATCATGTTCCTTAATGTTGTTTTTAACTCGTTCTAGATATATTTTATGAAGTTTAATGAGTAGTTATGGACAAATCCAAACGCCCCTTTAAACATCTTAATATATCATGAAATTTGCTAGATTTCACATTAGATTGTAAAACTAGCTATTTCTTGCGAGTTTCTTATGCATGTAATTTGTTTTTGAAAAAGATGGTTTGTATTTTTAACAAAAAAAATCATTTTTAGTAATAAAACAAACGCTTCCTTAACTATTGACTTATAACTCAAGTGCGTCAATATACATATGAATTATATATTTTGACGAGTTCGATAAACAATATTAAGGTTTATAATTATAATAAAGTTTTATAAAAATTATAAAAGCTATGTTTTGATATTATTTGGACATAATCCAAACACCCCTATATTGTGAACCAATATAATTTTTCTTAGTTGAAAAATGTAATTTCAAGTTTTACAAGTTACACGAGTATAATGTAGTTAGTTTTAATACGTTTTCAAGACATTATTCAACAATGTGTTTACTAAAATTTTGAAAAGGAGTGTATGAAATTTTTCAAAAATTTTCGACATGATAGTTTATAATAACTAGTTTCTAGTGTTGATTAATCATCCTAATCCTAGGGGAAGCATTTGGTTATGAAGTTTTAAGGCTAAATTTGAAAGAAATTATGAAATTTGACGAATTTTATAAAACATGCATAATCATGAGTATGATCAAATAAGATGAAATTAGATGAAATGTGTTATGAAAAACTTACAATAAGTAATGGTGATTGTGTTAGATGAATTTGCCCTTTGCGAATTAACCCGAATTATGTGATTTGGAAGTGATTTGAGAGGTTTTTGGGTTTTGGTTTTCGTCACAGCAGAAGCAGTGGAAGGGGAGTATGAAAAAGTGGAGTGTTTGGCAAAATGAAAAAGGAGAAAAACGGGTTTGAGCTATCAGAGGGCCGGTCCCCTTAAACATTAAGGGGGCCGCCCTTGTATTTGCTGCCGGTCCCCTTAAATATTAAGGGGGCCGCCCTTAAAATTTTTATTTTTCAAGTTTTGGTTTCTGGAACAAACAAGAAAGTATTTATATATATATATATATACTAGATTTATATTTAATCAAAAATACGTTGAAGAATATACGCACGAGAGGAATTACTTGACATTTTTACTTGACATTTTGTCAATAAAATTTTCTTGATTGTTTCGGATGAAATTCATCAAGTTGTCAAGCAAACGAGAAAGTTGTGAAGTGTTTGTTGCATTTTTAGTAAAAAGTGTTTGTTGCATTTTTATGTCTGCTGTCAATAGAAAAAAATAACTATTTGAATTTGAATTCATTTTTGAGTAGTAAATATGTACGTTCTGCCTTAGATGTTTTGTTTTCGTATACTTACATTCTGCATCTGATTTGATCCAGCATTCTCTTTTACATTTACGCATAGATTCAGCTTTTTCCTCTGCCGTGTTGGTTTTCTGAAACAGCTCCCAAAGTGATTCTCTATTCTTCTTCATGATCATACTTGTTTTTGGCCCTCCAACTTCTGAACTGAAGACTTCATGCTGAAGTGGATCAATGATGGCTTCGTGTTCATTATTTGCGGCCTCTTCTAGAATCTTGCTACCACCTCTGCTAGTTGCACTCACATGTCTGCTTTTTCCAGAACAGGTCAATAGCCCCTCCTCCAACTTCTCTTTGACAAGCTTCAGTTTGTCATCTGTATCAGTTTCTTCTTTTATCATTTTCTCAACATACGTGCCAAAGTTTGGTGTTGCTGGATCAGTGATAAGTAGATCTGTTTCGAGAGCCTCTATCTTTTGAAATCCATCAAAAAGTTCGCCATTAGTACTTGCTGCATTTATGCATGTAAATGAGTTTGGGAGCTGATTGTCTCTTTGGGCTTTGCTAGATGGGTCGACAGAAAAGCATGATTTCACATTGCATAGTAGGGTGTTAGATAATGGCGGTTCTGTAAGACACATAAATTACATAATGATACAGGAATGACTTATAACTCTGAAAAATATTTTTGTCAGAAAGGTGGACAAGATGCAAAACTTACCTGAAGCAAACTCTTCATTGTCAGTCTGCTTGAACTTGTTATGCAATTGTCCTAGAATACTAATGTACTTTCAAATTTTATACAAATAAAAGCACACCTTCATAGTTTTGGGCAGAAGGCTTAACGCGTGATCACTTCTTTAATATGAACCAAGAAAGAATATAAAGCTACCTAGCTTATGGAAGCTGATGAGTTTTTCTGACTTTTTATAGATGTTTTGAAGGTGTGGCTCTTGGCTGAGTAATAGCCACGTCGTTGAAATAATAAAGATTTGTATATGTTTTGTGAAGACATATACAAACAGGTGATATTTAGTGTGTATCGGGCCAATCCCACTCATTGGTCATTGATGTATTTATATTTTAACTAAACCTCATTTATTGGTTATGCAAATCACACGTATTAACATGATATCAGCCTAAAAATACGATCCTTCAACCCTAACTTTTTTTTCTCTCCTTACTGCCGTGCATCACCTCCTCACCACCACAATATCTCAGTACCTATCAAACAAGTCTAGTACCTATCAAACAAGTCCAACTACTCGTTGTGCAGTGGTATTACTTCTTTAACAAACCGTTTTCTTGTTCCCACCATTATATTGTTCATCTGTAACAAAGTGTTTCAAGAACTACTGTTTACATCACACAGAGCAATTAATCAACCATATAGTCCTAAGTGACGTATTTGTGAATTGGAAATGGAACGAATAAAATTGATAACGTATTTGTGATAAGACAAGTGGTCTAGAGTGACCGGAATTCATGGTGCTCTTTCATTTCATTGCGAAGGTTTGGACCTCTTGGACCACATCACTCGTAGAACTGCATCAACAAGTACTCGTGACGTCGTTGCTGTTAAATATATGGATAAATATTAATATGTAAATGTCTAGTATCGAACCCGAGACCTCGGGATTGCACACTTTACAAACAAGAATAATGAATAATAAATATATATATGTTAAATGTATCGTATATATATATTTATAAACACTTAATGGACTAAATGGTTGTTAGTTATTAACCGTATGGACTAACAATCATTAGTAACGAAAGATAAGGACTAGAATGTAACTTGGGAGTCAAGAAGGATCTAGAACACCCTTGTGGGTGCCTAGGCCGGTCGATCATGGTGAGGGGAAGCCCAACCCATGCTTGTCTTGTCCTCCAAGTTTACTCTAGTATATATACAAGGCCAAGGATTAGGGTTTCACATCTTTTGTGCACACACACTAAACCCTAAATCTTTTCTTCTTGTGTTTCTTTCTTGGCCGATCGTCCGCCCCCCTCCAAGGGTGTTTGGGTCGATTTTGGTTAAACAAAATTAAGTGTTATTGTTTACTTGCATCAAACCTTTATTCGTTGGTAGTTTGTGTGTACAAGAACGAGGTAACAACATACTTTTGTTGTTATCAATGGATCGATTAACAAAACAGTAAGGGGTTAATCATTGATCCATATAAACCCTAATTAGGGTTCTTCATATTGTTAAAGACAATTGCTTTTGATTCTTGTTCAGGCTAGAATCACCACGGTACGTTCCTATTTAATTTATGTTAATCTCTTATGTGTTATAGATGTTCTTACGCTTCCGCAAATGTGTTTACCTATTTATGATTGTCATGATTCTTATATTATAACAGTGGTATCACGAGCTTGCTATAACATGTAATTGATTACATAAAACACATAAAAAACAAATTTTGATTGTGTTAGATACATGTTTTGGATCTAGGGTTTTGTTTTTTTTACCCTAACCCTAATTTTGGGGGGGGGGGGGGTCGATTTATTCCATTAACCCTAATTAGGGTTTGTGGTTTTATTAATTAATTGGATTAGAAACCCTAGGTTGCCTACATGTTTATGTGTTATTTGGGCGTATCCTTGACCTAATTGGTAATTGTTATACTTTGATCCGTGACGAAACATGCATGTTAGTTATAGGTTATTAATTGTTTATTAATTGTTAAGCTTTTTCACATGTTTAGATAGATCTTATATTGGGGAAGACCCCACAATTATTAAAATCAATTATGTGCTATGTGGTATGTGATTAGCTTTGGCCTACGCAATTGACTTGTCAATGTATGTGGCTCACTTCCATTAAGAGGTGAAGGCCCTAGTTAATTATATGCATATAAAAACCTAGAATTGATTTTGTTAGGATCTTTTCTAAAAAAATTGCATGTGGCTAATTGTTTCACCTTTATAATTGTTATGTTATTAGTTGTTTTATTTGTCTTTATTACTTGTTTTATTGTTTGATTGTTGGACACGTTTGTAAGCAATAAAAGGGTAATTTTTCCATAAAGAAAATAATACGGACTAATAATGGTGAAACCCTAAGTGATAAAGTAAGAATCTTGCAAGGTCTTAAGTGCCGCTAGTGGTCCGATTCGCACGGTAATCAGCTCCCAGGCGAGACTAGCAAAATTCATACTATATTACATGATTTTGAGATTGAATCCATAAACTTTTGCTTGATTGATATTTTGTACAAATATGCTTTTTAAAATTAAGTCTTTTAAGATGATATTCATAACCGTGATTTGAAGGCTTAGAAAAGAGCCTTAGAGTCTGCCTTGGTTATCACAATCTTGAATATGTCTTAAACGAATTACTTTTAAAATCATGATTGTAGAAAGTAATCTTAGGGTTTTGGCATAAACCTCAAGTAAAACTTTGTGTATTAATTTCACGAATTGGTAATAAAAAAAGTTTTTTGAAAACTTATGTTATAAAGATGAGTGCATGCATCTTTATACATGTTTTGATTTTCACATCAAAAATTTATACCCTAAAAATTTAAGTTACATGCCATCTAACTATAAGAAACACTTGAAGTTATTATTTAGTAAACGTGAGACGCAGGCTAAATTTTAATGACAAGGTAAATTTCCGAGTGTGTGTGAGACCACACATGGAGAATTTGCAGTTTCTAAGTTAGACGACTTAATTAAGTTGATGCGTGAGACCTAGAGCTTAAGGCATGAGATGGGATGAAACATGCTTACATGACAAATTGACGAATCAATTTGATGTAAATCCCATAATGATCTAGGAATTGGAAAAGTGTTTGCCAATTATTGTTCGACAGATTACCATCTTTTATACTTTCACCACTAGCAGATCAACTGATGTGGTGGAATCTATGTAAAGTTGGATCCTAGATTTTCAAGAAAATATGTTGGTTATATGAATATATCCTTGGGTATTATATTTTCTTGGAAATATAAATTATCGAAAATACTAAAATTGAATTTTGTAAATTCTTTAAATGTATTAATGCAACTCAAAACCGTAAACGTAAGTTATTCTTTTAATTGATCTACACCCGTTTGGGTTTTTGGTTAGAGTCAATATTTACAAAAAGAATAAATATAGTCTTCTTTCCATTACGAGAAGTGTGAGACTTAAATCCTATTCCTTTTCATGAATGAGAAAAGTATAATAGGATGATTAGAATTGTCTAAATTCTAAATACATAACTCAAAGCAAACTTTAATAGTAAGAGTATATGCACCTTATGAGTTATTAAATTAGAAGCTAGACTGATTACTGCATAATGGTAAAAGACGAATTAGATTATTTTATCTAGTTGTTTTGGTTTGACCATTTACAGATACTACATACAATTGTTGGAATGGTAAATCTATAAAGGAAGAAATTGCATGCCCAGCTTTTTCAAGTTAATAGTTTGGAATGTGATGAATCACATTTATGTAGTAGATTACATCATTTTATAACCTATATAATTGTTTGAATGGGTTTTCTTAAAAGATGTAGGAAAGTAAACAAGTACACTATTTCCTTTCACTGATTAATGAAACATTTACAATGTTGTCAAATTCAGTGGGAGTATTGTGTTCTTATGGCTGAATAAGGGATTATTATAATGTTCTATAATTCAGTGGGAGTTACAAGACTTATTGTCTTAATTGTAACTTAGATTATCTTTTGAATCTCAAGGTAATTACTTTCCAAATATAGACACTAATATTTTCAAGGATAGTCATGTACGTTTCCTTAATTGATTGAGTAAACTCTATATCTACTAAGTTATGTTAATGACACAAATCATATTATTCAAATTAACAAACGCGTGCGTGTTGTTTATATGATACATGGTGTTGTACCATGCACAAGTGGGAGAAATCTTCATTATGTGCAAAGTACAACACATAAGTATATGATTTAAAAGACTCTCTTAACTGCAAAGTAAGAGATTATAATTCTAATTAGATTAATACATCTAATCTTAGAAACACTTGGTGTTAAAATTTAGTAAACGTGAGACGCAGACTAAATATTAACAACAAGGTGAATTTCCATGTATGCGTGAGACCAACATGGATAATTTACAGTTTCTAAATTAGACATCTATTAGAACATATGTGTCAAATAAAAATACTACTTCAGCTTTAATATTTATGTATTAATGGAATGACATAAATGCATGAAGTAATATAATACTACTTCAATAATTATGTATTCTTAGAATGACATAAATAGATAAAGTAGTGTGTTAACTTGAAAATATTAGTGAAACCAAATGATGGTGTTCATGATTACTTTAATTATACATGTTTATACTTTATTGTATAGTTATAAATATGAAGTCTTCTAAGTATTATAAGACTTATAATTAAGTAAGACGTTAGCTTGTTATGGTCTTTTAATTAAGACATATACAAGAAGTCATTGAATTGATCAATGATTAATAACGAATAGTGAGATTATAACACGTTCATGTTTTAATGCAACATAAACATGAAGTGACTTAATTAATAAGTACTTGAGTTATAAAGCATGCAATTGGTTTGGAAATACTATTATACCATTAAGTTGACTTAGTTGGTAAATAAGTATGCCAACAGGAATATAGTTATCTTATATATATATATATATATATATATATATATATATATATATATATATATATATATATATATATATATATATATATATATATATATTGTTAGATCTTCTTACAATATTAATTCTAATTGAAGTATCACATATGGATAGTATGTTCAGTTAGGGAATCAAACTCTTGTTAGATTGTTTGATTAAAGATAACTATGACTTCTTTTCTTCCAAAAGTTATCAAGGTTAGAAATTGAGTATGGCTTGAATATACTCAATTAGACTCCTAGAAGATTAATAAGACGTTATTTCATTATGAAATGTGATGAATCACATTAAGTCTTAAATTGAAGTTCTGAATTTGTTAAGCTACTTACAAGAAGGATTGTTAACAAAAGAATATCAGGAACTATCAATGTGTATTTGTAATGTCCTAAAAGAGAACGTTGGATTGTTGCTCTAAATTGCTAAGTAGTTATAGATAGTCTCTGTATTACTAAAGGCAAGTGGGAGTATTTTATCTTGAAAAGATAGAATTACAAGATACATAATCTTCTAAAACCACACTAGTTAAAATCATGATGAGGCTTAACATGTAAATGATAAACCTCAAGATGATGGAATTATCATTCATAGATCCACTTGGATATCTCATATATTTAATTAATATGCTATGATTATATGATGTAGTATTACCAAAATAATGAATTGGGTAAATTACTCATAATATGAATGTTATAGATGCTGTTTATAAAGATATTCAAATTTAGAAAATTTGGTTTATCTTAATTCTTAATAGTTAGAGAATGATGATGAGTTATTCAAAGATAATGTAACCTTAGTGGTTTAAATCTTTGTGAAATAATCATATGGACAAAATTGTACACATATCTTAATGAATATCTTATGACAAGATTATTAATCATACTTAAGCAATTAACTATGATTGAATACTCTTTCTTAAGCACATTAAAGATATAAAGATGGTAAATTGTCATATTTATATGAATATGAAATTTGACAATGAATATCAAAAACTCTTTCTTGAATAATTAATTGAGCGAGGACGATAAGTAATCAAAAAGGAGTTTATGAATTCATGCAAATCTTTGGAAGTGTACAAAATGCAATAATCCATGAATGGATAAATGCATGCATCTAGGAGATTATTCTTATGATGAATTATTAAATCTATGTTTAGGTTTATAAATAAAATAATGTAATTTCTAAGTATTCCTGAAAGCTAGTGGGAGTATTATGTTTGATTTACTAAATCATATATGTTGTATAACATATAAGAGTAACATTCCATATAAGTAAAATGTTAGACTTAATTTGGAATGAAACGTTACTTGAAAGATTTAGGAAATATAACATACAACCTTGAAACAAAAGTTTATTATTAAATAAACAAGTGCGGTAAATAAATTCTAAATAGAATATGATATATTATTTAGGATGACTAAATGGATATACATATTTGTAAAGATCAAACATGAATAAAATCTAATTTTGACTGAAGAATTTTCATGTGCATTATATTATTGTTGTATCATGCTTAAGTGCTTAAATAATTTGACAATATTTGATATCCAATTAAAAGTTATTATATAACTTGTGTAATAGATATTCTAATGGAAAATGTTTGAAATTAGAATAATGATCCTCAAATTGGAATAGCTCCTAAACATTACACATTGGATATTAAGTTTACGGAAATTTTAAGAGCATATTGTGTTTAATATACAATGATGCTGGTTTAATTGAGATGACACTCAATAACTAATCATGGTAGGATTTTATCCTTGTTAATGGCCATGAGAACTAGTTGTGCTTACTAAGAGCATAGTTGCATTATACATTAAAGAATTAGAATACTTGAAACTTTAAAAGGTTTGAAAGTTTGATTGTCATAAGTTGGTGATTGAGGATATCACATTATTTATGAAGAATTATGTAGCTATATCAAGATAGTTGGATATACACATACAAGAATTTTAATTATTTAATTCTTGAAATAAGTATTCTCAAAATTCCTTTAGATCAAGGTTAGTTGATTTATGCCTTGTCAACAAGTATGAATGACATGACTTAAGGCATAATTCATTAACTAGAATTATCATGCATTGATCTATTTTGGTATTTGGATAAAGGACATTAAGCAATTATTATTTATAATGAATTAAAAGTACTTAGTACGTTTGTTTTCATTAATAATAAAGTGTGTCCTATATTTGCATGTTTAAATCCGTGAATAACTTATGTTATTCTAAATTGTCCATTGTCGATTAATGATATGGGAATATCATTAAACAAAGACAAATCTGAGTATTGGTTAAGAATATACTTGAAAGTATATTGATGCGTTGACATACCAATTTCACATGATATTTGATGAATTGAATATTGGACTTATCCCAATAATATGATTTAATATTTAATGTGAGAATCATATTTAAAGTTATCCTCAGACTTGAGATACCAGATAAGTGTCATGGATGTAGTGCATTTTTGTGAAGCAATCTACCGCTCACCGTAACAGGGAGTCATAAGGGTTGTTTTCAGAAGTGTTGCAAAGTTCATGGGTTATTCTTGTAGTCAAGAGAGAATTTGTTCCTTATGATTTGTTCAGAAGTTTAATACTGCTGGGCCCCTCGTAGGGTTGACAAAATGTTTGCGTGGCCACGCCCAAAGTCTATCTGGAATACGTTCAGATGTTTTGGTAATTTTGTTAAATCATAAAGAGACGAGAAACAGAAATTTAATAAAGAACCTCACATCTTTATTAATGTGGTATTAGTAATGAAAGGATAATTATAATGATGAATCATTAAAGGTTTTTCAGGAAACTTAGCTCGGATTGAACTAGGGGCATTGGAGTGTTGCAAGACGCTAACTAATGTCATTTTACTATTAATAGATATCCAAGTGGGAGCTGTTAAATATATGGATAAATATTAATATGTAAATGTCTAGTATCGAACCCGAGACCTCGGGATTGCACACTTTACAAACAAGAATAATGAATAATAAATATATATATGTTAAACGTATCGTATATATATATATTTATAAACACTTAATGGACTAAATGGTCGTTAGTTATTAACCGTATGGACTAACAATCATTAGTAACGAAAGATAAGGACTAGAATGTAACTTGGGAGTCAAGAAGGATCTAGAACACCCTTGTGGGTGCCTAGGCCGGTCGATCATGGTGAGGGGAAGCCCAACCCATGCTTGTCTTGTCCTCCAAGTTTACTCTAGTATATATACAAGACCAAGGATTAGGGTTTCACATCTTTTGTGCACACACACTAAACCCTAAATCTTTTCTTCTTGTGTTTCTTTCTTGGCCGATCGTCCACCCCCCCTCCAAGGGTGTTTGGGTCGATTTTGGTTAAACAAAATTAAGTGTTATTGTTTACTTGCATCAAACCTTTATTCGTTGGTAGTTTGTGTGTACAAGAACGAGGTAACAACATACTTTTGTTGTTATCAATGGATTGATTAACAAAACGGTAAGGGGTTAATCATTGATCCATATAAACCCTAATTAGGGTTCTTCATATTGTTAAAGACAATTGCTTTTGATTCTTGTTCGGGCTAGAATCACCACGGTACGTTCCTATTTAATTTATGTTAATCTCTTATGTGTTATAGATGTTCTTACGCTTCCGCAAATGTGTTTACCTATTTATGATTGTCATGGTTCTTATATTCTAACAGTTGCTCCAACCATTGGATGGTTAAAGGTAAATATGACATTAAATCTTGGATTTTTCTTACCTCTTCCAAGCTCCTTGTTGCCTGTTTAATTAAGGCTAACCTTAAGAGTGCCCTAGAAGTATGTGATTTTTTTAGAATATTTTCCTTTCAATATAATAAACGAACCAAAACTATTGCTCTACGGGTGAACTTCGTGTTTTGGACATAGGGGATATGACGGTAGTCGGTAGATGCCTATTTCGCTAAGATTGAATCCATTGCCACTTTACTTATCCATTTAGGTTCCCCCATGCATGACGATGATCTTGTAAAGATAAGGCTGTTGAGTTTCATATCGAGAGATAAACTAAATATGGATTACGATTTCGATAATCCATGAGACAAGTAAAGATAAGGCAAGCTTCCTTTCAGGTTGAAATTGCACTATAAGGACCGATCCTCCTGTAACCATTATGCTTTATGCATGCTGACCTGTTGTTTTTATACAGTAATACTTTCTAACAGCATCACTATTCAGGTACCATATTGTTAATACTGTGATTTGCATAATTAACCAATAAAAGAGTAAAAGGAAATTAGAGAATAATATCTACATTTCTTACAAAATTGCTTGTAAAATGTCAGTCATGTCTCATGCTTCTCCCCATTGCCTTTCAAATATTTGCCTTGAAAAACCGACCTGTCTCTATATCTTAATGTACCCCATTGTCGACAACTATGAACATGATTAATAGCAGGAATAAGATGTATGGGTTCTTCTTAACTTATGAAACATATAAACCCATTGTCGACAACTATGAACATGATTAATAACTTCACATTTACATAAATATGTATATTCTCCCCCTTACTTTACAATTTTATGGATCTAAACGTAACTATGACTTCAGTTTTTTGCAGTTATCGCTCATCATATTCGTCGGTTGCTTAACATTGTAGACACACTTCAGTGTTCTACTATATCTAAATATATATCTAATCAAATATTAAATTTTAAATAATTGTATACCTTTTATGGACAATGATACTGTTGTTCAGAGAGTATTGCTTGGCTGCAAGCTGTGCGGACACTAGCAGAGAAGGTACACTTCTGAGCATTTAGTTATTTGACATTACTGTGTATCCATGGGTGACTATTCTGGACGCACTATATTGTTTCTTAATGAGAATTCGAACCTAAAACACTATATAAAACTGTTCTATGGCTTTTAATTATTTCTCAATTATTCCAAGGACTCAAGTTTAATTATTGCTGCCATTGTACACAGTGCAGCTTTAAAAATAGTGGTATTTTGAGGTAACCTCATGTTAATTTTTTATCATGAAACCTTAGCATCGGAAGTTTAGGCCTGTATAATGTGTCACATGCCCCTTGTTAGACCATTGTGTATTATAAAGTCAGGTAATAATGAAATATGATTCTGAAACAAAAGGTAACCTTAAAACTAGTCAAGAACTATCAGAAAAGAACAACAAAATGATATTGATAAAACTTAGCGCTCATGTTTATGGTTTACTATCTGCATCGACATTTCCTTTTTACGACATAGTTCATAAACAAAGGTTAGTTTCGGCATCAGATATTTTTGTTTATCATCTGCGTAGACCCTCTATTTGCACGTCACGTGTGTTTTAGATGCATGAGAATTGGCTCCCGGACTATCACATGACATAAACTTTAAAATGCTTTCATGGTCCCTAGCAAATTATATAATTTTACGATTATTGCTGGCCGCTAAAACGACAAGAACTCTTGAATGAGCTACTTTATAAACAGTTGTTTCCTAAAGTATCACTAAAACCCAAACACTAGAGATTTGGCCTTTTCCTGATAACCAACACTAATGAATTCATTCCGTACAATTTGATGACGAACACTTAGGAATTACAATGCTGGAAAGTTATGAGATGATGTATCCTCCATCACTCAACCTTATGTCTATAAAAATATGTTGCTGACTAAACACTGTGATTATAGCAAGTAACGAAGCAGACCTTGGCCTAGGGAATTCAAATATATATTATTAGTTTGACGTAGCTAAGTGAACGGAGGCCCTGTGCGAAAGCTTATACGATAACTATATATGATGGTCAAAAATATTTTATAACAACTATTGAAACCAAAAACATAGTATTTTGATGATCTATATTAAGTTTAAACAAATATATATGACATAAGATTGTACAACGTTAACATTTTTTATTTGGAAGTGAATTTTGAGGCCCCAAATATATAACGGGGTATATATTTTGAGGCCTTTAAAAATTTGAGGCCCTGTGCGGTAGCACACCTCGCACACCCTCGTATATGGCTCTGTTTAATGCCAACTACATGGACAGTTCCTTGTCAACTGAAGCACAGCTTTGCTATATTGTCATACAATAGACCAATATGGCATCTTCTTGCTAGTTGCTATATATTCTCTGTTGCTCAAGTTGAGTTTTGTTTCTGACTTCACAGGTTAATTGAAGTATTAGTTTGCTTCATTTATTTCTAATGTTAGTATGTCAGTGAGACTTAGGATCAAATGAGAGAAACTTTTAAAATGAGAAGAATGAGAAATAACTATAACCACATATTAGAGATGCATCGACTAGAATTAGATGCATCATATCCCTAATCTTTTTGATGCACCCTAATATATTTTCAAGCTAAAAATTAGATGCATATACATTTATTAGATGCATGTTAGCAAGTTAGGAAAATCCTATGTATTTTTCGTACTCTGCGGGTCAAATTTGTTGCAAGTACTACTTTGCATCGTTTTCACTTCAAAATTACTTTTGAAACTAATTGGGATGCATCTAAATGAATAGAGATACATCTAATTCAGGCCACTTTAGTCCTTAGCACTAGGCCAACTCTTGAGATGGTTATATTTGCTAAATATGGGCATATATATAATTTTTTTGATGCTAAATCTGGTCATGAACATGCTCTGACCAGAATACCATTTCATTTCTTTTTATATAGCTTTGTCAGTATTTGGCATACCTCAATCTATATATGTTCGAGTTTGGTAGACAAATTAGTAGTTACGATAGTCGAATGCTTGGTTCTTTAATATATTGTACTTTGTTAATTTAGTTGCTTCACAAATCTAGTTTAGTACTTAGTTAAGTCCAAAATCTCATGTGTTAATAGTTCTTTTTGACTTCACAGGGTAATAGACTGTTTATTATTGCAATTTCGACAGTAAGTTGCACCATTAAGATTTAAGTTTAGGAAAAATGTCGGGTGTTTCTCTAGCTGTAGCTCCCCGGTCAGAACCCGATGAAACATCACCCACAACTGCAAACCAAAAAACCCAACACCACCGCCAACAACAACAAACCGCGGTGGGTGGTATTATAGGATACCTACGTGTGATCGAACTTCAGTTAGTAGCTTTCATTATGGTATTCTCAGCTAGTGGTCTAGTCCCACTTTTGGACCTTGCCTTTCCCGTCTTCACAACCATTTACCTCCTTATCCTATCACGCCTAGCATTCCCGGGCCATGGCACGTCAACAACTTCAAAAGAACTATATCTAGGAAATCGGATCTTTCGAGCCTATGCTATATTGGGTACCACAGTTGGATTGTTTTTACCATTGGCTTATGTTTTGGGTGGGTTTGCAAGGGGGGACAAGCATTCGCTTCATTCAGCAACACCACATGTGTTCTTGCTTTCGTGTCAGATATTGACGGAGAATATTATAAGCGGGTTGTCGTTGTTTTCACCTCCTGTGAGAGCTTTATGTTGTATAGGGTTAGACGGATCTTTGTTATATTGGATTGGGTTCAAGATGTTTGGCTTAACAAGTCCCTCTCCCCGACGGCTGAAATGAAGGTAGCTCACTTTCATTTTTGGGCAGTTTGTTCTGTTTTCATTTTTCAATATTTGGTTATTCTGTTGGGCTAATCTCACAAATTAATACTGTAATGTACTTAGTTGTCGACTGTATAACAGTTTCTTGCCTGTATGATATTTTTTTAGATACTAGTCTACTATTTTTTGAGATTTACCAAACCAGTGTATTATGTTTGATAGCTGACATTTGTGTTTGTTGGAGCAGGATGTTGCATGGTTTTGGTTTGGAAGGGTATTATCTGTGGTGAATCTAGCATACTTTTCGATCAATCTGTTTGGGTTTTTAATTCCAAGGTTCCTCCCAAAAGCATTTGATCAATACTTCAAAGAGAAAAGCGAGATCCAAACGAAGATGAGAGAGGATATTCAGTTTACTACTGGACATCGTGCACAATCACCTACGGATAAGAAGTCTGATTAATTCTGCATGCTTGAAGTAGGAACTTACAGAATGTAAGTCGATAGGACTAGTTTGACGTCAGTTGAGTTGGTGGTTTATTCTTGTAAATAATCGATAACTTGACGGGTTCTAGTTAATTAAGCTTTTAGTACTATCTAGTATCAGGCGAATTCTGTAAGGCCTTTATGTAGTAAAAGTGACATTAGTCATTCCGTCTCTGGATTTATTATGAACTTTCCTTACGTATAGCACAGATGTTGTGTATTGCTATTTCATTCAAATCTTTGTAAATATCTTCATCGGTATTGAACTATTGAACATGCATGTATAGTGGTATTACACAACATTTAGCGGTGATACTACACTTGTTACATGTTTGGTCGCTAACAAATGTCTCCGGCATACTTGATCAAAAATTTATTTTTGAGAAGCATGATTGTAATTTCTAACTCGCAGCAACATCAGGATAGACAAGTCGATACAAACCATCATCATGCAACATAGTGCCGAAATGTAAACAAGTAATAAGTAACTTCACACTTTTTCCGTTACAGCTCACAGAAATGTAAACAACAAACTTGATTCCCTGAAAGTAGGGGCATCTTCACCCATTTACCTATATAAATGGGTCAGTTTGGGTTAAGTTTCTTCTTTAAAGGTCAGTTAATCTATAATTTTAATTACAAATGAAAGATTGTTAACTCATGTGAAATGTGTTAAAAATTCATTGACCTCCTAGTGGCTTTGTTAAAGATATGTTGAACATAACCATGAGTAAAATTAGTGGATTTATTAAAGATATGTTGAACATAATGATGAGTAAAATTAGAAAACTAACGAGCAAGTGTTCATACGGCGTTCTTGTAGGAATTTCATGTGTGCATGGTACAACATATAAACTAATGCAACTAATCAGTTCATGGACCTATGGGTTACACATTAACATGAACTTGAAACCATATTTAATATGCATAAGAGTATGCATATTATCACAAGTACACATTCATGGCAAGAGTTCTTTGTTGATTAAGCTACGAGTTTAAGTTAACGGGAAAACAATGCCAAGGGTATTTTGGTCTTTTGTGTTGGACGGCCAAAAGGGAGGGAAGGAGGGAAATGGGATTTCAAATTAGTTTGAAAGAGTTTTATGATTTTAGGAAAGTCATAAAACTTGTTATGGTGATTGATGGGATTATGGCTATAGGATCAAAACTCATTAATTTGTCATAACTAAATTTTTATCACAAATCACACCCTCCCCTTTCTCTCCTCTCCTCCTTGCTTAGGCCAACCAAAACCTAGCCAACACCACAACGTTTTGTGGTGTTTTCTTGCTTAGTTTCTCATCTCTAGTGTAGTGGTGATAAGCACGGGAGTTGTGAAAGGGACCAACTATCCGGTTTCTTAATCAAAGTGTTGGTGTGGGCTAAAGGATTTTATTAATCATCTAGTTCTATAGATTCATAACTATCCGGTTTCTTAATCAAAGTTTCTCATCTCTAGAGATTCATAACTCTCCCGTGATCTTATTAATCATCTAGTTCTTGGATGTGGACGATTAGGGTATTGATAACAATTTGATTTTAGGTCTACTGCTTATTGACAATTGGTTATTGATCATACCATCATCAAGGTACACGGGAATGGATCCACTAAGAAGAAATTTAAAAATAAGAAGAACGAGAAATGTTTTCAACCACACATTTCAAATGAAGAAGGAGAATTTCATGAGAGATGCATATCTTTTTGTAGGTGCATCTGAAATATGCGGCTGTGGTTATTTCTCATTCTTCTCATTTTACTTTTATTTGTTATTTGATCATTATTCGAAGGTACGCATCTTGTTCCATTTATCTATATATAATGTGTTATATTGTTCTTATGGTTTTATATGATTAATCTCAAGATGCATAATAGATCTTTCTTATCATTAAATTCGTTTATGTCAATCATATGTTATTAATCTCATTAGTTCATGTGTCCGCTGCGTATGATTTACATGTTTGTTTGAAATAATTTTAATCATGATTCTCGAATTTCCATTAGTGGCATCCGAGCTAGGCTTTATGTACGTGTCTTGATAATTTTCATTGTTATTGCATGATAGATATGAATATTTGATTGAATCGTGGGGTTTTCTTTTGGTTTTGGTTGGGTTTATTTTCAGCCATGAGTTTCAACTACACAAATATCCGTTCTTTGATCATTTTTCGTGTTTAAATTTGTGATAAAAGTTAACCATTGTTATTACATGTATTGATCATATAAATCCGTGCTTAATTTTGGTGTTAGGGAAACCTTCTTGTTGATGCTGTTTTGAGCCGAATGGTTGGACACCCGAAACACTGAAATGTCATGGTTAATGGTGATGTTTGGTGTCTAAAACCGTTTTTAGTTGGGGTTGTTTTGGCTGCGGGTTTCACACATCCAAAACACAATCAAAGAACATTTTAATTATTTGTGTCAATTTTGTGGTAACATTTGTATCATTATTAGCTTGTATTAATCTTGGTGTTTAAAAGGTTGTTGTTTCTTGTTCTTGTTGTTTCTTATGATTGTTTAAACCTTGTTTTTATTATCATTAGAAACACACTTTAAAAATCATGAGATTGTTGTATACTTTTTGATATTGATCTTGTAAATCATATGTGATTGTTTGTTGATTTTAATTAGATGAACATAATTTTTAAATATAACCATGTTGATATTGATTAGTGTTTCAGGACACTAAATGATTTAAAGAATATCTTATGGTTAATTGAAATAGAGTAAACATTTACTTCTTGGTTTTGATTCATAATCACCCATAGATGTTTGTTGATTTTGATTATATGGACAAGTATTTTAATTATAAATATTTTGTTAAGTGATTAGTGTTTTAGGACACTAAATGGTTTAAAGACATGTCTTGATTAATCAAAATGGTGTAAACATTAGCTTATGATTAATTAATTGTCTATATGAGTAATTACCTAACCCGAATAGGTTTATTCAGGTTCTAGTTCAGGTCGGGTCCGGGTCAGGTCGGCCTTTTTAACACCCCTAGATGGAATTGCTTAAGTTTAATATGTTACCCTTAATCAAAATTGTTATTTACATAACTATATGGAAACATTAAATAATTGTCAAAAAGGTAAAACTCTATTTTCATCACTTTTGCAAAAATCAAGATTGAAATAATGTATTTTTTTAGCTATGTTTTTTTGTGTGATAAACAATAATTTTGGGACGGAAGTACTGGTTTACTATTTATGGTTCTCTCACATACGCTTATAAAAGGTGTATAAGGACAACATTTAACTAGCGATAATATATTAGGAAGTTACCATGAAAGAAGATTTTCAAGCCACAGATACATGTCAAAGATTAAGATAGCACATTCGTTGTGTAATTAGAGGCGGCCGTCTATAATCTACTACTATTTCACAAACTCATAATTGTTGACAGGCCTTACATCTCTTTCTCCAGGATCGAATATGATCAAAACAACATCATGTGTATATCAAAAATAAATAGATATAAAGAGATGTAAGGCCTGTCAACAGTGGTATCAGAGCCTTCCACCATGAAATATGTGGATAAGTGGATGGGTTCAGGGTATGCAATTTGGATTTGTGATGTGTGAGTGATGATTCCATGGCTTGCAGTCTCTGTGTGACTTTCTTCTTTTGGACAATTCTTTGCTATATGTCCT
Organism: Artemisia argyi; assembly: GCA_030686995.1. Lineage (NCBI taxonomy): Eukaryota > Viridiplantae > Streptophyta > Magnoliopsida > Asterales > Asteraceae > Artemisia > Artemisia argyi. Next base: position 209,854,486 of record CM060682.1, on the reverse strand, counting down.
CTTAGTCTACACTTGAAACAGACATAGTTCTTGTGTCTTTCCAGTGTTGCCTTCCTCTGTGCTAACCTGTTGTTATGCACATGGATCTCTTCTAGTTTCTTTCTTAGCATATCTTTGCATTCCTTTGATATTTGTTTGATTTGGTTGCCAATTGCAGACTCACTGTCCCTTTTGAGATGGACAGAATAGAACCATATGTAGGCTTTGATGAAGTTATAATTAATGTATCATTTTTAAGTAAATCTAAAAATGAAATGCAGTCATTGAATGATTTAATAGGAATTGGGAGATTTACACCTTTTACAATGACATAATCATTGTCTTCTGCAGTTGTGGAATTCAGTGGACACATATAATCAATATGTCCATCTTCTTCACAGATGTTGCATTTGTGAGAGAAAGTAACTGCCATTTCCTAGTTCTCGAATTGATGTATTGTTCGATGTGTTATCATTCTTGTCTCCTACTACCATGCTTGCTTATAATCAGAACCGAGATGGTTTCTAGTTTTCTTGCTTTTGTGTTTGATTGAAAAGATCAAAAGTTCTTGCTTGAAACTCTAAGGTTTCTTCTTGCTATGAACCACGAAGGGTTCGGTTTAATCTTGCTATGAATCACTAGGATTCGGTTTATCTTGCTATGAACCACAAAGGGTTCGAGTTATCTTGCTATGAATCACGAGGATTCGGAATAATCTTGCTATGAACCACAAAGGGTTCGATATATTCCATCAATACAATTCAGTAAATATATCGCTTTGTTAATTCTGTGTAAACTTCTGCATTTGTTTTATCGCAACACGACCACAGAAACACACTACAAAGAACCTGTGAAACAAGAGATATCGAAGGAAAGATTGCAACAATAATGACACGGCGTACTTATGTAAACCACCAAATGCCACCATCACAATTTTACCCTAAAAAAACTTGCAAGTCTGATTAAATTACACAGTTGCTCTAAAAAGGGAAAATAGGGTGACTAATGGTGGTTACCATCTGTTTACATTATTCTAACAAGCTCACTATCTACCAGCAGGTGAATTTCTTCGGTCTCATTTGCTACATGTGCATGCATTCACATTGTTTGCCTTCTACAGTTCCAGTATCAGGTCTACACAAAAAGTTAGCAGTAATGAGTCACATGTAGATATAGTAGCGATTTTATGGTTCAAGATAGACTCCAAAATACAAAGCACCATGTTGGTGCTCGCTAGCTGATGCTTTTGACACAGGGCATATATGCTATATATTCTAGTTGGGGGATGTATATTTATGTTAGTATCTTTTTGCTTTCTATTGTAAATTGTTTGTTGCTCATGCTGTCGTCCTACAGCCCGACCAAAAGATTTTTAATAAAATAAGAAAAAACAATATTAAAATTCAAAAGGACAACGAAAAGGTCTTGATACCAGCTGCGCGTTGGTTGGATAGTTATAAATTAGAAACCACCACTAGTTCTGATTTTACACACAGATTGTAAATTAATTTAAAAAGTCACTAGGTTTTTCTGTGGCATCAATTAGTAAAAAGTGTTTGTTGCATTTTTATGTCTGCTGTCAATAGAAAAAAATAACTATTTGAATTTGAATTCATTTTTGAGTAGTAAATATGTACGTTCTGCCTTAGATGTTTTGTTTTCGTATACTTACATTCTGCATCTGATTTGATCCAGCATTCTCTTTTACATTTACGCATAGATTCAGCTTTTTCCTCTGCCGTGTTGGTTTTCTGAAACAGCTCCCAAAGTGATTCTCTATTCTTCTTCATGATCATACTTGTTTTTGGCCCTCCAACTTCTGAACTGAAGACTTCATGCTGAAGTGGATCAATGATGGCTTCGTGTTCATTATTTGCGGCCTCTTCTAGAATCTTGCTACCACCTCTGCTAGTTGCACTCACATGTCTGCTTTTTCCAGAACAGGTCAATAGCCCCTCCTCCAACTTCTCTTTGACAAGCTTCAGTTTGTCATCTGTATCAGTTTCTTCTTTTATCATTTTCTCAACATACGTGCCAAAGTTTGGTGTTGCTGGATCAGTGATAAGTAGATCTGTTTCGAGAGCCTCTATCTTTTGAAATCCATCAAAAAGTTCGCCATTAGTACTTGCTGCATTTATGCATGTAAATGAGTTTGGGAGCTGATTGTCTCTTTGGGCTTTGCTAGATGGGTCGACAGAAAAGCATGATTTCACATTGCATAGTAGGGTGTTAGATAATGGCGGTTCTGTAAGACACATAAATTACATAATGATACAGGAATGACTTATAACTCTGAAAAATATTTTTGTCAGAAAGGTGGACAAGATGCAAAACTTACCTGAAGCAAACTCTTCATTGTCAGTCTGCTTGAACTTGTTATGCAATTGTCCAAGAATACTAATGTACTTACAAATTTTATACAAATAAAAGCACACCTTCATAGTTTTGGGCAGAAGGCTTAACGCGTGATCACTTCTTTAATATGAACCAAGAAAGAATATAAAGCTACCTAGCTTATGGAAGCTGATGAGTTTTTCTGACTATTTATAGATGTTTTGAAGGTCTGGCTCTTGGCTGAGTAATAGCCACGTCGTTGAAATAATAAAGATTTGTATATGTTTTGTGAAGACATATACAAACAGGTGATATTTAGTGTGTATTGGGCCAATCCCACTCATTGGTCATTGATGTATTTATATTTTAACTAAACCTCATTTATATTTTAACTAAACCTCATTTCATTGCGAAGGTTTGGACCTCTTGGACCACATCACTCGTAGAACTGCATCAACAAGTACTCGTGACGTCGTTGCTCCAACCATTGGATGGTTAAAGGTAAATACTGACATTAAATCTTGGATTTTTCTTACCTCTTCCAAGCTCCTTGTTGCCCGTTTAATTAAGGCTAACCTTAAGAGTGCCCTAGAAGCATGTGAATTTTTCAGAATATTTTCCTTACAATATAATAAACGAACCAAAACTATTGCTCTACGGGTGAACTTCGTGTTTTGGACATAGGAGATATGACGGTAGTCGGTAGATGCCTATTTCGCTAAGATTGAATCCATAGCCACTTTACTTATCCATTTAGGTTCCCCCATGCATGACGATGATCTTGTAAAGATAAGGCTGTTGAGTTTCATATCGAGAGATAAACTAAATAAGGATTACGATTTCGATAATCCATGAGACAAGTAAAGATAAGGCAAGCTTCCTTTCAGGTTGAAATTGCACTATAAGGACCGATCCTCCTGTAACCATTATGCTTTATGCATGCTGACATGTTGTTTTTATAATACTTTCTAACAGCAGCACTATTCAGGTACCATATTGTTAATACTGTGATTTGCATAATTAACCAATAAAAGAGTAAAAGGAAATTAGAGAATAAATATCTACATTTCTTACAAAATTGCTTGTAAAATGTCAGTCATGTCTCATGCTTCTCCCCATTGCCTTTCAAATATTTGCCTTGAAAAACCGACCTGTCTCTATATCTTAATGTACCCCATGCCTCAAGTAGTCAAGTGCCTTACACATTGTGCTTAAAAGGGTCTAAAAAAATGAAATAATCTGATAAAAGGCAGTTCTCAAAAGAAAAGGAAAATAAAAAAGCGTATCATGTGGCCCTGAATGTGGCAAAGGTTGTTATTTTGGACATGTTGCTTTCACACATTTTATAAGCTTTATTACGTCTTTCCTTTACTTTTCGTTGGCGTTTTTTTTAATAGGAACAACACCTAAATAATAGCAGGAATAAGATGTATGGGTTCTTCTTAACTTATGAAACATATAAACCCATTGTCGACAACTATGAACATGATTAATAACTTCACATTTACATAAATATGTATATTCTCCCCATTAATGTTGTAGTTAGTACTAGTACGGTTTTGAAATTTATTTCTGGTAGATATAATTAAACGCGTTATGTATTATTGTTGTACGTAGTTGAATGGTAGTTACTAAGAAGTTGTATGCAGTGTTCTAAAAGGCGCGCCAAGGCGCCGCAAAGGCGTCGCCAAGGCGTGAGGCGTGGCCTCGCCGCCACGAAATATACCTTGGCGGCTGATCTAGGCGTGACTCAAAAATGCGTGAAATAAGGCGTGAAAAGGCGCGCCTTATGGTAAGGCGTGGCGCCAATTTTGGAACCAGTTTATTTTATTTTTATTTTTTTTATCATTTCTTAATTTTTTTGAAATGTTTTGAACTAGTATTTGGAATTTGGCTATTTGTTATATGAGCTTGGTAATTATATAGTAAGTAGTAGTTTAAATGTCTAATATAATACGAATAATATGATCTAAAATTATAAATACATAAATCTATAAATATTTTTTTGCCGCTTTAGTGACGCCTTATGAAACGCAAAGGCTCCGCCAAGGCGTGTAAGGCTTGAGGCGCGGCCTTGCCGTCACGCCACGCCTTACGCCTTTTATAACCTTGGGTGTATGTGATAATGATGTTTGTTGTTACTTTGTATTTTACTCTTTAATAAAAGTTGCTATTTACTCGTAGACCAAAAAGTCAAAAAGTCTATTATTGATATGGTTGTATGTGTATATATATATATATATATATATATATATATATATATATATATATATATATTTGGGTAAAAGGTCAACGACCCGGTAAATATATTACTCCAAAAAGCTTTTAAGTACAACGGATATGTGTGAATCCCATATCTCAGCCCGTTACATAGGCGAAAAGCTTACATAACAAGATACTACCTATTTTCAAAACAAGAAAACAAACCATTACTCACATGATAGTAATGACTCTGACAAAAGATAAACTACTTCCTACGACCATGGATATTAAAACCATAAATGGCATTAAGAGCATCCAATTCCCCTGGAAAATCATAAATTTGCTTCGAATAATCATCATAGTCATACTCATCTTCACGCTCATGACCACCACCAAAAAGATTTGCTGATTCGTCAAACGTGTTAAGAACCTCTTCCTCATCACTATCAGAAACCACAACCTCACCCACCTTTGAAAATGGGTTAGACCTCTTAGTGCTAGAGGTAGACGGAATAGGATGACCAGCATCATCCACAAGAGTAGCTTTCCCATCGATTATTAGCTTTTCAAGCTTACTAATTTTCTCAACAATAGGAGTAGAACCAGCTTCCCTTGTTCGCATAGAATCACTCGCAACCGGTTGTTGCATATCACTCACAAGAGGGACTTGTGATGTAGTACCAATCTTAACCAACTCATCCTTATTAACCTCCATTGTACTGCCAGTATCCACATCCATGTTAGTAACAACCTGAGGAATACCAAAACCATCTGTATCATCCATATTAAGAGCGTCAAACTGATTAGAAGTAGTGATCTTGGTTCCACTCGTACTAACCACATCAGAAGCCTTATTCTTAGTTCCATCCACCTTCTTTGGTTCAGGAGGGTTCTTTTTGGGTTGGTAATGAAATTGCTTACCCACAACAGGTTTAGTAAAGCCTCCTTTACCCTGATTTGTAGAGCCACTTTGTTTACCTTTCTTTTTGTTATTGACAGCCGTGAAACCATCATTAACAGGCTTACTAGGTTGAACTGGAGGAACAACAACTTTCGGACAATCAATAATAGTATGACCAAAAACCTTACACTTATCACAACGTGGAGGTTTCCACTCATATTCCACTCGAATCTTTTCAATAGTCGAACCCGTACCATCAAGTAAAGGTATCTCAACAGTAATGCTATCCCTAAGCATCTCATCCGACTTTACTTCAATCATGCATCTAGCAAAGCTACTACGGCCCCACGATTCCTTGCACATTTGGCTGGTAAAAGCATCTATCCTTTTGGGCGTCCCAATCAAAGTAGCAAGAAGACTAAGCCCGTCATCCGAAAACATAGCTAAAGGAACATCATGGAATTTAACCCACACTTGAATGTTAGTTAAATCCTCTTTAAGCAAGTTTATTGTCACACCCCGCCACGGCGGAAACGCGCGGGTGTAACTTCATGGATATCATCACAACACCTGGTGTTATCATAGAGAACAACTACATGCACAAAAATAGAGCAATGTACCAACACACAGTGTTGTAACAATACCCAAAGATAAACAAAAATAAAAATCCAAAAGGTAACTTCAATAAGTTTGAAAGTACCAAACATAAAACATAAATGTATCAAATCCAAAACCAAATAAAATCAAATCCTAAAACATAAATAAGTCTCCATGCAACTAAGTCTCGCCTAATTGCTGCCCTCAACTTTGGCCTTAGAATGCTCACCTGAAAATGATGCTTAAAATGTCAACATAACGTTGGTGAGATTCATAGGTTTAGACTCAACACACTAGGCAACCGAATTTACTGTGATTACAAAATATAGCTGGACAAATAAATTATAGTTATCATATTGCTACATGCATTTTCAAGTTAATATCCACACATTAAGGCAACAACACTCATAAGGCAACCATTGGGCGGAACGTGCCCACCGATCCAAAGTAGTACCCATCAATATATCATCAATTAGGTCGCATGCGCGAGCAACAGGGTAAGCACCCTCCCAATTGAATCCCAAAAATATATCATCAATTAGGTCGCTATCCTAATTGAATCCCAAAACATCCACGCAAGCAAATAATCACACATAGCATACATACAATAACATTATAAGTCCAAGCTCTTTAATATCACACACATAATCACAGTAAACCAAAACATTTAAGACAAGCATCATTCCCATCCCAAGTTTAAAACAAAGTAAAAATATGGGACTATGAACTCACCTTAAACTCCGCAGCTTCCACAAAAACAACTCACAATCTATAACACACAAAAATAATCCACATTACACAAGGTCAAGCTAAAAGCTACAACCCATGTAATACACATATGATGGATGTCTAAGACTCATATGACCCACCATGGATCTCCTAGACACCATACTAACCACCACCATAACCTAACACTCACTAAATCCCTTGCACTCTAAAACTCAGAAAACGCAGAATTTTTGAGTACATTCACTCACATGAAATTACGACAAATAAAGCTTAACAACTCACACAAAAAATTTACCATGGTCTCTCATAAGCATATAAGCTAATCCCAGAAGGCCATGTACCAATAACACACACAAGTATTCATAGAAAATTCAAACTTGTCAACTACTCAAATTCGGATCTGAACGCACACCAAAAAGTTTTGATTTTTAATAATTACTTCCACAAGTTTTTATCGCGAATACTCTTCGTGGTAGTCTAATATAACCTAAAACTTAACTATTCCAGAAGACCAAGTCAAAATACCACTTTTACAACCACATGCCAACCTCAAACGTTTACCCAAAATCTGTCCCGGTTTGACAGCTTTGACACCTTAACAAAGAAAAATCAAAAGACCGACTTCCCGACCTCAAAATTGATCGTGGCTGGACTTTTTGGAATACCAATGATCCAAACGACTTCTGACAGGTAGGTAAGATACCCTCGAACCAATTGGAAACCCGAATGGTAACCGCAAGACACACTCACAAATAATGGATACGCACAAAACAAACATTAATTACATCTGATCCTCACGCTCCCAAGTAAACTCAGGACCACGCTTAGAATCCCACCATACATTTACCAACGCTATCTCACCACACTTCAAAACCCTTAACATTTCAATCCATAATCTCAACAGGTTTCTTGACAAAACGGAGAGTCTTGTCAACCTTATTCTCATCTAATGGCACATGAAGACTAGCATCCGCCAACCACTTCTTTCCATTAGATACGTGAAACGTATCATGCACTCTACTCAATTCCTCAGCTAACTTCAACCGGTATGCCACAAATCCAATCCTTTCTGTAAATCTCAAATGGTCCTACGTATCTCGGTGCTAGCTTGCCTTTCGTATCGAAACGCACCACACCCTTTCCAAGGAGATACTTTTAACCACACAATATCACCAACACCAAACTCTAAGGCTTACGAAAATAATCCGCATAACTCTTTTGGCGATCTCTTGCTGCCTTAAGTCTTTCCTTAATCGGAAAACCTTATTCGTAGTCTCTCGTACCATTTCAGGACCAATTAGTTGGCTTCTTCCAACCTTTGCCCACAGAACAGGTGACCTACATTACCTTCCATACCACACTTCAATGACACATTCTTAATACTAAACTGATAATTATTGTTATAGGAGGACTCAGCTAAAGATAAATGCATGCCTCAGCTTCCTCCAAGCTTAAATGCACCCATGCTCTCATCTCACCATCCATCTCCTGATTTGTACGCTCACTTAGTTCACTCATTAGAGAATGATAAGTCGTACTCATCTACATACGCGTTCTCAAGACTCTATAAAACATTTACCACTATCGCGAAGTAAGTATTTCATCATGTTTCTTGATGATCAACGCGACACCCCATGGCTCATTACCAACTCACCGAGCGAAAAGTCTCGCCTACTCCTCCATACATCTCTTGCTAAGGTAATAATACGTCTTATCCATTCTCGGATGTATCAAATACCTTTCATGATTGATGTCTTTACGCTTCCTCTCAATGGAACCAATAGCTGGTCCGCCAAGTACATTCCTCCATCCTCGTTCCTTTCCATTTACTGGTCTAAACCAAGTAATCATTCTTCGTTCATGTTCTCAACCTTGAGCCTCTCTCTCTAGGCTGCCAGTATCATCCTCTTAACTCCGAACCAAATTATCATAACCATTGCTCACAAACATCCAAGTTCCACTCGTTCATTCCCGCTCAGCGCTCTTACCACGATGTCCTCCCTTCCTTGACGATAGTGAATCAGACAATCGTAGTCACTAAGAAATTCCACACCCAACTTCTCTTCAACATATATTAGCCTCTTGTCAAATATATGCTAAAGATTCTTATGATCCGTGTAGATAGCATCTATTGCTCCATACAAATCTCATCTCCAAGTCCTATTTCCCAACTTTAAACCATGTATCACACAGTTCCTCTTATGGATCTTCTACCTCCGCGATGCCCATGCAATCCGAAGAACGTACATCTTGAAGCTAAACCTCTCACTAGAACAGCTTGGCAAACACCCTCTTCCTCTTCGACGAACAAATCGATAATCAAAACGAAAATCTATCCTAAGTAAACGACGCGAACCATGAAACCAGTCGAACTAAAATGCATATCAACAAACTCAAAAAGGGTACGAATTACCGACTAATGAAGTAACGAACATCAAAATCAAAGCTAGAAAAACACAATGAAAAATTTTCCCCCAATAAAAATAGACACAGATAAAATGTTCATGAAAACCCATACAAAGAAAATACAAAATACACGTACCCATAAAACACCCACAAGCATACCTCAACGAAAGAAACACTCGATGAACCAAATATATAACAAGTTTGGTAAATGAGAACCATAGACAGTTCTTATTCCCGTACTCGACCTCTCAAAAACAAATGAACACCATTTTTCACAAGACATATCTTAAACTTATACATTTTTTTTAAAATATATATAAACCATTTTATGTAAGACATCAACATAACCATTTTTTTTCACACTTCATTTCCCATAAAAATATTAGTTTCCATCAAACAACCTTCAAATACCCAAAACGAATTTGTAAAATGCCATAAAGACTCTAACACAACCTCTTAATCGAACGCGAAAGACATTGAAGAATTCCGAAATCAAAATAATTATCAAACGAACCTCATACCAGTGAACACTCACGCAAATACATTGCAAACAAAACGATGAACTTACCGACTCATTCGTACAACGATCAAACCAAAATCATAGGAAAACACCGATACTAACAGGTCACAAAAACATGTCACGAAATTCAATTGATGTTTGTAAATGAGGGATTCAAATATCCACACCAACTAGTCACGAACCAACAATACTTGAAGAATAGCATAACATTCATTCGAGGAATGAATGTATGGAATAATCAAAGAAACGAACCAGTATCCAACAAAAACGAATTCGATTACTCATCACCTATCACGACGTCAAAGAGAAAGAATATGGCATCTGTACCATCATAGTACGAAAAGGAATGCCAACCAAAGAATTAGGTATACAAACGGAGTGCTAGCAAACGAATCAACTTAAATACCACAACATAAGTACCCACCGATAATTGAGGTATCAACATATGATAGGTAGGATGGAATCTTACCACCTACACACCCCAACATATAACGACTGCCCAAACGGTTAAGAGAATACTTCTCTAACCATACAGCCATCACCAACATGATATCACATACCATCTTCCACAACATATAACAACAAACATCAATCAATGCAATAATGGTCACAAGTCCACGTGTGTGATACCCTTATAATTATGTTCGCGACCATAGTTATAAGCCTATTCCACACGCATACTTACTTCCAAAACCACACATCTCAATGATAACACACATGCACCACATAGCACCTAATACACCATGCAATCCATGCTATCATACTTGCAAGTCCACTTGTGTTGTGACACATGTATAATTATGTTGGCCACCATAATTATCTATGCCCCCTTTCACAAATGTACTCCCTCCTATGACAACACATCATGCAAACCATCACGCAAATAAAAACAAAAGGCGTCGCAACAATCATCTCACATGGAACAATTCCATCGATCACGTAAACTCTATAATCAAACTCACTTGGATAAGGTCGATCCAATATCCAAGAGTAATCACGCTCCAACATGGCTCCAGACGGCAAAAGACAATATACAAATTTCAAAACATAACACAAAACAGAAGACGTCGTATAATGGCTCAACTCCACTCGTGCACTTATCTCCCCACTCAGATCAATTCAACTTACTACTCGCTGTGGACTCTAGATCTGAATCCACACCATTCCATCCTAACTCCCTTTCATCTTTACTCAACCACCCATTCATGTTTCCTACATGTTGAGGTAGTCGACAACATGCAAAAACCATCTCTATTCTTGTCTTGCAATTCCACATGATTCACAAGCGCATACAAATCACGAGGTTTAGACTAAACCACATCTCCTTCCTTTGTGAAGTGAGGACACTACCAAGGGTATTTGGTAATGGCTCCATCTCCAGAAGTCGTCGTGGTTCCAAACCTCTCCACTTCTTCTCCACCAACGTTTCCCATAAACTTCCTCTCCTTGTCCGAACGTAGATACATGCTATCGGAAACTCGGATTCTGCGTTTAATCTGCTTCATCCTACCACCTCTCTCGCATAAAATAGTGACAACGGTTGTCCAACAAAGCATCTTACGCGCGGAAGACGATATAATAAAGTTGATATATATATATAGTACTACGTATAGAGGATAAAATAGACGTCCGAAACTCAATAAAACATCTCATAAATATAGGAAAATAGACATATAAAATATTATACTTACACATAGGTCCTAAATGCAACTATATGAGGGACTCCTAGGTTATAGTCTAGGTTCAACCACCTAATTCTCTATAACCAAGGCTCTGATACCAATCTGTCACACCCCGCCACGGCGGAAACGCGCGGGTGTAACTTCATGGATATCATCACAACACCTGGTGTCATCAAAGAGAACAACTACATGCACAAAAATAAGCAATGTACCAACACACAGTGTTGTAACAATACCCAAAGATAAACAAAAATAAAAATCCAAAAGGTAACTTCAATAAGTTTGAAAGTACCAAACATAAAACATAAATGTATCAAATCCAAAACCAAATAAAATCAAATCCTAAAACATAAATAAGTCTCCATGCAACTAAGTCTCGCCTAATTGCTGCCCTCAACTTTGGCCTTAGAATGCTCACCTGAAAATGATGCTTAAAATGTCAACATAACGTTGGTGAGATTCATAGGTTTAGACTCAACACACTAGGCAACCGAATTTACTGTGATTACAAAATATAGCTGGACAAATAAATTATAGTTATCATATTGCTACATGCATTTGCAAGTTAATATCCACACATTAAGGCAACAACACTCATAAGGCAACCATTGGGCGGAACGTGCCCACCGATCCAAAGTAGTACCCATCAATATATCATCAATTAGGTCGCATGCGCGAGCAACAGGGTAAGCACCCTCCCAATTGAATCCCAAAAATATATCATCAATTAGGTCGCTATCCTAATTGAATCCCAAAACATCCACGCAAGCAAATACTCACACATAGCATACATACAATAACATTATAAGTCCAAGCTCTTTAATATCACACACATAATCACAGTAAACCAAAACATTTAAGACAAGCATCATTCCCATCCCAAGTTTAAAACAAAGTAAAAATATGGGACTATGAACTCACCTTAAACTCCGCAGCTTCCACAAAAACAACTCACAATCTATAACACACAAAAATAATCCACATTACACAAGGTCAAGCTAAAAGCTACAACCCATGTAATACACATATGATGGATGTCTAAGACTCATATGACCCACCATGGATCTCCTAGACACCATACTAACCACCACCATAACCTAACACTCACTAAATCCCTTGCACTCTAAAACTCAGAAAACGCAGAATTTTTGAGTACATTCACTCACATGAAATTACGACAAATAAAGCTTAACAACTCACACAAAAAATTTACCATGGTCTCTCATAAGCATATAAGCTAATCCCAGAAGGCCATGTACCAATAACACACACAAGTATTCATAGAAAATTCAAACTTGTCAACTACTCAAATTCGGATCTGAACGCACACCAAAAAGTTTTGATTTTTAATAATTACTTCCACAAGTTTTTATCGCGAATCCTCTTCGTGGTAGTCTAATATAACCTAAAACTTAACTATTCCAGAAGACCAAGTCAAAATACCACTTTTACAACCACATGCCAACCTCAAACGTTTACCCAAAATCTGTCCCGGTTTGACAGCTTTGACACCTTAACAAAGAAAAATCAAAAGACCGACTTCCCGACCTCAAAATTGATCGTGGCTGGACTTTTTGGAAAGATCTTTCATTATACTTCAATTTAGACTTAAAATTCGTGACTTAACTCATCACCATCTGTTATATACACTCACATCTTTACAGCCTTACAAATCTGTCCAAACCCTAACTCAATAACTAACATGTTTTACGCTCAATTCTCTTAACCAATCATCATACTATTATCGTTAATTGATCCCAAAATGTTTAATAACATTAATTTACAGAAGTTAACCCAAACCCTAATCCATCATATAATTACTACATGAATCATAACAATAATTGATTAATTACACATAATAGTTAAAGATTTTACCTTGATTATTGATTATTGCTAGACAATTATGAAACCCTAATTTTTCCCCTCTTGATTCTCCATATGTCGACCCATATTTGCAGAAAAAATGCTTTAGGAGTGTTTGGTTTGGTATATATATTAATTAGGGATAATCCTTGGGCCTAAGAGTCATATTTGGACTTAAATTGGGTTTCCTTTTTCCCCCTTATCACTTAAATCCGAATTTTACATATATAAAATATATATATTTTTATTTTTTTTATTAAATTTATTTATTACACTCAAAACCTCATACTTTTCATATTTTATGTATTCCCATATCGAAACCTAACGTCTTACGCGATAAACCTTAATTTTACAACAAACCGGAAAATAATCATTTTCAAGAATAAAGTTTCAAAAAATAGAATTTCACACTCTTTTTGAAATATAACTCATAAAAACAAATCCCACGTAACTTACTAACGTTCAATTACTTGAACGAAGACTCGTTACCAAAAAACACAAAAAACACCAAAACTACACAAGTCATTTCTACACCACAAAGGTGATCGAAATGAACTTTCCCAAATTCCAACTCTCCAAATCACAACAAAAAAACCATTTACGCAAAGGGATTTAGTGCTAAAACTCACCCATATCACTCATATATCACTTCAAACACCTAATACACACCAAACAAACGTCAACCGAGTCAAGACTATTAGTCAAACTAACCCGCCAAAACCACGGTTGTTACATCATCCCCCACTTAGGGAAATCGCGTCCCGAGATTTCAACTACTATAGTCACCACTCACAACAGCAAAAAGGAAATTTATGGATTTTTAAGCGCATAAATACCACCCCATAAAATCACAGAGAAAGAATCGCAAAAATGTGAACCGAATAAATACCCGAATTCACACAATAGAAAAATATTTCGTCACTCCAACGATACACGCAAATAAATACACTCCCCGATCAATAATACCAATGATCCAAACGACTTCTGACAGGTAGGTAAGATACCCTCGAACCAATTGGAAACCCGAATGGTAACCGCAAGACACACTCACAAATAATGGATACGCACAAAACAAACATTAATTACATCTGATCCTCACGCTCCCAAGTAAACTCAGGACCACGCTTAGAATCCCACCATACATTTACCAACGCTATCTCACCACACTTCAAAACCCTTAACATTTCAATCCATAATCTCAACAGGTTTCTTGACAAAACGGAGAGTCTTGTCAACCTTATTCTCATCTAATGGCACATGAAGACTAGCATCCGCCAACCACTTCTTTCCATTAGATACGTGAAACGTATCATGCACTCTACTCAATTCCTCAGCTAACTTCAACCGGTATGCCACAAATCCAATCCTTTCCGTAAATCTCAAATGGTCCTACGTATCTCGGTGCTAGCTTGCCTTTCGTATCGAAACGCACCACACCCTTTCCAAGGAGATACTTTTAACCACACAATATCACCAACACCAAACTCTAAGGCTTACGAAAATAATCCGCATAACTCTTTTGGCGATCTCTTGCTGCCTTAAGTCTTTCCTTAATCGGAAAACCTTATTCGTAGTCTCTCGTACCATTTCAGGACCAATTAGTTGGCTTCTTCCAACCTTTGCCCACAGAACAGGTGACCTACATTACCTTCCATACCACACTTCAATGACACATTCTTAATACTAAACTGATAATTATTGTTATAGGAGGACTCAGCTAAAGATAAATGCATGCCTCAGCTTCCTCCAAACTTAAATGCACCCATGCTCTCATCTCACCATCCATCTCCTGATTTGTACGCTCACTTAGTTCACTCATTAGAGAATGATAAGTCGTACTCATCTACATACGCGTTCTCAAGACTCTATAAAACATTTACCACTATCGCGAAGTAAGTATTTCATCATGTTTCTTGATGATCAACGCGACACCCCATGGCTCATTACCAACTCACCGAGCGAAAAGTCTCGCCTACTCCTCCATACATCTCTTGCTAAGGTAATAATACGTCTTATCCATTCTCGGATGTATCAAATACCTTTCATGATTGATGTCCTTACGCTTCCTCTCAATGGAACCAATAGCTGGTCCGCCAAGTACATTCCTCCATCCTCGTTCCTTTCCATTTACTGGTCTAAACCAAGTAATCATTCTTCGTTCATGTTCTCAACCTTGAGCCTCTCTCTCTAGGCTGCCAGTATCATCCTCTTAACTCCGAACCAAATTATCATAACCATTGCTCACAAACATCCAAGTTCCACTCGTTCATTCCCGCTCAGCGCTCTTACCACGATGTCCTCCCTTCCTTGACGATAGTGAATCAGACAATCGTAGTCACTAAGAAATTCCACACCCAACTTCTCTTCAACATATATTAGCCTCTTGTCAAATATATGCTAAAGATTCTTATGATCCGTGTAGATAGCATCTATTGCTCCATACAAATCTCATCTCCAAGTCCTATTTCCCTACTTTAAACCATGTATCACACAGTTCCTCTTATGGATCTTCTACCTCCGCGATGCCCATGCAATCCGAAGAACGTACATCTTGAAGCTAAACCTCTCACTAGAACAGCTTGGCAAACACCCTCTTCCTCTTCGACGAACAAATCGATAATCAAAACGAAAATCTATCCTAAGTAAACGACGCGAACCATGAAACCAGTCGAACTAAAATGCATATCAACAAACTCAAAAAGGGTACGGATTACCGACTAATGAAGTAACGAACATCAAAATCAAAGCTAGAAAAACACAATGAAAAATTTTCCCCCAATAAAAATAGACACAGATAAAATGTTCATGAAAACCCATACAAAGAAAATACAAAATACACGTACCCATAAAACACCCACAAGCATACCTCAACGAAAGAAACACTCGATGAACCAAATATATAACAAGTTTGGTAAATGAGAACCATAGACAGTTCTTATTCCCGTACTCGACCTCTCAAAAACAAATGAACACCATTTTTCACAAGACATATCTTAAACTTATACATTTTTTTTAAAATATATATAAACCATTTTATGTAAGACATCAACATAACCATTTTTTTTCACACTTCATTTCCCATAAAAATATTAGTTTCCATCAAACAACCTTCAAATACCCAAAACGAATTTGTAAAATGCCATAAAGACTCTAACACAACCTCTTAATCGAACGCGAAAGACATTGAAGAATTCCGAAATCAAAATAATTATCAAACGAACCTCATACCAGTGAACACTCACGCAAATACATTGCAAACAAAACGATGAACTTACCGACTCATTCGTACAACGATCAAACCAAAATCATAGGAAAACACCGATACTAACAGGTCACAAAAACATGTCACGAAATTCAATTGATGTTTGTAAATGAGGGATTCAAATATCCACACCAACTAGTCACGAACCAACAATACTTGAAGAATAGCATAACATTCATTCGAGGAATGAATGTATGGAATAATCAAAGAAACGAACCAGTATCCAACAAAAACGAATTCGATTACTCATCACCTATCACGACGTCAAAGAGAAAGAATATGGCATCTGTACCATCATAGTACGAAAAGGAATGCCAACCAAAGAATTAGGTATACAAACGGAGTGCTAGCAAACGAATCAACTTAAATACCACAACATAAGTACCCACCGATAATTGAGGTATCAACATATGATAGGTAGGATGGAATCTTACCACCTACACACCCCAACATATAACGACTGCCCAAACGGTTAAGAGAATACTTCTCTAACCATACAGCCATCACCAACATGATATCACATACCATCTTCCACAACATATAACAACAAACATCAATCAATGCAATAATGGTCACAAGTCCACGTGTGTGATACCCTTATAATTATGTTCGCGACCATAGTTATAAGCCTATTCCACACGCATACTTACTTCCAAAACCACACATCTCAATGATAACACACATGCACCACATAGCACCTAATACACCATGCAATCCATGCTATCATACTTGCAAGTCCACTTGTGTTGTGACACATGTATAATTATGTTGGCCACCATAATTATCTATGCCCCCTTTCACAAATGTACTCCCTCCTATGACAACACATCATGCAAACCATCACGCAAATAAAAACAAAAGGCGTCGCAACAATCATCTCACATGGAACAATTCCATCGATCACGTAAACTCTATAATCAAACTCACTTGGATAAGGTCGATCCAATATCCAAGAGTAATCACGCTCCAACATGGCTCCAGACGGCAAAAGACAATATACAAATTTCAAAACATAACACAAAACAGAAGACGTCGTATAATGGCTCAACTCCACTCGTGCACTTATCTCCCCACTCAGATCAATTCAACTTACTACTCGCTGTGGACTCTAGATCTGAATCCACACCATTCCATCCTAACTCCCTTTCATCTTTACTCAACCACCCATTCATGTTTCCTACATGTTGAGGTAGTCGACAACATGCAAAAACCATCTCTATTCTTGTCTTGCAATTCCACATGATTCACAAGCGCATACAAATCACGAGGTTTAGACTAAACCACATCTCCTTCCTTTGTGAAGTGAGGACACTACCAAGGGTATTTGGTAATGGCTCCATCTCCAGAAGTCGTCGTGGTTCCAAACCTCTCCACTTCTTCTCCACCAACGTTTCCCATAAACTTCCTCTCCTTGTCCGAACGTAGATACATGCTATCGGAAACTCGGATTCTGCGTTTAATCTGCTTCATCCTACCACCTCTCTCGCATAAAATAGTGACAACGGTTGTCCAACAAAGCATCTTACGCGCGGAAGACGATATAATAAAGTTGATATATATATATAGTACTACGTATAGAGGATAAAATAGACGTCCGAAACTCAATAAAACATCTCATAAATATAGGAAAATAGACATATAAAATATTATACTTACACATAGGTCCTAAATGCAACTATATGAGGGACTCCTAGGTTATAGTCTAGGTTCAACCACCTAATTCTCTATAACCAAGGCTCTGATACCAATCTGTCACACCCCGCCACGGCGGAAACGCGCGGGTGTAACTTCATGGATATCATCACAACACCTGGTGTCATCAAAGAGAACAACTACATGCACAAAAATAAGCAATGTACCAACACACAGTGTTGTAACAATACCCAAAGATAAACAAAAATAAAAATCCAAAAGGTAACTTCAATAAGTTTGAAAGTACCAAACATAAAACATAAATGTATCAAATCCAAAACCAAATAAAATCAAATCCTAAAACATAAATAAGTCTCCATGCAACTAAGTCTCGCCTAATTGCTGCCCTCAACTTTGGCCTTAGAATGCTCACCTGAAAATGATGCTTAAAATGTCAACATAACGTTGGTGAGATTCATAGGTTTAGACTCAACACACTAGGCAACCGAATTTACTGTGATTACAAAATATAGCTGGACAAATAAATTATAGTTATCATATTGCTACATGCATTTGCAAGTTAATATCCACACATTAAGGCAACAACACTCATAAGGCAACCATTGGGCGGAACGTGCCCACCGATCCAAAGTAGTACCCATCAATATATCATCAATTAGGTCGCATGCGCGAGCAACAGGGTAAGCACCCTCCCAATTGAATCCCAAAAATATATCATCAATTAGGTCGCTATCCTAATTGAATCCCAAAACATCCACGCAAGCAAATACTCACACATAGCATACATACAATAACATTATAAGTCCAAGCTCTTTAATATCACACACATAATCACAGTAAACCAAAACATTTAAGACAAGCATCATTCCCATCCCAAGTTTAAAACAAAGTAAAAATATGGGACTATGAACTCACCTTAAACTCCGCAGCTTCCACAAAAACAACTCACAATCTATAACACACAAAAATAATCCACATTACACAAGGTCAAGCTAAAAGCTACAACCCATGTAATACACATATGATGGATGTCTAAGACTCATATGACCCACCATGGATCTCCTAGACACCATACTAACCACCACCATAACCTAACACTCACTAAATCCCTTGCACTCTAAAACTCAGAAAACGCAGAATTTTTGAGTACATTCACTCACATGAAATTACGACAAATAAAGCTTAACAACTCACACAAAAAATTTACCATGGTCTCTCATAAGCATATAAGCTAATCCCAGAAGGCCATGTACCAATAACACACACAAGTATTCATAGAAAATTCAAACTTGTCAACTACTCAAATTCGGATCTGAACGCACACCAAAAAGTTTTGATTTTTAATAATTACTTCCACAAGTTTTTATCGCGAATCCTCTTCGTGGTAGTCTAATATAACCTAAAACTTAACTATTCCAGAAGACCAAGTCAAAATACCACTTTTACAACCACATGCCAACCTCAAACGTTTACCCAAAATCTGTCCCGGTTTGACAGCTTTGACACCTTAACAAAGAAAAATCAAAAGACCGACTTCCCGACCTCAAAATTGATCGTGGCTGGACTTTTTGGAAAGATCTTTCATTATACTTCAATTTAGACTTAAAATTCGTGACTTAACTCATCACCATCTGTTATATACACTCACATCTTTACAGCCTTACAAATCTGTCCAAACCCTAACTCAATAACTAACATGTTTTACGCTCAATTCTCTTAACCAATCATCATACTATTATCGTTAATTGATCCCAAAATGTTTAATAACATTAATTTACAGAAGTTAACCCAAACCCTAATCCATCATATAATTACTACATGAATCATAACAATAATTGATTAATTACACATAATAGTTAAAGATTTTACCTTGATTCTTGATTATTGCTAGACAATTATGAAACCCTAATTTTTCCCCTCTTGATTCTCCATATGTCGACCCATATTTGCAGAAAAAATGCTTTAGGAGTGTTTGGTTTGGTATATATATTAATTAGGGATAATCCTTGGGCCTAAGAGTCATATTTGGACTTAAATTGGGTTTCCTTTTTCCCCCTTATCCCTTAAATCCGAATTTTACATATATAAAATATATATATTTTTATTTTTTTTATTAAATTTATTTATTACACTCAAAACCTCATACTTTTCATATTTTATGTATTCCCATATCGAAACCTAACGTCTTACGCGATAAACCTTAATTTTACGACAAACCGGAAAATAATCATTTTCAAGAATAAAGTTTCCAAAAATAGAATTTCACACTCTTTTTGAAATATAACTCATAAAAACAAATCCCACGTAACTTACTAACGTTCAATTACTTGAACGAAGACTCGTTACCAAAAAACACAAAAAACACCAAAACTACACAAGTCATTTCTACACCACAAAGGTGATCGAAATGAACTTTCCCAAATTTCAACTCTCCAAATCACAACAAAAAAACCATTTACGCAAAGGGATTTAGTGCTAAAACTCACCCATATCACTCATATATCACTTCAAACACCTAATACACACCAAACAAACGTCAACCGAGTCAAGACTATTAGTCAAACTAACCCGCCAAAACCACGGTTGTTACATCATCCCCCACTTAGGGAAATCGCGTCCCGAGATTTCAACTACTATAGTCACCACTCACAACAGCAAAAAGGAAATTTATGGATTTTTAAGCGCATAAATACCACCCCATAAAATCACAGAGAAAGAATCGCAAAAATGTGAACCGAATAAATACCCGAATTCACACAATAGAAAAATATTTCGTCACTCCAACGATACACGCAAATAAATACACTCCCCGATCAATAATACCAATGATCCAAACGACTTCTGACAGGTAGGTAAGATACCCTCGAACCAATTGTAAACCCGAATGGTAACCGCAAGACACACTCACAAATAATGGATACGCACAAAACAAATAATGTAAACCATACTTAGACCACGCATTGCGAACATAATAATCAACAACAGGAAAAGTAAGACGTTGACCAAGGAAGTAACCGTATAGAGTATTCTCAAACCTCATATTCACCTCTTCCACTACTTTCAACGGGATAGTAAGGTCAACATCAACCTTCTGTTTGCTACATTCCAACCTCCGAAAATTAGACACATGTTTCTGCTGTTCATTAGAAGTAGCACCCGCATAAGAAACCAACTTCACTCCAGTACCATTTGTAGTACCCACCTTAGGACTACCAGAAATTGCACTCGACAAAGGGTTACTTGTAAAATTAGCTTCGGCACCAATTTCGCGTTGAATTTTGTTCATGGCATCATCAAAGTTCTGATTCGCATTAGCAAACAATTGTTCAACATTAGGCAGTTTATTAGAATCATACGTACCATGAAGCTGCTCCACATCATCCAAAACAACCTTATCATTGTCAATACTATCGTTACCAACATTACCAAGAGAAACCGGCTTCCCTTGATTTGGTAGTTGCTCCATGTTATCATCACAAGGTGATAGGGATCCCAACTCACGTAGAGGTGATGAGACATCATCACCTAAACCAACCTTTTCCGCCTCAATCGAACCTCCTTGAGACTTACCATCATCGTATAACATGGTTATACTAGGTGCAGAACCCGAATCCCCAACAACATCACTACCCTTAGAGGCAGCATCCATCACGCTATTAGAACCATCCGAATTGTACTTGTTCTTGTGATTCAGAAAACCTTGCTTAATCATCTCTCAAACCCACAACATCAACAAAGAAAAAACGAAACCCTAACAACAGTTAACACCACGACCTACCCCAGAACACACAGCCAGTATAACCACGAAACCCTAACTAAACAGTTAGGGTTTAAACGAAACACGCACCAAGATCTAACCGCCAACCATAATGAATCAATCAATGGAATTTAAAGATGATCGATTAAATAATAAAAAGGTTAAATCGAATAGAAAATAATGAATGGTAGACAATCGAATTAACCTCAATAGCAGCAGGATCACGATTCAAAGAAACACCCTAATGGAACAATCACACACGGATCAGGAATCCAAGATGTATGATCGTATGATTGGAATCGATTAAAGTATGTTAGGGTTTTTTTGAGTCGCCAGAGAGAGAGTCGACTCTTTGTATATAATATATGTACGTATCCTCATATATGGGGAAGCATAAAATTTTCATCATACATATCTCGCTCAAATTTTGACATTTAGTAAAGTAAAGCCAAAGTCTTCTGCCATGTTTTTACAGACTTGGTGATGGTTGATGGTTCTTAGTACAGTCAAAGCATTCTGTCATGTTTTTCAAAAGCACGTACATATGAGTGTCAAGATTTAATCACTAATGAAATGTTTCATTGTAAACCAAAGGCCTGTGTGCAAACTCCTCTAACAATCATTTTGCACATTTATTGTCATCAAAAGTCTGTTTACTGCATGTTAACATATTTCCTTATCCCGCAAATTTAAGAAGGACAGACTTGTCATCAAAAGTCTGTTAACATATTTCCTTATTCTCTAATAATCATTTTAACTCAGCATACGAACCCAGGTCTTACTATATCTATTTGGAGTACATCACTAATTCTGTACATTCCCATCTGGTGTACTAGTTGGATTGCTTAATGAACAAACACTGCATCTTTAACGTAACTATAGTGCTCGTTATCTTATGCTTGACCTAAAAAACCTGCGTAAACGTCAATTTATTTTTCATTTTTTTTTTTAGAATTTATGTTTTAGGTTCAATGTCAATGGCATGTATTATCATCGCAAAATGTTGTACACACTTTTAATTTAAACGAATCTTTGAAGATTTGGTGATCATTATTGCATTCCTTTTATAGTAAAGTCAAATAATTTAACACATGCACATGTATTGGAATATATGCACGCCTTCTGGCCTTAGCTAAAAGCCATGCATGCAAGTGGTGTATAGCTTAATTCAGTTGATATATGTTCTTAACTTTTTATGTCAATGTTAGATGCCCCCTTTTAATTTTGCCTGAAGTCTTGCGAGTTCTAGCTTAGCACCTCATGGTAATTGCTAGTATTCCATGATTCAACGCGAGACTAGCACTAGTGTTAACATTAAATTAAATTTATAAATGCTTAATTTATAAAGTCCCTTTTTTAGAGTAATATAATGATACTACTACATGCCCCTGTTGGCCTACATGAAGAGAGTTGACGTTGCTTGTCGGCCACATTACAGTTAATTCCATGTCAATGATCCAACGAGGCTTCCATGGGCTGAATAGCCAAATGGACCCCTACTCGATATCTCATCTAATATTTGAAGGAGGCATCAAATAGTCTTA
This sequence comes from Artemisia argyi, assembly GCA_030686995.1. NCBI lineage: Eukaryota > Viridiplantae > Streptophyta > Magnoliopsida > Asterales > Asteraceae > Artemisia > Artemisia argyi. Next base: position 209,831,057 of record CM060682.1, on the reverse strand, counting down.
GAGTGACCTTACTTTACAATTTTATGGATCTAAACGTAACTATGACTTCAGTTTTTTGCAGTTATCGCTCATCATATTCGTCGGTTGCTTAACATTGTAGACACACTTCAGTGTTCCACTATATCTAAATATATATCTAATCAAATATTAAATTTTAAATAATTGTATACCTTTTATGGACAATGATACTGTTGTTCACATAGTATTGCTTGGCTGCAAGCTGTGCGGACACTAGCAGAGAAGGTACACTTCTGAGCATTTTGTTATTTGACATTACTGTGTATCCATGGGTGACTATTCTGGACGCACTATATTGTTTCTTAATGAGAATTCGAACCTAAAACACTATATAAAACTGTTCTATGGCTTTTAATTATTTCTCAATTATTCCAAGGACTCAAGTTTGATTATTGCTGCCATTGTACACAGTGCAGCTTTAAAAATAGTCGTATTTTGAAGTAACTTCATGTTAATTTTTTATCATGAAACCTTAGCATCGGAAGTTTAGGCCTGTATAATGTGTCACATGCCCCTTGTTAATTAGGCCATTTTGTATTATAAAGTCAGGTAATAATGAAATATGATTCTGAAACAAAAGGTAACCTTAAAACTAGTCAAGAACTATCAGAAAAGTACAACAAAATGATATTGATAAAACTTAGCGCTCATGTTTATGGTTTAGTATCTGCATCGACATTTCCTTTTTATGACATAGTTCATAAACAAAGGTTAGTTTCGGCATCCGATATTTTTGTTTATCATCTGCGTAGACCCTCTATTTGCACGTCACGTGTGTTTTAGATGCATGAGAATTGGCTCCCGGACCATCACATGACATAAACTTTAAAATGCTTTCATGGTCCCTAGCAAATTATAAAATTTTACGATTATTGCTGGCCGCTAAAACGACAAGAACTCTTGAATGAGCTACTTTATAAATAGTTGTTTCCTAAAGTATCACTAAAACCCAAACACTAGTGATTTGGCCTTTTCCTGATAACCAGCACTAATGAATTCATTCCGTACAATTTGATGACGAACACTTAGGAATTACAATGCTGGAAAGTTATGAGATGATGTATCCTCCATCACTCAACCTTATGTCTATAAAAATATGTTGCGGACTAAACGCTGTGATTATAGCAAGTAACGAAGCAGACCTTGGCCTAGGGAATTCAAATATATATTATTAGTTTGGCGTAGCTAAGTGAACGGAGGCCCTGTGCGAAAGCTTATACGATAACTATATATGATGGTCAAAAATATTTTAAAACAACTATTGAAACAAAAAACATAGTATTTTGATGATCTATATTAAGTTTAAACAAATATATATGACATAAGATTGTACAACGTTAACATTTTTTATTTGGAAGTGAATTTTGAGGCCCCAAATATATAACGGGGTATATTTTTTGAGGCCTTTAAAAATTTGAGGCCCTGTGCGGTAGCACACCTTGCACACCTCGTATATGGCTCTGTTTAATGCCAACTACATGGACAGTTCCTTGTCAACTGAAGCACAGCTTTGCTATATTGTCATACAATTGACCAATATGGCATCTTCTTGCTAGTTGCTATATATTCTCTGTTGCTCAAGTTGAGTTTTGTTTCTGACTTCACAGGTTAATTGAAGTATCAGTTTGCTTCATTTATTTCTAATGTTGGTATGTCAGTGAGACTTAGGATCAAATGAGAAAAACTTTTAAAATGAGAAGAATGAGAAATAACTATAACCACATATTAGAGATGCATCGACTAGAATTAGATGCATCATATCCCTAATCTTTTTGATGCACCCTAATATATTTTCAAGCTAAAAATTAGATGCATATACATTTATTAGATGCATGTTAGCAAGTTAGGAAAATCCTATGTATTTTTCGTACTCTGCAGGTCAAATTTGTTGCAAGTACTACTTTGCATCGTTTTCACTTCAAAATTACTTTTGAAACTAATTGGGATGCATCTAAATGAATAGAGATACATCTAATTCAGGCCACTTTAGTCCTTAGCACTAGGCCAACTCTTGAGATGGTTATATTTGCTAAATATGGGCATATATATAATTTTTTTGATGCTAAATCTGGTCATGAACATGCTCTGACCAGAATACCATTTCATTTCTTTTTATATAGCTTTGTCAGTATTTGGCATACCTCAATCTATATATGTTCTAGTTTGGTAGACAAATTAGTAGTTACGATAGACGAATGCTTGGTTCTTTAATATATTGTACTTTGTTAATTTAGTTGCTTCACAAATCTAGTTTAGTACTTAGTTAAGTCCAAAATCTCATGTGTTAATAGTTCTTTTTGACTTCACAGGGTAATAGACTGTTTATTATTGCAATTTCGACAGTAAGTTGCACCATTAAGATTTAAGTTTAGGAAAAATGTCGGGTGTTTCTCTAGCTGTAGCTCCCCGGTCAGAACCCGATGAAACATCACCCACAACTGCAAACCAAAAAACCCAACACCACCGCCAACAACAACAAACCGCGGTGGGTGGTATTATAGGATCCCTACGTGTGATCGAACTTCAGTTAGTAGCTTTCATTATGGTATTCTCAGCTAGTGGTCTAGTCCCAGTTTTGGACCTCGCCTTTCCCGTCTTCACAACCATTTACCTCCTTATCCTATCACGCCTAGCATTCCCGGGCCATGGCACGTCAACAACTTCAAAAGAACTATATTAAGGAAATCGGATCTTTCGAGCCTATGTTATATTGGGTACCACAGTTGGATTGTTTTTACCATTGGCTTATGTTTTGGGTGGGTTTGCAAGGGGGGACGAGCGTTCGCTTCATTCAGCAACACCACATGTGTTCTTGCTTTCGTGTCAGATATTGACGGAGAATATTATAAGTGGGTTGTCGTTGTTTTCACCTCCTGTGAGAGCTTTAGTACCTATGTTGTATACGGTTAGACGGATCTTTGTTATATTGGATTGGGTTCAAGATGTTTGGCTTAACAAGTCCCTCTCCCCGACGGCTGAAATGAAGGTAGCTCACTTTTATTTTTGGGCAGTTTGTTTTGTTTTCATTTTTCAATATTTGGTTATTCTGTTGGGCTAATCTCACAAATTAATACTGTAATGTACTTAGTTGTCGACTGTATAACAGTTTCTTGCCTGTACGATATTTTTTTAGATACTAGTCTACTATTTTTTGAGATTTACCAAACCAGTGTATTATGTTTGATAGCTGACATTTGTGTTTGTTGGAGCAGGATGTTGCATGGTTTTGGTTTGGAAGGGTATTATCTGTGGTGAATCTAGCATACTTTTCGATCAATCTGTTTGGGTTTTTAATTCCAAGGTTCCTCCCAAAAGCATTTGATCAATACTTCAAAGAGAAAAGCGAGATCCAAACGAAGATGAGAGAGGATATTCAGTTTACTACTGGACATCGTGCACAATCACATACGGATAAGAAGTCTGATTAATTCTGCATGCTTTAAGTAGGAACTTACAGAATGTAAGTCGATAGGACTAGTTTGACGTCAGTTGAGATAACTTGATGGGTTCTAGTTAATTAAGCTTTTAGTACTATCTAGTATCAGGCGAATTCTGTAAGGCCATTATGTAGTAAAAGTGACATTAGTCATTCCATCTCTGGATTTATCATGAACTTTCCTTACGTATAGCACTGATGTTGTATATTGCTATTTCATTCAAATCTTTGTAAATATCTTCATCGGTATTGAACTATTGAACATGCATGTATAGTGGAATTACACAACATTTAGCGGTGATACTACACTTGTTACATGTTTGGTCGCTAACAAATGTCTCCGGCATACTTGATCAAAAATTTATTTTTGAGAAGCACGATTGTAATTTCTAACTCGCAGCAACATCCGGATAGACAAGTCGATACAAACCATCATCATGCAACATAGTGCCGAAATGTAAACAAGTAATAAGTAACTTCACACTTTTTCCGTCACAGCTCACAGAAATGTAAACAACAAACTTGATTCCCTGAAAGTAGGGGCATCTTCACCCATTTACCTATATAAATGGGTCGGTTTGGGTTAAGTTTCTTCTTTAAAGGTCGGTTAATCTATAATTTTAATTAGGATAGAGATACTCTGATGTTCGATTTGAACATGAGAGGTAATGTTGAGGTTTATGTGATTGGAGAAAAAAAAAATTATATGTTGTGGGACCTCTATTTTATTAAAAGATAATTTTTCTATAACAATATAACTAACATGACCTCTCATGTTCAAATAGAACATGAGAGGATCTCAATCCTTTTAATTACAAATGAAAGATTCTTAACTCATGTGAAATGTGTTAAAAATTCATTGACCTCCTAGTGGTTTTGTTAAAGATATGTTGAACATAACCATGAGTAAAATTAGTGGATTTATTAAAGATATGTTGAACATAACGATGAGTAAAATTAGAAAACTAACGAGCAAGTGTTCATACGGCGTTCCTGTAGGAATTTAATATGTGCACGGTACAACATATAAACTAATACAACTAATCAGTTCATGGACCTATGGGTTACACATTAACATGAACTTGAAACCATATTTAATATGCATAAGAGTATGTATATTATCACAAGTACACATTCATGGCAAGAGTTCTTGGTTAATTAAGCTATGAGTTTAAGTTAACGGGAAAAAAAATGCCAAATGTATTTTGGTCTTTTGTGTTGGACGACCAAAAGTGAGGGAAGGAGGGAAATGAGATTTCAAATTAGTTTGAAAGAGTTTTATGATTTTAGGAAAGTCATAAAACTTGTTATGGTTATTGATGGGATTATGGCTATAGGATCAAAACTCTTTCATTTGTCATAACTAAATTTTTATCACAAATCACACCCTCCCCTTTCTCTCCTCTCCTCCTTGCTTCGGCCGACCAAAACCTAGCCAACGCCACAACGTTTTATGGTGTTTTCTTGCTTAGTTTCTCATCTCTAGTGTAGTGGTGATAAGCACAGGAGTTGTGAAAAGGACCAACTATCCAGTTTCTTAATCAGAGTGTTGGTGCGGACTTATTTAGAGAGTGATCTTATTAATCATCTAGTTCTTGGATGCGGACGATTAGGGTATTGATAATAATTTGATTTTAGGTCGGGCCTGTTTGTCAGGAGCTTTTTGAGGAGCTTTTAGCTTTTTGTTACAAAAATAATCTCTTCTAAAATAAGTAGCTCCGTTTGGATACATTAACTTCAAGCTTTTATTTCAAACAAATAACTCCTAAATGAAAAGCTAATTTATGAAGCTTTTTAAACATCTTGGAGCTGTTAAAACTATAAATTACTGATATATCCTCCAAACATTTGTTTACAATTATAAATATGTCATTTTATGTCATTTTACATCTTATAATTATATTTAATAGCTAACTTACCAAACACTTTTATTGAAGAAAAGATACAGCTTGTATCTCGTGTTAACAGCTTTGCAGTTTACAGTTTAGAGCTTACAGTTAACAGCTTACAGCTAGTTTTTCCAAACATACCCCTACTGCTTATTGAAAACTAGCCGGGTACCCGTGCAATGCGGCGACGGGTACCCGGTGATTAATTTTGTGGCGAGCAAATATTTTTCATTTATACCGCTTGTTGCAGCGGGGTTGATTTTAGCCGACATATTTTTTCATTTTTTTTATTGTAGCTTTTTTGTTTCATAATTTTTATGATATTTGTATAAATTTAAACCATAAGCCACTCGTAAAGCATCAATATTCAATCATCATATCACTTTGGTGGGGGTTGAACAATTAGATAATAGAAGCTCATAATTAGTATAGAAGTTTAAACGAAATGAGAATGTCGGAAATAATTCTTTTAATGTGTTCATAGGTGTTTATATAAAAAGAAAATAATATAAATACATAAATTAACTCTTTAGCCAAATTTGGATCGAATTATATACTACACAGCTATTTGTTTTATGTTAAACCAATTTAACTATACCAGCTCAACCAAATATTTTAGGCCCAAGTCAAATTCAAATAATTCTAAGCCCAAAACCTAAACTTTCAATATAAAAAACTAACCCTAAATTGTTTATCCTAATTTTACTCTATCACAACACCCGCATACACAAAAATTAGTCACTTTTTCTCTCTACTTGCAGCCACCAACTCTTATCATCCACTTCACAAATAAACACTTCACTTAACAAACAAATATTCGTCCCTTTAATTCTTATACCCACTCGAATCACCAGCAAGTAAACTTCATTGTTTTCTTTCTTGGCTTCTTTCACAGCCAACACACGAACCCACGAAGAACACAAATGTTTTCGACTTCAAGATCTGTTAAAGGTCTCGGGTAGGTGCGGTTTTGTATTTCATTTCTTGTTTTCTTGTTAAACCGAAAAAGGAGGATGGAAACACTTTTGTTTGATCTTTTTTTTCTCGAATATTAAAAAGAAGTTTAACTGATTTTCATGAATTGTTTTTTTCAAGGTAAACATTTTGACTAATCTGAAAGATGTGAAAAAATAGAGGCCGGATATATGTGGAAGCAAAAGCAAAAGTAACATATTCATGTTTTAGGCTGCTGTTGGATCTCGAATAATGTGTTAATTATATTGTACTTTGTGGTTAAATAATTATATTTTTTGATGAATGGGTGTTTTTAATAGTGTATTAATTGTATTAGGTAAGTATTTTTTATTTATTTTTTTATATTTTTTAGTTTTATGTGTGCTTTGAATCCTTGTAAATAATGTTTATAAGGTAGTATTTTTTCACTTAAGGGGTATTTTAATGACTATAATGACTACTATTTAATAGCATTAATGTTATTCATAGAAAAGTGGTGTTGCACGGGGACGGATACGGAAACGGAGACGGGGACGGAAACGGGAACTTAGAAACGCCAATGTTCTAAAATTCAAGAAATGGGTACGGCCAGAAACGTTTGTATAATTATTAATAAAATAAATAAACATCAAATTGTTATCACCAAAATGTCATTATTTTATTTTTGAAGGTAAGAGTTAAATAATATTTTACTCTATCTGTTGTATTTATTACAATCTTCTATTTTAATTGTCATCTCATATTCATATGTTTATCAATAATAATAATAATAATTTACATAAAAAAAGATAATACACATAAAAAAAGGTAAATGAAACAAAGGACATCCACTTGTCATCCAACCCACGTGGTATTGGAGTATAAAACACATTTAAAATGAAGAAGGAGAATTTCATGGGAGATAATACACATTTAAAATGAAAAAAGAGAATTTCATAGGAGATGCATATCTTTTTGTATGTACATCGGCTGTGTTATTTCTCATTATTCTTATTTTACTTTTATTTCTTATTTCATCATTACTCCGAGGTACACATCTGATTCCATTTGTCTATATGAGAAAAGTTCAATACGAAACAAGAATTATCTAAAGATCAAATCAAGAGATCTCAACTATTCATTTTTTTTTTAAATCTAAAGGTGTAGATTAATTGTTATTTTAATATAATTACTTATAGAAAGGCATTTTTGTAATATCAATTTCTTCATTCCATCTCTTCATTTCACACACACACTATCCTTTACTCTCTCACCAACAAACAATGTTTTCCCCAAATTACAAACCCTAACCGTCAAATTCAAAATTGATCTAAATTAATGCTAAACAATGAACATTCGAGACGAAATAGCACAATCAAAACATGATTCCGTGCTCCGTGGTGGCCGGATCTGTTGTGACGGATTCGTGGCGGTCGGATCCGTGGTGGCCGAATCTGTGGTTAATCGTTTTTTAGGGTTTCTGAAGCAAGTGACGAGTGTTTGGAATGTAGAAATTTGGGGACGACAGTTCACTCATTGTTTGACTTGTTAGATGAATAAAAAAGGTAGTAAAAGATATTGTTTAACCTATATATGGTTTGTAAAATGAAGCAGGTGTATTATATGAAGTACAGTAATAATATATGATCACGTTTTTTATTTAGTTACCACGTGCTAGCGAGTAGTATAATATTCTACATCTATAATTGCATTTTTCTTGTTTCATTATCTTTGTGTGGTCCTACATGTGGAATAATGCAAGAGCCTATCATTTTCAAGTATAAATATAGTTGTTTATTATCCCAATTCTATCAATCGTCGTTTTTGATAATAATACACTTGTTTTGGTTGTTTTTTTAATGGCGTAAATTTTTAATACGAATCCCATGAGATTTTTACGAATCCTGTGATATTTTTCTGGGCGAAAATTTTGAAAAAACAAATTCGTCTTTTTATGAATTCAGTGGGATTTTTACGAATCCTGTGGGATTTTTACGAATCCCGTGGGATTTTTACAAATCCCATGAAATTTTTACGAATCCCATAGGATTTTTCTGGACGGAAATTTTAAAAAATAATTTAGTCTTTTTACGAATCCCGTGGGATTTTTCTGGACGGAAATTTTTAAAAAATTTTTTCGTCTTTTTACGAATCCCATGGGATTTTTACGAATCCCCTGGGATTTTTACGAATCCCGTAGGATTTTTCAGTGGGATTTTTTTAAACGGAAATTTTGAAATTTTTTTTGTCTTTTTACGAATCCCATGGGATTTTTACGAATCCCGTGGGATTTTTCTGGACGGAAATTTTGAAAAAAAAAATTCATCTATTTACGAATCCCATGGGATTTTTACGAATCCCGTAGGATTTTTCTGGATGAAAATTTTGAAAAAAAAAAAATTGTCTTTTTACGAATCCCATGGGATTTTTTACGAATCCCGTGGGATTTTTCTGGACGGAATTTTGAAAAAAAAAAGTTCGTTGAAAGTATATAACAATGCATATCTATAAAAAGATAATTTTTTTCTCGTCGCGATGGTGTATTTTTCGTTGCTTGAAGATTTACCGTTTGCAAGATATGTTGTTTTTTAAAAAAAGGTGGAAAGTGGGTTTTATATTAAATGAATTAAAATGACAATTTTGCCCTCCTTTTATTATTTTTTGATTTGATCTTAGCAATTAGATGAAAGGTGGATGGATGAGATTGTCTTATTTGTTTTTAAGTGAAATCTATGTAAACGTGATACTTGTTTTACATAGATTTCACATCTTGTCTATATATAATGTGTTATATTGTTCTTATGGTTTTATATGATTAATCTCAAGATGCATAATAGATCTTTATTATCATTAAATTCTTTCATGGTCAATCATATGTTATTAATCTCATTAGTTCATGTGTCCGCTGCGTATGATTTACATGTTTGTTTGAAATAATTTTAATCATGATTCTCGAATTTCCAATAGTGGCATCCGAGCTAGGCTTTATGTGTCTTGATAATTGTCATTGTTATTGCATGATAGATATGAATTTTTTATTGAATCGTGGGGTTTTATTTTGGTTTTGGTTGGGCTGATTTTCAGCCATGAGTTTCAACTACACAAATATCCTCTCTTTGATCATTTTTCGTGTCTAAATTTGTGATAAAAGCTAACCATTGTTATTACATGTATTGATATAAATCCGTGCTTAATTTTGGTGTTTGGGAAACCTTCTTGTTGAGGCTGTTTTGAGCCGAATGGTTGCACACCCGAAACACTGAAATGTCATGGTTAATGGTGATGTTTGGTGTCTAAAACCGTGTTTATTTGGGGCTGTTTTGGCTGCGGGTTTCACACATCCAAAGCACGATCACAGAACATTTTAATTATTTGTATCAATTTTGTGGTAACATTTGTATCATTATTAGCTTGTATTAATCTTGGCGTTTAAGAGGTTGTTGTTTCTTCTTGTTTTTTATGATTGTTTAAACCTTGCTTTTATGATCATAAGAAACACACTTTAAAAACCATAAGATTGTTGTATACTTTTTGATATCGATCTTGTAAATCATATGTGATTGTTTGTTGATTTTAATTAGATGAACATAACTTTTAAATATAACCATGTTGATATTGATTAGTGTTTCAGGACACTAAATGATTTAAAGAATATGTTATGGTTAATTGAAATAGAGTAAACTTTACTTCTTGGTTTTGGTTCATTATCACCCATGAGGTGAGATCCTTACAAAACATGTATCCTTTAAAGAACAAATAAGCCAATCTCAATCATCCATCCATCTTTAATCTAATGGCTGAGATGAAGCCAAAAATAACAAAGGGAGGGCAAAATTGTCATTTTAGCTCATTTAATATAAAAACCCACTTTCCATCTTTTTTATAAAAAACAACATATCTTGCAAACGGTAAATCTTCAAGCTCCGAAAAATACACCATCACGACGAGAATTAAATCATCTTTCGACGAACCTTTTTTTTCAAAATTTCCATCTAGAAAAATCCCACAGGATTCGTAAAAAAATCCCACGGGATTCGTAAAAAGACGATTTTTTTTTTCAAAATTTCCGTCCAAAAAAATCTCACGGGATTCGTAAAAATATCCCACGGGATTCGTAAAAAAATCACTTCTGATTTGTCATTTTTAAAAAATTACAAGTGATTTATAAAAATGAGTAAATCACTGTTTTTGAGTTTTATACTTTTATGTAACAGCTTTTTAAGGGTAGATGTTTTTTTATATGATTATTGAAATGAGCTCTTGAAATATCTTTATTAAAAAGTTATATGTTGTTATACAGAATCTCATGTGATTCTCTCTGATCCCTTGGAATTTATACAGAATCCCATGAGATTTTGTATGTGATTCATCAAAGAGTCTTTTATGTGATTCATATAGAATCCCATGAGATTCTGTATGAATCACATAGGTAATCTTTATGAATTACAAGTGATTCATCAAAGAATCTCATGGGATTCTGTATCGATCACATGGGATTCTATATGAATCACAAAGGGATCACATGTGATTCTTTCTGATCCCTTGGGATTCATATAGAATCCCATGGGATTCTGTATAAATCCCATGAGATTTTCATTTTGCTTTATATAAACTGGAAGTACAATATCACTTGATATTCTATTTTTGTTGTATAATGTTATGAGAAAAATTCTTGTTATATCTTGTTTACTTTGAATATATCATGTTTGTTACTTATATTATGTTTGATCACATGGGTAATCTGAATCACATGCGATTAGGGAATCCGTATGAATCCCATGGGATTCTGTATGAATCCCATGGGATTCTATATAAATCCCATGAGATTCTGTATGAAATCACATGTGATTCAATATGAATCCCATGAGATTTTGTATGAAATCACCAGGGATTCATTGTGAATCCCATGGGATTCAGTATGAATCTCAAGGGATTCATTGTGAATCCCATGAGATTCTTTGGTGCATCAGATGAGATTTTTTAAAAATTTTAGTATATGACAAATTGTCTCTAAAAAAATATACACAATAAAGATGAAACAAAACTGAATAAAAGATGAGAATCACCAATAGAAATAAAAGAAAAATAACAAAATCACTTTCTTTGCAAAGTTTGATTTCATATGAAATTGACTAGTATGTTGTTCTACCACAACAAGCCAACAGAGTTGCTAATTTAAAATCTTTATTTAATGTCATCTTATAGAGTGCACAATATTTTAACAAATGTCATATTAAAGTCACATTTTTTGTTTGAAACAACCCTATTTTAACAAGACTGAATTTGACAACGAATCTGATACTTGATAAGAAATACCGATACATGTATATGGCACCAAAAGTATGCACAAAAAATAGCTTATACAGTTACGCAAAACTAACTTCTACATTTCGCAAATATAAAATATAACATTTCTACCTGGCTCATTAGTGTCGTTTAGTAAAACAACTTCTACATTACGCAAATATATCGACATAGCTACATTTCTACCTGGCTCCCTAAACGTTTATTACATCGATCACATTATGCATTTACACAAATATAACGCAATATCGCTTAATTTCTACCTGGTTCATCAGTGGCGTCAAAACAATAACAAAAATCATCATTCAGCCGGGTGAAGCTTTTCGATCCGTCTCGGCATTTAACACTTCCTCCTCCTCTTGGATTCCACAGCTCCTTATAATAAACCTCATCTAATCAAATTAAAAACACTTCAATTGAAAAATATTTATAAATATCTAAAACATTAACTATTTGTATATATATAATGACCTTGAGGAGCAACTCCGATTAGATCATTTTATGAAAATGAAATAACAACTGATGACAAAGATCGATGACGATGATCCGGTGACGGCGAATGACGGGTTCCAGTGAAGACGACCGACGAAGAGGCTCTGGTGACAATGATCTAATTGAGATAATAGAAAACTAGGGATTTGAATAGTTTTTCCCAAATTGAGAGAATGGAAATGAGTCAAATGAGAGAGATGAGAGAGACGAGTGTGAGTGTGTGTATGGTGTGTGTTTAGGAGGTTAGGTAGAAAGTATGGAATGACTAAAATGACCCTCAGTATATTTGTTCATTTTAATCTAAACTATTGGATGGAAGAAGGATGGATGGTTGAGATCTTGTTATTTGTTCTTTAGATAAATGTTGTTTCGTATGAAATTTTTCTCAATCACCCATAGATGTTTGTTGATTTTGATATATGGACAAGTATTTTAATTATAACTATTTTGTTAAGTGATTAGTGTTTTAGGACACAAAACAGTTTAAAGACTTGTCTTGATTAATCAAAATGGCGTAAACATTATATTATGATTAATTAATTGTCTATATGAGTAATTACCTAACTCGAATAGGCTTATTCGGGTTCAAGTTGAGGTCGGGTCCGGGTCAGGTCGGACTTTTTAACACCCCCTAGATGGAATTGCTTAAGTTTACTATGTTACCCTTAATCAAAATTGTTATTTACATAACTATATGGAAACATTAGATAATTGTCAAAAAGGTAAAACTTTATTTTCGTGACTTTTGCAAAAATCAAGATTGAAATAATGTATTTTTTTTTAACTATGATTTTTTTGTGTGGTAGACAATAATTTTGGTACGGAAGTACTAGTAGTTTACTATTTATGGTTCTCACATATGCTTATAAAAGGTGTATAAGGACAACATTTAACTAGCGATAAATGTCAAAGATAGCAAAGATAGCACATTCGTTGTGTAATTAGAAGCGGCCGTCTATAATCTGCTACTACTACACAAACTCATAATGACACGGCGTACTTATGTAAACCACCAAATGCCACCACCACAATTTTACCCTAAAAAAACTTGCAAGTCTGATTAAATCACATAGTTGCTCTAAAACGGGAAAATAGGGTGTCTAATGGTGGTTACCATCTGTTTACATTTTTCTAACAAGCTCACTATCTACCAGCAGGTGAATTTCTTCTGTCTCATTTGCTACATGTGCATGCATCACATCACATTGTTTGCCTTCTACAGTTCCAGTATCAGGTCTACACAAAAAGTTAGCAGTAATGAGTCACATGTAGATATGGTAGCGATTTAATGGTTCAAGATAGACTCCAAAATACGAAGCACCATGTTGTTGCTCGCTAGCTGATGCTTTTGACACAGGGCATAAATGCTATATATTCTAGTTGGGGTTGATGTATAGTTATGTTAGTATCATATCGTTTTGTCGTAAAATGCTTGTTGCTCATGCAGTGCTCTAGTAATTTTTCATTACAGCTGATACTACTCTCCTCCTACACCCCGACCAAATGATTTTTAATAAAATAAGAAAGAACAATAATAAAATACAAAAGGACGACGAAAAGGCCTTGATACCAGCTGCTCGTTGGTTGGATAGTTATAAATTAGAAACCACCACTAGTTCTGATTTTACACACAGATTGTAAATTAATTTAAAAAGTCACTAGGTTTTTCTGTGGCATCAATTAGTAAAAAGTGTTTGTTAAGAACTATCAGAAAAGTAAAACAAAATGATATTGATAAAACTTAGCGCTCATGTTTATGGTTTAGTATCTGCATCGACATTTCCAGTTTACGACATAGTTCATAAACAAAAGTTAGTTTCAGCATCAGATATTTTTGTTTATCATCTACGTAGACCCTCTATTTGCACGTCACGTGTGTTTTAGATGCATGAGAATTGGCTCCCGGACTACCACATGACACAAACGTTAAAATGCTTTCATGGTCCCTAGTAAAATTATTTAGTTACGATTATTCCTGGCCGCTAGAACGACTAGAACTCTTGAATGAGCTACTTTATAAACAATTGTTTCTTAAAGTATACATATATTAGATGCATTTTAGAAAGATAGGAAAATCTTATGTATTTTTTGTCCTATATGAGTCAAATTTGTTGCAAGTACTACTTTGCATCATTTTCACTTCAAAATTATTTTTGAAACTAATTGGGATGCACCTAAATGAATAGAGATTCATCTAATTCAAGTCGACGCATCTCAAATATGTGGTTATAGTTATTTCTCATCCTTCTCATTATAACTTTTCTTCTCACTGGATCCTTACCCGTCGATAACAATATGTGGCTGACTAAACACTGTGATTATAACAAGTAACGAAGCAGACCTTGGCCAAGGGAATTCATATATATATATATATATATATATATATATATATATATATATATAGTTTAATGCCAACTACATGGACTGTTCCTTGTCAACTGAAACACAACTTTGCTATATTGTCATACAATTGACCAAATATATGGAATCTTCTTGCTAGTTGCTAAATTATATCAGTTTGCTTTACTTTACACAAAACAATCTCAAATAAACCATGAACTATAAAAGGGTTATGTGCTTTCATTATATGGTCCATCAACACGCAACTAATTCACATGCAATGTTGTTCACTAAACTTTGTATTTCCTGTTAGATAAGTCAGTCACTGTTGGTTACAAATGATATAGCATGTAAATGATAGTATAATATTTGAAAATAAAGAAGCAAGAAGACAAAAGAATTGACTCAATGTCACCTGAAGGGGCCACACAAATCGACGTTGAGGCCACTGATAGTGAAATGACAAGACCGGCCTGCCGGCCTACCGTACAACGGCGGCTAATGTAAAGGTTTAATTTTGGGAAGTGATTGTCATACGCCAAAACTTTATTTGGACACTTCATTGTATGCAGTAGCATACAGTTGTACTTAAAGTATAATTTGATTTAACGGCTTGTATAGTGAGTGTCACAATAATTTTTTGAGTGTGCCAATTAATTCTCATAATTGTGTAGTTTTTTTTTTTGTTTTTTATTTTTTATTTTTTTTTTTTTTTAACTTTTGAAGTTCGAACTTTATGTGTATTTACTCATGTGTAAAATGACTTACCCTTATATTTTGTAGCTACTCTATTGATAGTGAAAGGTAAAATGATCATTCTACATAAACAAATAAATATACACAAAAGCCAAAATCAAAACTTTAGGGTATATAACCAATATAAATATTATAATTTCATATTTTTCCAACACATGCTTTTAAGTTATTGTGTTTATGCACTCAAAATCCGTGTTTTGGAAAAATATGAAATTATAATGTTGAAGTTGAGTAAATAAGAAATTTTTTCATTAGAAAAAGTGATATTCCTAAATAATTATCTAAGAAAAGAAAAGTTTTTGAGTAAAGAATTATATTTTTTTAGGGCTAATTACTTTAAAAATTATCACACTTGCTACTGTATCTTTTTATGTGTATTATATTAAAATTTTTGCTTATCTTTGTACTAAACTAACATTTTTGTCTTTATGTGTGTAATGAAAATGTATGATGACCATTTTACCCAACCAACTTATTTTTTTATAATAATACTTATTTTGTTGTTATATTTTAATATTATACTGTAACAACTTTTTGTATAATATTCCTCAAAAATATATTTACTTATAGGGTATCCGTCGCCGCAATAAGTACCGACTATGCTAATACATTAAAGTAGCTTAAGTTGTGAGTTTAATGCTACACTTATAGAATAGATTATGCATATGAATTTAAGTCATTAAGAATCCATTTAAGACATGAAACTCAAGTTATAGAATAGAAGATTATCATCCTTATAAGTTATAAATTAATCGTAATTCGAAACTCTGTATATGCACGAGATTATCATTATGAAAGTGTATATCAACAACTCATATAGGTTATTTTTTAGTAGTTTACTATTTATGGTTATAAACGGTGTATAGGGACATTATTTAACTAGTGGTAATATATTAGAAAGTTACCGCGAAAGAAGATTTTCAAGCCAGGCCCGGATACATGTCAAAGATAGCACGTTTGTCGAGTAATTAGAAGCGGCCGTCTATACTCAACTATTACACAAACTCATAATGACATGGTACTATAATGTACAGTCCTACTTTTGTAAAACACCAAATGCGACTACACAATTTTACCCTAAAAAATTTGCTATAAAAAAATTTGCGACCACAAAATTTTACCCTAACAAATGGTTACCATCTGTTTGCATTATTCTAAGATAATCTTTATCAATAATCTATTACAACCTAATATTTCAATAAAATATTATTCTCTTTCTTCCACCTACATAACCAATACATACAAACAATCTATATTTTTTTTTTACCATTTATCAACAACCTACACAACCAATACATACAAGCAATCTATATTTTTGTTTACCATTTATCAACAACCCAAACTCTTAATAATATAAAATACTAAATATTAAAATTTAAAAATGAAAAAAGAAAAGAGATAAAAAACTAGCCACTAGATTGCAAATTGTGGGTTGGTGACCCAGGATTGCAGAACGAACATATTGGCAACCTCATTTTCTTTCATTTGTGCACTTCAAATAAAATATTAATATGTTTTTGTTTTGTCTCATCCAATCGGTTGTAGATTTCTACCGATAAACATAGCCTAACAAGCTAGCCGGCCACTATCTACTAGCAGGTGAATTTCTTCGGTCTCATTTGCTACATGTGCATGCATTCACATTGTTTGCCTTCTACAGTTCCAGTATCAGGTCTACACAAAAAGTTAGGAGTAATGAGTCACATGTAGATATAGTAGCGATTTTATGGTTCAAGATAGACTCCAAAATACGAAGCAACATGGTGGTGCTCGCTAGCTGATGCTTTTGACACAGGGCATATATATGCTATATATTCTAGTTGGGGTTGATGTATATTTAAGTTAGTATCTTTTTGCTTTCTATCGTAAAATGTTTGTTGCTCATGCAGTCCTCCTACACCCCGACCAAAAGATTGTTAATAAAATAAGAAAAAAACAATAATGAAATTCAAAAGGACGACGAAAAGGCCTCGATACCAGCTGCGCGTTGGTTGGATGGTTATAAATTAGAAACCACCACTAGTTCTGATTTTATACACAGATTGTAAATTAATTTAAAAAGTCGCTAGGTTTATATTAATTAACAAAAAGTGTTTGTTATATTTTATATGTCTGCTGTCAATACAAAAAAATAAAAATAAAATAAGTATTTCAATTTAAAATTCACTTTTAAGTAGTAAATATATATGTTATTATGCCTTAGATGTTTTGTTTTCATATACTTACATTCTGCATCTGATTTGATCCAGCATTCTCTTCTAGATTTGGTATCAGTACCCCCATTGTATATGGGAGGCGACACCTTTGCTTTGGTAAAGTTGCTGTTTGTGAAATCCTTCCAGAGGTTTTGAGATTCATGCTGAAGTGGATCAATGATTGCTTCATGTTCATTATTTGCGGCCTCTTCTAGAATCTTGCTACCACCTCTAGTTGCGCTCACATGTCTGCTTTTCCCGGAACAGGTCAATAGCCCCTTCTCCAACTTCTCTTTGACAAGCTTCAGTTCGTCATCTGTGTCAGTTGCTTCTTTTATCATTTTCTCAACATACGTGCCAAAGTTTGGTGTTCCTGGATCAGTGATAAGTAGATCTGTTTCGAGAGCCTGTATCTTTTGAAATCCATCAAAAAGTTCACCATCAGCACTTGCTGCATTTATGCATGTAAATGAGTTTGGGACCTGATTGTCGCTTTGGGCTTTGCTAGATGGGTCGACAGAAAAGCATGATTTCGCATAGCATAGTAGGGTGTTAGATAATGGCGGTTCTGTAAGACACATAAATTACATAATGATACAGGAATGACTTATAACGTACTCTGAAAAATATTTTTGTCAGAAAGGTGGACAAGATGCAAAACTTACCTGAAGCAAACTCTTTCAGATATTCATTGTCAGTCTGCTTGAACTTGTTATGCAATTGTCCTAGAATACAAATATACTTACAAATTTTATACAAATAAAAGCACACCTTCATAGTTTTGGGCAGAAGGCTTAACGCGTGATCACTTCTTTAATATGAACCAAGAAAGAATATAAAGCTACCTAGCTTATGGAAGCTGATGAGTTTTTCTGACTATTTATAGATGTTTTGAAGGTCTGGTTCTTGGCAGAGTAATAGCCACGTTGTTGAAATAATAAAGATTTGACTAGATATTTGAGAAGACATATACAGTAATATCTGCAGTAGTTTTTTGGACCTAGCTACAAGCTGATACGATGTGCTACAAGCTGATACGATGTGCTACCATGGTTTCTAAGGTAATGATTTTTCTACATGGTCCGTAATTAAGTTTGTGGTTAATTGCAGCATGTAACATGTACTTATATCTTCACTGCAATTTTACACCTTAGTTATGAATTGTGGAATAATATCAGTAGCCCTATAGATATGGTACCTGAATAGTGATGCTGTTAGAAAGTAATATAAAAACCTGTTACTAAACCTCATTGGTCATTGATGTATTTATATTGTAACTAAACCTCATTTATTGGTTATGCAAATCACACGTATTAACATGGTATCAGCCTAAAAATACGATCCTTCAACCCGAACATTTTTTTTCTCTCCTTACTGCCGTGCATCACCTCCTCACCACCACAATATCTCAGTCGGATAAACTACTTGCTATCATATCCCACCGATTACAAGTCTAGTACCTATCAAACAAGTCCAACTACTCGTCGTGCAGTGGTATTACTTCTTTAAAAAACCGTTTTCTTGTTCCCACGATTGTTCATCTGTAACAAACTGTTTCAAGAACTACTGATTATGTTAATACAAGTATCGCCTAAAAACGTTATTTATATTTTACGATCTTTCTTAGTTTTGTTAAATACCAAAGGTAAAGTTTATTTTTGGCAAATCGTAAATATAGTTAAAAGTCTTTAACTTAACTTCACTCAAACTACATATACATGTTTTCATAAAGTGATTTCTAATCAAGTATACTTTAGTTTAAGTACATGTGTTAAAAATGTCTTATAAGTATATTTAGCAAGTTTTCTAAATAGTATGTCATATTAGGATATAAGCAAGCAAACTCCTTTTGGTAAATCATTCACTTGCTAAACATCTCAAACAAACATTTTTAATTCTATACATAAACTCTTTTACAAGTATACTTTCCTTTTTAAGAATATCTAAAATTAGAAATCTAATGTATACTTACATCATCACTTGCATCACACATGTCCCTTTAAGGAAACATGTGTGTAAGAAACATGTTTTATTTTGTATAGATTTATACTCAAGATCTCAAAGTTGACTTTGTTAGATCTTGAGAATATTGTGTTAGATTTTCTAATATCTTGTGCAGGATTCTGTCAGGGCTTCTGGCGGAACCCTCAGGGACAACTGACGGAACCAAAGTATTGGTTCCGCCGTATCCGTAGGTTGGTCTGGAAGTTGGCCTATAAATAGCAACCCACTCTTTGAGTTTTCCTTATCATTCACTATCATAATATACTGCATATACTTCATTTCTAACTTAGTACACTTTCATATTTGTGAGTCTTTCTTTGTAGCAAGAAGATCACGAACTTACAAGCTTCAACACGACGTTGCAAGACTTGTCAAGCATAGCATAGTGTAAACTAGTAAAGTTTATACATCATTGTATTGTATCCATTTGTAGTGATCGGTTAGTATTTTAGTACTCAAAGTACTTAGAGTATCGGGAGTTGTTGTACCCTTGTAAAAGAACTATCGAGAGTGGTTGTACCCTTGTGAAAGAACTCGACATCTAGCTTAGTGTCGAAAATAGTGTGTAAGCGACGTGTAAGGTTTTCTCCGCCGGATAAAGGAGCTTGTTGACTAGTGCAAGAAAACTCTCGAGTTGGATACTCGGGGCGTGGAGTACGGCAAGGAAATAGAGTCCTTGTAGCCGAACCACGATAAACAATCGTGTTATGGTTTGATCGTTTCTTACTTGTATTCTTGCATATTATTTATTGTTTGATAAGTCTTAATTGTCGATTACACGTAAAAGTTTTCAAAGAAAATTAAGTTAAAACCGGTAAACTATTCAACCCCCCTTATAGTTTTCCACAATTGGCATCAAGAGCTACGTAACTCAAGATTTTAAAATATATTGTATCTTAAAACTTGGAACGATCCATGGATTTTGAAAACTTCAAAGAAGGGCAATCTATACAAAGACCACCACTATTTGAACCAAATGGTTTTATATATTGAAAAAACCGTTTTGAAACTTACGTAAAATCAAAGGACATAGATCTATGGTATATTATTATTGAAGGTGATCATAAGGCTACCGGAAGTGGTCGGGATGAGGATAGTTCACTCACTAAACATAGTGATGATCAAAAGAAACTAATTGCCAAAAATAATGAAGCAAAAATGATGCTTTATAATGTCTTACCAAAGAAAGAGTATGAAAGAGTTTATGTGCAAAACCGCTAAAGAAATTTGGCAATCTTTAATAACTACTCATCAAGGAAATTCACAAGTTAAGGATAACAAAATTGATCTTCTTTTCCAACAATATGAACAATTCTCTATTCCCGAAGATGAAACTATTGATAGTGCATTTGCTAGATTTAACACTATTATTACTTCACTTAAAGCACTTGATGAATCTTTTTGTAGCAAGAATTTTGTCAGAAAATTCCTTAGAGCACTCCATCCTAAGTGGAGAGCAAAAGTAACGGCTATTGAAGAATCTAAGGATCTTTCAAGCATGGCACTTGACGAGCTTATTGGAAACCTCAAAGTTCACGAAATGGTAATGGAAAAAGATTCGGAGATAGTTAGAGGCAAGAAAGAAAAAGTGAAATCTATTGCCTTAAAAGCTAGAATAGAATCAAGTGACGATGAGGAATCAAGTTCGGATAGTGAAGATGAAGAATATGCCATGGCGGTTAGAGACTTCAAGAAGTTCTTTAGAAGACGAGGAAAGTTTGTAAGGCAACCTAAAGATGAAAAGAAGTCTTTACGAAAAGATCAGGATATGAAGAAAGTCAAGAATGAAAGAAAGTGTTAAGAAAGTGTTTTAGATGCGGAGATACAAGTCACTTAATAGGAGAATGTCCAAAACCACCCAAAAGCAAGACTCAAAGTGCTTTTGTGAGTGGTGCTTGGAGTGATAGTGAGAATGATGATGAAGAGCCAACAAATGACGAAGTAGCTCTTATGGCTCAAAGCTCAAATGAGGAACATTCCGATTCATCTTACTCTTCTATTGATCATAACACATTAGAACAACAATACAACAAACTTTGTGAGTTAAGCTTAAAAATCATAAACAAAAACAAATTTTTGAAGACTAAAAAGGAATTTTTAGAAAACGAAATTTATGAATTAAAAGAAAAAGCTAAACGTTTGGAAAAGAGTAAAAATGTTGACACAACTTGCAAATCATGTCAAGAGTTCAAACTTGAAATTTAGAAGCTTAAAATCACACAAGATAATCTTATTAAACAAAACTCAAAGTTTAAGAAGTTTGATAAAAGCTTTTGTTGTGCGGATGAAATAATGAAACTCCAAAAATCACACTTTGATAGAACAGGGTTAGGATTCATGAAAACAGGATCAATAAGTAGTTTAAAGAAACAAGGCGAAAAAGGACAAGAAAATGACAAAACTGCAGCAGTGACCCATGAAACTGACGGAACCAAAAATTTGGTTCTGCCAGTTGAACCCATTGGTTCCGTGGAGGCTGCTACAGAACAGAACATTTCAGTAACTAACCGTAATGAATTTGTTAAAGTTACAAAGAAGTCCAACACTAGTTCAACTGAAACCAAACTTAAACTAGCCATTAAAATAGGAGTAGGACTTGCTAAAAATGAATTTAGAACTAGAACTACTCAACCAAGACCTAAAACGCCTATATCCAAATGCCCCTTTCCAAAGAGCAACTACAACACACAACCCTACTTTCAACATAGCTGGGGTCAAAACATACCTAGACATCATCAAGTTCCAAACTATATGTCTTGGAACCCATATCCATCATTTCCTTACATGAATCAAGTTAATGGCATGATTAACCAAAATGGACCCATGAGATATTGGGGACCAAATGTTTGAATGCTTGTTATAAAATAGGTTTGCTTAAAAGTGTGTCTGGAACCGGATGAATGGATCAAAGATAGCGGTTGCTCAAGACACATGACGGGGGATAAAAGTCTTTTCTCTACCTATCAAGTCTATGACGGAGGTAACATTACTTTTGGTAGCAAGCTTAAAAGTAAAATCATCGAAAAAGGTACCATCTCTCATGACTCTCTATCTATTGATGATGTTGCTCATGTTGACAACTTAGGATTTAATCTTCTTAGTATTAGCCAACTTTGCCGTAAAAAGTATAAAGTCCTCTTTAGTGAAAACGAAAGTAAGATACTTAAAGATGGGATAACAATAGCTAAAGGAGTTCTTAAGAACAACGTATACGTCATGAAAATTGATAATATATCTAGAGATAAATTTTGCCTTACCTCATTAGATAAGTCCTCAACTCTTTGGCATATACGCTTAGGTCACGCTAATATGAGACTTATTCAATTCCTATCCTCTAAGGAATTAGTTAGAAACCTACCCAAGTTGAAATACGACCAACACTTTTTTGATGCTTGCAAAATTGGTAAACAAGTTCATAGTAGCCATAAGGCTAAAAATATGGTGTCTACAACTAGGTGTCTAGAACTTTTGCACATGGATTTGTTCGGTCCATCCACTATTCAAAGTTATGGAGGCAACTTCTACACTTTGGTCATAGTGGATGATTATTCACGCTATACATGGACAAGATTTTTGAAAAGTAAAAATGAAGCTTTCGAACAATTTGAAATTCTTAGTAATAAAATTCAAAATCAAGTAGGAAATTGCATTGTGTCTATTAGAACGGATCATGGTCGGGAATTTGATAACGAAATACAATTTGGTGAATTTTGTGACAAAAATGGTATAACACATAATTTCTTGGCTCCTCGCACTCCTCAATCTAATGGTGTAGTAGAACGTAAAAACCGAACACTTCAAGAGATGAGCAGAACAATGCTTAACAAACAAAATATTCCACAAAAGTTTTGGTGTAATGCCATCGACACATCAACTTATATATTAAACCGAGTCCTAATTAGACCATTTTTAGATAAAACTCCATATGAATTATATAGAGGTAAAAAGCCAACATTAGGATACTTTAAAGTTGTTAATCAAATTGATTTAGAAAACGACAAGGAATATGAACTATTAAATAGAGAAATAGTCAATGTTAAAGAGTCTAAAAGTCATCCATTAGATAGTGTCATAGGTAACCTTAATGAAAGAACCTTAAGATCAAAAGCTCAAAATGAAAGTAACTATTTTTGTTTTATATCAACCATTGAACCTAAAAATATAAATGAAGCTATAAGTGATGAATCTTGGGTAATAGCTATGCAAGAAGAATTGAACCAATTTATTAGAAATGATGTTTGGACACTAGTTCCTCAACCAGAAAGTCAAACTATAATTGGAACAAAATGGGTCTTTCGAAATAAAATGGATGAAAACGGAGTTGTGTCTAGAAACAAAGCTAGGCTAGTAGCACAAGGTTATAATCAACAAGAAGGCATTGACTATGATGAAACTTTTGCTCCGGTTGCTAGGCTCGAGTCATTTAGAATCTTACTTGCATATGCATGCGCACATGACTTTAAACTTTTTCAAATGGATGTAAAAAATGCATTCTTAAATAGTTTTATTAATGAAGAAGTTTATGTTGCTCAACCACCGGGCTTTACCGACTTTGAAAAACCTAATCATGTTTACAAACTTAAAAAGGCTTTATACGGACTTAAGCAAGCTCCAAAAGCATGGTATGATCGACTTAAAACCTTCCTAGTTGACCATAAGTACACCATGGGCCTAGTTGACAACACTCTCTTCACTAAGAAGAAAGAATCACACATTATCATAGTTCAAATTTATGTTGATGACATAATATTCGGATCAACATGTCAAGAGCTATGCGATGATTTCTCTAAAATCATGCATGACGAGTTTGAGATGAGTATGATGGAAGAACTCAATTTTTTCTTAGGACTTCAAATTAAACAATTAGAAGATGGGATATTCTTTAACCAATCTAAATACATAAAAGACATGCTTAAGAAATTTGGTTTAGAAGATTCAAAACCTATTAAAACGCCTATGTTCTTGAAAACCAAACTCACAAAGGATGAGGAAAGTGAATCCGTAGATAACACTAAATATAGGGGTATGATTGGTAGTCTACTTTATCTCACGGCTAGTAGACCCGACATTATGTTTAGCGTTTGTCTATGTGCTCGTTTTCAAGAAGATCCCAAAACAATCCATCTTGAAGCCGTAAAAAGGATTTTTAGGTACATCAAAGGCACTACACATCTAGGATTGTGGTATCCCAAAGGAACGGGTGTAGAAACCATAGTGTATGCCAACTCGGATCATGCCGGTGACTATGTTGACAGAAAAAGTACAAGTGGTATTTGTACTTTTGTTGGACATTGTCTCACCTCATGGTTCTCCAAGAAGCAAACGGCCCTCGCAATCTCAATAACTGAAGCTGAATACGTATCGGCCGGAAAAGCATGTCAACAAGCTCTTTGGATGAAGCAAGCGCTCGTGGACTACGGAATTGTGATTAAAGACATATCTATCCTTTGCGACAACAAACGAGCCATCGACCTGAGTAAAAATCCAGTCCAACATGCTCGTACTAAACATATAGAAATCCGTTATTGATGAGGCGAAAAATGAACCACTTTTAAGGGGTCATTTAAGCCCGAATATGGATTTATTTGATCAAATAATGCCCTAAATCGTTCCTTTTGTCATTTTAGGTACTTTTGGAGTGAAATGCAGAAAAGGAGGCATTTTGGATGTTTTTGGAGCGTAAAAGTGAAGAAAACGGCAAAATCTCAATTTTTCTTGCTGGAACAGTACCTGACGGCGTCACCCATTTCCTTAATGACGGCGTCAAGAGTTAAATAAGAGTTGGAGGAGATGACGGCCCAGTAGAAACGTGACGGCGTCACCCAAGGCCGTCACGATTTAAAAGTTGGTGACGGCCCAGAATCGATTTACACATGACGGCGTCAAAACTGGATCTAGGCAGTCCGATTTCATTGTGGGCGGCGAGTTGACGGCGTCATAAATTTCTTCTTGATGCCGTCACCTTGTATAATCTATATATAGTTTTGCAATTTTCATTCATTAATGTGTTGGAATTTTAGAGAAACCCTAGCTCGACTTTTGCTGCTTTTTCAAGGGTTTTTACCCTTTGAATCCTTTCATGCTTAATTGAGATAAGTATCCTTTCAATTCATTCAATATGTCTATGTGTTGTTTGAATATATCTTACGCTTATCTTGATTTTAATATGCTAGGCTAGATTTCCTTTGTGTTTGCTTAGACGTAGTGAAACCTAGATGTTAATTATGGGTTGATTGTTTGTTTATAATTGTTACGGATGATTGTATTCGATGTTAGGCTTAAGAAAACTGGCAGACTTCCATATGGTGACATGCTTGAATGTCTTAAGAAATATGAACCAATGCGTACTAGGTTATTATGGTTGTATTTAATGCGTAGGAGAATTCTAGCGATCCCATGTTAGGATTTTTTAACGGCTCGACATGGAGTGAAGGAGGATCTTATAGAGTTGGGGAAGTACGTACGCCACCCCACGAATGGTATTAAGGAATATAACCCGTCATCCATGCAATTGTAACAAATTATTAACTTGTAAAAGATATCTAGGGAGTAATAAAATCTAAGTAAACACAACTTTACCCATTATTGTTCACACCACATTAGTTATTAGTTTTATTTTCATTTTTGTTATTTTATTTTGATTGCATCTTAGTTGTTGGGTTAGTTGATTAGCAACTAATTCCGCCCACTCTTCTAAAAACCCGAGATTTTACTTGCTTTCATAAAAATATAAAAATATAAAAAGAATCATCCCTCACATCTAGACCTAGCTTTTAGGCTTTCTAATCCTAGCGACACTATTCATGAGTTGAACGATCAATCCCCCGGTACTTGTCACTATACTATACTACAATGATCAGGTACACTTCCTGGTGGGGGTTGTAAGCTTCTCGAGATCCCTTGAGAGGTAAAACCTGTTGCGATTCCCACGCACCAGTCATCATTTCCTTCGTGACAATGTTCAAAAAGGAAACATCTCCATCGAGAAAGTATCCTCCGAAGACAACATTGTCGACATTCTTACAAAACCCCTTAAACGTGAACCATTTAATCTTCTTAGACTAGGACTAGGACTTATGGAACCTACTTCATAGTTTAAACGTTAAGTAAAATCGTAGAAATTAAAAACAAAAAAAAAATCCTTGTTCTTAAACCTGCTGGACTGGTGGAACCAAGAAAAACAAAGGGCGGATCCCTCTATTTGGTTCCGTCTAATCCGTCAAAAGCCTGCACAGGTTCCCTTTTTATATATTAAACCATAAAAGTTCCATACTCTATACCACTCACCAAAAATAGTTACTATTCACTTCCATATCCTCTTTCACACGAAAATTAGGGTTCTTGCTCAGCTACTCTTCATTCCTATCATCATTGTAAGTATTCTAAACACAATTACTCTCCTGATCTGTGTATAGGAAATTCTATTTATGCACAAAAATTAAAAACTTGGGGTTATGCATCAACTTACGAAATCATGAAGTACATTTGTCATAAACAAAACTAATTCTGTTTTCCATTAGTTAGGAATTGCATCTTGTAAGACATTATCACATTATACCAACCACCCCATTTTGAAAAATCTTCTCACATTTAGGAAAAATATTTTTTCATTGATAATACAAAATAAAAACGTTATGTTTAAAACATCACTTGCATTATGTCTCTTGAATGCTAAAGGGGATACATAACTAATATGTATTTTCGGGTACATTCAACCGTAGTTACATTGAACTAGGAGTATTTGGATTATCTCAAAATTTACACAAAATTTGCACAAGTAAAACCATTTTAAGCATTAAAATGAGTCGAGATAATCACAACTCCATATTGTTTTCATATAGGCACACACTAGAATTTTGACATTGAAACCATTATTTTCATAAACTAAAATGTGAAAATTATGTTTCTAGGTTCATCATGACTCCCACAACCTTCTATGACCACAAAGACACCACCAAATACCTACCCAAACACCATAAGACAAAAGGGCTAACCTCGGCACAAGTAGAAATCTTTAAGAACCTTGAGAAGCGTTATGTTCATGAGGGTAGAACCATTGACCCTACTTTCCTTGCCAGAACCAACATTAGGGAAGAACTTTCTTTTATCAACTTCGATTGTCTCTTTGACATAAATGAGCCAATTTGTCCTCGTTTCATCCTAGAATTCTATGCTTCCGTGACCCTTAGCACAGATGATGAAGGTCTTATGTCATTAAACTTTTCTATCAACCAAAATGACTTTGAAATCACCTTAGATCAATTTCCTCAAGTGCTTCGTGTTCCAAATCGGGGCACATGTCTCTACACCGACAAATGGCCACTTTTAACTCTTGACTCAATCCATGACCGTATTCATCCTTATGATACCCCTCTAGTGAGCAAAGAAGAAATTCGTGACCACCTTTTTGTTAGGACATCTCATACTAGGAGAACCCGAGGAGGAGAGGAAGTTGCAAAAGATCCATTTGGAATGGAGCTTAACGAGTTGAGACCACAATTCTTGAAATGGGAGGAGATCATTAGAGCCAATGTCATTAGTACTTGAAGAAATAGGGACCATATCAACACTTGTCTCTCCTACATGCTTTATAGTGTATCCACCCGCTAAACTTTCAACTTAGCTTACTACATTGCCAAAAGAATGGCAAACATCTCGGTCCAAGGTACCACCGCTCTTCCATACGGGATGCTTCTCACCCGTCTCTTTAGGTTTTGGGAACCCATTCCTCTAAGTCCTAAAGGTCGTCGCCTAGATTATCCTATCATTCCACACACCTTTGTGCCCTTAAGTGATGAGAGAGTCTATAAAGCCAAAGGTAAACATCCTCACCCTCCTACCTCATCATCATCATCATCCATGAATGAAGACGACAATCTACCAAACTCTAGGCTCCCACCTCTTGAATACCTCTCACAACTTCCATCCATACCGAATGAGTCGGAGGAGTTCAAGCAAACCAAAGGGATGTGGAAATGCTTTGGGAGATACCTTGGGAAGATCTACAAGAAGGTGAACAAGAAGTGAGAATGTTTAGAGGGTGTTTGGCACAAGGGTGCATTTGAACTATTTGGTCGTTAAAACAATGTTATTTTATGTTTTTATGATGTTTTAGGATGATATTATGTCTGTGGATTATGTGTGAACTAACAACATTTGCAGGGGATAACTATTTAGTACTATGCCATTTTTACTTTTCAGCTAAAATTTTGAATGCTAGAATCGCTCTCTCAAACTCTATAGGTAAGCATGTTTCTACCTGCAATTTTTGTTTCTTCTAACTAGAAAAAATTGATTACTTAAGTTTTAGGAAAAATTTTGGGATTTGGAAAAACCACGTAGCCGTAAAACCTGCTCTGTCTCGATTCTGAACCTCCACGGAAACGGCGGAACCCATTTTTTGGTTCCATCCGTTTACAAACTTGGTTCCACCAAGTTTTTCCAGCGGATACGGCGGAACCCAAAACTTGGTTCCGCCCGTGTTGTCGTTTGGTTCCTCTAGTCCTACATCAAAATTTTGATCTTTGAATTTTTTGAATTTTTCTAGCAATCCTTAGGTTCCAAACTTGCGTCCTACATGCTAGTTAGTATTTATCAGTAATTCTAGAGCTATCTTATCATACATTAACCAATAGGATCATCATTCCCGCCAAAATTTCAAATTTGCCTAAACTAACCCAAGGAACCTTTCTGATACAAAGAAGGAACCCTTCCTTTGGTTCCTCCAAATCCGTGGAACAACCTAACAACATGTATCCTCCATGATCACATAGCATTTACTTCTTCACTTAGTCTTTCACTCTATCCAACTCCATTGGATTGACTTCCAATGATTTGACAACTTCTTGGAACTCTTCTAAATTATTAGGAACCTCCAAAAATGTATGGATCAACATCAAATCCAAACACCAATTTCCATATCATGTTCTTCCTATAAATTGACCAACATTCACACATCTAATTCACACCATCACCATCACTTCTCTCAACCTTATACTTCTAATCCTACCAAAGTCTTGCAATAACAAAATCCACCACCTCATCCGAATCATCAAGACCTATTAGGAGAACCGCTAGAATTTTCAAACCATGTTGCTTCAACAAAACTATCCAACTAAGCTCATCATCATCAAGTGATTCATCCCTCAACATTTCATCACCCATCAATGATACCAACTTTCTAAACCTTGCAACTCCAACACCATCTCCAAAACCTTGCAATGCTAACATAATCACCACTCCTCCACCAACTATAACACCAAGTGATCCAACACCACCTTCGGTACCAAGTCAACCTTCAAAAACTCCATCACCTCAATCACCAAAATTGACACCTATGGAACTCTTAAAGACACCACCAACCTCACCACATCCATTTATGGAAAGTTTAGAAGACCTACCACCTAGATCATCAAATCCACCACCATTGCAACTTTTTGACACTATTGATCAAATGGAAACTCAACAACAACCACGGTTTCAACCAAGTGAACCATTGGAGGAAAAACCTCATCAACCATCATTAATAAAGCGTTTGGCTTACAAGCATGCTAGACCTTCCATCTTTCCTCAAGATAAAGATAATCCACAACCACAACCATTGTTATTACATCCCATTTACAAAGAGATCCGCGGTCCTCTTTATGGAGAACCAAGCTTTCATCATCATGATCAACAACAAGAACCACCTCAAGACTTTTCCCACCACTTTGAGTCCATACTTCCTACCTATGAGGAAATAGAAGCATCTTTGTGGATCAAATATCCAAAGACTCATGAAGAAGTCAATACTCGCTTGGAAAGCCTCTATACTTTCAAGCACATGATTGATTCTTATCTCACCCAAGCCATGGATT
Source organism: Artemisia argyi (assembly GCA_030686995.1). Lineage (NCBI taxonomy): Eukaryota > Viridiplantae > Streptophyta > Magnoliopsida > Asterales > Asteraceae > Artemisia > Artemisia argyi. Next base: position 209,800,834 of record CM060682.1, on the reverse strand, counting down.
TCCAAACCGCAATGTACTCATCAATTGTAGGAAACCAAAACACCTCTCAACCATCCACCTTTGCTGCCGCTACAGCCAATGTTTCATCCACCACCAATGACCCACCAACAACAAACCAAGTTCCACAACTACCACCTCTTCGCTATGATTGCATCATGTGCGAAAGAACCGCTCATATTAGTGAGAGATGCAACATCTTGGTACATGAGCTTCAAGATGAAATGCGGTTTATCCTTAACCACATTTTGGAGAGTCTTAACGCCATCTCTCATTTGCCTCAAGCTTAGAGCCTTATTAGGAAGATCAAATAATGGTAGAATCTCACCTAGGACTCTTTCCTTTTATAGATGTAGTTGTCATTTTCATTCCACCTTGTATGGTTTGACTTTTTCATTCCAATAGTAGACTTCTTCAAGTCTTTAGGTTTGACTTTTTTAAGTCAAAGTTTAATTTTACTTGAAATATAATGGTTCTACTTCTACATTTTGTTGGTCATTCTCTTTTGGTTGTTTATTACTTGATGATTGTTGTCATGAGATTAATGTTTATTCTCTTATATAATAATTAGTATTATGTTCTCATAATTATTTCTACAACAAACTAACCTTTTCTAGTAGGACCAAACTCCATGTATCATCTCTTGGCACTCCATTTAGGGGGAGTATTGTCCAAGGGGGAGCATATGACTTAACACATTTTCGCTTCGCCACTCTTCTTTTTGTTTCGACAAAAAGGGGGAGATAAGATATATTTTACCAAATCAACTTTAGTACATCATTTAAAATGACATACTAAAAAGTTGAAATAATCATGTTAATCTATAATTATCCATTTGCGTAAAAATAAAATTTATATTTTGTCGTCAACAAAAAGGGGGAGATTGTTAATACAAATATCGCCTAAAAATGTTATTTATATTTTCCGATCTTTCTTAGTTTTGTTAACTACAAAAGGTAAAGTTTATTTTTGGCAAATCTTAAATATAGTTTAAAAGTCTTTTACTTAACTTCACTCAAACTACATATACATGTTTTCATAAAGTGATTTCTAATCAAGTATACTTTAGTTTAAGTACATGTGTTAAAAATGTCTTATAAGTATATTTAGCAAGTTTTCTAAATAGTATGTCATATTAGGATATAAGCAAGCAAACTCCTTTTGGTAAATCATTCACTTGCTAAACATCTCAAACAAACATTTTTAAGTCTATACATAAACTCTTTTACAAGTATACTTTCCTTTTTAAGAATATCTAAAATTAGAAATCTAATGTATACTTACATCATCACTTGCATCACACATGTCCCTTCAAGGAAACATGTGTGTAAGAAACATGTTTTATTTTGTATAGATTCATGCTCAAGATTTCAAAGTTGACTTTGTGAGATCTTGAGAATATTGTGTTAGATTTTCTAATATCTTGTGCAGGATTCTGTCAGGGCTTCTGGCGGAACCCTCAGGGACAACGGACGGAACCAAAGTATTGGTTCCGCCGTATCCGTGGGTTGGTCTGAAAGTTGGCTTATAAATAGCAACCCACTCTTTGAGTTTTCCTTATCACTCACTATCATAATATACTGCATATACTTCATTTCTAAATTAGTACACTTTCATATTTGTGAGTCTTTCTTTGTAGCAAGAAGATCACGAACTTACAAGCTTCAACACAAGGTTGCAAGACTTGTCAAGCATAGCATAGTGTAAACTAATAAAGTTTATACATCATTGTATTGTATCCATTTGTAGTGATCGGTTAGTATTTTAGTCCTCAAAATACTTAGAGTATCGGGAGTTGTTGTACCCTTGTAAAAGAACTATTGGGAGTGGTTGTACCCTTGTAAAAGAACTCGACATCTTGCTTAGTGTCGGAAATAGTGTGTAAGCGACGTGTAAGGTTTTCTCCACCAGATCAAGGAGCTTGTTGACTAGTGCAAGAAAACTCTCGAGTTGGATACTCGGGGCGTGGAGTAGGGCAAGGAAATAGAGTCCATGTAGCCGAACCACGATAAACAATCGAGAGATAAACTAAATAAGGATTACGATTTCGATAATCCATGAGACAAGTAAAGATAAGGCAAGCTTCCTTTCGGGTTGAAATTGCACTATAAGGACCGATCCTCCTGTAACCATTATGCTTTATGCATGCTGACATGTTGTTTTTATACAGTAATACTTTCTAACAGCATCACTATTCAGGTACCATATTGTTAATTCTGTACATTCCCATCTGGTGTACTAGTTGGATTGCTTAATGAACAAACACTGCATCTTTAACGTAACTATAGTGCTCGTTATCTTATGCTTGACCTAAAAAACCTGCGTAAACGTCAATTTATTTTTCATTTTTTTTTAGAATTTATGTTTTAGGTTCAATGTCAATGGCATGTATTATCATCGCAAAATGTTGTACACACTTTTAATTTAAACGAATCTTTGAAGATTTGGTGATCATTATTGCATTCCTTTTATAGTAAAGTCAAATAATTTAACACATGCACATGTATTGGAATATATGCACGCCTTCTGGCCTTAGCTAAAAGCCATGCATGCAAGTGGTGTATAGCATAATTCAGTTGATATATGTTCTTAACTTTTTATGTCAATGTTAGATGCTTCCTTTTAATTTTGCCTGAAGTCTTGCGAGTTCTAGCTTAGCACCTCATGGTAACTGTTAGTATTCCATGATTCAACGCGAGACTAGCACTAGTGTTAACATTAAATTAAATTTATAAATCCAACGAGGCTTCCATGGGCTGAATAGCCAAATGGACCCCTACTCGATATCTCATCTAATATTTGAAGGAGGCATCAAATAGTCTTAGAGTGACCTTACTTTACAATTTTATGGATCTAAACGTAACTTTGACTTCAGTTTTTTGCAGTTATCGCTCATCATATTCGTCGGTTGCTTAACATTGTAGACACACTTCAGTGTTCCACTATATCTAAATATATATCTAATCAAATATTAAATTTTAAATAATTGTATACCTTTTATGGACAATGATACTGTTGTTCAGAGAGTATTGCTTGGCTGCAAGCTGTGCGGACACTAGCAGAGAAGGTACACTTCTGAGTATTTAGTTATTTGACATTACTGTGTATCCATGGGTGACTATTCTGGACGCACTATATTGTTTCTTAATGAGAATTCGAACCTAAAACACTATATAAAACTGTTCTATGGCTTTTAATTATTTCTCAATTATTCCAAGGACTCAAGTTTGATTATTGCTGCCATTGTACACAGTGCAGCTTTAAAAATAGTCGTATTTTGAAGTAACTTCATGTTAATTTTTTATCATGAAACCTTAGCATCGGAAGTTTAGGCCTGTATATTGTGTCACATGCCCCTTGTTAATTAGGCCATTTTGTATTATAAAGTCAGGTAATAATGAAATATGATTCTGAAACAAAAGGTAACCTTAAAACTAGTCAAGAACTATCAGAAAAGTACAACAAAATGATATTGATAAAACTTAGCGCTCATGTTTATGGTTTAGTATCTGCATCGACATTTCCTTTTTACGACATAGTTCATAAACAAAGGTTAGTTTCGGCATCAGATATTTTTGTTTATCATCTGCGTAGACCCTCTATTCGCACGTCACGTGTGTTTTAGATGCATGAGAATTGGCTCCCGGACCGTCAAATGACATTAACTTTAAAATGCTTTTATGGTCCCTAGCAAATTATATAATTTTACTATTATTGCTGGCCGCTAAAACAACAAGAACTCTTGAATGAGCTACTTTATAAACAGTTGTTTCCTAAAGTATCACTAAAACCCAAACACTAGAGATTTGGCCTTTTCCTGATAACCAACACTAATGAATTCATTCCGTACAATTTGATGACGAACACTTAGGAATTACAATGCTGGAAAGTTATGAGATGATGTATCCTCCATCACTCAACCTTATGTCTATAAAAATATGTTGCTGACTAAACGCTGTGATTATAGCAAGTAACGAAGCAGACCTTGGCCTAGGGAATTCAAATATATATTATTAGTTTGGCGTAGCTAAGTGAACGGAGGCCCTGTGCGAAAGCTTATATGATAACTATATATGATGGTCAAAAATATTTTATAACAACTATTGAAACAAAAAACATAATATTTTGATGATCTATATTAAGTTTAAACAAATATATATGACATAAGATTGTACAACGTTAACATTTTTTATTTGGAAGTGAATTTTGAGGCCCCAAATATATAACGGGGTATATATTTTGAGGCCTTTAAAAATTTGAGGCCCTGTGCGGTAGCACACCTCGCACACCCTCGTATATGGCTCTGTTTAATGCCAACTACATGGACAGTTCCTTGTCAACTGAAGCACAACTTTGCTATATTGTCATACAATTGACCAATATGGCATCTTCTTGCTAGTTGCTATATATTCTCTGTTGCTCAAGTTGAGTTTTGTTTCTGACTTCACAGGTTAATTGAAGTATCAGTTTGCTTCATTTATTTCTAATGTTAGTATGTCAGTGAGACTTAGGATCAAATGAGAAAAACTTTTAAAATGAGAAGAATGAGAAATAACTATAACCACATATTAGAGATGCATCGAATTGAATTAGATGCATCATATCCCTAATCTTTTTGATGCACCCTAATATATTTTCAAGCTAAAAATTAGATGCATATACATTTATTAGATGCATGTTAGCAAGTTAGGAAAATCCTATGTATTTTTCGTACTCTGCGGGTCAAATTTGTTGCAAGTACTACTTTGCATCGTTTTCACTTCAAAATTACTTTTGAAACTAATTGGGATGCATCTAAATGAATAGAGATACATCTAATTCAGGCCACTTTAGTCCTTAGCACTAGGCCAACTCTTGAGATGGTATAATTTTTTTGATGCTAAATCTGGTCATGAACATGCTCTGACCAGAATACCATTTCATTTCTTTTTATATAGCTTTGTTAGTATTTGGCATACCTCAATCTATATATGTTCGAGTTTGGTAGACAAATTAGTAGTTACGATAGTCGAATGCTTGGTTCTTTAATATATTGTACTTTGTTAATTTTGTTGCTTCACAAATCTAGTTTAGTACTTAGTTAAGTCCAAAATCTCATGTGTTAATAGTTCTTTTTGACTTCACAGGGTAATAGACTGTTTATTATTGCAATTTCGACAGTAAGTTGCACCATTAAGATTTAAGTTTAGGAAAAATGTCGGGTGCTTGGAAGTAAATAGACAAATACTGTTGAAAAACCCTAAGAAAAACTCTCTCTGGCGAATTCCGATACCCTCTGTCCCTAAATCGTTTTTTCATTAAAGCGACTATTATTCTTCAAATCTAAATCTTATTGGCTGATCTCTTAGTCTATTCTTCTACCTACTGTTCCATTTATAGTGGGTCAGTGGTGTTTGGATATACTATAATTCTTGGGGTAAGGATTTGCTACGCTGATTATATTTGCATGCAACCGAATATATTATTATTTATTCTTAACGTGGGTTGTTGCACTATATCTGATTCCAAGTTCTATTAGTTTCTAATTGATTTAATATATCAAGTGCATGATCATTATGGCTGGTGGTTGATCTGAGGTGTGTTTCGTTTGAAACCCTAACTATTCAAGTTAGGGTTTTACCCTCTTGGTCGTTTTCATTACTTTGCTGCTGTAATAGGATTTGAGAGAGATGGAAAAAGGGTTCTTTAATAAACGTAGTGATCCTCACGTAGCGAGGGCTGTTGGTGATTCAACAAACTTGGCCGATCAAGTTAGTTTGAAAAAAGATACATCACACTCTAATGTGAATATTGATGAATTGAATGCTACTGTTGATGTTGATGGTTTGGCTGATAACGTGAACGAGGGTAATGATAAGGTTGTTTTGGATGATTCTCACGGTTCAAAACAGTCTAATGTGGAGCAATTAATTGCTAATGCGCATAACAAGTTTGATGAAGCAATAAATAAAATTAACAGTGATATTGCTAATATGGCTTCATCTTCTGAGTTGTACAATTCGAGTGGTCTTGGGCTTCATATGAATCAGAGTGTTACGTCTAATCCTAATGCACCCAAGATTGATACTACTAGTGGTAATGGAGTTAAGTCGGTTTCTTACGTGGGTGTTGCTTCTAATGAATCCCAGAAACACGTGTTTAATTTTCGGAGGTTAGAATGCAGCAAAAAGAAGGATAATGTTGACCTTTCTGTCCCGTTGAAAGTAGTGGAAGAGGTGAACATGAGGTTTGAGAATACTCTCTACGGATACTTCCTTGGTCAACGTCTTGCTTTCCCTGTTGTTGATTATTATGTTCGCAATGCGTGGTCTAAGTATGGTTTACAAAAGGTTATGATGAATGCTAAGGGGTTCTTTTTCTTCAAGTTTTACTCGAAGAAAGGTGTCGATGATGTTCTTGATAATGGTCCTTGGTTGATTCGTAATGTTCCTATTATTCTTAAACCATGGACATTGAACACAAACTTGCTTAAAGAGGATTTAACTAACATCCCGGTGTGGGTTAAATTCCATGATGTTCCTTTAGCTATGTTTTCGGATGACGGGCTTAGTCTTCTTGCTACTTTGATTGGGACGCCCAAAAGGTTAGATGCTTTTACCAGCCAAATGTGCAAGGAATCGTGGGGCCGTAGTAGCTTTGCTAGATGCATGATTGAAGTTAAGTCGGATGAGGTGCTTAGGGATAGCATTACTGTTGAGATACCTTTACTTGATGGTACGGGTTCGACTATTGAGAAGATTCGGGTTGAATACGAGTGGAAACCACCGCGTTGTAATAAGTGTAAGGTTTTTGGTCATACTCTTATTGATTGTCCGAAAGTTGTTGTTCCTCCTGTTCAACCTACTAAGCCGATTAATGATGGTTTCACGGCTGTCAATAACAAAAAGAAAGGTAAACAAGGTGGTTCTACAAATCAGGGTAAAGGAGGCTTTACTAAACCTGTTGTGGGTAAGCAATTTCATTACCAACCCAAAAAGAACCCTCCTGATCCAAAGAAGGTGGATGGAACTAAGAATAAGGCTTCTGATGTGGCTAGTACAAGTGGAACCAAGATCACTACTTCTAATCAGTTTGACGCTCTTAATATGGATGATACAGATGGTTTTGGTATTCCTAAGGTTGTTACTAACATGGATGTGGATGCTGGCAGTACAATGGAAGTTAATAAGGATGAGTCGGTTAAGACTGGTACTACATCACAAGTCCCTCTTATGAGTGATATGCAACAACCATTTGTGAGTGATTCTATGGGAACAATGGAAGTTGGTTCTACTCCTATTGTTGAGAAAATTAGTAAGATTGAAAAGCTACTGATCAATGGGAAAGCTACTCTTGTGGATGATGCTGGTCATCCTATTCCGTCTACCTCTATCACTAAGAGGGCTAACCCATTTTCAAAGGTAGGTGAGGTTGTGGTTTCTGATAGTGAGGAGGATGAGGTTCTTAACACGTTCGACGAATCAGCAAATCTTTTTGGTGGTGGTCATGAGCGTGAAGATGAGTATGACTATGATGATTATTCGAAGCAAATTTATGATCTTCCAGGGGAATTGGATGCTCTTAATGCCATTTATGGTTTTAATCTCCAAGGTCGTAGGAAGTAGTTTATCTTTTGTCAGAGTCACTACTATCATGTGAGTAATGGTTTGTTTTCTTGTTTTGAAAATAGGAAGTATCTTGTTATGTAAGCTTTTTGCCTATGTAACGGGCTGAGATATGGGATTCACCCATATCCGTTGTACTTAAATGTTTTTTGGAGTAATATATTTACCGGGTCGTTGACCTTTTACCCAAAAAAAAATGTCGGGTGTTTCTCTAGCTGTAGCTCCCCGGTCAGAACCCGATGAAACATCACCCACAACTGCAAACCAAAAAACCCAACACCACCGCCAACAACAACAAACCGTGGTGGGTGGTATTATAGGATACCTACGTGTGATCGAACTTCAGTTAGTAGCTTTCATTTTGGTATTCTCAGCTAGTGGTCTAGTCCCACTTTTGGACCTTGCCTTTCCCGTCTTCACAACCATTTACCTCCTTATCCTATCACGCCTAGCATTCCCGGGCCATGGCACGCCAACAACTTCAAAAGAACTATATCAAGGAAATCGGATCTTTCGAGCCTATGCTATATTGGGTACCACAGTTGGATTGTTTTTACCATTGGCTTATGTTTTGGGTGGGTTTGCAAGGGGGGACGAGCATTCGCTTCATTCAGCAACACCACATGTGTTCTTGCTTTCGTGTCAGATATTGACGGAGAATATTATAAGTGGGTTGTTGTTGTTTTCACCTCCTGTGAGAGCTTTAGTACCTATGTTGTATACAGTTAGACGGATCTTTGTTATATTGGATTGGGTTCAAGATGTTTGGCTTAACAAGTCCCTCTCCCCGATGGCTGAAATGAAGGTAGCTCACTTTCATTTTTGGGCAGTTTGTTCTGTTTTCATTTTTCAATATTTGGTTATTCTGTTGGGCTAATCTCACAAATTAATACTGTAATGTACTTAGTTGTCGACTGTATAACAGTTTCTTGCCTGTACGATATTTTTTTAGATACTAGTCTACTATTTTTTGAGATTTACAAAACCAGTGTATTATGTTTGATAGCTGACATTTGTGTTTGTTGGAGCAGGATGTTGCATGGTTTTGGTTTGGAAGGGTATTATCTGTGGTGAATCTAGCATACTTTTCGATCAATCTGTTTGGGTTTTTAATTCCAAGGTTCCTCCCAAAAGCATTTGATCAATACTTCAAAGAGAAAAGCGAGATCCAAACGAAGATGAGAGAGGATATTCAGTTTACTACTAGACATCGTGCACAATCACCTACGGATAAGAAGTCTGATTAATTCTGCATGCTTGAAGTAGGAACTTACAGAATGTAAGTCGATAGGACTAGTTTGACGTCAGTTGAGTTGGTGGTTTGTTCTTGTAAATAATCGATAACTTGATGGGTTCTAGTTAATTAAGCTTTTAGTACTATCTAGTATCAGGCGAATTCTGTAAGGCCTTTATGTAGTAAAAGTGACATTAGTCATTCCGTCTCTGGATTTATTATGAACTTTCCTTACGTATAGCACTGATGTTGTGTATTGCTATTTCATTCAAATCTTTGTAAATATCTTCATCGGTATTGAACTATTGAACATGCATGTATAGTGGTATTACACAACATTTAGCGGTGATACTACACTTGTTACATGTTTGGTCGCTAACAAATGTCTCCGGCATACTTGATCAAAAATTTATTTTTGAGAAGCACGATTGTAATTTCTAACTCGCAGCAACATCAGGATAGACAAGTCGATACCAACCATCATCATGCAACATAGTGGTGAAATGTAAACAAGTAATAAGTAACTTCACACTTTTTCCGTCACAGCTCACAGAAATGTAAACAACAAACTTGATTCCCTGAAAGTAGGGGCATATTCACCCATTTATCTATATAAATGGGTCGGTTTGGGTTAAGTTTCTTCTTTAAAGGTCGGTTAATCTATAATTTTAATTACAAATAAGATTCTTAACTCATGTGAAATATCACTAGTACATTCGACGCTTTCGGCGTCGACATTTTTGTAACGTTGCCGTCGCCATGACGTCGGCAATATCTAATCCCGTCGTCATGTCGACGGGAACAATATGTTGGTGATGCTGTGTCGGCAACAGCTGTCCCGTCGACAACTGCCGACGACAATGTGGGTCCCACTTGGTTTTTCAGTCAAAGAATTTCGATGTCCGTCAACTTCTTCCCGTCGACATGTCGACAGGAGAATAACACTAATTAACGTTTTAATTAGTAAACGCTAATCAGGTTTCATACGTTGTCGTCGACATGACGACGATATTATTTCGTCAAGTCAACCAACGGTCAACGTTTTTCTTATTGGTGTCGTCGACATGACGACGGTATTATTTCGTCAAGTCAACCAACGGCCAACGCTTTTCTTAATGGTGCTATCGACATGACGACGGCACCATTAAACTAAAAATTTGCAAACCAGCAATATTCCAGATTTTTTCCGAAAATTTTTTCGGAAAAATCTACCAAAACTTGTAATAACAAAACCTGTAACAAGAAGCTATAACCACTCAATATGAACATGTCATAACACATACAACTCGACATCGGCTAAAACACTTTAACATTATCGCTAAACACCCTCAATATGCATTAAAACATATAAAGTCTACAAAACGGGGTGTGGTAATATCTAAACCTAGCTGCCATATCCACAAATGTTTCAATATCCGCGATGTTCAAGTCGCCAAAAGGTTAAACTAACAAATACTAAGATAAGGGTCGCCAAAATAATGTTTCAACCATAAGTACAACACAAAATAACCAAGTTTATACCTCTACATCCCCAAGTCACTCATCATCATTATAAATATCCACATCCACATCCACACCATCGCCTTAGCCACTCTCGCTGCCGCCAGTTGGGCCACTACCTCCAGCGCCAGACCCACTGCCCGAGCCATCCACTTGCTGAGAACCCGCCTGACTAATATAGTCGTTCCAATGCGGGTTGGTCGAGACAAAACCGGTCAACAAAGCGACCTGCGCCTTCATGGCCTTACGTTCTTTAGCATCTTCCCGGCTCTTCTTCTCAGCCTCAGCAATCTTTTTTTTAGCATCAACAAGGTCAGAAGACATCTCGGCCATACCTAGAAACGAAATAATCAAATTTAAAAACATACATAAATTGAGACATGATGAGTAATCTATAATTAATATTATCACATTGTACATACCTGGAGGTGGAGGTGGAGTCGGGGTGTATGGTAACGGTGGCCTGCTCCTGCCGGGTATCACCCTACCCCGTCCGGCAATGTGACCCCGCTGCTTGCCCTTCAGAACCATAGCAAGTATCCGATCCTCTGTGTACGCCACCCCTGTAGGCGTATTCGCTCCCAGATCTCTCAGCCGAATCATCTCTTCCTATTTAGTTGAAAAAAATTGAGAAAATTAATATATATGTCGGGTTAATTACAAGATTATGTTTCAATGAATAATTAAAGTGCGTGTTTGGGGAAATAAATAAATAAATAATAAATTAAAAAAAATGATACTTACATACTGAACCCGAGCCTCATCCTGCAACCACATACCATCCTTGTCGCAGTGTGTGTCGTAAAAGCTCTGGATGAGTGACGGGTACTGCTTGTCCTTACTGTTCTGAAACTGTATATACACATGCATATAAGATGAAACAAATTAAAAATGACAAATCAAACACCATATATATTTTAATTAAACATAAATACTTTTATAAAATTAAAATTAATTACTTTTATATAATTAAAAATTTTAATTAATATATAATTAAAATTAAATAATTTTATAAAAATAAAATACTTTTATAAAAATAAAATGTGTCTTACATAGTTGTGGCGAATAACGTCCAATGACTTGGAACCGTGGTGGATGTACACCTTGTTCTTCTTCCCGTTCTCCTTGTTCACAGCAGCTCGCCTCAGGTTCTTCTCATTCATGTAGAACTTCAAGTGCTCCTCCCACACAGACGGCTCGAGGTTCGGAGGAGGGTTTCTTCGTATGACATCCACCACCGCAGGCCCACCCTTGCTTGTAAAATAATCACGCTTCATGTCTTCCTTATTCTCGGAGTAGCGCTTAGCAATATACACATTGATGCCGGCCTTAATATTTTCCCACTCGTCACTGCACGCGTGGTGCTCCAAGTCGAAGAATTCCTGCAATCAAATATAGTTAATATTAACATAAAGATATAAATAAATAAACAAATTTAAATAAATATACACAATTAAACAAATTTAAATAAATGTACACAATCAAATAATTAAATATAGAGATATAATTAAAAGGAAAATAAAATAACTGACCCCAAGTCGGTTCATGAAGGCAGCCCGAGTCGCTTTCTCAAGATCGTGCCAGGAGGGATAGTGCAACGGCAAGGTCCTAACCAGCTCGCCAACGTAGTTACTGAACCATGGGCGGTGGGGCCCGACATGAGTATACGTATCCTGATCTCCAATCTCGAACTCGATCGACTGCGGGCCCGATCTTTCCACGGCTTTCCTGAGCGCTACGTTCTTGTTGGCTTTACGGACCGGTGGCCTGCCGCCATCCCGACCTCCACCCCTGCCTCCACCTCTCGCCCTACCTCCTCGTCGAGGAGCTCGTCCATGCGATCCTACAATTGAAGTGAGTGAAAACGTCATAAAATAACAAGTAACAAATTTCAAATGATCAAGTTTAAGTTTCTTACCACCACCACGGCAACCGCTATCAATCTGATGGGTAGGGGAAGGTGGTGGGTCACCGGCACCGTCACCACCGTGACCGCGGGCGATTGCTGCTGCCATCTGTAAAAGTACAAGTTGAATAACGTATAGAAATTTATGAACAAATTAACATAAGCATGCACACATTCAAATACATACACATTCAAAATAAATATACACATTTAAATAATCCATAACAATTTCATTCAAATAAGTGTCGTTTTACAAAAATTTAAGATCAATCTGCTAAATCAACATCACTATCATAAACAACATCAGTCGCAACTTCAACTTCATCATCAGAATTGTTTGCATCAAAATCTGCTAAATCATAAGGATCGTCGTCTTCATCATCAATAAAATCATCGTCGTCATCAACAAGAATGATTGGTGGTGGTGTCTCAACTAACGTTGATTGACCATCGATATTTAACATTTCAAATTCCAAATCATTTGTTGGATCGATGTATACTCTGACCAAACTAACTTTGTAGCTTGTAAGGGTTTAACAATCTTGAATAACTCCAAAACTATTAATAATGAAACACTGATGTAACTCTGTTAAATATGCGGAATCTACTTCAACAAAGCTAAGAAGAATAATAAGAACTTCAACGATTATATTAAAACCAAACTTTGAACCTGCTTCTCTATATAGATTCACTAACAAACTCTAATAACTCTAATATCGTACTTGCAACTAAATATCGTATTCTCTAATATTCGTTCACTAATATTCATACGTCTAATACCATCCTAAGGCTCCTTTTATAGACATAAGGAAAACCTTAAGTCGGTTTACAATACTTGAACGACAAGTAAACTAATTCTAACTTAATTTTAAAATATTCCAATAATATTACATAACAGTCCTTTCACGATATTGCATAACAGTCCTTTAACATATAAGTACTTTGACTTTCTTTATGCACGAGCAGTACTTTGACCATAATACACAAGCAATACTTTGATCTTCAGAAGTACTTTGATCTTCATATCCCAACAATCCTCCCCTAACTTGAATTCTACTTGCTTGATTTCAAGTTCTTTTGTGATTCTCTAACTTCAACATCTTTGTCTTCAAGGAAAGATTGTATCTTTATCTTTTATTTGACTTGTGTATTGTCATCATCAAAGTACTTTTCGTCAACAACAGATGATATCTTCACAACAACTAATCTTTCAGCAACTCAGCAACATTTGGCAAATTGTACATCATATCATAAAGTTTCATGCTATTCTCCTCACTTCCAGGTGTGTAAACTCCTGTGAGAGGTGAATCATTGAAAATTTAATGGATTTAGATGTCTCTTTACCAAAGCCATTAACTCTGGAGTAGCCAATGTTTAGGTTTAAACACAAAAATCATGGTACATTGATAACCATATGATTTTTAGCAAATCATCAGCTATCAACGAATTTGTTTAGTCTTTACCAAGAGCCGTTTGCTTTTGGACTAGGTAGTTCTTTTAGTACAATCACTACCATGGTGAACTAATTACCATACAAATGGTTTTTCCACAGCCTTTACCACAAGCCATTTTCTTGTGGGCTAGCCAACTCTTCACTATTACAGATATGGTGAGTTGAAAACCATAAAATTTTTAGTAAATTGTCAACTAAAAACGGATTTGATAATCATATCAGAGCCGTACCCTCATGATGAGTCAAACTCTTTCTTGTTTATTAAACATGGTGAGTTGATTACCATTTGCTGTGTAGTACAAGTACTAACACCATGTGTTCTTCTCAAAACAATTTTGTTGATATCATCTTATGCTTCAAAAAGTTTTAATCAAAAGACTTTACTGGTTTTATGCAACAAACAATACTTTGATAAAGTACTGTTTGTCTAGCAGTATTTTGAATAAAGTACTTTATTATTCAAAAAGATTTATACAATAAAAACCATACCAGTAATCATGCATCATCATCTGAAGTAGTCCATTTGATAAACAGTTCAATCACCAACAGTGCTACTTCATTCTCCACTTCAACTTCCATACCATGATCTAGCATCCTAATCATAAGATCTCTTGTAAGTGGATATCTCCTTTCTGCTAGCATATGAATCATGGTACCATCTTCTAATTCAAGTGAATGTACTCCTGATGACTCAAAAAATCTCCATCTTGTGATTTCCCATGTCTCTTGAGTATTCCACAGAGCATCATTACTTGTTTCATTTGTCTCCCAGATGGTTGTAAGATCACCCAGTAAGATTAACCCCACTCCTATTGGCAAAGTATTCTCAAAATAAGCTTGCACATGCTGATACAAATGATATAGATCTTCTCTGTCTATTATGTGCAATATGTCCCACAACATATTGAATACTCTGAAACTTTCATCTTCTCTATGAAAAATGAGATAATCTCCTTCAGATGATTCTACAACAGAAAATGTAGAAATCATGGACTTTTTCTCAGCATCTTCTGACTTCTTTGGATTTTCAAAATCAACAACTCTTAAATAATTCCTGAGCTCATCAACTGTGTCAGTTCTTAACAACTTGAGCTTCTTTGATAACTGATCATCATGAGTTGTTCTTTTTCTCTTTGTCCTTCTTTTGTCAGCTTTCTCTTTTCTATCCTCCTCCATCTTCTTTTCTTTTTCAGAATCCATAAGAACAAAACTATCCAGTTCTCTTTGAATGGACTCTTGAACAGTATCATATAAGATTTTCACATCTGGATATCTCAACTTTTGTAAACCTTTATATCCTCTGCCCTTCAGGAAATTTATCATGGAATTTCTTTCTTGAGCAATGGATGGTGGCCTTCTTGTTTGAACAACTGGCTTCCTTGATTCTCTTTCATTTTCAGCATCCAAATCAGCTTGATACTTTCTAGCAGCTTCTTCATTTTTAGCTATCTCAAAAGCTCTTAACTGTGCTAAAGTAAAATTCTTCTTATTTTTCTTGGATAATTTCATAATCCTTTTTCCTTTATCTTTTGGATCCAATTCTTCAGTAGATTCAGAAGAAGATTATGAGACTTGAGATTGTTCAATACCAGGAATACTAATACCTCTTGGTCTTGAAATGTTGAGCATAATCTGAGCAATAGTCTCATCATCACTAGCAGTATGTTCCTTAATCCCTTCTTGCTGAATTGAAGGACCAGCTTCTTCATCAAAAGTTCTTGTTGAAGGGCCAACTTGTTCATCAAAATCCAAAGTAGCAGTACCTTGATCCAAAGTACTTTGAACACCAGTACTTTGAGCATCAATATTTTGAACATCAATATTTTGATCATCAGTACTTTGAATATCATCACCTTGAGCACCATTACCTTCCAAATCTCCACTCTTAACTTTAGTAGCAACATTCTTATCACTTTTTATTTCAGCAGTACCTTGATGAGCAATGTCTTCAAAAACTTGTGTATCCTCATAATGCATCATATGATCGTCTTCTTCATAAGGTTTAGCATCTTCATTCAAATTCTCATTCAAATTCCTCCCCAATGTGAATGAAGATTGCTTCTTAAGCTTCTTTCTCTTAGATTTAGATGCCTTCTTAGATTTCTGACCACTCTTTCTCTGTTGCTTCACCCATAACCTGTGATGTTTAACTAGTGTCCAAACAAATCTTTTCAATCTTTTGAATTTATCTTTCAACTTCTTTATCTGATCAGGTTGAGCATCAACCACCTTCTTCAACCTTCTAAACTCTC
The DNA here is from genome assembly GCA_030686995.1 of Artemisia argyi. Classification (NCBI taxonomy): domain Eukaryota; kingdom Viridiplantae; phylum Streptophyta; class Magnoliopsida; order Asterales; family Asteraceae; genus Artemisia; species Artemisia argyi. The sequence continues at coordinate 209,784,888 of CM060682.1, read as the reverse complement.
TTGTCAAAGCATAAGTATCCATTTGTCCCTCATCTCCTCCATATGTTTGAGACCCATCTGTTGAAGTATAATCATTGGGAGATGGTGATGGATTTACACCTTGCTCTTAATCAGTATGACCAGTACCTTGCAGGGAAGCAGTACTTTCCCTTGAAGCAGTATGTTGAGAAGTACTTTCTCTTGAAACAGAAGCTTGCAAAGAAACAGTTCCTTCCCTTGAAACAGGAACTGGCATAGAAGTAGTTCTTTCACTTGAAGCAGGATGTTGAGGTGATGCATGAGGTGGTGTTGGAGTATGTGCTGAATCAGAATGCTCATTATCACTAGCTACATCAGCTTCATCTCTAACAGCTTGTGCTACTTTCAATATATGAGCAGTCAAAGGTGTATTGCGCCCAGAAAACTTAACACTCTTGTTAGCCATAAAAGTAAACACCTTTGCAGGAAGTGAAACAACAGGTAAAAAACTTTGAGGTTTAGGAAAATTCTCAAGCTGTTTGTTCAAGAACAATTGAACAAATCTAGGGTACATCAAAAATGGTGAACCATTATTGATATGAGTAAGCATACCATCAAGAATCATATATGAGAAATTAAAAGGTTGATTGGTAGCTAATCCCACTAATGCAGAGGCTATGGCATGACCAAATTGATCCCATGCAGTACTTTTGGGACTCAAGCAGTGAAGTAAAACATGAATAAGGTATTTCCAATGAGGACTAAACAATGCCTTCTGAAAAGTAAGTTTAGTAATAGCACCTTCATACCCGATATCTCTGAGTGTATCCCAAAGTACTTGTCTATTAAAGAGAACAGTACCTTCTTCATCATTAAACAAAAAGTCCTCCCTTATTGTGGTCTCAGTGATGCGAATTGGTCTTCCAGCAACCATAGCTTGAATAAAATCTTCATCTTCTTCCAAACCAGATGTAGCAGTAGCCCAAAATTCTTGAATCCAGGGTCCAATGATGTCAGGATTGACCAAAAGAGCATAATTGATTGACGACCCAGTTAAGAAATCAATGATACCATGAAAATCAACGTTCAACTGTGTCTTGTCCAAATTAGCTATCATGTTGTGCTTGCTAACGGTTGAACGATTTGCCATTGATTGGTTTTGGAAGAGTATGTTGATCGGCGGTGGATTTGTTGAAGTTTGAATGAATGCAAAGGAATAACGATGAGAGTAAAAATAGATGGAAGAGATAATCACAAAAATAGATAATATTCAAAAAATCACGGCCCAATAAATGCATTTACCGTTATTTTTGGCATTTATCTCCTCCGTATATTTTGCAAATTAGTTACTCCCTCTTTTTGACCGTTGGAACAGTACCTGACAAAACAGTACTTTCCACTAAGTACTAGGCAGTACTTTCCAAAGCAGTACTTTCAAAACAATACTAAGCAGTACTTTGCTCAAAAGTACTTTCCATCCTCTTTGACTAAGCATTCCAACAAAAACATATTCAAAAATATAACTATGATGCCTCCCCTCAAACAAAGAATAGGCACTAATTCCTCCCCTCAAATGTAGCTTAATAATTAATCATACCAATACTCACCACTAAATGATTGAATCTTGAAACATCAAATCCCTTTGTGAGTAAATCTGCTACATTATCATCTGTGTGAACTTTAACCACATTAATAAGCCTGTGCTCATAACAATCTCGAATAAAGTGATGCCTAATCTGAATGTGCTTGGTCTTGGAATGATAGACATGATTCTTCACAATGCAAATTGTACTCTCATTGTCAATGTTGATAGGAGTATTCTTGAAATTGAATCCATAATCCAAAAGTTGATTCTGCAACCAAAGTACTTGTCCACAACAACTTGCAGCTGCAATATATTCTGCTTCAGTGGATGATGTTGCTACAATTGTTTGTTTCTTACATTGCCATGAGACTAATCTTCTTCCAAGATATTGACATCCTCCAGTGGTTGATCTTCTATCATAATTATCTCCAGCATAATCACTGTCTGAAAAAGCTTCCAAGTGGAAAGGTGAATCTCTAGGATACCACAATCCTAAATTAGGTTGTTGCCTGAGATACTTAAAAATCCTCTTGACTGCATTCAGATGAGAAACTTTGGGGTTGACCTGATATCTTGCATATAAACATACAGCAAAGGTAATGTCAGGTCTAGATGCAGTTAAGTACATAAGACAGCCAATCATAGATCTGTAAAGTTTAACATCCACATCTTCTCCATCTTCATCTTTTCCTAATGTTTTATTAGAATCAATGGGTGTGGAGGCTGGCTTGACAGTGGTGAAGTTAAACCTTTTAAGAATGTCAGTGACATACTTATCTTGACTAATGAAGATTCCACTGCTTGATTGTTTAACTTGAAGCCCCAAAAAGAATGTTAATTCACCCATGGAACTCATTTGAAACTCTTGTTGCACTAGCTACTCAAATTCTTTCACCATTGACTGTTTTGTGGCTCCAAAAATGATGTCATCCACATAAACTTGGACAAGCATAATATCCTTTTTGTCTCTTTTGATAAACAAAGTCTTATCAATGGCACCTCTCCTGTAACCATGTTGCAATAGAAAAGTGGAGAGTCTTTCATACCAAGCTCTAGGTGCTTGATGAAGGCCATACAGAGCCTTAATAACTTTATAGACTTTGCTTGGATGTGCAGGATCTTCAAAACCAGGAGGTTGTTTAACATAGACTTCCTCTGTAATTGTGCCATAAAGAAAAGCACTTTTGACATCCATTTGATAAACAGGAAAGCCGATATAAGATGCAAAAGCCAGAAACAAACTTATAGCTTCAATTCTTACCACATGAGCAAACACTTCATCATAGTCCACTCCTTCTTCTTGTCTGTAGCCTTGTGCAACCAATCTTTCTTTGTTCTTGATGACATTCCCTCTTTCATCTCTCTTGATTCTGAAAACCCATTTTGTACCAATCAATCTCTTTCCATCTGGCAAATCACATAATACCCAAACTTCTTGAAGTTTGAATTGTAGGAGTTCTTCTTGCATGGCTTCAACCCAACTCTCTTCAGCCAATGCTTGAGAGACCTTCTTGGGTTCTACATGAGATAGAAAGCAAGCAAATAGACACATTTGCTGATCCTTATGATTCACCCTATTTTGTTTATACACAAAGCTAAGTAAAGCAGTATGTTGCTTAGAGAGACTCTTAGCTTTTGTTCTTGTAAGCACTCCTGAAGTGGAAGGTCCAATTATTTTACTAGCACGATGATTTTTATGAACTCTTAATGTAGGAGTTGGTGGAACCTCAAGTTCATCTTCCAAATTTGTGAAATCAGGATCTTCATTGGAATTTGAGAAAATGCCTTCATTATTCAACTCATCATCAGTATCTTCTAAGTCAGGCATGTTTGGATCATTCAAATCACCAGTATTGACCCAATTTGATGTATCTAAGACACTAGAAGTACTTTCAAATGGTTCAGTAGTACTTTGATGCAGAGTACTGTCAAAGTTATTTGTGACTTTAGCCTTTTTCTTTTCTGCTTCATAAGCTCTCATTTGATCATCTTCATAGGATTTTGCCATGGTTTCTTGAAAAAGCATCCTATTAAGTTCATCTTGGATAGCTTGATCTTCATCAGAAACTATGGAGTTTGGTTCAACAATACTTTGTGGTTTAACAGTACTTTGTGGTTCAACAGTACTTTGTGGTTCAACAGTACTTTTCTCCTTTTTAATGGGTTCTTTATCAGGAACATCATCAGATCTAATATTGACTCCATGAACAATGTACTGTAATTCTTCTTCATTGTGAACAATTTGATTTTATTCTCTGACAGGCACATAGTTCATAGAAGAAGCCAAAATGTCAAGATCAAACATCCAATCAGGACCCTTACCTTTTTGACTTTCTTGATCTTCAAGAAACTCAACTCTTGAACCTTTTTGGTAGCCTTGTTGTACACTCTAAATCCTTTGCTATTGGTACAGTAACCCAATAAGTATCCTTCATCTGACTTTCCATCAAACTTTCCCAGAGAATCAACAGTATTTAGAATAGTCAGAGGACAGCCAAAAGGTTTCATAAATTTAATATTTGGTTTCTTTCCCATAAGCAACTCATAAGGTGTCTTCATCTGAGGTTTAGTGACAGATACTCTATTTAACACATAGCAAGCAGTACTTACAGCTTCAGCCCAAAATGGAATAGGTAATAAAGAATCTGCAAGCATTGTTCTAGCTGCTTCTATCAATGTTCTATTCTTCCTCTCTGCAACACCATTCTACTGTGGAGTTCTAGCAATGCTAAACTCCCTCTTAATTCCTTTCTTGGCACAAAACTCATCCATAAGCTTATTCTTGAATTCAGTCCCATTATCACATCTAATGGATCTTACTTTGAGTCTCAACTGATTTTCAAGGGCTATTATAAGATCATGAATAGCATCAAAGGTTTCATCTTTAAATCCCAAGAAAAAGACCCAACTAAATCTGCTACAATCATCTGTTATAACTAAGCAGTATTTCTTTTTGTTTAAACTTGCAACAGAAATAGGTCCAAACAGATCCATGTGCAACAACTCCAAAGGTTCTCTAATAGTTCTTTCTTCAATATTTTTGCATGAAGCTTTGTGTTGTTTACCCTTCTTGCAAGCCAGACATGAATGATCATTCTTGTATGTTTTAGAAGGTAAACCTCTAACTAAATTGCCTTTAACCAACTTGTTGATATTCTTGAAATTCATATGTCCTAATCTTCTGTGCCATAGATGTGCTTCTTCCATTGTTGCCTTTGCTACTAAACATGTTGCTCTTTCAGCAGGGTTGATATTCTTCAAATCTAAGTTGTACACATCATTGGTTCTTGGTACTCTCAATATTACCAAGTTATCATCAACTAACTTGAACTCAGGGGAGAGAATAAGACATTCTGTGTCAAGGAATAAAACAGGATATTTCTTGTCACAGATCTGAGATACTGACAAAAGATTGAATTTAAGCTCCTTCACTTAACGAACATTCTCAAAATCAATGCATCCAGTCTTGATGGTTCCTTTCCCAGTAATTCTCCCTCCATTAGGATCATTCCCAAAAGCAACTCTTCCTCCAAAATAAGACTTAAAATCTGACATAATCTCCTTGTCTCCTGTCATGCTTCCAGAGCAACCACTATCAATGATAATATGATCCTTAAGCTCCTCTTCTGGGTTGCCCTGCATAAAAGATGAAAAGCTTATTTTCTTTTAGGAACCTAAGCCATTACTGACTTGTGTTCCCCTTGTGGAGTGACATACTCAAATTCTTTGAGTATGTAATCTCCACAGTTTTTGAAAGCACTATCAAGAATTAATGTCTTTGATTCCAAAACTTGTGTTTGATTCTCATTAACACTCCCTTTTTCACCCTTACTTTCTGAAAGTACTGTTTGTCCCCTATAAGTACTTTCTTTCTTAACCCATTTAGATTTAACAGTATGTGTTTGGTTCTTTGATCTAGGTACTCTTCTTAAGGTGTAAGGCCTTCTAGGTTGATAGTAATTGAATCTCCTTGGTCTTACATTTGAAAAAGTGCTAGCAGTACCTTGATTGGTTGAAAACCTAGCAGTACTTTGAGAATGTACTGCTTTACCAGTACTTTGAAAAGTATCTTTTGAGGGTACTGGTGGTTTGGAAAAAAGTCTTTTCTGGTGAGGGTACCTATAGTCTTTTGAGAAATTACTATGGTTAACCCTATGTGAATGATTTCAAACTGGTTTATTCTCCATTGGCTTATGGTTGGCAGATGTGGTCTTTGGGAATTTGCTTAAGTATCCTGAGTGAAAGTCACAGTCCTTAATCAAATGATCAAGATTATAACATACATAACACAACTTCTGATCCATATTCCCAAACCCTCTTCCTTTAGTTCTATGACCAAAACTATCATGACTTTTTGGTGAATGATTAAAAGGTTTTATAAAGTTAGCAATATTTTGAAAAGTTTTTCTTGAAGGTACTGCTGGTTGTCCAGCAGTACTTTGAGAAGTTTTTGGAAGTACTGCTTGTTTTGAAAAAACTTTATCACTCCCTGAACCCTTGTTATCATCCCTAGGTTTCTCAACAGTTTCTCTAGATAGACTTGAATTAGATTGACCAGTAAGCTTCTTCCTAAACTCCAAATTGTCTACTCCAAAACAAGAAACATCTGTCCTAGGTGGTTGAAAGCTACCAGTGGGTGGAGGAACTTCATTATATCCCTTGTCTTTCTTAAACTCAGGAGGTGTTGGACTAATTAATTCCTCATCACTAGATGTGTTCTCTTCTAAGCTAATGAATTCTTCATCACTAGTTGAGATCTCCTCTGAATTAATTTGATCCTTATCACTAGTTGGGTTCTCTTATGAACTATTATACTCAACATCAAAACCTAGGCCAGTTTTAATGTTTGCTGTTCTTTGTTTCTTAACAAAACTAACATGTGACAGGCCAAATTCTTTCCAACTAGCAAGTTTTGCTTACAACTTATCCCTTTCTTTAGTAATCTTTTCAAGTTCAGAAACCTTACATCCTAACTTCCATTCACTCAGCTTTAATTGATAGTCTTGTTGCTCATATTTTTCTACCCAAGCCATTTCATTATTTTCATGAGTGATTATTTTGGCTTCCATTGACTCTAAAGTCAATTGATAACTAGCTACCTCAGACCTAGTCCTTCTATAATTATCACTTTCACTCTCATATTCTTTAAGCAACTTTTGATAAAAATTACTACATTTAGAGCATACCTCAGAGATAGTGGATGAACTTGGTGAACTAGCTACCATAGCAAACTGAACAGGTTCGTCTTCACTTTCCATGCTCCAATCAAAGCTTCCTAGACCATCTCTTGATTCCAAAGCAACAAATCCTGGTTCCTAATCAAAAGCTGTGGTCCAATCAAACTTCCAATGCAACCATAGAGTAGGTTACTGGTTCATCATCAAATTCATTACTCCAGTCAACCTCTGATAGATTTTCTTGAGCCACCAAAGCTTTTGGTTTTGAATCAGTAATAGGAACTTCCTTTCTTCCAACCTTGGGTTTTTCAATCATTCTATTTGCCTGATATTTTGCAAACTTGCATTCTTTTGCAAAGTGAAATCTTTTGACAATTAAAGCATTCAATCTTAGATTTATCAAATGCTATACCCTGCTTGGCTTTAAAATCAATACCTTTTCCTGTTTTGTTCATGAACTTCTTGATCCTTGCAATGATCATGGCAACTTGCCATCTTATGTCAATTTCTTCTAGAGCATCCTTATCAATTTGCAACACATCTTCTTGATAAGTAATAGGTAAAGTGGCTTGTTGAGCAAAGAAGGAACATATAACATCATCAGAGTTGGTGTTGTTTGATGGTGATGAAGTGGTAGTAATCATGGTTGTGCAAGGGTGTTGTTTCTCACCAACAGTACTTTGAACAGGGTAAGTAGTACTTTTAGTGGAAGTACTGCTTCTGTTTTCAGAAGACACAAAAGCAATGTTTTGAGGTTTTTGATGAGAACTTGAACCTATGTTACCATTCATCTCATGCTCATACACCTTCAAATTATTGTAGAGATCATCAAAGTCCATAGAATCCAAACCAGGTTGTCCTTTAATCATAGTAGCAACCACATGCCATGCAGATGGCAAACTTCTTAAGAACTTCAAGTTGGCATCTTCAACAGATGCCTCTACTCCATACAATTCTAGCATACTAAGAAGATTTTGGAATCTATCATAGGCAGCATCAAGACCTTCTCTTTCACCAACAGTAAATGTTTTAAACTATTGCTTCAATAAGTTTCTATGCATCTTCTTGGAAGCATCATTACCTCCAAATCTTGTCTTAATAGCAGCCCATAGTTCTTTTGCATCCTTAGCATCATGAAACTTTAGTAGGTGACCATCAGGAATAGCAGACAGTAGTATGTTGAGAGCCTTATCTTGATTTCTTTTTGTAACTGCTGGAAGGGTTTGCTTAGGTGGTGTAGGTTGTCCTTCAACTGCTACAGGTTCTTCAAGAACAACATTACCATTGACAATCACATCCCATAGAGCATGGTCTGTGATAGCAATGTACTGCCTCATCTTCATGCTCTAGAGATCATATTCTCCCTTCTTGACAATAGGAATTCTGATTGAGGTGATGGATGGAACAGGTGCAGCTTAAGTCGACATCTTTAAGGGTTTGTAGTAAAATCGGTTTTAAGGGTTTCTTCTTAATCAGAGTTTCCACACAAGCTCTGATACCACTTGTTGGATCGATGTATACTCTGACCAAACTAACTTTGTAGCTTGTAAGGGTTTAACAATCTTGAATAACTCCAAAACTATTAATAATGAAACACTGATGTAACTCTGTTAAGTATGCGGAATCTACTTCAACAAAGCTAAGAAGAATAATAAGAACTTCAACGATTATATTAAAACCAAACTATGAACCTGCTTCTCTATACATATTCACTAACAAACTCTAATAACTCTAATATCGTACTTGCAACTAAATATTGTATTCTCTAATATTCGTTCACTAATATTCATACATCTAATACCATCCTAAGGCTCCTTTTATAGACATAAGGAAAACCTTAAGTCGATTTACAATACTTGAACGACAAGTAAACTAATTCTAACTTAATTATAGAATATTCCAATAATATTACATAACAGTCCTTTAACATAGAAGTACTTTGACTTTTTTTATGCACGAGCAGTACTTTGACCATAATACACAAGCAGTACTTTGATCTTCAGAAGTACTTTGATCTTCATATCCCAACATCATTCAAATTAGCAGACAGTTGGAGATTAGATGAGTTGTTGCCATGTATCACATCATCATCGTCTTGTACCACGATGACATCCCATATTGTGTTGTGATTCACTTCTTGGATGACCTTCCAATGGAGTGGTTGTCTGGCAGGATCTTCAAGGTAGAAGACTTGTTTTGCTTGTGTTGCGAGAATGTAAGGTTGATCTGCAAACGCTGTGCTACATGCCCAAATTTGTGTCATGTTGTTTCTAGTGTTTAAACGTTCGACTCTACCTTTTTTGTTGGCTAAGTCGAACCATGTAACTCGAAACAACACAACTTTGAACTGGGTATACGCAAACTCTAGAATTTCTTCTAGCTGACTATAATACATTTCTCTTTCCTTCTCGCCAGGTGAAAAAATTCCGCTGTTCTGAGTTGTACATTTTACATCGCGGCTGTGTACGACAAAATTCACACCGTTGACTATGCAAGGCTTGACTGAGGTTGCGGTCGATGATGGTCCACAAGCCAAAGCGAATAAGTCGGGAGTACAAATTGGGTCATTGGTTGTGTAAAGTTTACCGATCTATGAACAAAGAAAAGAATAAATAGAGATGAGTAATATAGTCGTTATTTATACAAGGAAATACATATAATAAGTTTACCTTTGTCTCAAACCATCTAGGAAATTCTTGCTGCATGTCGCTATCAGGACGTTCACTGAAAATGTTCATGATATTAGAATTAATCGAAAAGATAACTTGGGAAATAGAAATTTCAAAATAAAAACGCGTACCTCTGGGACTCGTCCATGTACGCGTCGATCTCAGGACTGTTGTGAAGTACATACCATATCACTTTCTTCATTTTTTGGAGACCTAACCGAATAATTGTCTCTTTACCAGACTTTTTACATAGTGATCGGAACACCTGGAAATCACTTGTTGGGCGAGGACAACCCTGAGATGCAGTGGGACGATTAAATTTTGTCCCAATTTCACCACGAAAATACCAAGAACAAAAAGTTAATGCTTCGTCTACAACATAACCCTCCGCTATTGAACCTTTCGGCTTAGCTTTATTTCGTACATAGTTTTTTAGCTTCTTCATGTATCTTTCAAATGGATACATCCACCGAAATGAAACAGGCCCACCTTCAATAGCCTCTTTAGGTAAATGCATAACCAAGTGAATCATAATGTCAAAAAAAGCAGGAGGATATATTTGCTCGAGGCTGCACAAAATATTGATCAACTGGTCTTTAGCTTTCATCATGTCATTCACCATCAAAGTTCGGGCGCAAATTTGCTTAAAGAATGAACAAAGCTCGATTAATGGTGTATAAGTCTGTGCGTCAAAGTATTGCTGAAGTCCGTAAGGAAGTAACCGTTGCATCATTATATGACAGTCATGAGACTTCATGCTCATTATATTGTTATCATCTTTGGTCACTTTCGACTTGAACTTGGATCCGAACCCATCTGGTAATTTAACTGTTTTGATGTATTGGCAGAACAGTTTTCGTTTATTGAGTGTGAAGGAGTACTTAGCATGAGCCTTCGAGCACTTCCCATTTTTAGTGTTTCCGAGCCACAACTCTTGTCGAATGCCCAAAGCTTGCAAATCTTGTCTTGCCTTAGCGGTGTCTTTAGATTTGTCATTCATTAACAAAGTGTTCAAGATACTCTCCAACACATTTTTTTCGATATGCATGACATCTAAATTGTGTGGTAGAGAAAGAAAAGACCAATATTTAAGCTCGTAGAAAATAGACCGTTTAGTCCAGTTCAGTTCGGTTGCATGATTACGTTTTATCTTCCCCCCCCCCCCCCCATAATCTGGATTTTTACCTGGCACACGTGTGGGAAATATCGAAAGTTGAATCAAGATATCAGCTGGAGTATCTTTTTTAGGAGTATCACTATAATCGGTTTCACCAGTGAATGTCGTATAGTCCCTCCTCCATTTATGGTTTTTTTCTTAAGAATCTTCTATGACCAACATAAGTTGTTTTGCTTTGTACACGCATAGCCGGAATGTCTACTTTGCATGTAGGGCATCCGTAGTAACCTTGGACACTCCAACCGGACAAACTACTTCGACCAGGAAAATCGTTGATGGTCCATAAAAGCATCGCTCTCATGTGGAATTCTTTGCCTGTAACAACGTCCATAGTCAGTTCACCTGGTTTTTTCCATAATTTCTTAAGGTCATCAATCAAAGGCTTTAAGTAAACATCAATGTCCTTCTCCGGTGATTTAGGGCCAGGAATCAACAATGTCAGCATCAAAGAAGTCTCTTTCATGCATAACCACGGAGGCAAGTTGTAGCATGTTAATATAACCGGCCACATGCTGTAAGTCTGACTAAGGTTGCCAAACGGGTTGAAACCATCAGCAGCCAACCCTAATCGAACGTTTCTTGGTTCTGAAGCAAAATCCGAATATTTATTGTCAAACTTCTGCCATGCATTACCATCAACCGGGTGTTGCATCATACCATTTTCCGTAGACTTTCCAGTAGCATGCCAAGTCATATGTTTTGCAGTGTGAATAGACTTGTACAAATGTTGTAGTCTAGGAATGATAGGAAAGTAACGCAACACTTTGTTAGGAACTTTCTTCCCCGTTGTGTTCTTGTCTTTCCATCTACTCATTTTACAGACCGAACAATACTCCAAATCTTCAGCGCCAGTCCCCCGATATAAAAAGCAATCATTTTCACAAGCATGTATCGACTCATACCCTAACCCGACCTTTTTAAATGTCTTTTTTATAGCAGAGTATGATGGTGGGAGATTGTAACCTAACCTGGGAGGAAATACCTCATGGAGAAATTTTAGCGTATTGTTAAATGAAGTATCACTCCATTTACCGCTGACCTTGAGATGCGTAAACTTTGCCATAAAATCCAAGGTGGTCATAAAGTCACAACCCGGGTAAAGAGGCTGGTTGGAACTGGCAAGTAACTCTTCATACTCGTTACGTACAGGAGGTGTCGTTGCTTGAGTCGGCTCGTTACTTGTCTCGCCAATATTTGGAGGAGTTGGCTCATTTTGTTCATTATTTAGAGGAATATCAAGAATATCATTAAGGCACGCACCCATGTCACTCATCTCACATTGTGTTGTGTTATGTTCTATAGGCAGAGGATCCGGTTCACCGTGATCGCGCCATTGTGTATAAGTTGGGTCCCACCCATTTTGGCCTATGTGGTCTTTAAGTTTGCCGAGAGATACCCATGGAACATTACGACAAATACGACATGGACATTTATGTTTCTGTAACTATTCAATAACGGCTTTCAATGATCGATGAATGCGACAAGACCATCATAGAATTCTTTTGAACAACGATCTAAAGTGGTCCAACGCTTGTCAAGTATCATAACTGCATTTTATTTTGTTCAACACTTAATTATTACACATTCAAATGATTCGACACATAAACACATGTAACCGTGGAATTATTACGAGTTGTTTTGTTCACCTAGTGCAACTATGGAAGGCAATCCTAACCCACTCTTTGAATGATTCATCTCATATACGAATGCGTATAACTGATTTACTATTTGAGAAAATTTTGGTAGCATTTCCCCTCAAGTCCCCAAATATGTGCATTAAAGACATATTCGTAGGAGTAAAGGAGAAACACTATCGAAATCATCTCAATTAGTAAATCAGTTATACGCATCCATATCCTAAATGAGACAAAACATTCAAAAAGCAGTCCCAAACAGGGGACTTTCCGAAATTAATTTCTAATAAATTAATTTCGGACGGGTTTTCTATAGGATGACTAATTTCGGACGGGTTTTCTATAGGATGTTTCATAAGCTTATTATTTGTGACTTATTTTTGAAACTATTTTGTTTATATAAGTTTATGTAAAAATTATTTTGTTTATTTTGAAACTTATTTTTTGTGACTTATTTTTGGAACTATTATGAAACATAAGCCGAAAACCAAACAATTAATAGAAAGATATCAAATATATCTAAAGGGTTGTGTGTTTAGGCTTATATAACGGGCTTATGGCTTATTTGGTTTTCGGCTTATGTTTCATAAGCTTATTTTTTGTGACTTATTTTGAAACTATGTAAGGTAAAAAGTTTCAAAATAAGCCATAAAAATTTAGCTTATGAAACTTAAGCCGAAAACCAAACAAGCCATAAGCTCGTTATAAAAGCCGAAAAAAACTCCTTCTAACTTGAATTATTCTACATCTAACGCAATCCTTTTTATACTAATTAATTAAACAATCCCTTTTATACTAAACCTAATATATCAAAACCTAATATACTAATTAAACAATCTGTTTTATACTAAACGCAACCTAAAAATCAGCTTCAACAATCCCATTCGCAAGCTAATATACTAAACGCTCACATTTCACAATCCGCAACATAATGTACTTAACTAATGCTTTCTATCTAACTTGAATTATATCTATCCTACGTACTTAACTAACTAACTAACGCTTTCTAATTAAAATTCTAATTCTATCTATCCTACGTACTTATAGTTATTAAAAAGTTAAGCAACATACTGTTGTCGTGTCGGGCTGTGGTCCCGAGCTGCGGTCTCGGGCTGCTGTCTCAGGCTGCGGTCTCGGCTCTCACCCTCGGCTATCACAACATATAGTTAATAAAACTGTTGACGGCGGCATGTCGTCGGGATACCAAAAGTTAATAAAAAAATTAAAACGAGGTACATTACCCTCGGCTGCGGTCTCGGCTCTCACCCTCGGCTCTTACTCTAGCTCGGCTTCACAGATCGACTATATCAAAAAAAAAAAAAAAAAAAAAAAAAAAATCAAAAAAAAAAAAAAAATAGCAATTAACATTTAATAATTAACCAAATAAAAAAATTAACAAATGATAATCAAAAATTAAAAATTACCAGCCTTAAACAAGAAATAATGGGAAAGAAGATAAGAAAGAATTAAACATGAGATGGGTTGAGGAAAAGAATTAAACGGAAGAAAAGGAGGAAGAAAAGTGCATAGTGGTGCTCGTGTAGTATCGGAGGTGGAGGAGGAGCTGTGGTGGTGGAGGGCTAATGTGATGATGGTGGTGTTAGTGTTGGTTGAGGTGGAGGAGTGGTGTTAGTGGTAGTCGTCGGCGAGAGATGTGGTGATAGGTTTTCTTTTTTTTTTTTTTTTTTTTTTTTTTTATTATTATTATTATTATTATTATTATTATTATTATTATTATTATTATTATCTCTCTCTAAGTTATGACTAGCAATAATTGAGACGAGGGTTTTGTTTTTACCTTATATTTTCCCGTTGAAATGTCGACGGGAATATAAGGATATTTTGTCGTTTGTCATTTGGCGGGACGTACAAAAAATTTGGTGAAATTTTTGGCGCTTATATTCCGGTCGACATGTCGACGGGAAAATATAATTACTTTAATAAAATAACTACTTAAGTTTAATAATAACTACTTTAATATTAAAAAAATTTATTTATTATAAATACTTTTATAAAATGAAAAGTAAATATTAAAAAAATAGTTTTATAAAATTAATAAATTACTTTTATATAATTAAAAATTTTATTTATTATAAATACTTTTATAAAATGACTAGTTAATTTTAATATTAATTACTTTAATATAATTAAAAAAATTTATTTATTATAAATACTTTTATAAAATAAATAGAAAATATTAAAAAATAGTTTTATAAAATTAATAAATTACTTTTATATAATTAAAAATTTTATTTATTATAAATACTTTTATAAAATAACTAGTTAAGTTTAATATTAATTACTTTAATATAATTAAAAAAAATTATTTATTATAAATACTTTTATAAAATGAAAAGAAAATATTAAAAAAATAGTTTTATAAAATTAATAATTTACTTTTATATAATTAAATTTTTTATTTATTATTAATACTTTATAAAATAACTAGTTAATTTTAATATTAATTACTTTAATATAATTAAAAAAATTATTTATTATAAATACTTTTATAAAATGAAAAGAAAATATTAAAAAAATAGTTTTATAAAATTAATAAATTACTTTTATATAACTAGTTAAGTCAAGATGCAATGGTTATACACGAGATGTTAAACGAACGAGTTGAGATGCAATGGTTATACACGAGATGTTAAACGAACGGGTCGAGATGCAATGGTTATACACGAGATGTTAAACGAACGGGTCGAGATGCAATGGTTGTACACGAGATGTTAAACGAACGGGTCGAGGTGCAATGGTTATACACGAGATGTTAAACGAACGGGTCGAGATGCAATGGTTATACACGAGATGTTAAACGAACGAGTCGAGATGCAATGGTTATACACGAGATGTTAAACGAACGAGTCGAGATGCAATGGTTATACACGAGATGTTAAACGAACGAGTCAGATGCAATGATTATACACGAGATGTTAAACGAACGAGTCGAGATGTAATGGTTATACACGAGATGTTAAACGAATGAGTCGAGATGCAATGGTTATACATGAAATGTTAAACGAACGAGTCGAGATGATATGGTTATACACGAGTTCATTGAGTGGGGTTTCAGGAGGTTTAGTGACTAATGGTTCATGATCAGGGGGTTCAGGCTCAGTGACTAGGTTCAGAAAGTAGGGTTCAGGGGTTGGGTTTTCCCACCAAAACTTTTCCCACCAAATTTTCCCCCCAAAATCTTGCCGCCAAAACTCTTCCCACCAAATCTGCTCTTATATACTAACATCTTATCCACACAACTTCACAACCTCTTATCCTCAAAACCACTCAACCTCACAACCTTGAAACCACTCAACCTTAACCAAATGCAGCGATATAATCCTTTTATGTGTACTTGTGGAGCAGGAAATATAAAAAAAAAGAACATCACATCAACCAGATACACGATTAGATACACTCAAAACTGCTTAATCACTAGAAATCGTAAGCTTCTATCCAAAAACTCAAGATTGTAATTATTAATCTAACAAAACATCCGCAGTAAGAAACTAAGCAGTTTATAAAGCAATCCCAAACACCACACGCTTAGCATTATTAACTTGTTATCCACATAGTTTCCTATATTAACAAAAAAAATTTATTCAAACACGAAGGCAAATATTTTATTCAAACCACACAAGAGTTATAAACCTGATACATTTTCATACAGACTCAAACTAAACAACTTGACAAGCAAACGAACCAGATCAAACGAAACAACTCGACAATCAAACGAAACAACTCAAAATAAACAACTCGACAACCAAACAAAACAACTCAAACTAAACAACTCGACAACCAAACGAAACAACTTGTTTACTTTTTTTTGCGGCTACCTCCCGCTTTGCTTGAACTCGCACCATCTCTTCCTTTCCTTGCTCTCATTTCCTTGAGATGTGCAAACGTAACAACTTGACAACCAAACTAAACAACTCGACAACCAAACGAAACAACCTGTTTACTTTTTTTTTTGCGGCTACCTCCCGCTTTGCTTGAACTCGCACCATCTCTTCCTTTCCTTGCTCTCATTTCCCTGAGATGTGCAAAAGTAGCTTCCAGATATGTTATTCTATTTTCCAGATTATCAGCGTGCTTTTTGATGTCAAAGGTGCTTTCAGCTTCATCGTCACTTCCAACAGTAGCAGCTTGAGCATCAGCAGCAGCTTGAGCATGAGCAGCATCCATCTCTTCCAAATACTCTCTATAATACGGTTTTCACCTCAACCATTCCAGAATCCAGTCCCTCTGAAACGGTGCACAGTTCGCATAAGAACCATATTCATCAAAAATTTCCCAGTCCCAATGATTTATAATTTCATTATACAGGAGCTCATGTGGTAAAGCCTTTTACCACTCCTGTTCCGGCGTTAAACCGTCCATTATATTGTCATTTATGGTTTGTGAAAATTGACAATCGGGTTTTGTGAGAATCAAGAATGTATGTGTAAAATGAGACGGGAATGATTTTGTGAGAATGATTTTTGTGAAAATGATTTTGTGAGAATATTTATAAGAAGAAAATGTGGGGACATAATCCCGTCGACTTGTCAACGAAAACAAACAGGCGGGAAAAATCCCGCCACTTTATTGGCCAGTATTTTGTTATAAATAATTAAATAAACCCGTACCGTCGATATGTCGACGGGAATGTAAAACAAAAAATAATAATTAACGTTAATTACACTTTTATTATTGATTAATATTGTCCCGTCGACATGTCGACGGGACCATATTGGCGGGACAAATTCCCGCTCAAGTTTTGGCAATTATTGAGGGTGAAAAGTTTGACCAATATGGCCCCGTCGACATGTCGACGGGATCATATTAACCCGAAAAATTCAACGCACTTGGCCTCGGTAAATCGGATTTTTTGTCGTTTTCTGCACAGTCCCGTCGACATTGTGTCGACGGGAACACCTTCTTCGCCTGTTCTCCTGTTTCTTGTAGTGTGCGTTAAAAATTCATTGACCTCCTAGTGGCTTTGTTAAAGATATGTTGAACATAACCATGAGTAAAATTAGTGGATTTATTAAAGATATGTTGAACATAATGATGAGTAAAATTAGAAAACTAACTAGCAAGTGTTCATATGGCATTCTTGTAGGAATTTCATGTGTGCACGGTACAACATATAAACTAATACAACTAATCAGTTCATGGACCTATGGGTTACACATTAACATGAACTTGAAACCATATTTAATATGCATAAGAGTATGCATATTATCACAAGTACACATTCATGGCGAGTGTTCTTGGCTTTTTAAGCTACGAGTTTAAGTTAACGGGAAAACAACGCCAAAGGTATTTTGGTCTTTTGTGTTGGACGGCCAAAAGGGAGGGAAGGAGGAAAATGGTATTTCAAATTAGTTTGAAAGAGTTTTATGATTTTAGGAAAGTCATAAAACTCTTTCATTTGTCATAACTAAATTTTAATCACAAATCACACCCTCCCCTTTCTCTCCTCTCCTCCTTGCTTCTGCCAACCAAAACCTAGCCAACACCACAACGTTTTGTGGTGTTTTCTTGCTTAGTTTGTCATCTCTAGTGTAGTGGTGATAAGCACAGGAGTTGTGAAAGGGACCAACTATCCGGTTTCTTAATCAAAATGTTGGTGTGGACTTATTTAGAGAGTGATCTTATTAATCATCTGGTTCTTGGATGTGGACGATTAGGGTATTGATAATAATTTGATTTTAGGTCTACTGTTTATTGACAATTGGTTATTGATCATACCATCATCAAGGTACACGGGAATGCAGGGGCGTAGCTAGGAATTTGTTTTTTGGGGGGCAAAAAAAAAATTAAAGGACGTTACCAAGTGCAAAAACAAAACATTATAATATATAACCATGTAAAAATGTTGCAACAAATTTGTTCATTTTGCGCTTTAGTTGTACACGCCATTCATCCGCACCATTAAAATCATCTAAAAGTGAATCTAAAGTATTTATACATGAATTAATAACGAGCGACAGATCAGTTTTACAACAATTAGTATTCTTACATGGACTTTATGAATATATAAGATGGGCAAAAAAATAATATTAATTACACTTTACAACATTGGTCTTTTTACATAATACCTATGTACAATTTTTAGGGCTTTGTGGGTGGGCCATGGCCCACTTTACCCCCCACATAGCTCCGCCGGGAATGGATCCACTAAGAAGAAAAATAAAAATAAGAAGAAAGAGAAATGTTTTCAACCACACATTTCAAATGAAGAAGGAGAAGGAGAATTTCATGGGAGATGCATATCTTTTTGTAGGTGCATCTGAAATGTGCGGCTTCTCATTTTACTTTTATTTCTTATTTGATCATTACTCCAAGTTACACATCTTGTTCCATTTGTCTATATATAATGTGTTATATTGTTCTTATGGTTTTATATGATTAATCTCAAGATGCATAATAGATCTTTATTACCATTAAATTCGTTTATGGTCAATCATATGTTATTAATCTCATTAATTCATGTGTCCGCTGCGTATGATTTACATGTTTGTTTGAAATAATTTTAATCATGATTCTCGAATTTCCATTAGTGGCATCCGAGCTAGGCTTTATGTGTCTTGATAATTGTCATTGCTGTTGCATGATAGATATGAATATTTGATTGAATCGTGGGGTTTTCTTTTGGTTTTGGTTAGGCTGATTTTCAGCCATGAGTTTCAACTACACAAATATCTTCTCTTTGATCATTTTTCTTGTCTAAATTTGTGATAAAAGTTAACCATTGTTATTAAATGTATTGATATAAATCCGTGCTTAATTTTGGTGTTTGGGAAACCTTCTTGTTGAGGCTGTTTTGAGCCGAATGATTGCACACCCGAAACACTGAAATGTCATGGTTAATGGTGATGTTTGGTGTCTAAAACCAGTTTTAGTTGGGGTTGTTTTGGCTGCGGGTTTCACACATCCAAAACACAATCAAAGAACATTTTAATTATTTGTGTCAATTTTGTGGTAACATTTGTATCATTATTAGCTTGTATTAATCTTGGTGTTTAAAAGATTGTTGTTTCTTGTTCTTGTTGTTTCTTATGATTGTTTCAACCTTGTTTTTATTATCATTAGAAACTCACTTTAAAAATCATAAGATTGTAGTATGCTTGTTGATATTGATCATGTAAATCATATGTGAATGTTTGTTGATTTTAATTAGATGAACATAACTTTTAAATATAACCATGTTGATATTGATTAGTGTTTTAGGACACTAAATGATTTAAAGAATATCATATGGTTAATTGAAATAGAGTAAACATTTACTTCTTGGTTTTGATTCATAATCACCCATAGATGTTTGTTGATTTTGATTATATGGACAAGTATTTTAATTATAACTATTTTGTTAAGTGATTAGTGTTTTAGGACACTAAAAAGTTTAAAGACTTGTCTTGATTAATCAAAATGGTGGAAACATTAGCTTATTATTAATTAATTGTCAATATGAGTAACCTAACCCGAATAGGCTTATTCGGGTTCAAGTTCGGGTCGGGTCAGGGTTAGGTCGGCCTTTTTAACACCCCTAGTTGGAATTTTTTAAGTTTACTATATTACTCTTAATCAAAATTGTTATTTACATAACTATATGGAAACATTAAATAATTGTCAAAAGGGAAAACTGTATTTTCGTGACTTTTGTAAAATCAATTTTTTTTAACTGTGTGCTTTTTGCGTGATATGATATATTTTACCAAATCAACTTTATTACATCATTAAAAATGACTTACTCAAAAGTTGAAATAATCATGTTAATCTATAATTATCCATTTGCGTAAAAATAAAATTTATGTTTTGTCGTCAACAAAAAAGGGGAGATTGTTAATACAAATATCGCCTAAAAATGTTATTTATATTATACAATCTTTCTTAGTTTTGTTAACTACAAAAGGTAAAGTTTATTTTTGGCAAATCGTAAATATAGTTTAAAAGTCTTTTACTTAACTTCTCTCAAAATACATATACATGTTTTCATAAAGTGATTTCTAATCAAGTATACTTTAGTTTAAGTACATGTGTTAAAAATGTCTTATAAGTATATTTAGCAAGTTTTCTAAATAGTATGTCATATTAGGATATAAGCAAGCAAACTCCTTTTGGTAAATCATTCACTTGCTAAACATCTCAAACAAACATTTTTAATTCTATACGTAAACTCTTTTACAAGTATACTTTCCTTTTTAAGAATATCTAAAATTAGAAATCTAATGTATACTTACATCATCACTTGCATCACACATGTCCCTTCAAGGAAACATGTGTGTAAGAAACATGTTTTATTTTGTATAGATTCATACTCAAGATCTCAAAGTTGACTTTGTGAGATCTTGAGAATATAGTGTTAGATTTTCTAATATCTTATGCAGGATTCTGTCAGGGCTTCTGGCGGAACCCTCAGGGACAATGGACGGAACCAAAGTATTGGTTCCGCCGTATCCGTGGGTTGGTCTGGAAGTTGGCCTATAAATAGCAACCCACTCTTTGAGTTTTCCTTATCACTCACTATCATAATATAATGTACATACTTCATTTCTAACTCAGTACACTTTCATATTTGTGAGTCTTTCTATGTAGCAAGAAGATCACGAACTTACAAGCTTCAACACAACGTTGCAAGACTTGTCAAGCATAGCATAGTGTAAACTAGTAAAGTTTATACATCATTGTATTGTATCCATTTGTAGTGATCGGTTAGTATTTTAGTACTCAAAATACTTAGAGTATCGGGAGTTGTTGTACCCTTATAAAAGAACTATCGGGAGTGGTTGTACCCTTGTGAAAGAACTCGACATCTAGCTTAGTGTCGGAAATAGTGTGTAAGCGACGTGTAAGGTTTTCTCCGCCGGATAAAGGAGCTTGTTGACTAGTGCAAGAAAACTCTCGAGTTGGATACTCGGGGCGTGGAGTAGGGCAAGGAAATAGAGTCCTTGTAGCCGAACCACGATAAACAATGGTGTTATGGTTTGATCGTTTCTTACTTGTATTCTTGCATATTATTTATTGTTTGATAAGTCTTAATTGTTGATTACACGTAAAAGTTTTCAAAGAAAATCAAGTTAAAACTGGTAAACTATTCAACCCCCCCTTCTTGTTTTCCACAATTGGCATCAAGAGCTACGTAACTCAAGATTTTAGAATATATTGTATCTTAAAACTTGGAACGATCCATGGATTTTGAAAACTTCAAAGAAGGGCAATCTATGCAAAGACCACCATTATTTGAACCAAATGGTTTTATATATTGGAAAAACCATTTTGAAACTTACGTAAAATCAAAGGACATAGATCTATGGTATATTATTATTGAAGGTGATCATAAGGCTACCGGAAGTGGTCGGGATGAGGATAGTTCACTCACTAAACATAGTAATGATCAAAAGAAACTAATTGCCAAAAATAATGAAGCAAAAATGATGCTTTATAATGCCTTACCAAAGAAAGAGTATGAAAGAGTTTTTATGTGCAAAACCGCTAAAGAAATTTGGCAATCTTTAATAACTACTCATCAAGGAAATTCACAAGTTAAGGATAACAAAATTGATCTTCTTTTCCAACAATATGAACTATTCTCTATTCCCGAAGATGAAACTATTGATAGTGCATTTGCTAGATTTAACACTATTATTACTTCACTTAAAGCACTTGATGAATCTTTTTGTAGCAAGAATTTTGTCAGGAAATTCCTTAGAGCACTCCATTCTAAGTGGAGAGCAAAAGTAACGGCTATTGAAGAATCTAAGGATCTTTCAAGCATGGCACTTGACGAGCTTATTGGAAATCTCAAAGTTCACGAAATGGTAATGGAAAAAGATTCGGAGATAGTTAGAGGCAAGAAAGAAAAAGTGAAATCTATTGCCTTAAAAGCTAGAATAGAATCAAGTGGCGATGAGGAATCAAGTTCGGATAGTGAAGATGAAGAATATGCCATGGCGGTTAGAGACTTCAAGAAGTTCTTTAGAAGACGAGGAAAGTTTGTAAGGCAACATAAAGATGAAAAGAAGTCTTTACGAAAAGATCAGGATATGAAGAAAGTCAAGAATGAAAGAAAGTGTTTTAGATGCAGAGATACAAGTCACTTAATAGGAGAATGTCCAAAACCACCCAAAAGCAAGACTCAAAGTGCTTTTGTGAGTGGTGCTTGGAGTGATAGCAAGAATGATGATGAAGAGCCTACAAATGACGAAGTAGCTCTTATGGCTCAAAGCTCAAATGAGGTACATTCCGATTCATCTTACTCTTCTATTGATGATAACACATTAGAACAACAATACAACAAACTTTGTGAGTTAAGCTTAAAAATCATAAACAAAAACAAAATTTTGAAGACTAAAAAGGAATTTTTAGAAAAGGAAGTTTATGAATTAAAAGAAAAAGCTAAACGTTTGGAAAAGAGTAAAAATGTTGACACAACTTGCAAATCATGTCAAGAGTTCAAACTTGAAATTTAGAAGCTTAAAATCACACAAGATAGTCTTATTAAACAAAACTCAAAGTTTAAGAAGTTTGATAAAAGTATTTGTTGTGCGGATGAAATAATGAAACTCCAAAAATCACACTTTGATAGAACAGGGTTAGGATTCATGAAAACAGGATCAATAAGTAGTTTAAAGAAACAAGGCGAAAAAGGACAAGAAAATGACAAAACTGCAGCAGTGACCCACGGAACTGACGGAACCAAAAATTTGGTTCCGCCAGTTGAACCCATTGGTTCTGTGGAGGCTGCTGCAGAACAGAACATTTCAGTAACTAACCGTAATGAATTGTTAAAGTTACAAAGAAGTCCAACACTAGTTCAACTGAAACCAAACTTAAACCAGCCTTTAAAATAGGAGTAGGACTTGCTAAAAATGAATTTAGAACTAGAACTACTCAACCAAAACCTAAAATGCCTATATCCAAATGCCCCTTTCCAAAGAGCAACTACAACATGCAACCCTACTTTCAACATAGTTGGGGTCAAAACATACCTAGATATCATCAAGTTCCAAACTATATGTCTTGGAACCCATATCCACCATTTCCTTACATGAATCAAGGTAATGGCATGATTAACCAAAATGGACCCATGAGATATTGGGGACCAAATGTTTGAATGCTTGTTATAAAATAGGTTTTCTTAAAAGTGTGTTTGGAACCGGATGAATGGATCAAAGATAGCGGTTGCTCAAGACATATGACGGGGAACAAAAGTCTTTTCTCTACCTATCAAGTCTATGACGGAGGTAACATTACTTTTGATAGCAAGCTTAAAAGTAAAATCATTGGAAAAGGTACTATCTCTCATGACTCTCTATCTATTGATGATGTTGCTCATGTTGACAACTTAGGATTTAATCTTCTTAGTATTAGCCAACTTTGTCGTAAAAAGTATAAAGTCCTCTTTAGTGAAAACGAAAGTAAGATACTTAAAGATGGTATAACAATAGCTAAAGGCGTTCTTAAGAACAACGTATACGTCATGAAAATTGATAAAACATCTAAAGATAAACTTTGCCTTACCTCATTAGATGAGTGCTCAACTCTTTGGCATATACGCTTAGGTCACACTAATATGAGACTTATTCAATTCCTCTCCTCTAAGGAATTAGTTAGAAACCTACCCAAGTTTAAATACGACCAACACTTTTGTGATGCTAGCAAAATTGGTAAACAAGTTCATAGTAGCCATAAGGCTAAAAATATGGTATCTACAACTAGGTGTCTAGAACTTTGCACATGGATTTGTTCGGTCCATCCGCTATTCAAAGTTATGGAGGCAACTTCTACACTTTGGTCATAGTGGATGATTATTCACGCTATACATGGACAAGATTTTTGAAAAGTAAAAATGAAGCTTTCGAACAATTTCAAATTCTTAGTAAGAAAATTCAAAATCAAATAGGAAATTGCATTTTGTCTATTAGAACGGATCATGGTCGGGAATTTGATTACGAAATAAAATTTGGTGAATTTTGTGACAAAAATGGTATAACACATAATTTCTCGGCTCCTCGCACTCCTCAATCTAATGGTGTAGTAGAACGTAAAAACCGAACACTTCAAGAGATGAGCAGAACAATGCTTAACGAACAAAATATTCCACAAAAGTTTTGGTGTAATGCCGTCGACACATCAACTTATATATTAAACCGAGTCCTAATTAGACCATTTTTAGATAAAACTCCATATGAATTATATAGAGGTAAAAAGCCAACATTAGGATACTTTAAAGTATTTGGGAGTAAATGCTTTATACTAAACACCAAGGATTATCTCACTAAATTTGACCCAAAGTCTTATAAAGGTGTATTCCTTGGATACTCACAAAATAGCAAAGCTTATATTGTTCTAAATAAAGAAACATTAAGAGTTGAGGAATCGTTGAACGTAACATTCGACGAAAGTCCACCTCCCTCTAAGATATCACCTTTGGTAGATGATGACTTAGTTGAAAGTCAAGTTGTTAATCAAATTGATTTAGAAAACGACAAGGAATATGAACTATTAAATAGAGAAATAGTCAATGTTAAAGAGTCTAAAAGTCATCCATTAGATAGTGTCATAGGTAACCTTAATGAAAGAACCTTAAGATCAAAAGCTCAAAATGAAAGTAACTATTTTTGTTTTATATCAACCATTGAACCTAAAAATATAAATGAAGCTATAAGTGATGAATCTTGGGTAATAGCTATGCAAGAAGAATTGAACCAATTTATTAGAAATGATGTTTGGACACTAGTTCCTCAACTAGAAAATCAAACTATAATTGGAACAAAATGGGTCTTTCGAAATAAAATGGATGAAAACGGAGTTGTGTCTAGAAACAAAGCTAGGCTAGTAGCACAAGGTTATAATCAACAAGAAGGCATTGACTACGATGAAACTTTTGCTCCGGTTGCTAGGCTCGAGTCAATTAGAATCTTACTTGCATATGCATGCGCACATGACTTTAAACTTTTTCAAATGGACGTCAAAAGTGCATTCTTAAATGGTTTTATTAATGAAGAAGTTTATGTTGCTCAACCACCGGGCTTTACCGACTTTGAAAAACCTAATCATGTTTACAAACTTAAAAAGGCATTATACGAACTTAAGCAAGCTCCAAAAGCATGGTATGATCGACTTAAAACCTTCCTAGTTGACCATAAGTACACCATGGGCCTAGTTGACAACACTCTCTTCACTAAGAAGAAAGAATCACACATTATCATACTTCAAATTTATGTTGATGACATAATATTCGGATCAACATGTCAAGAGCTTTGCGATGATTTCTCTAAAATCATGCATGACGAGTTTGAGATGAGTATGATAGGAGAACTCAACTTTTTCTTAGGACATCAAATTAAACAATTAGAAGATGGGATATTATTTAACCAATCTAAATACATAAAAGACATGCTTAAGAAATTTGGTTTAGAAGATTCAAAACCTATCAAAACGCCTATGTTCTCGAAAACCAAACTCACAAAGGATGAGGAAAGTGAATCCGTAGATAACACTAAATATAGGGGTATGATTGGTAGTCTACTTTATATCACGGCTAGTAGACCCGACATTATGTTTAGCGTTTGTCTATGTGCTCGTTTTCAAGAAGATCCCAAAACAATCCATCTTGAAACCGTAAAAAGGATTTTTAGGTACATCAAAGGCACTACACATCTAGGATTGTGGTATCCCAAAGGAACGGTGTAGAAACCATAGTGTATGCCGACTCGGATCATGCCGGTGACTATGTTGACAGAAAAAGTACAAGTGGTATTTGTACTTTTGTTGGACATTGTCTCACCTCATGGTTCTCCAAGAAGCAAACGGCCCTCGCAATCTCAACAACTGAAGCCGAATACGTATCGGCCGGAAAAGCATGTCAATAAGCTCTTTGGATGAAGCAAGTGCTCGTGGACTTCGGAATTGTGATTAAAGACATATCTATCCTTTGCGACAACAAAGGAGCCATCGATATGAGTAAAAATCAAGTCCAACATGCTCGTACTAAACATATAGAAATCTGTCATCATTTCCTTTGTGACAATGTTCAAAAAGGAAACATCTCTATCGAGAAAGTATCCTCCGAAGACAACATTGCCAACATTCTTACAAAACCCCTTAAACGTGAACCATTTAACCTTCTTATACTAGGACTAGGACTTATGGAACCTACTTCATTGTTTAAACGTTAAATAAAATCGTAGAAATTAAAAAAAAAAAAAAAAAAAAAAAAAAAACCCTTGTTCTTAAACCTGTAGGACAGGCGGAACCAAGAAAAACAAAGGGCGGATCCCTCTATTTGGTTCCGTCCAATCCGTCAAAAGCCTGCACAGGTTCCCTTTTTTATATATTAAACCATAAAAGTCCCATACTCTATACCACTCACCAAAAATAGTTACTATTCACTTCCATATCCACTTTCACACGAAAATTAGGGTTCTTGCTCAGCCACTCTTCATTCCTATCATCATTGTAAGTATTCTAAACACAATTACTCTCCTGATCTGTGTCTAGGAAATTCTATTTATGCACAAAAACTAAAAACTTGGGGTTATGCATCAACTTAGGAAATCATGAAGTACATTTGTCATAAACAAAACTAATTATGTTTTCCATTAGTTAGGAATTGCATCTTGTAAGACATTATCACATTATACCAACCACCCCATTTTGAAAAATCTTCTCACATTTAGGAAAAATATTTTTCATTGATAATACAAAATAAAAACGTTATATTTAAAACATCACTTGCATTATGTCTCTTGAATGCTAAAGGGGATACATAACTAATATGTATTTTCGGGTACATTCAACCGTAGCTACATTGAACTAGGAGTATTTGGATTATCTCAAAATTTACACAAAATTTGCATAAGTAAAACCATTTTAAGCATTAAAATGAGTCTAGATAATCACAACTCCATATTGTTTTCATATAGGCACACACTAGAATTTTGACATTTAAACCATTATTTTCATAAACTAAAATGTGAAAATTATGTTTCTAGGTTCATCATGCCTCCCGCAACCTTCTATGACCACAAAGACACCACCAAATACCTACCTAAACACCATAAGACAAAAGGGCTAACCTCGGCACAAGTAGAAATCTTTAAGAACCTTGAGAAGCGTTATGTCCATGAGGGTAGAACCATTGACCCTACTTTCCTTGCCGGAACCAACATTAGGGAAGAACTCTCTTTTATCAACTTCGATTGTCTCTTAGACATAGATGAGCCAATTTGTCCTCGTTTCATCCTAGAATTCTATGCTTGCGTGACCCTTAGCACAGATGATGAAGGTCTCATGTCATTAAACTTTTCTATCAACCAAAATGACTTTGAAATCACCTTAGATCAATTTGCTCAAGTGCTTCGTGTTCCAAATCAGGGCACATGTCTCTACACCGACAAATGGCCACTTTCAACTCTTGACTCAATCCATGACCGTATTCATCCTTATGATACCCCTCTAGTGAGCAAAGAAGAAATTCGTGACCACCTTTTTGGTAGGACATCTCATACTAGGAGAACCCGAGGAGGAGAGGAAGTTTCAAAAGATCCATTTGGAATGGAGCTTAACGAGTTGAGACCACAATTCTTGAAATGGGAGGAGATCATTAGAGCCAATGTCATTAGTACTTTAGGAAATAGGGACGATATCAACACTTGTCTCTCCTACATGCTTTATAGTGTAACCACCCGCCAAACTTTCAACTTAGCTTACTACATTGCCAAAAGAATGGCAAACATCTCGGTCCAAGGTACCACCGCTCTTCTATACGGGATGCTTCTCACCCATCTCTTTAGGTTTTGTTAACCTATTCCTCCAAGTCCTAAAGGTCTTCGCCTAGATTATCCTATCATTCCACACACCTTTGTGCCCTTAAGTGATGAGAGAGTCTATAAAGCCAAAGGTAAACATCCTCACCCTCCCACCTCATCATCATCATCATCCATGAGTGAAGACGACAATCTACCAAACTCTAGGCTCCCACCTCTTGAATACCTCTTACAACTTCCATCCATACCGAATGAGTCGGAGGAGTTCAAGCAAACCAAAGGGATGTGGAAATGCTTTGGGAGATACCTTGGGAAGATCTACAAGAAGGTGAACAAGAAGTGAGGATTTTTATAGGGTGTTTGGCACAAGGGTGCATTTGAACTATTTGGTCATTAAAACAATGTTATTTTATGTTTTTATGATGTTTTAGGATGATATTATGTCTGTGAATTATGTGTGAACTAACAACATTTGCAAGGGATAACTATTTAGTACTATGCCATTTTCACTTTTCGGCTAAAAATTTGAATGCTAGAATCACTCTCTCAAACTCTATAGGTAAGCATGTTTCTACTTGCAATTTTTGTTTCTTCTAACTAGAAAAAATTGATTACTTAAGTTTTAGGAAAAATTTTGGGATTTGGAAAAACCACATAGCCGTAAAACCTGCTCTGTCTCGATTCTGAACCTCCACAGAAACGGCGGAACCCATTTTTTGGTTCCGTCCGTTTACAAACTTGGTTCCGCCAAGTTTTTCCAGCGGATACGGCGGAACCCAAAACTTGGTTCTGCCCGTGTTGTCGTTTGGTTCCTGCAGTCCTACATCAAAATTTTGATCTTTGAATTTTTTGAATTTTTCTAGCAATCCTTAGGTTCCAAACTTGCTTCGTACATGCTAGTTAGTATTTATCAGTAATTCTAGAGCTATCTTATGAAACATTAACCAATAGGATCATCATTCCCGCCAAAATTTCAAATTTGCCTAAACTAACCCAAGGAACCTTTCTGATACAAAGAAGGAACCCTTCCTTTGGTTCCTCCAAATCCGTGGAACAACCTAACAACGTGTATCCTCCATGATCACATAGCATTTACTTCTTCACTTAGTCTTTCACTCCATCCAACTCCATTGGATTGACTTCCAATGATTTGACAACTTCTTGGAACTCTTCCAAATGATTAGGAACCTCCAAAAATGTATGGATCAACATCAAATCCAAACACCAATTTCCATATCATGTTCTTCCTATAAATTGACCAACATTCACACATCTAATTCACACCATCACCCTCACTTCTCTTAACCTTATACTTCTAATCCTACCAAAGTCTTGCAATGACAAAATCCACCTCCTCATCCGAATCATCAAGACCTATTAGGAGAACTGCTAGAATTAGCGTCAAACCATGTTGCTTCAACAAAACCATTCAACTAAGCTCATCATCATCAAGCGATTCATCCCTCAACATTTCATCACCCATCAATGATACCAACTTTCTAAACCTTGCAACTCCAACACCATCTCCAAAACCTTGCAATGCTAACATAATCACCACTCCTCCACCAACTATAACACCAAGTGATCCAACACCACCTTCGGCACCAAGTCAACCTTCAAAAACTCCATCACCTCAATCACCAAAATTGACACCTATGGAACTCTTCAAGACACCACCAACCTCACCACATCCATTTATGGAAAGTTTAGAAGACCAACCACCTAGATCATCAAATCCACCACCATTGCCACTTTTTGACACTATTGATCAAATGGAAACTCAACAACAACCACGGTTTCAACCAAGTGAAACATTGGATGGAAAACCTCATCAACCATCATTAATAGAGCGTTTGGCTTACAAGCATGCTAGACCTTCCATCTTTCCTCAAGATAAAGATTATCCACAACCACAACCATTGTTATTACATCCCATTTACAAAGAGATCCATGGTCCTCTTTATGGAGAACCAAGCTTTCATCATCATGATCAACAACAAGAACCACCTCAAGACTTTTCCCACCACTTTGAGTCCACACTTCCTACCTATGAGGAAATAGAAGCATCTTTGTGGACCAAATCTCCAAACACTCATGAAGAAGTCAACACTCACTTGGAAAGCCTCTATGCTTTCAAGCACATGATTGATTCTCATCTCACCCAAGCCATGGATTTCCAAACCGCAATGTACTCATTAATTGTAGGAAACCAAAACACCTCTCAACCATCCACCTTTGCTCCCGCTACAACCAATGTTTCATCCACCACCAATGACCCACCAACAACAAACCAAGTTCCACAACTACCACCTCTTCGCCATGATTGCATCATGTGCGAAAGAACCGCTCATATTAGTGAGAGATGCAACATATTGGTACATGAGCTTCAAGATGAAATGCGGTTTATCCTTAACCACATTTTGGAGAGTCTTAACGCCATCTCTCATTTGCCTCAAGCTTAGAGCCTTATTAGGAAGATCAAATAATGGTAGAATCTCACCTAGGACTCTTTCCTTTTATAGATGTAGTTGTCATTTTCATTCCACCTTGTATGGTTTGACTTTTTCATTCCAATAGTAGACTTCTTCAAGTCTTTAGGTTTGACTTTTTTAAGTCAAAGTTTAATTTTACTTGAAATATAATGGTTCTACTTCTACATTTTGTTGGTCATTCTCTTTTGGTTGTTTATTACTTGATGATTGTTGTCATGAGATGAATGTTTATTCTCTTATATAATAATTAGTATTATGTTCTCATACTTATTTCTACAACAAACTAACCTTTTGTTGTAGGACCAAAATCCATGTATCCTCTTTTGGCACTCCATTTAGGGGGAGTATTATCCAAGGGAAGCATATGACTTGACACATTTCCGCTTCGCCACTCTTCTTTTTGTTTCGACAAAAAGGGGGAGATATGATATATTTTACCAAATCAACTTTATTACATCATTTAAAATGACATACTAAAAAGTTGAAATAATCATGTTAATCTATAATTATCCATTTGCGTAAAAATAAAATTTATGTTTTGTCGTCAACAAAAAGGGGGAGATTGTTAATACAAATATAGCCTAAAAACGTTATTTATATTTTACGATCTTTCTTAGTTTTGTTAACTACAAAAGGTAAAGTTTATTTTTGGCAAATCGTAAATATAGTTTAAAAGTCTTTTACTTAACTTCACTCAAACTACATATACATGTTTTCATAAAATGATTTCTAATCAAGTATACTTTAGTTTAAGTACATGTGTTAAAAATGTCTTATAAGTATATTTAGCAAGTTTTCTAAATAGTATGTCATATTAGGATATAAGCAAGCAAACTCCTTTTGGTAAATCATTCACTTGCTAAACATCTCAAACAAACATTTTTAAGTCTATACATAAACTCTTTTACAAGTATACTTTCCTTTTTAAGAATATCTAAAATTAGAAATCTAATGTATACTTACATCATCACTTGCATCACACATGTCCCTTCAAGGAAACATGTGTGTAAGAAACATGTTTTATTTTGTATAGATTAATGCTCAAGATTTCAAAGTTGACTTTGTGAGATCTTGAGAATATTGTGTTAGATTT
This sequence comes from Artemisia argyi, assembly GCA_030686995.1. Lineage (NCBI taxonomy): Eukaryota > Viridiplantae > Streptophyta > Magnoliopsida > Asterales > Asteraceae > Artemisia > Artemisia argyi. The sequence continues at coordinate 209,753,345 of CM060682.1, read as the reverse complement.
TTTAATATCTTGTGCAGGATTCTGTCAGGGTTTCTAGCGGAACCCTCAGGGACAACGGACGGAACCAAAGTATTGGTTCCGCCATATCCGTGGGTTGGTCTGGAAGTTGGCCTATAAATAGCAACCCACTCTTTGAGTTTTCCTTATCACTCACTATCATAATATACTGCATATACTTCATTTTTAACTCAATACACTTTCATATTTATGAGTCTTTCTTTGTAGCAAGAAAATCACGAACTTACAAGCTTCAACACAACGTTGCAAGACTTGTCAAGCATAGCATAGTGTAAACTAGTAAAGTTTATACATCATTGTATTGTATCCATTTGTAGTGATCAGTTAGTATTTTAGTCCTCAAAATACTTAGAGTATCGGGAGTTGTTGTACCCTTATAAAAGAACTATCGGGAGTGGTTGTACCCTTGTGAAAGAACTCGACATCTAGCTTAGTGTCGGAAATAGTGTGTAACCGATGTGTAAGGTTTTCTCCGCCAGATAAAGGAGCTTGTTGACTAGTGCAAGAAAACTCTAGAGTTGGATACTCGGGGCGTGAAGTAGGGCAAGGAAATAGAGTCCTTGTAGCCGAACCATGATAAACAATCGTGTTATGGTTTGATCGTTTCTTACTTTTATTCTTGCATATTATTTATTGTTTGATAAGTCTTAATTGTCGATTACACGTAAAAGTTTTCAAAGAAAATCAAGTTAAAACCGGCAAACTATTCAACCCCCCTTCTAGTTTTCCGCAGATTACATCACACAGAGCAATTAATCCACCATATAGTCCTAAGTGACGTATTTGTGAATTGGAATGGAACGAATAAAATTGATTACGTATTTGTGAGAAGACAAGTGGTCTAGAATGACCGGAATTGATGGTTATACGGTGGTTTGATCAAAAAGTCAACGGATTATAGTGGTGGTGTTACATAAAACGGTTGTTCTAACAGAATTGAAACAGAATTATAGTGGTCGTGGTGCTCTTTCATTTCATTGCGAAGGTTTGGACCTCTTGGACCACATCACTCATAGAACTGCATCAACAAGTACTCAAGTCGTTGCTCCAACCATTGGATGGTTAAAGGTAAATACTGTCGTTAAATCTTGGATTTTTCTTACCTCTTCCGAGGTCCTTGTTGCCCGTTTAGTTAAGGCTAACCTTAAGAGTGCCCTAGAAGCATGTGATTTTTTTTAGAATATTTTCCTTAACAAAGCGAACCAAAACTATTACTCTACGGGTGAACTTCGTGTTTTGGACATAGGAGATATGACGGTAGTCGGTAGATGCCTATTTCGCTAAGATTGAATCCATAGCCACTTTACTTATCCATTTAGGTTCCCCCATGCATGACGATGATCTTGTAAAGATAAGGCTGTTGAGTTTCATATCGAGAGACAAACTAAATATGGATTACGATTTCGATAATCCATGAGACAAGTAAAGATAAGGCAAGCTTCCTTTCAGGTTGAAATTGCACTATAAGGACCGATCCTCCAGTAACCATTATGCTTTATGCATGCTGACATGTTGTTTTTATAATACTTTCTAACAGCATCACTATTCAGGTACCATATTGTTAATACTGTGATTTGCATAATTAACCAATAAAAGAGTAAAAGGAAATTAGAGAATAAATATCTACATTTCTTACAAAATTGCTTGTAAAATGTCAGTCATGTCTCATGCTTCTCCCCATTGCCTTTCAAATATTTGCCTTGAAAAACCGACCTGTCTCTATATCTTAATGTACCCCATGCCTCAAGTAGTCAAGTGCCTTACACATTGTGCTTAAAAGGGTCTAAAAAAATGAAATAATCTGATAAAAGGCAGTTCTCAAAAGAAAAGGAAAATAAAAAAGCGTATCATGTGGCCTTGAATGTGGCAAAGGTTGTTATTTTGGACATGTTGCTTTCACACATTTTATAAGCTTTATTACGTCTTTCCTTTACTTTTCGTTGGCGTTTTTTAATAGGAACAACACCTAAATAATAGCAGGAATAAGATGTATGGGTTCTTCTTAACTTATGAAACATATAAACCCATTGTCGACAACTATGAACATGATTAATAACTTCACATTTACATAAATATGTATATTCTCCCCCTTACTTTACAATTTTATGGATCTAAACGTAACTATGACTTCAGTTTTTTGCAGTTATCGGTCATCATATTCGTCGGTTGCTTAACATTGTAGACACACTTCAGTGTTCCACTATATCTAAATATATATCTAATCAAATATTAAATTTTAAATAATTGTATACCTTTTATGGACAATGATACTGTTGTTCAGAGAGTATTGCTTGGCTGCAAGCTGTGCGGACACTAGCAGAGAAGGTACACTTCTGAGCATTTAGTTATTTGACATTACTGTGTATCCATGGGTGACTATTCTGGACGCACTATATTGTTTCTTAATGAGAATTCGAACCTAAAACACTATATAAAACTGTTCTATGGCTTTTAATTATTTCTCAATTATTCCAAGGACTCAAGTTTGATTATTGCTACCATTGTACACAGTGCAGCTTTAAAAAATAGTCGTATTTTGTACACAGTGCAGCTTTAAAAATAGTCGTATTTTGAAGTAACTATCAGAAAAGTACAACAAAATGATATTGATAAAACTTAGCGCTCATGTTTATGGTTTAGTATCTGCATCGACATTTCCTTTTTACGACATAGTTCATAAACAAAAGTTAGTTTCGGCATCAGATATTTTTGTTTATCATCTACGTAGACCCTCTATTTGCACGTCACGTGTGTTTTAGATGCATGAGAATTGGCTCCCGGACTACCACATGACACAAAAAGTTAAAATGCTTTCATGGTCCCTAGTAAAATTATTTAGTTACGATTATTCCTGGCCGCTAGAATGACTAGAACTCTCGAATGAGCTACTTCATAAACAGTTGTTTCCTAAAATATCTAAAACCCAAACACTAGAGATTTGGCCTTTTCCTGATAACCAACACTCATGAATTCACTCAATTCAGTACAATTTTGATGATGAGCCCTTATGAATTATAATGCTGGAAAGTTATGATGTATCCTCCATCACTTAACCTTATGTCGATAACAATATGTGGCTGATTAAACGCTGTGATTATAGCAAGTAATGAAGCACACCTTAATTGGCCTAGGGACTTCCAACTACATGGGGTGTTCCTTTTTAACTGAAGCACAACTTTGCTATATTGTCATACAATTGACCAAATATATGGAATTTCTTGCTAGTTGCTATATATTCTCTGTTGCTCAAGTTAAGTTTGTTTTCTGACTTCACAGGTTAATTGAAGTATCAGTTTGCTACATTTATTTCTGATGTTAATATGTCAGGTGATTTATACACAATAGTTTTTACTTTACACTCAACAATATCAAATATGTTAGAAAATAGTGTAGAGTATGTGATGATCCTGGATATCTTACTAGAATCGTGTTGAGTTCACTTTCCGTATAAAGTTTTTCGACCCTATATATGCCCGAGTTGCACGAAATCTCTATCGGGATAATTTTAGAAGAGAATCACTTTGTGTCTAGGCACCAGATCACAAAGCAGGAACAAGAGAGGAATTGTATGTGTGTTTTTCGTATGTCTAAAATGAGGCTAATTAGTCTGTTTTTCAAAACAGATTATTGGTGACAGTTATGCATTTGAAGTTGGTTGAAACCAACGTTCATAACTGTTTTTCCAACGGTCACAATGGTAGGGAAATAAGAGAGGGAAAACAGATAACTTACTTGGAGCACCAAATATACCATTTGGGCCGGGGCTCTGCCCCTTGACCCCTGCATTTTTGTCATGGTCGAAAACATATTAGCTCAACGAGTGTGCACTCTACACTTCCCTAACTCGTATACGAACCGAATATGAAATCTCATTAGCCTCTAGTAAATCGTCATTACCTAAATGGCCGTCGATGACACTAAAATCACCAACAAAATAAACCATGAACTTTAAAAGGGTTGTGTGCAAAATAAAACATGTACTATAAAAGGGTTATGTGCTTGCATTATATGGTCCATCAACACGCTACTAATTCACATGCAATGTTGTTCACTAAACTTTGTATTTCCTGTTTGATAAGTCAGTCACTGTTTCTTACAAATGATTGAGCATGTAAAAGATTGTATAATATTTGAAAATAAAGAAGCAAGAAGACAAAAGAATTGACTCATTGCCACACTGATAGTGGAATGACAAGACCGGCCTGCGGGCCTGGTACTAACTCCACACTATGTACCGTACAATGGCGGCTAATGTAAAGTTTAATTTTGGGGAAGTGATTGCACCCCAAAACTTTGCTTGGACACTCCACTGATAGAGCTCTGTTGTAGCGGCTGATTAATCCTTGCATAATCGCTGATCGCTCACTAAACGCCTTGATTTATCATAATCGGCTTATTTAATCGCTTTGGTCAAAGATCACTTAAAACTCGGTCAACAAACCGATTAATCGGAGAAAATCGGTCTAATCTGATTAATCGGACAAAATAGCTTAAAAATGGTCAACTTCAAAATCAGTCAAAATCATTTAAAAATCAGTCAACAAACCGATTAATCAGACAAAGTCAGTCAAAGATCGCTTAAAAATAGTCAACAAACCGAGTAATATTTATGTTTGACTTTGAACTTTGAAGAATTATGTATTATGTTTATATTTGAACATTGATGCATTATGTTTATCTCATACATATAATACAATATAATATCTAAATTTACAATTTTGTGCATAAAAATTCTAATCCGATTAATCCTGATTAATCCCCGCCTAACCGATTAATCGCTAGGCTCTACCCGACCACCTCACTAGCGGCTAGCGATTTTTACAATCTTACAGTATAGAGTAGTAGCAGTTGTACTTAAAGTGTAATCTGCTACAGTGTAGTAGCAGACAGTTGTACTTAAAGTATAATCTGCTTTAACTATTTGTATAGTGAGTGTCACAATAATTTTTTGAGTGTGTCAATTACTCCTCACAATTTTGTATAGGTTTTTTTTTTTTTTTTTTTTTTTTTTTTTTTTTTTTTTTTTTTTAAGTTCGAACTTTATGTGTATTTACTCATGTGTATAATGACTTACCCTTAAATTTTGTATCCACTCTATTTATAATGAAAGGTAAGCCATTTTACATAAACAAAAAAATACACACAAAAGTCAAAATAAAAAATTTAGGGTATATAATTGAAAAAAAAAAAAAAAAAAAAGTTCACCCAGTTAGAAAATAGGCAATTTCATATATAACCAATATAAATATCATAATTTCATATTTTCCCACACATGCTTTAAAGTTATTGTGTTTATGCACTCAAAATATATGTTTTTGGAAAAATATGAAATTATAATGTTGAAGTTGAGTAAATAAGAAATTTTCATTAGAAAAAGTGTTATTCCTAAATAATTATCTAAGAAAAAAAAGTTTTTGAGTGAAGAATTATATTTTGTAGTGCTAATCACTTTAAAAATTATCATACTTGCCACTTTAGCTTTTTATGTGTAATATATTAAATTTTTTGCTTATCTGTGTACTAAACTACTATTTTTGTCTTTATGTGTGTAGTGAAAATGTATGATTACCATTTTACCTATCCAAATTATATAAATTATCCTTGTGGGTTTGCGAAAATTGCATCCACCGTCCCTACGGTGAATGACATAAATGGTCCCTATCGTTTGGAGAAAATTGGTTCAAGAATATCATATACAAGAAACGCATCAATTAGCCATCAGGTATACACCCAATCAAATCAAAACTCAAACATACATATAAGATCAAAAGTACAAAATTTACAACAAACTCTCATACATCTCCGATTAAGTGGTGTTTGGGATTGCTTCCTTTTAAGCGGATACGCAGTTTTGGGTATTTATGTCATCCAAACTGCTTCTGCTTAACAGCTTATTTACTTACACATAAGCAGTTTGTCATAAACACATACAAAACTCCTTATTTTATATGGATCATCGCTTAATTAATATGATCGGTCATGTTTCCTACAAACAAAACAGTGGGGGGCCTACTGAGGGCTCCACTTTTTTGTCACACATTTTCAAGAAATTTTTCTGAAACTGTTTAGTCACACATTTTCAAGAAATTTTTTTGAAAGAATAAATACTCATTTTTCAAAATTTAACTAAAATTTAAGAAAGAGCTTTTTACCATTCCTATATTTTTCCTTCATTTCTTTTTACATCCTCTTGCATTTTTTAATTTTCTAAAAAGTGATTTTTAAATGCGTTCTCTAAATTTATAGCTTTTTTCCAGGAATAAAAACCATTACTTTTTTCTAAAGAAATTGATATAAAAAAAAACAATAAATAAAAAATAAATTTACAGCTAAACGGACCCATTGTGTTGCAACTTTTTTTAAAAAGCAAACTCTAGTGTAGCAAGTTGGCAAAAGTTGAACTCCCACGTATGGCTGAGCACCTAAGGTTCAAAATCGTACCGGACCAACGAAACCGACCGAACCGACAAAAATCAAACCGGATTGACAGCCCATCGGTTCGGTTTCGGTTTAGGTTTTACATGATTTTGGTTTCGGGTCGGGTTGGTTCGGTCCGGTTCGGCCAAAAACCGACAAAAACATACCAAAATAGACCGACAAAACCGAACCGAACCGACAAAAAACCGAATCGAACCGACAACATTCGGTTCGGTTTCGGTTCGCTTTTTTCACTGTTTTCGGTCCTCGGTTTTCTCGGTTCGGGTCAGGTCGGATCGGTTTATGACCGATGCTCAGCCCTACTCCCACGTATTGCTTGGAAATAAATCTTTTATCATTAAGCTAAGAGACACATTCTTGCTAAAGTCTTCCCTTTTATCTTTTTTATTTTATCTTATAATTTGGTACATGTTAGCAAGAAAGTTACTATTCATAACTAAAATGAGTTATACTCCCTCCGTCCCATTTTATAAGTCTATGTTTGAAAAGTCAAAGTTTTTTTTTTCAGAGTTTGACCATAATTATTTTTTTTTCGTGTTATATAATACGTAGTACTTGATACAGAATATATAAATTGATTTGTGTTTTAAATGTATTTTCAATTCTATATTTTTCATAAAATGTTATATAATACGAAAAAAATAATAATTACGGTCAAACTTTGAGGAAAAAGACTTTGACTTTTCAAACATAGACATATAAAATTGGACGGATGGAGTATATTTATAATTATAATTTCACTACAATATTTTTATGTTCTATATTATGTTATTGTTTTTCCCGTTTGATTCGATTAATTGTTTATAATGGTTAACCGTGACCCAAACCTCAGGTAACCGTTCATTTCGTTACCCGCATGTCCGGTTACCCATGTAATACAATTTGGTTTTGCATAGTAAAATGAACTACTCGCCATGCGATGAATAATTAAAAATTTCAACTGAACTGGACTGAACCATCCTGTGAACAACCCTAGCAATTATATTAACACGGGATACACAAAAATATTGACTAGAATAAAATAACACGAAAGAATATTCCCTTAAACGTTACCTTTCTTTACCCGATGACCCTTATATACATAGACTAAACAATGTCGATGCACTAAAACCAATTCAATTCGGTTTATGATTGCTTTACCCGACTACTATAAGGCTATATATGCAAAGTTTTACCCTTTACGTCTCAAAATTATTGTTAGAAGACAAAATCACACTGTTTAATAAAAGTGAGACAACTATAATTTTCAATTACTTAAATAAAATATTACCCAACTAAATTTTCTTTTTATTGTTTAAAATAGAAAATAGATAATTATTTTAAAATATCCAAAAAGAAAAATACGGACTATAATCTTGAGATGAAAGGAATATTAATTTTATTAATATTTTTTTTCTTAATAGTAATACATTAGCCGATTCTGATATTAAGCATCCTTGAACTGGTTGAACTTCGGCTTAGATATCACCTTAGTTAAGGCACCATCATTTTTATTTATAAGAGTAGAATTGTCTTCAGCACCATGACATTCATATAATTAAACAAATCAAGTAGTCACATTATGCGGAAGCGTAGGATCAAGTATAACATATAAAAGATTAACATAAACATAAATAAGAATGTACCTTTGATTCTAGCTAAACAAGAATCATTTCAACAAACCTTGAATGGGTGTAAAGATGGATCAATGATTAACCCCTTACCGTTTTGTTAATCGATCAACTAATAATTACTATAGTGAGTAATTACCTCGTTCTTATACACACAAATTAATAGCGAATTAAAGAGATTGCAAGATCAAGAAAACACTTATGTTTTGCAATAAAGAAATCGACCAAAACCCCTAGGGTGTTTGTTCGATTGGTTTTAAGCAAAGAAGATAGAAGAGAAAACTTTAGGGTTATGTGTATGTACAAAATGTGCAAAACAATGACCCTTGGTTATGTATTTATAGTGAATGTAAACTTAGAGAACAAGTTAGGGCAAAGGGAACCCCCCTTGGGTTGTGGATCGACCGGCCATGGAACCCCATGGGTTCTTCCGGATCCTTCTCGTCATCTAATTACATTCTATTCCCTTTTCTTTACTCGTTAGTCAATTCCGTTAAGTACTAACGACCATTAGGCAATATTTAGTGTTTAAATAATTATATATGTGGAAAACTAGAAGGGGGGGTTGAATGGTTTTCCCCTCTTTTTCGTTTTATGAAAGATCTTCAATTAGAGTTTATTATAAAAACAATATATAATCAATATGATTAATTATATATGTGTACTTTTGAGTTTTTTTCAAAACTTAGTTTTATGAATAAAGCATTGGTTGATCTTTAAGTTAATATGTTTTCCTTTTGAAATCTTAAAACGTTTTGTATCAAATCATCTATTAAGTTAAACTCAATATGAGGAGTGTGAATAATAATGTAGTTGATCATATTATATAATTATGCACATCTTCACAATATTAACTTGCAACTATAACACAATCAATCATCATGACAATTTAAGCAACACCCAACACATATATGCAAGCATAGATATAAAGCGATAAATGCAAGAGTAAATGTAAAGAGATAAGATAAAGAAGATGCAAACCGGACACGATGATTTATAGTGGTTCGGCTACAAGGACACCTTCCTTGCCCTACTCCACTCCCCGAGTACCACACTCGAGAGTTTTCTTCACTACATAACAAGCTCCCTTTAGGCGGAGAAAACCGTACACAACTTTTGCTTACACCATTTAACGACACTAAGCTAAATGTCGAGTTCTAATAGTAGCTAGAACCAATCTCACACCACAACACACCTTCTTCACAACACTACTACAACACAACTTATCACACCTTCACAACACACCTATTTCTTCACGGCTTCACGACTTCTTCATGGCTTCACAACTTCACGACTTCTTTCACTACTTCACAACTTCTTCTATACTCCACTACATACTCACACATCTATTACTTCACACCTACATAACTTCTCCACACTACTACTTCTTCACACTACTTCTTACTCACTCATAAACTCACTACTAAGTAAGATCATCTTGATCTACTTGTTACATATACAAAGCTCACAACTTTACATAAGCACTAACTACATCTTTGGCTTTATGATGGGGAGGATTCTTCTCTTGCACTTTGAGATATGAGAGATTGGATCACTTGAAACAAAGATTAATAATCTTATGATCAAAGGGTTTTAGAAGGATGTTTAGAGAGAATTGGATCTGAAAATATTTGTGCAAAGAGGTGAGAAAAATTACAGGTTTGAGGTGGTATTTATAGAGAAAAATTTCTGACAAAATCTGACAGGGAGCGTGGCCGGTCCCCTTAATAATTAAGGGGACCGCCTAGTATAATTAAGGGGGCCGCCTAAGAAAAAAAATATTTTTTCTTCAGATTTTTTGTCTTTTTGTGGGGAGGTTTTTCCTGAAGAATGTGGTCATTTTTTGGGTAGAAATTTGAATTCAAACTGTTTATTTTGAATAAAACATTTCTTATAAATACAAAAATGTTTTGTATAAGTTTAGAAATGTTTGTCCCATTTTAATAAAATGTAAGGTTTGTAAAGATAAAAATTCCTTTGATCATAAAATGCATTAGACACTTTGTTTATTCATACCTTAAGTGATATGGATGCTAAAGCAAATATTTACGACTAAATACTTGTTTACGTCATAATTTGTAGTTCAATGAGTTTACGTTTTGTGATTATCAAAACATAGAGATATCGATATATGTTAATAATGTTTTTAGACATTATTTATATCAACAATCTCCCCCTTTTTGATGATTACAAAACCTAAACTCATTAAGTCTAAAAATTAATTTTTAGACAAGTATTTAGTGAGTTTATATTCACTTCTCCCCCTTTTTGTAGAATCAAAAAGGTTATGCCGTCTAGCTTCATAAATGAAGTTAGACGGGATGAAAGCTCCCCCTTGATGTGTGCTCCCCCTCGTTCGATGGCACCAAGGGATCGAGAAATGGAATGCTCGCAAGAAAAATATTAGAAGCACAAGCATATATAGAAGAATAACAAGCATAGCAAATAAATATTAAGGATACATAACAAGCATAGCAAATAACAAGCATAGCAAACAAATATTAAGGATACATAACAATTAATTCAAAGTGATTATGTTAAAAGATCCTAATTTGCCAAAGAGAGCCATTGGACTTGCTTGTAACAAAATGTTGGTTGATTCGTATTTGAAAGTGAAAATCATAAGCATGTAGTATGCTTAGATGGTTGATGATTGAGTGTTTGGAATGAAGATGGTTGAGTAGGGTAAGGTTGTTGGATTAATGGAGGTATATGTTTGGGTCTTGAATGTTGGAGAGTTTGGTGGTGGAGAGTTTGTAGCGGAAGAGGTTGATTAAGGTTTTGGATGTTGTTCAAGTGATGGTGTTTGTTGAGATCTAGTAAGAAGATACTCAATCCAAGTGAAGTGCTCATTCAAAGCAATGGTTTGTTGTTGAATGGAAGATGCAACAAGGGCAATTGTTAACATGCTTCTCAATTTGGTTGATGTTGTGTGGTGATGATGGTGAGCTTGATTGGGGTGGATCCAAATTGCGTTGAGCAAGATGTAATGCTAAAAGAGCCCTAAGCTCATGGGCCTCTTTTAGCTCCTCAACGAACTTCAAGTGTTCGGAGGAAGGTGATGATGGTGGAACATGATGGTTGTCTTGGGTGAAGGTTTGAACATGCAACATAGGAATGGCATGTGAAGTTGTAGGATGTGGTGGTGGTACTCTTGGTGGTGGAGACATGGTTGAGCTTGGGTAGTCATGAAAACATGAAATGGGTAGAAGAAGTTCTCCAAGAGTTAGTGGCGTTTTTGTTGAATGAGCAACATGTGAAGTATTGATTGAGAGATTGGGATTGTTGTTTTGGGATTGAGCATGCTCATCATAAGAGGAAGCATTAATGAGGGAATGAGTGGGTGATAGATTAGTGTGGGTTTGAGGTTTAGTAGTTTGTTAACTTGGAACAACATCACTTGAGTTATGAAAAGATTATGAGGTTTGAGTGTAATGTAGAAGGATTAGAGGAAGGAGAGTGTTTCTAATGTAGGATTGGTGGGATTAAGGATGTATCAATTTTGATAGAAGGTTTAGGATAAAATAGGTTTATGAATTTTGGGAAGTGTAGGATGAAATGGGCTGAAAAGTAGAAAAAGGAGACAACACTTTTAACCATCAGATGGCCGGTCCCCTTAATTGGAGGCCGGTCCCCTTAATAATTAAGGGGGCCGCCTTATGATTTAAGAGGGCCGCCCATCTGGTGATTCCCAGATTGCCAGAAAAGGGTTTTTGGTTGTGAATTGCAGAAAGGTTGTGTTTTTGGTTTCAAACAAGTCCAACTCTTTGAGGCAATTAAGCATATACTAATCATGTAGGCAATTAAGTAGCCAAAGCATGTTAATCAAAGAGATTAAGTAAACAAGCAATTTCATCTAGCATGCAAACATAATCATCAAGCAAGTAAAATATAAGTGCTAGGAAACACTAAGCAACATCAAGTATTTCATAACTACATAACTAGGAGGATTAATCCTAATGTGTATCAATGTGCAATAAGTGGGTAGTTATGATAGCATGGATTTCTAGACTTGTTACAAACAAAGTCTTAATGAACAAACCATGGTCCTCTTGATTTGATTTAGTTCACTTATAAGTGTCATTTATGTAAATATAGATGACAAATATGAGATCACCATGCATGATTTTAAAAGAGATGTTTTTAGCATTATTCAACAATGTTTGAAAGTAAGTTTTCACTTAGATGTGAGAGTTATTTGAATAAAATAGATTGGGTTTTTACTTCAATATGTGTGAATAAATGGTAAAGAATATTTTCCCAATCTTTAGTTTTGATCAAAACAAAATTGTGGATATTGATAGTGAAAACATGTTATTTAAAAGTGGGATAGTTATTTGAAAAACTATTTTCCAAAATGTGAGGTTTTTGCATATTTTTAGAGATATTAGATTTTTGACAACAAATATCATGAATCAAATATTTTAAAAAAAATGTTTATTAAAGATCTCATGCTCAAGAGGGTTGGTTAAGCCTATTATTATCTCATGCTATCGTTTCTACATATCCTATGATCCTAAAGGAAATGAAGACGATAATTTATATGTTAGATGCGAGAGTGTTGAATGGGGTATAACCTAACATCTATAGTTCCTTTGTTTTCGCACGCTTATCTAACTTAATGCCATAAATCTAGGAATGAAAGAATCTAATGAGAAGCAAAGTTCATAAAAGTAAACTAGCGTTAGGTATATATAGGAAGAGCAATTTAATCAAGTTGGAGAATGAGTATGAGACTATTACTAGTGGTGCTCAATTCAGGCTAAACACGACCATTTTTACGGGTTACACACACCCAACTTCTCACATAGAAGCAATTCAACCGTTAGGTTAAATTGAATTTCTAGTAAATAGATTCTCCAGTAGTCATTCTCTTTTTAGAAGAAATCGAGTTCCTAAATTTACCTATCGAAAATTACCAAATATGAAGTTTGCTTGATTCACTAATACTTGGCTTAATGTGACTCAAACATCATGTTTTTATGAAGGTAAATCTAGATGATATATTTTATTCACGATCCTAATAGAGACGTGTTGAATGTTTAGATAAGAGTAAACAAATTTTTTTTTTTAATCCTTTCTTCATGATTTACCGGTTGTTTGGTTTTGATGACATATTACTTGATTTAATAACTGTGCTAGATTTAAGAGTGCACCTTAGCATCTCTTGTGAAATGAATCTCATTAAGATTATTTATCTTAAATGAGTTTGTGATTCTCAACTGATATCAAAACTAGACATTAATATATTTTTAAACAAGTATTATTTTCTATGATTTTTGCCAATGTTGTATATCATACTTTAACAAGCATTTGAAAAAAAATAAATTTTACTTGTTTATGGATTGTGACAAGTTATTTTTCAATTCTAATAACTTGTATTATTTAAAAAAAATGTAGTGCATTATCTTGTAACACAACCATTCATGCTACAAAGAAAATGAAATACATAGAATATATAGTGTGTATTATTCTTAAATATGTATTTTATCTTGAAGTGATCATTTTAAGTAGTGTGAGCAAAGTTTACATATGTTGTTAGTTTGCTCATGTTTGGTTTTTCGGATATGACACATTTATCCATTGCATTGCAATGTAAATTGCTTGAATATTTCGGACGAAACATCCAAGTCGTCAATCCTACTTTATTGTATATTTTATGAATGTGTTTAAAATGTTATTCTAATGTTTGGAACACAATTATTGGACAAGTAGATTCAATATGACATTATCAACACAAGTGTGAGCTATGATCCAATGCATACTCTTTTCATCTACAAAAGATGTAACTATTTTCATATCAATCTAGTGTGATTGAGTATGTAGATTCAAGACTATATCTTTTGTTTTAATTTGATATAATCTTGAAGCTAAACAAATAGCAATCCAATTTCTTGTCCACACTAAAAAATGTGTCAATTAGATTTGATAAATATATCAACCATAATTTGAATAACGAATTGATATAATATCAAGATCTTTCTTGACCCTCACGGACACTCATTTGAAATAAATAAACATTTTGATAGTGTGTTCCATTAATCCTAAGATTATTTATTAGTGAATGATTGAAAGTTGACTTATTATTTCATGATTGTTATATGTTTTGTTTTTGTGAAAGACTCTTCATTTTTATTTATTATGAACACACTTAGATTTTGAAAATACTTTTTCTTTTATATAACTATTAATGTTTTATAATGATTCAATTTCTCTTATTAAACATCTTAAGATAAAACAAGCTAATTTGTAGAAAATATTTAAGTGTGTTGTGAAGAATAGATTAAATTGTTTGAAATGTTTAGGTGACTAGATTGAACTTTTTTACAAGATGTTTGAGTAACATTAAGCCATCTATACCTATATGCAATGCAAGCATATTATAACAATCCTAACGCAAAAAATCTAGCATAAGATCTAGTTAAGTATAAATCGGAAAACTAGCTATAAACTAATAGGGCACATATGCATAGATATACACATAGCTAAACTTCTAATAGCAACAATCATTTAATATATTCAATTAAGAAAATAAAATCACAAAGAAGTTCACATAACACATAAAACACTTGTCGTCGTTTTGTGTATTATATACACCAATGTTTACTTAGCTCGAATTTATTTGAAAATAAAATAGTTTCCTCCCCATTCTATAATTTAATTAAGATCAATATTTTGAAAAAATAAATACTTAATTTTTCAAAAGTATATCAACTAGGAATGCCCGACTCGAAGGAAAAGGTAAAACAAAAGTTTTACGGTAAAACGAAACACAAATTTTTGACCACCGTATAGTATTTTGACTTTATTAGTTATTTAAGTTTGTAATGGTTACTTGTAAGTATTTTTAAATGAAAGTAGACTCGATTACCTTTAAAACGCCGGGTGGCACGACTTCTACAGAGTTACGGTTAATTTTATATGATTTTTCAAAGTTTTCGAAAAACTGTCGAACAGACAGACGGACCCCTTAAATAATTAAGGGGACCGCCCAGTATTTAAGGGGGCCGCCCAAAAAATTAAGGGGGCCGCCTATCTGGTACTCAAAATTTCATTTTTTTGTAAAAAATTGTTTTCTGACCTTTCGGAAAGGTGTGTAACTTTCTGATTTTGATACCGAACATATAACACTTGTTTTAAACATAATCTTATCTCGAGCTAGTATAATTAGTGTATATAGTATCAAAACTAATACAAGTTAATCAACAAAAACACTTTTCATATTTAATCCTCCATAATGAGTAATTTGATACATGGATCGTACTCAATTTTTAAAACCATTCGTTTTGAAAATTTGAGCGACGTGGCTCTGATACCAATTGTGGAAAACTAGAAGGGGGGGGGGGGGTTGAATGGTTTTCCCCTCTTTTTCGTTTTATGAAAGATCTTCAATTAGAGTTTATTATGAAAACAATATATAATCAATATGATTAATTATATATGTGTACTTTTGAGTTTTTTTTCAAAACTTAGTTTTATGAATAAAGCATTGGTTGATCTTTAAGTTAATATGTTTTCCTTTTGAAATCTTAAAACGTTTTGTATCAAATCATCTATTAAGTTAAACTCAATATGAGGAGTGTGAATAATAATGTAGTTGATCATATTATTTCACAATATTAACTTGCAACTATAACACAATCAATCATCATGACAATTTAAGCAACACCCAACACATATATGCAAGCATAGATATAAAGCGATAAATGCAAGAGTAAATGTAAAGAGATAAGATAAAGAAGATGCAAACCGGACACGATGATTTATAGTGGTTCGGCTACAAGGACACCTTCCTTGCCCTACTCCACTCCCCGAGTACCACACTCGAGAGTTTTCTTCACTACACAACAAGCTCCCTTTAGGCGGAGAAAACCGTACACAACTTTTGCTTACACCATTTAACGACACTAAGCTAAATGTCGAGTTCTAATAGTAGCTAGAACCAATCTCACACCACAACACACCTTCTTCACAACACTACTACTACATAACTTATCACACCTTCACAACACACCTATTTCTTCACGGCTTCACGACTTCTTCATGGCTTCACAACTTCACGACTTCTTTCACTACTTCACAACTTCTTCTATACTCCACTACATACTCACACATCTATTACTTCACACCTACATAACTTCTCCACACTACTACTTCTTCACACTACTTCTTACTCACTCATAAACTCACTACTAAGTAAGATCATCTTGATCTACTTGTTACATATACAAAGCTCACAACTTTACATAAGCACTAACTACATCTTTGGCTTTATGATGGGGAGGATTCTTCTCTTGCACTTTGAGATATGAGAGATTGGATCACTTGAAACAAAGATTAATAATCTTATGATCAAAGGGTTTTAGAAGGATGTTTAGAGAGAATTGGATCTGAAAATATTTGTGCAAAGAGGTGAGAAAAATTCCAGGTTTGAGGTGTTATTTATAGAGAAAAATTTCTGACAAAATCTGACAGGGAGCGTGGCCGGTCCCCTTAATTGTGTGCCGGTCCCCTTAATAATTAAGGGGACTGCCTAGTATAATTAAGGGGGCCGCCTAAGAAAAAAATATTTTTTCTTCAGATTTTTTGTCTTTTTGTGGGGGAGGTTTTTCCTGAAGAATGTGGCCGTTTTTTGGGTAGAAATTTGAATTCAAAATGTTTATTTTGAATAAAACATTTCTTATAAATACAAAAACGTTTTGTATAAGTTTAGAAATGTTTGTCCCATTTTAATAAAATGTAAGGTTTGTAAAGATAAAAATTCCGTTGATCATAAAATGCATTAGACACTTTGTTTATTCATACCTTAAGTGATATGGATGCTAAAGCAAATATTTACGACTAAATACTTGTTTACGTCATAATTTGTAGTTCAATGAGTTTACGTTTTGTGATTATCAAAACATAGAGATATCGATATATGTTAATAATGTTTTTAGACATTATTTATATCAACAATCTCCCCCTTTTTGATGATTACAAAACCTAAACTCATTAAGTCTAAAAATTAATTTTTAGACAAGTACTTAGTGAGTTTATATTCACTTCTCCCCCTTTTTGTAGAATCAAAAAGGTTATGCCGTCTAGCTTCATAAATGAAGTTAGACGGGATGAAAGTTTCCCCTTGATGTGTGCTCCCCCTCGTTCGATGGCACCAAGGGATCGAGAAATGGAATGCTCGCAAGAAAAATATTAGAAGCACAATATATCCAAATCTATAAATATTTTTATATTTTGTGTCGCTTTTATTCACACATTAAAAAACGCTATGGCTTCACCATAGCTTTTAAGGCGTGAGACTTGACCATGCCACCACGCCTCAGGCTATTTATAAACTTACTTTCAACTGCATATATACATTACCCATCAATTATATGAACACAGTGACACGAGATTCACAATAATGTTGACTATAAATAATGCACGAAAAAATATACCCTCAAACATTATAACGGTGAGTGTATAAAGAAGAATACAATGATAAAAGGACTAATGACCCTTATTAGGGGCGGCTCAAGCCTTATGGAGGCCTAAAGAAAAATTTAAATATAAGGTCTTTCTAAAATTTTCAATTTTTTTTTCTCTTTTTACTTAATATTAGCTTTTCGATTCATTGGATTATAAAATATCTAATTATTAAACAAAAAACGCAATATAAATCTAAGAGTTTATTGAAAATTGAGAAAAACAATATAAGAAAGAGAAAAAACCAAACTTCGCTTTATGATAGTCTGTAAGTAGCGCTAAACAACCGAACCAACACGAAAGAGGTTTTTTAGGGTTCGTTAGTTTTGGTTTAACCAAAAAAATGAACTAATATGAACACTTAAGCGAACAAACATTTGTATTCATGTTTGTTCTTTGAAAAATAGGTTATTCTTTTTCATTTATTAGGAAACTATGCATGAGTCTTGAAACATTTAATTTGTTTACAACATCAGCTAAGATTCAATAGCATTTGTAGCATTAAATGAGCTAAATTCATCATTTTATGATAATAAAAAGATGGACATGGTGGTGTTTTTTAAACTCAATAACAAATTAGTGATATGGATTTAAAAAAAAAATAAACGAAAAATAAGCAAAAAACCTTAATAATTTTAGCAGTTTTAGTTATAGGGGTTTTTTTATGTATCGAGACCTAAAGATAATGCCCAAAAAGATCGAGGGCCTTGACTACTCATAATGGGCGTTAATATTCATATGTGTCAGACTATATATATTCATAAAAGGCGTTAAAATTAGGGGCTTTAAATATTCGGGGTCCTAAAGCGATGACTTTAATAATTTTACCCTTGAACCACCACTGACCCTTATGTATAGACTAAACAATGTTGATGCACTAAAACCAATCCTATTCGGTTTATGATTGTTTTAGCCGACTACTACAAGGCTATATATATCCTAAGTTTTAGTCTTAGTCTATGTAAAATTGACCAATTACATAAGGCTAGTGACAATGCACTGGAAAAAATCGTTCGCTCACTTCGTTCGACCGATCTTCAAATCGGTTGTCACCACTGTGACAATATCAGTTGCCGGAGGAAAACTCACAAATCGTTCGCATATTCAACCGATGTGAAACAAAGAAACATTTGGATTTTGTTGCGTTTGAATATTTAAAAACCAGAAGAGAGAGGTGATGATGCAATATGGGTTGCCACTGTAATGAGAGATGTGAATATGCGTTGAGGAGAGAGAAAGCTGAGGTGATGCAATATGGGTTGCCACTGTCACTAGCCTAACACTCCCCCTAATGTATTATTAATGAGTAAAATAGGTGGATGATATCGTCGTCTATTTTGGGTGTTTTTTTATTGGTTATCTTTGGTCAAATGCAGTTGATTGGTTTTCACTATGATGTAGTTTTGCCTGTATAACATGCTAAGATGTGAGAAACAATCGCATCTTATATATTTAACTTTTTTTTTTTTTTTTTTTTTTTTTTTTTTTTTTTTTTTTTTTTTTAAATAATATGAGAGTACGAGACTAACATGTACAATAGCAAGGTTTTGTTTCAATATAAGGTTGTCAACGGGATTTAGTTTGGATAGCTCGCCTACTGAGTTAACTAAACTGTTCATGATAAATTTCACTAGTTATGCGTCATGATAATAATCATGAACATATTAACCCATCTATAAATTTCGTTTTCTTACCACTACAGGCCACACATGTACACATCCCACCCACCCTCCTAGTCCCTACACGAAATAACACCCACATTAACATTCCCTTGCAGTAGCAAGCCCCCACATTATGAAATCAACAAGTCGACAAATTTCTTTAGAAAATTTGTTAAACGTGTAGTACCTTTCACCTTTGTACCTAGTTGGATTACGACTTGTAAGTTTCTTATCTAGCTAAAAAATCCGTGTAGAACCAATTTTTATTATAGAAACAATCAAGCAATCTTAGCCACTTATTTTTTTTATTAAAAAAAAAAAAACTTTCACCCTTTTTTTAAAAATTAAATATCTCGCAAACCGTAAATCGTTACGTGAAAAAAAATACCATCGCGACGAGAATTAAATTATCTTTCTATAGACATGCATTGTTATATACGTTCGACGAACTTTTTTTTTCGATGAATTTTTTTTTTCCAAAATTTTCGCCCAGAAAAATCATATATGATTTGTAAAAATCATATGTGATTCATTAAAATCAAATCATATATGATTTTACGAATCATATATGATTTTTACAAATCATATATGATTTGTAAGAATCATATGTGATTTGTAAGAATCAAATTATATGTGATTTTTAAGAATCATATATAATTTTTCTGGGCGGAAATTTAAAAAAAAAAAGTTCGTCGAAAGTATATAACAATGCATATCTATAGAAAAATGATTTAATTCTCGTCGCGATGATATTTTTTTGTAGCTTAAAGATTTACCGTTTGCAAGATATGTTGTTTTAAAAAAAAAAAGGTGGAAAATAAAAATGGGTGGCTATAATTGGTTCATTGGTTTTATGACAAATATGAGTTATATATTGATCTCATCTCTTGTAGTCTTTAAAACATCGAAAGGTATCTTATTGATTGTAATTGTGATTGTGTACAAAATACCTAATGATGCATATCTATATATACTAGATAAATAGCTTAGAGAACAAGCAACTAACTTACAACCTTAATGGGTACGACCCATTTATACAACTAGTGATCATTATTATCATTTGACTTTTATCCTGCAATATATATTTTAATTATGTAACAATCAAAACATAATATGCAAATACCTCCAAGTAAAAGATCAATTTTCTTGGCCTTGCTTTAGCACGACCAAGAAACTTTACTAGTACACATATATGATGCATGGTTTGGCAACAAGTATGGAATTTATTTTTAGAAAAAGTTACTCCAATCAATTTCTTCACCCATGGTGCTTAGAGGTCTTATGATAAGTTCCATTACAAACTTTGCAATGTAGAACTCTATAACATCATGAGAGTGATGATTGTTATACTCGCATAGCTCACATGGTGTTAGGAACATAGGTTTTGGTTTAAATCTAACTAATTTTGATGATTCAGTTAATGATTTGGTGTTCTTTGTAGTTGTAGCCTGACTTTTGGAAGAAGTCATAGAGTCAACTTTTATGCTCTGGGCCTTAATTTCCTTCATCAAAACTAATAAATTATTTTAAGGTTCTGGAACTGTTGCTACTCCTTTACCTTTGTAAGAGGAGGCTGATGTTTTGTGTTTGGTTTTATTGGTCACATCAATGATGACACTTCTTGTTTTGTAATGTTAGACTTTCTCTTTGAAGCAGGCTTAAGGATTGATTTTGGTTCTGCTATCTGAAGTGTTTTCACATGAGTTAGAGGTGTTTTATCCATTGAGTCTGATACATTTGCTGACTTAGACTCAGTCACTTAGTATTAGACATTCAGTGGGTTTGATTTAAGGGGTTTGACATTTAGGGGATAGTATTTGACCAGTGTTCTAGTTAGGCATCTTGACCATTTGAATCTTTTGAAACAAATTTCTATCAACAAATTCATTTGTCATTTCATTGAAAATAATATCTCAATGTTAGTATGCTGAAGTATAAGGGCATTAAGTTTGGCTTGTTTAAAGTCTAATAATTCTTCCCTACAAGTGTTCATTTCAAGCACACGATTCATATGTTTTGACTTCAAGTTTGTTCTTTGTTCTTCAACGTATCTAATTTCAACACATATATAATCAAGAAAAGATTTCCTATCATCATTATCTTCCATTTCAAGAAAATGTGTACCTGTTTTTTTCAATAGGTATTTTCCACATATTTTCGTTGATGATAATAGAGATTACATAGAAAGTAGATCCAGAAATGGATCTACCCAGAAATTATTCATACTAATAAAAAAACCTAAATCATCTAACAACTCTATCATTTTCTCTAGCTTCTCGCTTCCACGCTTCAACATCCTGAACAATTTTACTAAGAAGGGTAGTCGCCAAAGTACCTTTTTTATACTTTTTATAGTGATATCAACCCATTCACCATTCCTAGTATGTTCCTTTCCCATACCTAGCTTTCATTATCGGCGAAGGCCATGAGTACCTTGATTTGAACCATTTCATCATCATCAGATGATACCTCTTTCTCATCCCAGTCATAAGATTTAGCTACCAACCTCTATTTCTAGCTTGATAAAATTGAGAGGGTTTAGAGGATCTACTGGCTTGCATGAGAGCTAGGTTGGCTTTGACCTTGTTGTACTTTGCAACATAGTCTTTCTGAATTCTTAGTTCAGTTTGATTATGTAAAGAAGATTGGCACGCGGTGATGAGTTTTGGTTGAAAAAGGTGTTGATGTGAAGATGGATAAGATGGTGAGGATGTTTCAGAAAAATAATCTTTTGCAAAATGCCTAGTTTTACCACATTTAAAAAATTCGGTTTTCTCAAAGGGTTTTGAGGTACCAAATCTGGATAGATTCTTTTTTGAAGAATCTCTTATAATTGGCTAAAAGATCACTTTCCTAAAATTTCTCAATAAGATCATCCAAGTATTCTTGACTGTTTCTCAAGTCTTCCTCATCTATAGGATCATCCTAAAAGTCCTGAAAACAAAATTAGAGAAGAAAGTAGTTGATATGGGTTTGCTTTTAGTTAGGGCTTTCTTGGTGTTAGGCCCATTGATTTTATCAATAATTATTTCTTCATACTTGAACTTTCCAAAAAAAAGGTTGTTAAATCAAGGTCTCTAACATGGCCGGTTAGAGTTTTTTAGACTTTGGTTAAAGCTTAACCACTTATTTGGGAGGTTGTTGATAAAGCCTACATTGATTTCATGTTTGGAAAGAGTGACACCATCATTTACCAGTTCATTCACGAGAATTTATACTTGGCAAAGGTTTGGGAAACTGTTTCACGTTCAATGTTTTTGAAGGTGTTGCAAGCGAGTTTTAAGTCCATGACTCTATTTTCTTTGACTTCAGAGGGCCATTCACTGTTTAGAATCAGATCATGAGGTAAGCATGAAATGATGATACTTTGAGGCATTGGTCAAGATTGACTACCTTTCTTTCATCATTGTTCCACTGAGCTTTTGGTTTTTCTAGACCCGGAGCAATTTTGGGAACATATGGTGAAATAAGGTTACAAACCAACAATGTCAAAAAAAGAAAAAAAAAAAAAAAAAAAAACATTTTCTTCCATTTTTGTGAATCTTTCCTCCCCAAGTTTAGGAGCAACAATGACATAAATACCACCCTTTGCATCTAGAAGTGGAGAAACATCATTGTTTGACATTGTTAAATCTTTATTTTAAAAACTTTGAGTTGATCTTTTTTAATGGTTTATAAATCAAAGTGCTTTGATATGTTGATTCCTTTAAAGTGATAACAACCTAAGTACTAAGTTAAATCACTTCACCATGTCAACTAAATATATGTTTAAACAAGTTAAAAGAAAGTATACAAAAACAGTTTAAACAAAAGAACACAACAAGGTTTTTCAATGTTTAAATTCTTATTTGAAACAAAGAATTTAATATGATTGTTTGCGGAATAACAATCTTAGTTAAATAACAAAATGTAACGTGATCTCCTTGTTAGCTGTATATTTCAATTGATGAGTTGGTGATTAGTTGTAGATTAATATTGATCAATATTAATCTACAACTAATCACCAACTCATCAATTGAAACATACAGCTAACACTCCTCACTTTCTTAAACACAAATCTAAGTATTGTGTTCAAGTAAAAACTATGCTAACCACTGAGTATATTCAAGGACTTAGTTTTAGGAGGAATAAATACTCTTGTAAATGCTAATACATTAATTGTACTAGATAACATTTATTCATTTACACCATTTTTTTATATCGGCAAATACGAAGTGGATACTCATGGGTTAAAAGCGATGTGTCAAACATTTAACTAGAAAGGTACACTGGTACTTTACTGCATTAAATGCTTCTATTCTTGCAACACGTCTAACCTTGCTTTAGGATACAATGCTGACAAATATTTACCCTTTTTATACCAACTCTTGTATTTTGTTAACTTTCGTTGATAAGTAGCTTTCTCTAAACACATGATCAAAGTACTCACTTATTTGTTTCATGGATTTAGATACTTTTCCTAAGTATCTATGTTCAGGATGTCTTGGTTATTGAGGAGATCAAAGAGGACTCAGTGGTCTACCATCATCACTCACTGGCTCAATCATCTTCTTTTGATTGAGGGACTTCACAAGCCGAGTTCCGTCTCAAGAAGTGGTGAGTCTTTCTTTAGACTCTGAAGAACTTTGAAGATGAATCTATGAAAGTTTTCTTATATTCTTGGACTTCAATTATACTTAAGTATTTTCTATTCAAATCCTAAACGAAGATAATTGAGCACTTAATTGGTCCAACACTTTATCCCAAATTAGATGTTCTTCTTTAGAATAAACATAGTTTATTAAGACAAATGAGATCATTACATTTGTACATTCATAAAATGTTATGACTTTTTAAAAGCATTTTGATTTGTTGAAACGTAAATATTTATTTTGAGACATATTCTTAAATTTTGAGTTTGGAGATCAAGGTTTTATTGTCCACATGGACATCCTGATATCTACAAGCCTAATGTAAGAGCCTAAAGAAAGCCCAGTTATGAACACAAGCCTTATGGCTCCAACAAATTTAAGGTAGTAAATTATTGTTAGCACCTTGAATGCTCCAAGATTGTAAGATAATTGAACAAAGAGTATGAATAACTTGTAATGTTACACGCATGCAAACACATATACCTATGTATCTGTAGTCCTTTAGTTTGGAAACTAACCAGAAAATAAACCTTTAACTACAACATATGTGCTTATCAGCTTTAGAGAATTAGAGATACGAAAACTTTATTATTTAGCAATCAGATGACAATTACTACAAGAAAACTGTGACATTTAGTGACACTTTTTACTTTGTGTCAATGACAAATTTCGAGTAGTGATGATTTACACATAGCAGTGATAAATAAGCTTACTAAATAAACTTACAAATCGGCGTACTACATTTATTTTTTGACAAGTGTTATTCATTCATTTTCTCTTATTATTACCCACAAATTAATTTTTTATTTTCATCAATCACATTTGTATGTCTATCACTTAGAGCTACAAATCATTTTTCTTTACACGCATATGCATGATTTGGCAACAACTATGGAACTAATTTTAAGACAAGTTGCTCCAATCAAATCAAAATGTGCTAAAAATCTTTTATATAATAAAGGAATTACATAATTTCGGATTTTTTTTGACAAAACAATCTTAGTGAAAAAAAAATTGGACCAATAGGAATGCTCGATTTGGACACATAGGCGAAATTGAGTTATATGATTGGCTAATAAAAAATCAAAATTAAATTGATTTTGGTCAAACTTTAATAAATTTGGTGGAGAATTCGATTGAGGAAAAAAATAAATAAAAATATAGGTGTCAAATTTATGAAAATAAAAACTTAAAAAAAGAGAAGGTAATTAATACAACATTAGTGGTTGAATTTTAAATATAATATGTGGAGTTAAGTGTAAAATTATAAATCACCATGTTTTTTGTTAACTTTAGATAATAAACAAATAAACCCTTACACTTTATACCCCATACACTTTATAATATGTTTGTTTACAATTACATGAGTATTAGTATTGGTTCGAGACTTTCATCCATTAAACTTACAAAATTTTATAATTGTACGAATTAGTTTTAATATACGTTAAATACTTTTAAAATAAATATTAGTTTCAAACTTTCATATATTAAAATATCTTTTTACTATGTACGTTAAATATAAATAAGAACTCATATTATCATATTTAAAAGTTTAATCTATATATACACGGGGTTTGAATATTAAATACAGTTAAATTATTATTAACGGTAATATAAATATCAAATGGTAAGTACGAGTTGTTGTGATATGAAAATAAATATACGTGATTGTACTTATAACGACTCATGTAATTATTATTTAAAGTTTATATACAGATATCCGGAAAAACATTTTAAAAAAACTTCATCAACGCTCATTATGTGCTACTAAACTCGTACATTTTGTACAACATAATATCAATAGTTTAGGGTTTAGGGTTTAAACAACAACATCAACCTCAACATTAATATCTATGTCAGCTAAACAAAGTTAAATCTTTCATCTAATAAAATTTTTACAAAATATTAATTGATATTAATACATAATTAAAAACTCATGCATACTTATTAGTTGTACTTATATCATAATTTTTACGGGTAAATTCTTATATATTCATATAGTAAACAAAAATTTTAAAATAAATTTGATTTATATGTAAACACATGTGATTGAAGAACCTTTGGCCCAATAACATTATAAGGAAACACGCTCAAGAATCCAATAAAAGGTTGATGCCACAGTTATATTTACAATTTCTGCTAACTATTTTTTTTTTTTTTTTTTACTTTCGCATATGTTGATGCTCTAACTTTTTAAAATATGCATAAGCTTTTCTGTTTCTAAACGATAATACTATATAATTAAATTTTTCTGGAAAAACCCCGTGCGTGCACGGGTATTATAACTAGTACGAGTCTAACATAATACCAAGGTTTTATGTTCAATTACATAAGTTTGTTAATGAGATTTATTTATTTATTTTGGTAAACATGGGTTTCCGACTCGATATTGCGAGCCGACTAATCCCACGGCGACTACCCTTTTTGGATAGCTATAATGAGATTTAGTTTGCATAGTTCTCCTAGTTAACTAAAGGGATAATGCTGAAAAAATATGACTAACTTGTCAAGATTTATGATTAGATCTTTAAGTGTATTATCTATTTTTATCTTTTTTACGATTATATCATTCGTCTGTTAAAAAGAGGTTTGATAAAACAGATTAATTGGTAAAATATTCGTGTAATACATACAAAGCAGGTCGAAATGTAAAAAATTGAAATATAAAGGTTAAAATTTAGTTGGCTATATATAACCATAAATCTTGACAAGTTTTTCTTATTTAACTAGATCTTGCCAAGTTTATTACTATATCCGTCTCAGAATAATAGTCCATATTTTCTTTTATTAATGTCTCAAAAAGATTGTTCACTTTTCATTTTAAGTAAAAAAAAAAAAAAAATAGTGAAGAAATATTCAATTTGAGTGGTTGGAGATTGTAGTGGTCTCACTTTTATTAAACATTGTGATTTTTGTCTTCTGACAATAATTTTGAGACGGATGAAGTATTATTATTATTATTATTATTATTATTATTATTATTATTATTATCCCTTAACTAAGCTAAATGTTCACGATTTTATTTACTAATTATGCATTCATGATAGTAATCATAACCCAATTATCAATTTTGTTCTATTAACCTCACATGCGACAAGAAACTTCTCATGCACCCACCCTTCTAGTCCCTACAGAAAACAACACCCACGCCCCCTAACGCCTACATTAACACTCCCTCGCTATCGCAAGCCCCCACATTATGAAATCAACAAGTCGACAAATTTCTTTAGAAAAACTGTTAAACGTGTAACGCCTTTCACCTTTATGATGTGTGAATATAGTGGTCACGAATTATTAGCAAAACATTTTAATCAATATAAAGAGTAATCTCAAGTTGAATACCTTTAGAAAGTTAACCGTCACTGTTCGGTTCATATTATGGAGTTAGTACCCCAGCCAAGTCATTTCACTATCAGTGGTCTCAACGTCGATTTGCATGGCCCCTTCAGGTGACAATGAATCAATCTTTTGTCTTCTTTCTTCTTCAATTACTTCTTTATTTTTATATATTATAATGGCATTCTACTTATTTACATGCAATATTCCCTAATACAACTATAACTATACCCAATCCCGCCTAGGGTACGAGGGAGGTATGATGTATGCAGTCACACCTTTAATTTACCCGAAGGTGAAGGGACTACTTACACAAAGACATCCGGCAAGAGTTTGTTTATTTACATGCAATATAATTTGTATTTACTACTCACGTAAGTGACCTATATGGTGAGTGACTTATCTAACAGGAATTACAAAGTTTACTGAATAACATTGCATGCAAATTGGTAGTCTGGTAGAGTATTCATAGATAAGTAATATAATTAAAGTACAAAATAAATAGTTAGCTAGCACATAAACTTGGTAGGAAATGTGAATTATCCACAACTTTTACTTTTCAGTTTTCACACAAGCCTTTTGTACACAGCTCATGTTTTATTTAACGTCGAGTGTAAAGTAAAACCTACAGTGTATGTGTCGTTCCACTTAATAAGTTATTTAACTATAAGTTAGTTAAACACCTTAGTTTATCACATTAACAATTAATATGAATGAAAACTTAAAACACACAAATATAATTTTTAACATTTAAACTCTTTATTAATATAAATCAAGAATTCTATCAAATTGTTTGCGGAATAACACTTGGAAATCGAATGACAAGTATGTGTGTGATCTTCTCACTAAACTTAAACATAAATGATTGGGATTTTGGTGGTTCCTCAATGGTTTGTGCATTAGGGGTTTCTTTTCCTTCATTGCCCTCGTGGACAATGGATATAGAGTTAACAAATTTGGTAGTGGGGGTGACGCTTTCCTTCCTTAACAAAACCATTTTCGGGTTTTTAGGTTTGAATACTCCTCCACTAAGCTCATCATTTCCGTCATTTTCTTTTGCATCTCCTCCTTTTGTCTATAGACTGTCTCTTCGAATTTTGCTAGTCGCTCAGAATGGGTTGCCATGTACTCTCTCATTCGAGTTTCGAATTCTGGGCTGAGGTTTTGAGGAGGCGAATAAGGTCGAGCATGTTTTCGAAAGGTTTCGGCACTCTCTCGAAGAGGTGATTCGAATAACGGTGTTGGATTTATATTTAAGATAGAATTGACCGTTGCTCGTCTAGGACTTAAAGGTCTCTTTTGTTTTTCCATGAGGTAATCAACCTTTCTCTCAAGTTCGCAAAGGCATTCTTCGGAGATTTGAATGGTTTCCCCTGGTGTCGAAATTGCGTTGATAGCCGAGTTTATAACATGAGTAACTTCCCATAATTCATGATTGTCGAAGGCAAGCTCATCAATAATTTTCCATGATTCCTCGGCGTCCTTATCACGCAACCTGCCCCCGGCGGCTCGATCAATGGTGCGTTTGGTGTGAAAGCCGACATGGTTATAGAAGATTTGAATTAAGAGCCAAAGATCTATGTCATGATGAGGGACTTTTTAGAGTAAGTCCTTGAAACGAGTCCATGCTTCATAGAGAGTTTCACCTTGATGTTGTTGAAACATCAAGATGTCATTTCTAAGCTTGGTAGTTCTCTCCGGTGGGAAAAATTGAGCAAAGAAACGAGTGGTGATATCATCCCAAGAGGTGATGGATCCCGCGGGTAAACGCTCAAGCCATTGACTAGCTTGGTCACGTAGAGAGAATTGGAAGAGACGCAATTGGGTCGTCTCTCGAGTTTCAACATCAAGGTCTATAGAATCAACGATTTTGAGGAAATCCTTGAGATGTTGATTAGGATCTTCGGAACGAAGTCCATGGAATGCACATCAGCTTTGCACCAACCGGATAGTGTCGGATCGCAAGGGAGACACATTGGCTCCTTGAGTAAGCTCAATGGTGTTTCGATAGCCTTGGTGGCTAGGACGGGAATACTCTCCTAAAGTTCGGGGTCTAGGAGGTTGGATTGGTTGTGGTAGGTTTTGTGGGTAGTTTTGTTGTGGTGGGTTGATGGGATCAAAGATATTACCACCTTCCATAATGTCGGATGGTAATGGTTACAAACAAAGGAACAAAGAAATAAGATAGACTAAAGAAACCTATAAAAATAAAAACAAAAAATCTTACTAGAAAGGAATCTAGCAAGTAAACCTAATAAAAAGAAATTTTAACCTAGACAATAACTATTCCCCGGCAACGGCGCCAAAAACTTGATACGCGGGATTGCGCCCTCGCAACAGGTTTTACCTCTCAAGGGATCTTGAGAAGCTTGCAATCCTCGCTTGGCAGTGTACCTGATCGTTGTAATATAGTATAGTGACAAGTACCGGGGGATTGATCGTTCAACTCTAGGAATAGTGTTCGCTAGGATTAAAAATCTACTAAACTAAGTCTAAAGGTGAGGGATGATTCTTTTTGTATTTTTATATTTTATAGGAAAGCAAGTAAAAATCTCAGGTTTTGGAAGATTGGCGGAATTAGTTGCTAGTCAACTAACCCAAATTATTACAAATTCAAATAAAATAAAATGAAATAAACTAAGATAAATATGTGGTGGAAACAATAATAAGAGAAAATGTGTTTACTTAGATTTAATTACTCCCTAGATATCTTTTACCGGTTGATTAGTTTGTTACAATTGCATGGATGATGGGTTATATTCCTTAATACTAGTCGTAGGGCCGTGTACGATCTTCCCTAACTCTATAAGCTTCTACTTCATTCTAGGTCGAGCCGGCTACTAGCTCCTAACGTAGTATCATTAGTAATTACTTATGCATTAAATATAACCAATAAATCGTAGTACACCTCCGATCATGTTTCTTAAGACGTTCAAGCAAGTTACCAATTGGAAGTCTGCCAGTTTTCTTAAGCCTAACAGCGAATTCATTCATCCACAACAATTATAAACAAACAATCAACCAATAATCAACATCTAGGTTTCATTACATCTAAGCAAACACGAAGAAAACCTAGCCTAGCCTGTTAAAAGGAAGACAAGCATAAGATAGAATTAAACAACACATAGACATATTGAATGATTATTGAAAACTTATCTTCAATTGAACATGGATGAATCAAGGGGATTGAACCCTTGAAAAACACTGGCATTTCGTGCACCAAAAGTCTTCTAAAAAGTTACCCTAATGTTCCACCCTAATGAATGAAAATTAGAAGAGTATATATAGATTTTACATCTTGACGGCGTCACATTATAGTGTGTGACGCCGTCAACTCTCCGCCAAAACAAACTCTTATTGCCTAGATCCAATTCTGACGCCGTCATGTAGAAGTTTGGCTCTGGGCCGTCACGTATAATTTGACCCTGACGGCATTGGTGACGCCGTCAGGACAAATTGCCTTAAAATAGTTCTGGGCCGTCATGTGTATTTTCCATATCCACCTCTTTTGCCAAGCTTGACGCCGTCACATGTAAACCTTTGACGCCGTCATGTACTGTTCCCAGCAAGAATTTTGAGACTTTGTCGTTTTCTTCACTTTTTTCGCTCCAAAAACGTCTAAAATACTTCCTTTTTCAGATTTCTCTCCAAAAATACCTAAAATGACAAAAGGAACGATTTAGGGCGATATTTGATCAAATAATCTTGGATTTGGACTTAAATGACCCCCTAAAAGCGGTACACTTTTCGTCTCATCACTTATGCAGTTCAGCAGGTTTGTCTTCATATGCATGATCCTCGGGAGCCTCATTTCTCTACTCTTAAAAGGATCTTGAGGTATATTCATGGTACTCTGATTTTGGTCTGCAATTATTTTCCTCATCTACTACAGATTTGGTTGCATATTCTGATGCTGATTGGGCTGGTTGCCCCACTACACGAAGATCGACTTCAGGTTATTGTGTATTTCTTGGCAACAACTTACTCTCCTAGTCCTCTAAGCGTCAGCCGACACTCTCTCGTTCTAGTGCAGAGGCCGAGTAACGTGGTGTTGCCAATGCTGTTGCCGAGACTTGTTGGTTACGGAACTTACTTCTTGAATTACACACCCCATTATCTTTTGCTACGCTTGTCTATTGTGATAATGTTAGTGCTGTCTACTTATCTTGTAATCCGGTTCAACATCAGCGTATGAAGCACATCGAGATAGACATTCACTTTGTTCGTGACTTGGTTGCTACTGGTCAGGTTCGGGTTCTCCATGTTCCTTCACGATATCAGTATGCAGACACCTTCACGAAAGGATTGCCTTCGGCTCTGTTTGATGAATTTCGTTCCAGTCTCAGCGTCCGGTGTCCTCCCGCTTCGACTGCGGGGGAGTGTTAACCGAGTAAAGATGATAAGGCCAAATCAATCAATTAAATGTAATTAGTTGTGATAAGTGACAATTGTCAATTAAATGTCATTAGGTGTATTCCGTGATTTGTGGGAACTGCCCATAATAGCTTTTGTAATCCCTTTATTTGTAGCCCTTCGTTGGTAGTGAGAGGAATATAACAAAAACATTCATTATCATAAACTACCAACTTTCAAATAGGTGGCGGTTAAGGTATGGCGGAGGTGGCATAGAGGCCGCGGTTTATGGCGGCCGATTAGGTCCCGACATCAAACTTGCTCATGATACCATGTTAAACATTGTTTTATTGATGCACTATTTATAAAGACAATAGATAGAAACCCTAATAGACCCATTGCCCACAGACCGGGCTTAGGCCGACTAATTATCTCTAATATTGAATCCATTTGTTGTCAATCATATGTTATTAATCTCATTAGTTCATGTTTCTGTTGCGTATGATTTACATGTTTGATGAAACAGTTTTAATCATGATTCTCCAATTTCTATTAGTGGCATCCGAGCTAGGCTTTATGTCCGTGTCTTGATAATTGTCATTGTTATTGCACGATAGATATGAATTTTTGATTGAATCGTGGGGTTTTATTTTGGTTTTGGTTGGGCTGATTTTCAGCCATGAGTTTCAACTACACAAATATCCTCTTTGATCATTTTTCGTGTCTAAATTTGTGATAAAAGCTAACCATTATTATTACATGTATTGATATAAATCCGTGCTTAATTTTGGTGTTTGGGAAACCTTCTTGTTGAGGCTGATTTGAGCCGAATGGTTAAACACCCGAAACACTGAAATGTCATGGTTAACGTTGATGTTTGGTGTCTAAAACCGTGTTTAGTTGGGGCTGTTTTGGCTGCGGGTTTCACACATCCAAAGCACGATCATAGAACATTTTAATTATTTGTATCAATTTTGTGGTAACATTTGTATCATTATTAGCTTGTATTAATCTTGGCGTTTAAGAGGTTGTTGTTTCTTCTTTTTTTTATGATTGTTTAAACGTTGTTTTTATGATCATAAGAAACACACTTTAAAAACCATAAGATTGTTGTATACTTTTTGATATTGATCTTGTAAATCATATGTGATTGTTTGTTGATTTTAATTAGATGAACATAACTTTTAAATATAACCATGTTAAAGAATATGTTATGGTTAATTGAAATAGAGTAAACTTTACTTCTTGGTTTTGGTTCATAATTACCCATAGATGTTTGTTGATCTTGATTATATGGACAAGTATTTTAATTATAAATATTTTGTTAAGTGATTAGTGTTTTAGGACACTAAATGGTTTAAGACATGTCTTGATTAATCAAAATGGTGTAAACATTAGCTTATTATTAATTAATTGTCTATATGAGTAACCAACCGTTCGGGTCGGGTCCGGGTCAGGTCGGCCTTTTTAACACCCCTAGTTGGAATTGTTTAAGTTTACTATATTACTCTTAATCAAAATTGTTATTTACGTAACTATATGGAAATATTAAATAATTGTCAAAAGAGAAAACTGTATTTTCGTGACTTTTGCAAAATCAAGATTGTAATAAATGTATTTTTTTAACTGTGTGTTTTTTGTGTGATGACAATGATTTTGGACCGGAAGTACTAGTAGTTTACTATTTATATATGGTTCTCACATACGCTTATAAAAGGTGTATAAGGACAACATTTAACTAGCGATAATATATTAGGAAGTTACCGTGAAAGAAGATTTTCAAGCCACGGATATATGTCAAAGATAGCACATTCGTTGTGTAATTAGAAGCGGCCGTCTATAATCTACTACTGCTACACAAACTCATAATGACACGCCGTACTTATGTAAACCGGCCACCAAATGCCACCACCACAAATTTACCCTAAAAAAACTTGCAAGTCTGATTAAATCATACAGTTGCTCTAAAAAGGGAAAATAGGGTGTCTAATGGTGGTTACCATCTGTTTACATTTTTCTAACAAGCTCACTATCTACAAGCAGGTGAATTTCTTCGGTCTCATTTGCTACATGTGCATGCATCATATCACATTGTTTGCCTTCTACAGTTCCAGTATCAGGTCTACACAAAAAGTTAGCAGTAATGAGTCACATATAGTTATGTTAGTATCATATTGTTTTGCTTTCTATCGTAAAATGCTTGTGGCTCATGCAGTCCTCCTACACCCTGACCAAAAGTTTTTTAATAAAATACTCCAAGAAAGAACAATAGTAAAATTCAAAAGGACGACGAAAAGGCCTTGATACCAGCTGCGCGTTGGTTGGATAGTTCTAGTTCTGATTTTACACAGATTGTAAATTAATTTAAAAAGTCACTAGGTTTTTCTGTGGCATCAATTAGTAAAAAGTGTTTGTTACATTTTTATGTCTGCTTTCAATAGAAAAAAATAACTATTTGAATTTGAATTCATTTTTGAGTAGTAAATATGTACGTTATGCCTTAGATGTTTTGTTTTCGTATACTTACATTCTGCATCTGATTTGACCCAGCATTCTCTTTTACATTTACTCATAGATTCAGCTTTTTCCTCTCTCGTGTTGGTTTTCTGGAACAGCCCCCAAAGTGATTCTCTATGCTCCTTCATGATTGTTGTTTTTGGCCCTCCAACTTCTGAACCGAAGACTTCATGCTGAAGTGGATCAATGATTGCTTCGTGTACATTATTTGCGGCCTCTTCTAGAATCTTGCTACCACCTCTAGTTGCACTCACATGTCTGCTTTTTCCGGAACAGGTCAAGAGCACCTTCTCCAGCTTCTCTTTGACAAGCTTCAGTTCATCTTCTGTATCCGTTTCTTCTTTTATCATTTTCTCAACATACGTGCCAAAGATTGGTGTTGCTAGATCAGTGATAAGTAGATCTGTTTCGAGAGCCTGTATCTTTTGAAATCCATCAAAAAGTTCACCA
Source organism: Artemisia argyi (assembly GCA_030686995.1). Lineage (NCBI taxonomy): Eukaryota > Viridiplantae > Streptophyta > Magnoliopsida > Asterales > Asteraceae > Artemisia > Artemisia argyi. Next base: position 209,718,866 of record CM060682.1, on the reverse strand, counting down.
TCAGCACTTGCTGCATTTATGCATGTAAATGAGTTTGGGAGCTGCTTGTCTCTTTGGGCTTTGCTAGATGGGTTGACAGAATAGCATGATTTAGCATAGCGTAGTAGGGTGTTAGATAATGGCCGTTCTGTAAGACACACAAATTAAATGATAAAGGCATGAGTTATAAATCTGACAAATATTTTTGTAAGAAAGGTGGACAAGATGCAAAACTTACCTGAAGCAAACTCTTTCAGATATTCATTGTCGGTCTGCTTGAACTTATTGCGCAATTGTCCTAGAATACTAATATACTTATAAATTTTATACAAATAAAAGAACACCTTCATAGTTTTGGGCAGAAGGCTTAATGCGTGATCACTTCTTTAATATGAATCAAGAAAGAACATAAAGCTACCTAGCTTATGGAAGCTGATGAGTTTTTCTGACTATTTATAGATGTTTTGAAGGTCTGGCTCTTGGCAGAGTAATAGCCTCGTAGTTGAAATAATAACATTTTGACTAGATATTTGTGAAGACATATACAGTAATATCTGCAGTAGTTTTTTGGACCTAGCTACAAGCCGGTACCATATGCTACAATGGTCTCTAAGGTAATGATTTTTCTACATTGTCGGTAATTAAGTTTGTGGTTAATTGCAGCATGTAACATGTACTTATATCTTCATTGCAATTTTTCACCTTAGTTATGAATTGTGTTGACGTATGTATTTATATGTTGATTTCGAGCTTTTCAGTAGAGTGCTATGTATTTAACTTGCTACGTTTTTCACTTGATGTAATCTCTGCTTGAGTTATAATATATCAGTAGCCCTAAAGCTCTGTCCTTTGCTATTTATAGTTTCCGATCATATATATGGCTGTGTTTGAATTTCTCAAATACTATTTATGGTACCTGAATAGTGACGCTGTTTGAAAGTATTATAAAAACAGCATGTCAGCATGCATAAAGCATAATGGTTACAGGAGGATCGGTCTTTTTAGTGCATTTTAAAGGATGCTTGCCTTATCTTTACTTGTTTCATGGATTATCAAAATCGTAATCCTTATTTAGTTTATCTCTCTATATGAAACTCAACAGCCTATTAACAACTTCTACTTGTGGCTGTGCCCTTGAAAAAAAAAAAAAACAAAAAACCCCCTTGTGATTTATGTGTCATTTTCACAACAGTCAACATCAGGTATCCAATCGACAAGTCAAGACTCAAGATAGGCAAGTATTTATACCCTTCTATGTATACATTAAGAGGTTGACTATTAAGTTTATGGTTTTGACGTGCAGTAGATCTTATTTCCTTGGCTAAGGAAAGGTAACTGACAATGTGTCTTGCTAATCCTTCTTCTGAACATTAGGCTGAGTTCCAACAGAGTTATTCCAACAGAAAATATAGATGAACTAAATTTGGCTAAGGAAAGGTAACTGACAATGTGTCTTGCAGTAAACTCTTAATATAGATGAGTCATCCCAAGAATTTCACCTAATTCCTAGTTCCGAGGAAAAGTTTTCCAACAGAGTTATTCCTCATATAGGCTGAGCTGGCTGCCGAAGAAGCGGTTTATTTTATCTCGTCTTTGTACATTATTAGTTAATAAGTGCTTGAATGGGTTCGGATTACGTTTTCACGGAAAGAGTAAAAGGAAATTAGATAATAAAAATCTATATTTCTTAGAAAATTGCTCGTAAATTGTCGTCATGTCTCATGCTTTCTAGTTTCTCCCCATTGCCTTTATAATATTTGCCTTGAAAAACCGACCTGTCTCTATCTCTTAATGTAACCCATGGCTCTTGTGCCGTACACGTTGTGCTTAAAGGGAATAATCTGATAAAAGGCAATTCCCAAAAGAAAAGGAAAATACAAAAGCGTATCATGCGGGCCTTCGTAGATACTTTGGACATTTTGCTTTCACGCATTTTATGAGCTTTATTACGTCTTTCCTTAGTATAATATTTTTGATAAATGTAGATCTTGTTAAGTTTAGCGTGTGTTGTTTTCTCATTGAAAGATTGCGAAATTATAATCTACCACCATAAATTTTGTTTTGTAAGCTAGCTTACGGCTCTTGCTGGCTTTGTAGCATCACAGGGCCAACTTTTCTTTGGCATTTCTTCTAATAGGAACATGTAAACTATGATTTATGAAACACGCATCTTATAGCTGGAATAAGACGTATGGGTTCTTCTTAACTTATGAAACACGACATATACGACAACTATGAACATGATTTTTATCTTCACATTTACATAAATATGTATATTCTCTCCCTTATTTCATATTCTTATGGATATAAACTATGATTTCAGTTTTTCGTGGTTATTGCTCATCATATTCGTCGATTGCTTAACATTGTAGACACACTTCAGCGTTCCACTATATCTAAATTTCTAATCAAATATTAAATTTGAAATAATTGTACACATTTTAGGGACAAGGATACTGTTGTTCAGAGAGTATTGCTTGGCTGCAAGCGGTGTGGACATTAGCAGAGAAGGTAAAGTTCTGAACACTTAGCTATTTAACATCACTGTGTATCCATGGGTGACTATTCTAGATGCACTATATGATTATGTTTTAGTCTATTTGATTATTAAACAGATGTGCTTCTTAATGAGAATTCGAACCCTAAAACACTATATAAAACTGTACAAAGTGCAGCTTTAAAAAGGCGGCTGTTGACCGCACCCTACCCAAAATTTTAGCCGCACCCCCCCCAAAATTTTTAATTTTTTTTATTTTTTTTTATTTTTTTTTTATTTTTATAATTTTGTTTATATCAAAAAGCTATAAACCTGAAAGTGTGGAACAGAAAATATAAAGTTTAATATGCCAAACACTTAAAACTGTCAAAAATACGGAACAGAAACTGACAAAAAACTGTGCTGTACTGAAAAAAGTGGGGGACAAAAGGGGGACAAGGACTGCTTTTGTGCAGTCTAGGGGAGTAGAGGGGGGTCCGGTTAGGGCCACCCCTTTAAAAATTGTCATTTTTTAAAGTAACCTCATGTTGATTTTTGATCATGAAACCTTAGCATCAGAAGTTTAGGCCTGTATAATGTGTCACATACCCCTTATTAGTTCTCTGTATCTGATAAATGCATATATAGTTAGTTAACTTAGACTGTTGTGTATTAATCAGTCAGGTAATATATGAATTATGATTATGAAACAAAACGTAACCTTAAAACTAGTCAAAAACTATCAGAAAAGTACCACGAAATGTTGCGAACCTTAATATCCTCTTGAGATTAGTGCTCATGTTTATGGTTTAGTATCTGCGTCAAAATTTCATTTTTACAACATAGTTCATAAACAGAAGTTAGTTTCGGCATTAGATATTTTTGTTTAACTTCTACGTAGACCCTCTATTTGCACGTCACGTGTGTTTCTAGATGCGTGAGAATTGGATCCCGGACCACCACATGACATAAACGTTAAAATGCTTTCATGGTTCATAGCAAATTATATCATTTTACGATTATTGCTGGCCGCTAAAACGACAAGAACTCTTGAATGAGCTACTTTATAAACAGTTGTTTCCTAAAGTATACATATATTAGATGCATTTTAGAAAGATAGGAAAATCTTATGTATTTTTCGTCCTATATGAGTCAAATTTGTTGCAAGTACTACTTTGCATCATTTTCACTTCAAAATTACTTTTGAAACTAATTGGGATGCACCTAAATGAATAGAGATGCATCTAATTTAAGTCGACGCATCTCAAATATGTGGTTATAGTTATTTCTCATCCTTCTCATTATAAGTTTTCTTCTCACTGGATCCTTACCAGTCGATAACAATATGTGGCTGACTAAACGCTGTGATTATAGCAAGTAACGAAGCAGACCTTGGCCAAGGGAATTCAGATATATATTATTAGTTTAATGCCAACTACATGGACTGTTCCTTGTCAACTGAAACACAACTTTGCTATATTGTCATACAATTGACCAAATATATGGAATCTTCTTGCTAGTTGCTAAATTATATCAGTTTGCTTTACTTTACACAAAACAATCTCAAATAAACCATGAACTATAAAAGGGTTATGTGCTTTCATTATATGGTCCATCAACACGCTACTAATTCACATGCAATTTTGTTCACTAAACTTTGTATTTCCTGTTAGATAAGTCAGTCACTGTTGGTTACAAATGATATAGCATGTAAATGATAGTATAATATTTGAAAATAAAGAAGCAAGAAGACAAAAGAATTGACTCAATGTCACCTGAAGGGGCCACACAAATCGACGTTGAGGCCACTGATAGTGAAATGACAAGACCGGCCTGCCGGCCTACCGTACAACGGAGGCTAATGTAAAGGTTTAATTTTGGGAAGTGATTGTCACACGCCAAAACTTTATTTGGATACTCCATTGTATGCAGTAGCAGACAGTTGTACTTAAAGTATAATGTGATTTAATTGCTTGTATAGTGAGTGTCACAATAATTTTTTGAGTGTGCCAATTAATTCTCATAATTGTGTAGTTTTTTTTTTCTATTTTTTTTTTTTTTTTTTTTTTTTTTTTTTAAACTTTTGAAGTTCGAACTTTATGTGTATTTACTCATGTGTAAAATGACTCACCCTTATATTTTGTAGCCACTATATTGATAGTGAAAGGTAAAATGGTCATTCTACATAAACAAAAAATACACACAAAAGTCAAAATCAAAAGTTTAGGGTATATAACCAATATAAATATTATAATTTCATATTTTCCCAACACATACTTTAAAGTTATTGTGTTTATGCACTCAAAATCTGTGTTTTGGAAAAATATGAAATTATAATGTTGAAGTTGAGTAAATAAGAAATTTTTTCATTAGAAAAAGTGATATTCCTAAATTATTATCTAAGAAAAGAAAAGTTTTTGAGTAAAGAATTATATATTTTTTTTAGGGCTAATTACTTTAAAAATTATCATACTTGCCATTGTATCTTTTTATATGTAATATATTAAATTTTTTGCTTATCTTTGTACTAAACTAACATTTTTGTCTTTATGTGTTTAATGAAAATGTATGACGACCATTTTACCCATCCAAATTATTTCGTATAATAATACTTATTTTGTTGTTATATTTTAATATTATACTGTAACAACTTTTTGTATAATATTCCTTAAAAATATATTTACTTATAGGGTATCTGTCGCCGCAACGAGTACTGAATATGCTAATACATTAAAGTAGCTTAAGATGTGAGTTTAATGCTACACTTATAGAATAGATTATGCATATGAATTTAAGTCATTAAGAATCCATTTAAGACATGAAACTCAAGTTACAGAATAGAAGATTATCATCCTTATAAGTTATAAATTAATCGTAATTCGAAACTCCGTATATGCACGAGATTATCATTATGAAAGTGTATATCAACAACTCATATAGGTTATTTTTTAGTAGTTTACTATTTATGGTTATAAACGGTGTATAGGGACATTATTAAACAAGTGGTAATATATTAGGAAGTTACCGCGAAAGAAGATTTTCAAGCCAGGCCTGGATACATGTCAAAGATAGCACGTTTGTCGAGTAATTAGAAGCGGCCGTCTATACTCAACTATTACACAAACTCATAATGACACGGTACTATAATGTACAATCCTACTTTTGTAAACCACCAAATGCGACCACACAATTTTACCCTAAAAAATTTGCTATAAAAAATTTGCGACCACAAACTTTTACCCTAACAAATGGTTACCATCTGTTTGCATTATTCTAAGATAATCTTTATCAATAATTTATTACAACCCAATCTATCAATAAAATATTATTTTTCTTTCCTCCACCTACACAAGCAATACATACAAGCAATTTATATTTTTTTTACCATTTATCAACAACCTACACAACCAATACATACAAGCAATCTATATTTTTTTTTTACCATTTATCAACAACCCAAACTCTTAATAATAAAATACAAAATATTAAAATTTAAAAAAGAAAAAAGAAAAGAGATAAAAAACTAGCCACGAGATTGCAAATTGTGGGTTGGTGACCCAGGATTGTAGAACGAATAGATTGGCAACCTTATTTTCTTTCATTTGTGCACTTCAAATAAAATATTAATATGTTTTTGTTTTGTCTCATCCAATCGGTTGTAGATTTCCACCGATAAACATAGCCTAACAAGCTAGCCGGCCACTATCTACCAGCAGGTGAATTTCTTCGGTCTCATTTGCTACATGTGCATGCATCATGCATACCACATTGTTTGCCTTCTACAGTTCCAGTATCAGGTCTACACAAAAAGTTAGCAGTAATGAGTCACATGTAGATATAGTAGCGATTTTATGGTTCAAGATAGACTCCAAAATACGAAGCAACATGGTGGTGCTCGCTAGCTGATGCTTTTGACACAGGGCATATATATGCTATATATTCTAGTTGGGGTTGATGTATATTTATGTTAGTATCCTTTTGCTTTCTATTGTAAATTGTTTGTTGCTCATGCTGTCCTCCTACAGCCCGACCAAAAGAGTTTTAATAAAATAAGAAAAAACAATACTATTAAAGCTGCGCGTTGGTTGGATAGTTATAAATTAGAAACCACCACTAGTTCTGATTTTATACACAGATTGTAAATTAATTTAAAAAGTCGTTAGGTTTGTATTAATTAACAAAAAGTGTTTGTTACATTTAATATGTCTGCTGTCAATAAAAAAATAATAAAATAAAATAACTATTTCAATTTAAAATTCACTTTTAAGTAGTAAATATATATGTTATGCCTTAGATGTTTTGTTTTCATATACTTACATTCTGCATCGGATTTGATCCAGCATTCTCTTCTAGATTTGGTTTCAGTACCCCCATTGTATATGGGACGCGACACCTTTGCTTTGGTAAAGTTGCTGTTTGTGAAATCCTTCCATAGGTTTTGAGATTCTTGTGAAATAGCTATGGCTTCCGTATAGACCCTGTGTAGGATCTGCAAATGTTTCAATAAATATTAAGTAGGATACTAAACAAAAATTTACACATGCTTTTCTTGTTTTCAGAAAACCGAACAAAACATTAGATTACCAGAACCAGCAGTCTAAAAAATATATACCATGAGTTATGTGAAGAGAAACTATAGATATATATACCTTGTGCAGTTTTTCATCAGTTAAGTCCAAATTGATGGTTCCTACTGAATTAACTAATGTAGAGTGCTTAGAGGAATGGTGGAACATTCTTTTTTTCCGTATCTTTTTCAGTATGTTCGAATAGTATTCAGTCTTCATTTCTATTATTGTGCTACTTATAGATTCAGCTTTTACCTCTGTCGTGTTGGTTTTCTGAAAGAGCTCCCAAAGTGATTCTCTATGCTCCTTCATGATCATACTTGTTTTTGGCCCTCCAACTTCTGAACCGAAGACTTCATGTTGAAGTGGATCAATGATTGCTTCGTGTTCATTATTTGCGGCCTCTTCTAGAATCTTGCTACCACCTCTAGTTGCACTCACATGTCTGCTTTTTCCGGAACAGGTCAATAGCCCCTTCTCCAACTTCTCTTTGACAAGCTTTAGTTCGTCATCTGTATCAGTTTCTTCTTTTATCATTTTCTCAACATACGTGCCAAAGTTTGGTGTTGCTAGATCAGTGATAAGTAGATCTGTTTCGAGAGCTTGTATCGTTTGAAATCCGTCAAAAAGCAGTTCACCATCCGCACTTGCTTCACGTATGCATGTAAATGAGTTTGGGAGCTGGTTGTTGTCTCTTTGGGCTTTGCTAGATGACTTGAAAGAATAGCATGATTTTGCATAGCGTAGTAGGTTGTTGGATAATGGCCTTTCTGTTAGACACATAAATTAAATGATACAGGAATGAGTTATAAGTCTGACAAATATTTTTGTCAGAAAGGTAGACAAGATGCAAAATTTACCTGAAGCAAACTCTTTCAGATATTCATTGTCGGTCTGCTTGAACTTGTTATGCAATTGTCCTAGAAACTGCAATGGGACAGAAAATCATGAGTAAAAGTTTAAGCACTAGTATACTTATAAATTTTATGCGAATAAAAGCACACCTTCATAGTTTTAGGCAGATGGCTTAATGCGCTTTAATATGAATAAAGAAAGAATATAAAGCTACCTTTTGGAAACTGATGAGTTTTTCGGACTCTTTATAGATGTTTTGAAGGTCCGGTTCTTGGCAGAGTAATAGCCACGTAGTTGAAATAATTACCATTTGACTAGATATTTTTGAAGACATATACAATAGATATTTGTCACCTAAAAATTAGGCTGAGTGAGTAAACTCTTAATAAAGATGAGTTACCCCAAGAATTTTCATTTAATTTATAGTAAATGATACAAGTATGTGGATTGTAAACTGGACTTGGGCTCGTCCAGACCCATTATAATCCAATATAATGACCCAAAGTCAGCCTAGTCTTTGTGTGGCCCAACAACAAGTAATGAATAGGTCTTCTGCACGTCTATTCTGTTCCGTTTTGTTTGGAAGAGTAGAGAAGTGGTCTTCAAATAAGGAGGAGGAATACCTAGTCTTTCTCCCACTATCAATTCTGTTATTATGTATTCAGTAGTATAAATAGGAAGTAGACGCATGTTTATGGTTATCAGTTCAAGCATTGTAATTTCCCTATTAATCATAGTATCTTCTTCCATTATAAATCTCACCATTCTTATTCATACTTATTCACTTTATATCAGAAACCATACATACTTGATCCTTATAACCCAACAAGTGGTATCAGAGCTTGTGTTAGTGTATGGTCAAGTGCATGCCAAAAACAACCATGGTAGCAAGCTCATCGTCTTCAACTCATGATGAAGTTCAAGGGACCGGAAAGGAGGGTACTGTTACTCTTCGTTATACAATGCTCACAAAGACGAATTACTCTGTGTGGGCAGTTAAAATGCGGGTGAATTTGCAAGCACAAGGAGTGTGGGATGCAACTCAACGCGATGAAGTTGAAGAACGACAAGATCGGATGGCTTTAGCAGCCATTTATCAAGCGATTCCAGAAGATGTGCTACTGTTGTTAGCCAATAAGGATACGGCTAAGGAAGCGTGGGAGACACTTCGCACTATGCACATGGGAGCAGAACGGGTAAAGGAGGCTAAAGTACAAATCTTGAGAAGCGACTTCGAGGTGATCCGTATGAAAGACAATGAATCAGTGGATGATTTCGCGATGAGATTGAATACCATTGTGACGGGTATTCGATCTCTAGGTGACACGATCGAGGAGATTACGGTGGTGAAGAAGTTTCTTCGGGCTGTTCCGATACGGTTTATGCAAATCGTAACGTCGATTGAACAATTTGGGGACTTAAAGAACATGACAGTGGAAGAGGTAGTGGGTCGTCTTAAGACCCACGAAGAGAGACTCCGAGGTTATGGAGATCAAAAGGGAGAACAATCACTGTTGCTCACTCATGCCGAGTGGTCATCACGTTCCAAGAAAGCTGACGAGAAGGACTCGTCGAACTCTTCAAGAGGGAGAGGAGGTTCTGGTAGCCGAGGTCGGGGACGAGGACGAGGCCGAGGCCGGGGACGTGGTCGTGGTCGAGGTGATGGCCATGATTTCAAAATAAACTAGAATGATAAGAAGCATGGCCAGAAAGAAAAAAGCAAGATAAAATGTTTTGCTTTTGATGAGTTTGGTCATTATGCGTCTGAATGCCTGAAAAAGAAGCAAGCTGAAGAAGCGAACCTTACTCAAACTGTTGATGAAGAACCCACATTAATGATGGCAATTTGTGAAGAACATGTACCTGCTGAATTGTTTCTACAGGAGAAGATAACAGTGAACCTTCTTGCATCAGGGGAACTTCGGGTTTAGTCAGATGTGTGGTATCTCGACAATGGTGCTAGCAACCACATGGCAGGAGATCATTCAAAGTTCCACGAGCTAGACGAAAGTGTTTCGGGTCGAGTCAAGTTTGGAGATGGTTCGACAGTAGCTATTATGGGGAAAGGATCGATTTTATTCGATTGCAAAAATGGTGATCAACGACTCCTTAATGAGGTATATTTATTCCAAGCTTAAAAAGTAACATCATTAGTCTTGGGCGAATGACGGAAGTAGGGTATCGAGTTGAATTAGATGGGAATTTGTTAAGGATGTTTGACAGGAACAAAATTCTTACGCTAAGGGTGAAAAGATCTCCGGGTCATTTATATAAAACCTTTTTAAAGACGGGTCACCCGACTTGTCTTCTTACAACGCAAGAAGAACCTGCTTGGTTATGGCATTCAAGACTCGGGCATGTGAACCTTTACTCACTAAGAAGATTGGTTGAAAAGAATATGGCATCAGGTGTCCCTATGATTACTCACGCAAATCAGGTGTGTGAAGGGTGTGTCCTAGCAAAGCAAACCCGAATCCCATTCCCTGAACAAGCGGTGTTTCGGGCTATAAAACCCCTCGAGCTTGTACATGCTGATTTGTGTGGTCCGATCACACCCACGATTGTTGGAGGGAGTAAGTATTTTCTGCTTTTGGTTGATGACTTTAGCAGGTGGTCATGGGTGTATATGCTTTCTGGAAAGTTTGAAGCTTTTGATGCATTTAAACGGTACAAGAAGATGGTTGAAGAGAGCTCAAGTTATAAAGTAAAAACACCTCGTACTGACCGTGGGGGAGAGTTTACATCAAAAGAATTTGCAAAGTTCTGTGAAGAAAATAGTATTGCAAGGCATTTGACAGCCCCTTATTCGCCCCAACAAAACGGAGTTGTGGAGAGACGAAACCGAACTGTAATGGAGATGGCAAGGAGCCTTCTCAAAGGAAGAAATGTACCAGGAGAGCTCTGGGGTGAAGCCGTTAGACACGCGGTCTATCTTCTCAACCGTTTACCATCAAAGTCACTTCCCAACATCACTCCGTATGAAGCTTGGTATGGTAAAAACCGAATCTTGAACATTTAAGGACTTTTGGTTGTGTTGCATTTGCTAAATGTACAGCTGGTCATTCAAAAAAACTTGACGATCAGAGCAAAAAGATGGTGTACTTTGGAGTTGAAGATGGAACGAAAGGAAATCGTTTTTATGATCCACAAGACAAGAAGCTGCAGGTTAGTAGTGATGTTACTTTTGATGAAAAAGAAAGTTGGAGTTGGACTAAATATGAGAAGGAACAAGTTACAGCAGCCAACACTTTCACTATAATCAGTCCACAACACGTAACACCATTAGAAACTCCAAAAAACAGCCCCGAAATCACACATAATCAACCAGAAAATCCCGAATTTGAAACTGTGTTCTCGGGACAGCCTTATCCTAAAGATGAGCAAGCTGATTCAGACCCACATATTGCAGCCATTGACCCCTTTTCCTCGCCCTCCTCACATTCAAGTAACTCCCCAAATGCCACTGGACCCAAAGGGTACCGTTCCTTAAACGACATTTATGCTAGAACTTATGAAATAACACTCGAACCCTATGAACTGACGTTGGCTGAAATAGATCAGCTCTCAACATTTGAAGAAGCAGTGGCACATAAGGTATGGCGTGAAGCTATGCAAGCTGAGTTGGACGCGATCGAAAAGAACAATACGTGGCAGCTTACTAGCCTGCCTCCGGGTCATAAAGCAATCGGTTTGAAGTGGGTCTATAAGGTGAGGAAAGACAGCATGGGAAATGTGGTTAAGTATAAAGCACACCTTGTTGCGAAAGGGTGTGTGCAAAAACAGGTGGTTGATTTTGAAGAGGTTTTCGCACCTGTAGCTAGACTCGACACCATAAGGCTTATTCTTGCCTTAGCAGCTCAACATGGGTGGAGTGTTCACCATTTAGATGTCAAGTCAACCTTCCTCAATGGAGATCTCGAGGAGGAGGTTTATGTCACTAAACCAGAAGGGTACGTCAAGAAGTGTCAAAGTGATAAAGTGCTGAAACTTTTCAAAGCTCTTTAAGGTTTACGACAAGCACCTCGAGCTTGGAATGTGCATTTAGATAAAACCATGAAAGGGCTGTGTTTTTTGAAAAGTTCTCAAGACCCCGCCGTTTACACCAGAAACTCTAAAGGTAAAACTCTCATTGTAGGAGTTTATGTTGATGACTTAATTATTGCCGGGTCATACACACAGGACATTATCGAATTCAAGGAGCAAATGAAGAATGAATTCGAAATGAGTGACCTGGGATTATTGGCTTATTACCTTGGAATTGAAGTTTCGCAAAAGAAGTGGGGAATAGCTTTGCGACAAACATGTTATGCAAAGAAGATTTTGGAGTAGTTTGGAATGCAATATTGCAAGCCGAAAAAAAGTCCCATGGAACCTAAGTTGAAGGTCGACAACGATGAAGGTGGTGAAGAGATCGACTCTACTGAATATAGGCGATTGGTTGGATGCTTAAGGTACTTAACTCACACTCGTCCAGAATTGTCGTATTCTGTAGGGATAGCAAGCCGTTTTATGGAAAAACCAACAACTTTGCACTTTCAAGTTGTGAAACGCATTCTGAGGTACATTAGAGGCACTCTTGATTACGGGCTTAATTATGAGAAAGGATCAGAATTCAAAGACTTAGTCGGGTTCACTGATAGTGATCATGGTGGTGATGCGGTCAGTGGTAAAAGTACGAGTGGCATGATTTTCTACCATGGAAGGAATGTAATTACATGGCAATCTCTCAAGCAAAAGATGGTTGATTTATCTTCTTGTGAAGCTGAGTTTATGGCAGCAACATCAGCAGCATGTCAGGCTATCTGGCTTCCAAATCTCATGAAGGAACTAACGGGACAACACTTTGAGCCAATCACTTTGTTTGTTGACAACAAATCAGCAATTGCCTTGATGAAGAATCCTGTTTTTCATGGAAGAAGTAAGCACATTAACATTCGTTATCACTTCATAAGGGAGTGTGTTGAACAAGGAAAGATCATAGTGGAACATGTTAACTCAAAAGATCAGCGAGCATATTTATTCACTAAGGCATTGGCACTAGTGAAGTTCATTGAAATGCGAAGCAAACTCGGTTTGACCGACACCGAGCTTGGTCCAGTTTAGGGGGGAGATTGTTGATTGTAAACTAGACTTGGGCTGGTCCAGACCCATTATAATCCAAGATAATGACACAAAGTCAGCCTAGTCTTTGTGTGGCCCAACAACAAGTAATTAATATGTCTTCTGCACGTTTATTCAGTTCCGTTTTGTTTGGAAGAGTAGAGAAGTGGTCTTCAAATAAGGAGGAGGAATAACTAGTCTTTCTCCTACTATCAATTCCGTTATTATGTATTCAATAGTATAAATTGGAAGTAGACGCATGTTTATGGTTATCAATTCAAGCATAGTAATTTCCCTATTAATCAAAGTATCTTCTTCCATTATAAATCTCACCATTCTTATTCATACTTGTTCACTGTATATCAGAAACCATACATACTTGATCCTTATAACCCAACAAAGTAGTGTATATTTTTCCGAGAATGTGGCATGTCATATATTCACAGAAATATCACACCTTACTCACGAGTTGTGTTTCAGCATGCATCTATATGTTGATTTTCAGTTTTTCAATGCAACACTGTTTGTATTTAACGTACCACATTTTTGCACTTGGTGTAATTTTTATCTGGGTCATATTCACATTAGTAGCCCTATAGCTCTGTCATTTGCTATATCTAGTTTTCGTCCGTAAAACTTTGTTCTAATTTCGTAAATCCTATAAATAGTTCCTGAATAGTGATGGTGTAGGAAAGAGTCAGTCACAGCATAGCAGCAGAAAGCATAATGGTTGCTATGTTGGAAACACGAGGGCCTTTTAGGCTTATATTTTATGAAGAGAGGAATACTTAGTGAGCTTTTACAATGGAACTTTATTACTTAAGCTTTGCTTCCTTCTCCTACAAATGCATCACCTTAACACCTATTTATACTACTCCATAGAATATTCTAGAGACGAGATATTTCCTTGGATACTCTACTATGATCTAGATACTTCTTGTATCATCTTGATCATTTCTAATACATCATCATCCTTATCTAATCATCTAATTCTAGAAAACTCTACTATATATTTCTATCATATTCTAGATACTTCTAGTAGTTATCATCTACTACAATATTCTAAACACTTATATAGATATCATTCTACAACATTCTAGAAGTTTCTTGATCACGGGCTTTGGCTTTTATGGATAGTCCAATCTTTATTGGAATAAATCAAGTTTACGATCCAACACCCCCCCCCCCTTTAAACTTGATTTACCAACTTCAAGCATCATTTGTTGTCTTGAGAAGTCTTTCTCATTGAGCGGTTTGGTGAAGATTTCTGCAACTTGATCTTCGGACCTCGTATGTATCACTCAAACATCCTTTTTTGCAATGCATTCTCGAATAAAGTGATAACGACTGTTGATATGCTTACTTCGATCATGGTAGACTGGATTTTTAGCCAATTCAATGGCCGAATTGTTATACACGTAGATCTCAGTCGCATCTTCTTGTTCCATGTGAAGCTCCTTTAGCATACTTCTTAGCCAAATTGCGTGGCAAACACATGATGTTGCAGCTATGTACTCCGCTTCACAACTAGACAAGGTAACAATAGGTTGCTTCTTTGAAGACCATGTAAAGGCATTGTTACCCAAGAAGAATAGAAATCCAGTTGTACTTCTTCCGCCGTCTTTGTTTCCAGCCCAGTCACTATCGCTATATCCAACCAGCTTGAAGTCTTCACATGTTGAATAAAACATACTATAATCTACAGTACCTTTGATATAACGAAGAATTCTCTTCGCAATCTCCAAATGGTTTGTTGTTGGCTCTTCCATGAAATGACTAATCAATCCAACCGCAAAGAGAATGTTGGGTCTTGTATATGTCAAATAGCACAAACTTTCAATGAGACTCTTGAATAGAGTTGAGTCTACTGCTTCTCCTCCGTCATACTTAGAAGGATTTGCCTTATGTCCTATGGGGGTGCCAACGGGATTACATTTCCCCATGCCAAATTTCTTTAATATCTCCTTGGCATATCCTTTTTGACATATGAAAATTCCTTCATTCATTTGCTTTACTTCAATGCCAAGATAATAAGACATAAGTCCTATGTCTGTCATCTCGAATTCTCCCGTCACTGACTTCTTGAGCTCATCAATCATACTCTGAGAGTTTCCTGTCAAGATCAACTCATCCACATACAAGCAAAGAAGTAATATACTTCCATTTCCAAATTTCACGTAAAGTGCATATTCACTTAGGCATTTAGTAAAACCATGTTCTTGGAAATACTTGTCAATTCTAGTATTCTAAGCACGTGGTGCCTGCTTTAGACCATATAAGGCTTTCTTCAACCTTAGCACTTTACCTTCGTTCCCTTTGGCAACATATCCTTCCGGTTTCTCCACATAAACTTCTTCTTCGAGAAGTCCATTTAGAAATGCAGACTTCACATCCATTTGGTGGATTTTCCAACTATGTTGAGCAGTAATAGCAATAATCATTCTAATAGTTTCTAAACGAGCAACAGGAGAAAATACCTCTTCATAGTCGATCACATGCTTCTGCTTCTAACCTTTTACCACAAGTCTTGCCTTGTACTTATCTACTTCGCCTTTGGCATTTCTCTTGACCTTGTATACCCACTTGACTCCAATAGCTTTTTGGCCTTTCAGAAGGGTTATTAACTCCCACGTATCATTCTTCACTATTGACTTTATCTCCTCGTTCATGGCTTGTCTCCATTTTTTACTTTTCATAGCCTCCTCAAAAACTAAAGGTTCACAATCAGCATATATACAAAGAAGGGGTATCTCGTCAGTTACCTCGTAGAGCTCCTGCAAACTTCTTGTCTTTTGTTCTCCTTCACTTGAACTTGAAGGTGAGTCTTGGGTTGGATTTGGACTTTGAGGTTGATGGACTTCTTCACTTGATTCACCCGTCTCTTCTTCATCAGTCATAGGAAGAAAGTCATACCATTCATTTTCTTTAATGCTCCAATCCCATGCTTCTTCTTCATCGAACTCCACGTCTCTACTCACTACCACCTTCATTGTGATTAGATTATCGAGCTTATAACCTTTCGACTGCTTGTCGTAGCCAACGAACACATGCTTCTGACTTCTATCATCAAGCTTGGATCGCCTTTAGCTTGGAACGTGAACATACGATATGCTTCTGAATACCCTTAGGTGAGAGACGGTAGGCTTCATCCCATTCCATGCTTCTTGTGGAGTCTTGTTATCTAAACTCTTTGACGGACACCAATTTAATAGATATACCGCACAATCAACCGCTTCAGCCCAAAATTCCATTGGCATCTTCTTACTTTTTAACATTCTTTTGACCATATTGAGAATGGTTCTATTCTTTGTCTCTACCACCCCATTTTGTTGTGGGGAGTAAGTAGCCGTTATAAATCTCTGGATCCCATTATCCGCACAAAAATTGTTAAATTCTTTCGATAAAAATTCTCCACCTCTATCGGATCTCATGGCTTTAATTTTTAAACCTTTCTCCTTTTCTACCATAGCTTCAAAAGCTTGGGATTTTTCTTTTAGAAAATATACCCAAGTTTTTCTTGAAAAGTCATCAATAAAAAGCATGAAGTAAAGATTCTTACCATGATAGGGTGGAGTAGTGGGACAGTACAAATCCATGTGAATTAGTTGTAGAGGCTCCTTAGCTCTTGATGTTGCTTCTTTTGAAAATGAACTTCTAGCATGCTTCCCAAGAAGGCATCTTTCACACACTTTATTGGGATGATCAATTTGATCTAACCCTTTCACCATTCTCTTTGCGGATAGTAACTTTAAGTCACCAAAATTTTAGTGCCCGTACCTCATGTGCCAAAGCTACGAATGATCCTTCAAACAGCTCTTTAAGCATTTAGCTTCATCATGTTGAATGTTTAGAAGGAACATTCAGTTTTCAGTCATTGGCACTGTTGCTATGAGCTTTCCTTCGGGGATTTCTTATTATAGCACTACGATCTTTGAAATGAATATCGTAGTTTTTCTCTAAAGGTTGTCCCACACTTAAAATGTTACTTTTAAGATTGGGCACATTGTATACGTCCGAAATATATTGGTGACTTCCATCTTTAGCTCGCATAAGTATCTTACCTTTTCCTTTCACCGGTGCCTTTGATTCGTCTCCAAAGGTGACGTTACCTTGACTTTTCTCCATCTCCACGAACAAGTCTTCTTCACCCGTCATATGGTTACTTGCAGCGGAATCTATATGCAATGGCTCTATCCTCTCTTCTTATTTGTCATGTCTTGCCATTAGCAAGGTAAGCTCATCTTTGTCTTCTACCTCTACAAGATTTGCTTTTTCTTCCACTTGTCTTGAGCTACTACACTCATTGGCATAATGACCATATTTGCAACAATTGTAACATTGTATATGAGGTTTACCTCCTCTTTGAGATTGAAAGCCTCTCCTACGACCTCTTCGATATGAAAACCATTGGTTTTCATCTTCTTTGTTGAAATCTTCTCTTCCTCTTCCTCGTCCTCGACCTTGGAAACCACCACGACCCCGAAAAGTACCGCATCCTTGTCCTTGCTCCTTGCCTTGTAGAAAGCTCTTTTTTCTTTCTTTGAAAGAGTCCTTTAAGTATAAAGCTTGCTCCAAGGGTTATTTCCTCCTTCTTTTCTTCAACTTCTCTTCATGGGCTTGTAAAGATCCTATTAGTTGATCAATGGTCATAGAGTCTATGTCTTTTGACTCCTCTATGGCCACGGTAATGTAATCAAAGCTTGTTGGCAAAGATCAAAGAATCTTTTCTATAACCCTTGTGTCACTCAAGCTATCACCATTTCTCTTCATTTCTTTTGAAATGGTCAAGACACTAGTGAAATAATCCGAAATGGTTTCGGATTCCTCCATTTGGAGCTTTTTGAACTCTCCTATAAGAGTTTGAAGACGCACCTTTTTCACCTTGTCAATTCCTTTGAAAGCATTTTGAATGATCTCCTACGCTTTCTTAGAAGTGGTTGCATTTGCAACTTTCTCAAACATCGCATAATCAAGATATTGATAGATGAGTGTAAGAGCAATTTGATCCTTCTTTCTTGCCTTTTGCAACTCTACCCTTTGGGCAGCATTCAACGAACTTTCATCATTAACTTTCTCAACACCTTTCTCAACTATCTCCCATACATCATGTGAAGCAAGTAACGCCTTCATTCGAATGCACCAACTACCATAGTTGTCTTTGATAAGACGAGGAAATTGGAACAAGTTCATTGCACTTGACATCTTGATCTTTTATCTCTGATACCACTTTGTTGGAAACACGAGGGCCTTTTAGGCTTATATTATATGAAGAGAGGAATACTTAGAGAGCTTTTACAAGGAACTTTATTACTTAAGCTTTGCTTCCTTCTCCTATAAATGCATCACCCTAACACCTATTTATACTACTCCATGAAATATTCTAGAGACGAGATATTTCCATTTATACTCTACTATGATCTAGATACTTCTTGTATCATCCTGATCATTCTTAATACATCATCATCCTTATCTAATCATGTAATTATAGAAAACTCATACTAGATACTTATAGTAGTTATCATCTACTACAATATTCTAAACACTTCTATAGATACTATTCTACAACATTCTAGAAGTTTCTTGATCACGGGCTTTGGCTTTTATGGATAGTCCAATCTTTATTGGACTAAATCAAGTTTACGATCCAACATGCTACAGGAGGATAGGTCCTTGTAGTGCATTTTCTACCTGAAAGGAAGCTTGACTGTTAAGTTTATAGTTTTGACTTGCAGCAGATCTTATTTCCTTGGCTAAGAAAAGGTAAATAACTTATTTCAACTTTACTAATTTGTTGGTGTAAGTGACAATGTGTCTTGCTAATCCTTCTTCTGAACATTAGGATGAGTGACTAAACTCTTAATAACGATGAGTCATCCCAAGAATTTCACCTAATTTCTAGTTTTCGAGGAAAAGTTTGAGTTCCAACATAGGCTGATGTGGCTGCTGAAGAAGTGGTTTATTTTATCTCGTCTTTGTAGCATCACGGGGCCAACTTTCCTTTGGCATTTTTTCTAATAGGAACACGTAAACACGCATCTTATAGCAGGAATAAGACGTATGAGTTCTTCTTAGCTTATTAAACACGTAAACATATATGACAACTATGAACATGATTAATATATCTTCATATTTACATAGATATGTATACTTGTATATTCTCCCCCTTATTTCACATTCTTACGGATATAAACTATGATTTCAGTTTTTCGTGGTTATTGCTCATCATATTCTTCGATTGCTTAACATTGTAGACACACTTCAGCGTTCCACTATATCTAAATTTCTAATCAAATATTAAATTTGAAATAATTGTACACATTTTAGGGACAAGGATACTGTTGTTCAGAGAGTATTGCTTGGCTGCAAGCGGTGTGGACATTAGCAGAGAAGGTAAACTTCCGAACACTTAGCTATTTAACATCACTGTGTATCCATGGGTGACTATTCTAGACGCACTATATGATAATGTTTTAGTCTATTTGATTATTAAACAGATGTGCTTCTTAATGAGAATTCGTACCCTAAAACACTATATAAAACTGTACAAAGTGCAGCTTTAAAAATTGTCATTTTTTAAAGTAACCTCATGTTGATTTTTGATCATGAAACCTTAGCATCAGAAGTTTAGGCCTGTATAATGTGTCACATACCCCTTATTAGTTCTCTGTATCTGATAAATGCATATATAGTTAGTTAACTTAGACTGTTGTGTATTAATCAGTCAGGTAATATATGAATTATGATTATGAAACAAAACGTAACCTTAAAACTAGTCAAAAACTATCTGAAAAGTACCACGAAATGAGATTATCATACTGATTTAAAAGTCCTGTTGCGAACCTTAATATCCTCTTGAGATTAGTGCTCATGTTTATGGTTTAGAATCTGCGTCGAAATTTCATTTTTACAACATAGTTCATAAACAGAAGTTAGTTTCGGCATTAGATATTTTTGTTTAACTTCTACGTAGACCCTCTATTTACATGACATAAACGTTAAAATGCTTTCATGGTCCCTAGCAAATTATATAATTTTACTATTATTGTTGGCCGCTAAAACGACAAGAACTCTTGAATGAGCTACCTTATAAACAGTTGTTTCCTAAAGTATCACTAAAACCCAAACACTAGAGATTTGGCCTTTTCCTGATAACCAACACTAATGAATTCACTGAATTCTGTACAATTTGATGACGAACCCTTGTGAATTATAATGCTGGAAAGTCTTGATGTATCCTCCATAACTCAACCATATGTCGATAACATACTTAGGATCAAATAAGAAGGACTCTTAAAATAAAAAGGATAAGAAATAACTATAATCACATATTAGAGATGCATCGACTTGAATTAGATGCATCCCTAATCTTTTAGATGCACTCTAATATATTTTTTAGCTAAAAATTAGATGCATATACATATATTAGATGCATTTTAGAAATATAGGAAAATCCTATGGGTTAAATTTGTTGCAAGTACTACTTTGCATCATTTTCACTTCAAAATTACTTTTGAAACTAATTGGGATGCACCTAAATGAATAGAGATGCATATAATTCAAGTCGACGCATCTCAAATATGTGGTTATAGTTATTTCTCATCCTTCTCATTATAAGTTTTCTTCTCACTAGATCCTTACCCGTCGATAACAATATGCGGCTGACTAAACGCTGTGATAATAGCAAGTAGCGAAGCAGACCTTGGCCAAGGGAATTCAGATATATATTATTAGTTTAATGCCAACTACATGGACTGTTCCTTGTCAACTGAAACACAACTTTTCTATATTGTCATACAATTGACCAAATATATGGAATCTTCTTACTAGTTGCTAAATTATATCAGTTTGCTTTACTTTACACAAAACAATCTCAAATAAACCATGAACTATAAAAGGGTTATGTGCTTTCATTATATGGTCCATCAACACGCTACTAATTCACATGCAATGTTGTTCACTAAACTTTGTATTTCCTGTTAGATAAGTCAGTCACTGTTGGTTACAAATGATATAGCATGTAAATGATAGTATAATATTTGAAAATAAAGAAGCAAGAGGACAAAAGAATTGACTCAATGTCACCTGAAGGGGCCACACAAATCGACGTTGAGGCCACTGATAGTGAAATGACAAGACCGGCCTGCCGGCCTACCGTACAACGGAGGCTAATGTAAAGGTTTAATTTTGGGAAGTGATTGTCACACGCCAAAACTTTATTTGGACGCTGATGAGGCGAAAAATGATCCGTTTTTAGGGGGTCATTTAAGCCCGAATCCGACTTTATTTGATCAAATATTGCCCTAAATCGTTCCTTTTGTGATTTTAGGTGTTTGGAGAGTGAATTCTGGAAAAGAAGCTATTTTGGACGTTTTTGGAGCATAAAAGTGAAGAAAACGGCAAAGTACCAAAATTCCATGCTCAAAATACAAGGTGACGGCGTCAAGACCACCATCTTGACGGCGTCAGACATGTGGAATTAAACACCGAAGGTGGTGACGGCGTCAGAAGGATTCGTGACGGCGTCAAAGTGGCAAAATCAATATACCGTGGGTGGTGACGGCGTCACATAGGCCGTCATAAGTGGATCAAGGCCGTCCGAGGAAGTATATGGCGGCGAGGTGACGGCGTCAGAAGTTACTCTTGACGCCGTCAGACTGTTTTTCCTATATATAGTTTTCTAGTTTTTTCACTAAAAAAGGAGAAGTTTTGGTGAAACCCTAAAGACGATTTTGGTGCCTCTTTTACAGGTTTTTCAAGGGTTCCAAACCCTTGAGACCTTGCATTGTAATTGAGATAAGTGTACTTTCAATTCAATCAATATGTCTATGTGTTGGTTGTTTATCTCTTGTTCTTGTCTCAATTCTACTATGCTAGGCTAGATCTCTCTTGTGTTTGCTTAGATCTAATGAAACCTAGATGTTGATTATGTGTTGATTACTTGTCTATTCTTGTTTTGAATGAATGATTTTATATGTTAGGCTTAAGAAAACTGGCAGATCTCCAAATGGTAACATGCTTGAACGTCTTAAGAAACATGAACCGAGGCATACTAGGTCTTTATTGGTTGTATTTAATGCATGAGCCACTGTTTACAATCCCTATAGTTGTGCTGGGTCATGGTGTAGGAGGAGATAAGAGCTCATAGAGTTGGGGAGTTATGTATGCCACCCCACGAATGGTATTAAGGAATACAATCCGTCATTCATACAAGTGTAACAAGTAATTAACATGTAAAAGATATCTAGGGAGTAATGAAGTCTAAGTAAACACAATTTCTCCAACCACTGCTCACAACCTTAGTATAATTTAGTTTAATTTCATTTTCATTATTTTAATAGCTTTGGGTTAGTTGATTAGCAACTAATTCCGCCCACTCCTTCAAAACCAGAGATTTTACTTGCTTTCATAAAAATATAAAAACACAAAAATAATCATCCCTCACCTTTAGAACTATTAATTAGGTTTTCTAATCCTAGCGACACTATTCCTAAGCTGAACGATCAATCCTCCGATACTTGTCACTATACTATACTACAACGATCAGGTACACTGCCTGGTGGGGGTTGTAAGCTTCTCGAGATCCCTCGAGAGGTAAAGCAAGGTGCGATTCCCACGCATCAAGTTTTTGGCGCCGCAGCCCGGGGAATAGTTATTGTCTAGGTTAGGATTTCTTTTTATTAGGTCTACTTGCTAGATTCCTTTCTAGTAAGATTTTTATTTTTTTTAGGTCTTCTTTAGTCTATCTTATTTCTTTGTGTTCTTTGTTCGTAAACAATTTCGATGGATAACAATAACATTGATCGCTCGATTCCTGTTATTCGTGTTTTTCGTCGTAGGATTTTCCAAATGCCCGCTCCACTTCCTTTAGCAGAAAATGAGAACCCACCTAACCTGTCACCCAACCACCACTTTGACAATAATTCTGAGTTAGAAGAGTCTGATCATGATGATGACCATAGGGCTAGTCCTTTTTACTATTCAGACTCCGATGAGGATCTTGATGATGGTGATGTGATTAATGAGGATAGAATGGAAGAAGAAGTAAACCCTCTTAGGTATGTCGACCCTAGAACTAGGATTGAGTGTGATAGTTCATTTAACATGCAATTCCCTTGTAAGATGGGATTTAAAAGCTTTAACGGCTATCTCAACTCATCTCTTCCAATGAACATAATCTCACGTAATGAATACAATAAAATCATGGTAGATGAGTTGGAATACAAAGGAGAAAACATTGTGGCTAGGGCTATACCATTGCATGTGTTTGTAGGGAGTTTGGTTTATCTTGTTGAGTTCATGGTTATGGAGAATCTAGGAGAATTTATTGATGATAAATTGACCCAAGTTGTGTTTGGAAAACCTTTCAAACGGTTGACCAACCTTGATGAAAAACTCATAGAAGGGTTAATTACATTCTCGGGTGGGGATGAAGAATTTGTCTATCAAATGCCCCGCACACACCCTAGGTTCAAGGATTTCTCCATGGAAAAGTGTAGTAGGTATCCGCCTATGGAAATGCTAAGTGAGAATGATAAGAGAAAAGGACTTAAGTACACGTATGAAAAGAATAAAAGATATTATCGCGGGTGCTTAGAGTTAGGAGACGAATATAAGAAAGATGAGGCGACTATTAGATGGCTCACACTTGGTTACGTGAGCATAAGCGATACACGTTAACCCATGACTTTGTGTCTAGCTACAAGACTCGTAAATAAAGAAAAGCGCTTCTTGGGAGGCAACCCATGCTTTGTGTGATTTTATTTGTTTGATTGTTATTTGCTTCCGTATGCATGCTTTGTTTTTATTGTTGGTTGATCATGTTTCTCAATTAAAATGTAAAATACTTTATTATGTTGTTTAGCCTAGTCTTAACTTCAACCTAAAGGTATTTTTGCAAAAGATAAGTGTAAGGGGAAACCCCAAATATGTTTTTAAGAAACAAACCGATCATGATTCTCCACAATATTTAATGAACATGTATATTCGTATTTGTTAGAGTCAAATGCTTGTATTGAGTCATAATGAAGTTTTGCAGGATTTTCCAGGAAGTAGGACAAAGTTTTTCCAGAAATTTTTCGGAAACTTAACATAAGAATTTCTGCAGGTCCATTCTGACGGCGTCAGGGTATTGCTCTTGACGGCGTCAGGAGTTAAAATCTGGAAATTTTACCGGTTTTGTTTTTCTAACGGAGTCTTATGATTTTTGTGGATTATTAAGTTTTATAATCTCCAGGAAATCTGCAAACTTCATTCCACAAGCATTATATCTTACTTTGTTTTCTAGGATTTAGTAACTTATATAGGATGCTGCCGATTTTACGCGAGGTTGCCTTGTCTACTTTTGTCAGGATTTACAGGTTATTTGTGACAAGAAGATGATTTATATTCTGGAAGGGAAGCTTTGATTGTTCGTTTTCTTGGAAGAAGATTTAACCTGGCCAACCTAAAATCCATACCGAGCGAATCAGGGGAGTATTTGATTTCATTCTCTTTACTTTTTAACTTTTACATTCTTTACTTGAACATTGGGGACAATGTTCATCTTAAGTGTAAGGGGAGGGTAAAAAGATGATACCTTACATATGCACTTTCGCTTGAGTTTGTTTTGTTTGATAGTAGATGTGTAATAAAACTATGAGAAATACTTGTTAGTGCAATTTTAGCGCCAAATTTAAAATTTTTTACAACATTTAGGAGTGAAACTTTAGCCATAGCAAGCGTCTCATGGATAGGAGGTTGTATGACTAGCACATAACCGTATATTCAGAAAAATTTTCCACCCAAAAATGTGAGGTTCGCCTTTAGATTTGATAGGAAAAGCATTTATTATTAGTGCTTATGAGTGTACCGGTAGCATTTAGATTCTAGAACTTGCGTTAGTGATGCATCCCGAGACCGCTAGTGAGACTACATTCGTGTAGTAGGATTTACTACATGATAAGAGGCATTAGGATCACCCTTGTGTTAACCCCGTATTATAATTACTTGACCATTTAAGTCATATTACTTGGCTAGTTAAGTCAACTAATTTTTCCCACACCCTTAGCGTTGTACTCATTTTTAGTACACGATACCCCTAGTACACCCCTCCGAGCCTATCTTTTCGTTTCTAACTTTAAGCATTTTACTTAAAGGAAGAATTTGTTACACCCCACTTAAATGTACACCCAAATCGCCTTAGCCTTTCGTGTATGCGCTCATTTTTAGTGCATTATTGTTATTTGTTAAACCCTAAGTTAACTTTCTAATTGATTACATGGTTGCTAAGTCGAGTCATATCCTTGTACATATTGTTTTGGGACGATTGGGACTCATGGGTAAGTACTTATTTTATGGAGTAATGGGGAAGAACATCAATTATTACCCCCATATGTACGTTAATCTTAAAAGTGCTCCAAGTGTTTTGATTTTCTTAATTCGAGTCATTAGATTAGTTAATTGTAAAGTATGTAAAGATTCAAGTGTAAGGGGAACGTTCATACCCCTATGATGTATTATTTTGGATGGTAGGGTAAGAGTGTATGCAAAAAAAAAAAAAAAAAAAAAATAGAAAAGAGAAAAAGAGAAAAACCATACGGACTACCATCCTTTTTCATTCTATGTTTATTTTATGTTTTTGTTATTTTTTATTTATTAGCTTAAGTCGAGTCTAGTCTTGGCTTAGCAATGCCATCTTGTACATGTAATTAACCGAGATTGTTAACTCGCCACCAGTAAAACTTCCTTTATCCAACAAAACCGTGTAATTCATATCCCTACACCTAACGTTATAACCTTTTAAAAGACCTCTTTGATAGTTTATCCTAGGTGCTTACGCCATGTGGTGGAGGTTTGATCCTTTCCCAAGCCTATGGTAATCTATTTTGCTATGACAGGTAGTGAGAGATATCTTCCATTTCTATAATGTTATATTACTTTATTACACCCGAGAGATGTGAGTATCTAAACACTATTTGTGAGGTGCTTGTGTATGACCTCCGTGCTTGTCTATTGGTCTTTAGTGGAATGATTATTTGTTGTAATTACTTTTATATTAGTGTTAAATGACCCCTAACTTGTCTTTTGAGTAGAATAAAAGCTCATTTGCTTGAGGACAAGCAAATCTCAAGTGTAAGGGTATATGATGAGGCGAAAAATGATCCGTTTTTAGGGGGTCATTTAAGCCCGAATCCGAGTTTATTTGATCAAATATTGCCCTAAATCGTTCCTTTTGTGATTTTAGGTGTTTGGAGAGTGAATTCTGGAAAAGAAGCTATTTTGGACGTTTTTGGAGCATAAAAGTGAAGAAAACGGCAAAGTACCAAAATTCCATGCTCAAAATACAAGGTGACGGCGTCAAGACCACCATCTTGACGGCGTCAGACATGTGGAATTAAACACCGAAGGTGGTGACGGCGTCAGAAGGATTCGTGACGGCGTCAAAGTGGCAAAATCAATATACCGTGGGTGGTGACGGCGTCACATAGGCCGTCATAAGTGGATCAAGGCCGTCCGAGGAAGTATATGGCGGCGAGGTGACGACGTCAGAAGTTACTCTTGACGCCGTCAGACTGTTTTTCCTATATATAGTTTTCTAGTTTTTTCATTAAAAAAGGAGAAGTTTTGGTGAAACCCTAAAGACGATTTTGGTGCCTCTTTTACAGGTTTTTCAAGGGTTCCAAACCCTTGAGACCTTGCATTGTAATTGAGATAAGTGTACTTTCAATTCAATCAATATGTCTATGTGTTGGTTGTTTATCTCTTGTTCTTGTCTCAATTCTACTATGCTAGGCTAGATCTCTCTTGTGTTTGCTTAGATCTAATGAAACCTAGATGTTGATTATGTGTTGATTACTTGTCTATTCTTGTTTTGAATGAATGATTTTATATGTTAGGCTTAAGAAAACTGGCAGATCTCCAAATGGTAACATGCTTGAACGTCTTAAGAAACATGAACCGAGGCATACTAGGTCTTTATTGGTTGTATTTAATGCATGAGCCACTGTTTACAATCCCTATAGTTGTGCTGGGTCATGGTGTAGGAGGAGATAAGAGCTCATAGAGTTGGGGAGTTATGTATGCCACCCCACGAATGGTATTAAGGAATACAATCCGTCATTCATACAAGTGTAACAAGTAATTAACATGTAAAAGATATCTAAGGAGTAATGAAGTCTAAGTAAACACAATTTCTCCAACCACTGCTCACAACCTTAGTATAATTTAGTTTAATTTCATTTTCATTATTTTAATAGCTTTGGGTTAGTTGATTAGCAACTAATTCCGCCCACTCCTTCAAAACCAGAGATTTTACTTGCTTTCATAAAAATATAAAAACACAAAAATAATCATCCCTCACCTTTAGAACTATTAATTAGGTTTTCTAATCCTAGCGACATTATTCCTAAGCTGAACGATCAATCCCCCGGTACTTGTCACTATACTATACTACAACGATCAGGTACACTGCCTGGTGGGGGTTGTAAGCTTCTCGAGATCCCTCGAGAGGTAAAGCAAGGTGCGATTCCCACGCATCAGACACTCCATTGTATGCAGTAGCAGACAGTTGTACTTAAAGTATAATGTGATTTAACTGCTTGTATAGTGAGTGTCACAATAATTTTTTGAGTGTGCCAATTAATTCTCATAATTTTTTTTTTTTTTTTTTTTTTTTTTTTTTTTTTTTTTTTTTTTAACTTTTGAAGTTCGAACTTTATGTGTATTTACCATGTGTAAAATGACTTACCCTTCTATTTTGTAGCCACTCTATTGATAGTGAAATGTAAAATGGTCATTCTACATAAACAAAAAAATACACACAAAAGTCAAAATCAAAACTTTAGGGTATATAACCAATATAAATATTATAATTTTATATTTTCCCAACACATGCTTTAAAGTTATTGTGTTTATGCACTCAAAATCTGTGTTTTGGAAAAATATGAAATTATAATGTTGAAGTTGAGTAAATAAGAAATTTTTTCATTAGAAAAAAGTGATATTCCTAAATAATTATCTAAGAAAACAAAAGTCTTTGAGTAAAGAATTATATATTTTTTTGGGGCTAATTACTTTAAAAATTATCATACTTGCCATTGTATCTTTTTATATGTAATATATTAAAATTTTTGCTTATCTTTGTACTAAACTAACATTTTTGTCTTTATGTGTTTAATGAAAATGTATGACGACCATTTTACCCATCCAAATTATTTCGTATAATAATACTTATTTTGTTGTTATATTTTAATATTATAGTGTAACAACTTTTTGTATAATATTCCTTAAAAATATATTTACTTATAGGGTATCTGTCGCCGCAACGAGTACTGAATATGCTAATACATTAAAGTAGCTTAAGATGTGAGTTTAATGCTACACTTATAGAATAGATTATGCATATGAATTTAAGTCAGTAAGAATCCATTTAAGACATGAAACTCAAGTTATAGAATAGAAGATTATCATCCTTATAAGTTATAAATTAATCGTAATTCGAAACTCCGTATATGCACGAGATTATCATTATGAAAGTGTATATCAACAACTCATATAGGTTATTTTTTAGTAGTTTACTATTTATGGTTATAAACGGTGTACAGGGACATTAATTAACTAGTGGTAATATATTAGGAAGTTACCGCGAAAGAAGATTTTCAAGCCAGGCCCGGATACATGTCAAAGATAGCACGTTTGTCGAATAATTAGAAGCGGCCGTCTATACTCAACTATTACACAAACTCATAATGACACGGTACTATAATGTACAATCCTACTTTTGTAAACCACCAAATGCGACCACACAATTTTACCCTAAAAAATTTGCTATAAAAAATTTGCGACCACAAAATTTTACCCTAA
The DNA here is from genome assembly GCA_030686995.1 of Artemisia argyi. NCBI lineage: Eukaryota > Viridiplantae > Streptophyta > Magnoliopsida > Asterales > Asteraceae > Artemisia > Artemisia argyi. The sequence goes on along the minus strand of CM060682.1, from coordinate 209,690,048 downwards.
CAAATTGTTACCATCTGTTTGCATTATTGTAAGATAATCTTTATCAACAATTTATTACAATCCAATCTTTCAATAAAATATTATTTTCTCTTTCCTCCACTCACACAACCAATACATACAAGCAATCTACATTTTTTTTTACCATTTATCAACAACCGAAACAATTAATAATATAAAGTACTAAATATTAAAATTTAAAAAAGAAAAAAGAAAAGAGATAAAAAACTAGCCACTAGATTGCAAATTGTGGGTTGGTGACCCAGGATTGCAGCAGAACGAACAGATTGGCAACCTCATTTTCTTTCATTTGTGCACTTCAAATAAAATATTAATATGTTTTTGTTTTGTCTCATCCAATCGGTTGTAGATTTCAACCGATAAACATAGCCTAACAAGCTAGCCGGCCACTATCTACCAGCAGGTGAATTTCTTCGGTCTCATTTGCTACATGTGCATGCATCATGCATACCACATTGTTTGCCTTCTACAGTTCCAGTATCAGGTCTACACAAAAAGTTAGCAGTAATGAGTCACATGTAGATATAGTAGCGATTTTATGGTTCAAGATAGACTCCAAAATACGAAGCAACATGGTGGTGCTCGCTAGCTGATGCTTTTGACACAGGGCATATATATGCTATATATTCTAGTTGCGGGTTGATGTATATTTATGTTAGTATCCTTTTGCTTTCTATCGTAAAATGTTTGTTGCTCATGCAGTCCTCCTACACCCCGACCAAAAGATTGTTAATAAAATAAGAAAAAACAATAATGAAATTCAAAAGGACGACGAAAAGGCCTTGATACCAGCTGCGCGTTGGTTGGATGGTTATAAATTAGAAACCACCACTAGTTCTGATTTTATACACAGATTGTAAATTAATTTAAAAAGTCGCTAGGTTTGTATTAATTAACAAAAAGTGTTTGTTACATTTTATACGTATGCTGTCAATACAAAAAAATAAAAATAAAATAACTATTTCAATTTAATATTCACTTTTAAGTAGTAAATATATATGTTATGCCTTAGATGTTTTGTTTTCATATACTTACATTCTGCATCTGATTTGATCCAGCATTCTCTTCTAGATTTGGTATCAGTACCCCCATTGTATATGGGACGCGACACCTTTGCTTTGGTAAAGTTGATGTTTGTGAAATCCTTCCATAGGTTTTGAGATTCTTGTGAAATAGCTATGGCTTCCGTATAGACCCTGTGTAGGATCTGCAAATGTTTCAATAAATATTAAGTAGGATACTAAACAAAAATTTACACATGCTTTTCTTGTTTTCAGAAAACCGAACAAAACATTAGATTACACTAGTACAATCGACGCTTTTCCCGGCGACTTTTTTATGACGTTCCCGTCGACATGTCCACGGCATTATCTGTTGCCGTGGACATGTCGACGGGAACATATCGACGGCTGTGCCTCGTCGGGAACAGCGTTCCCGTCGACAATCGCCGTCGACATTGTGGGTCCCACATCATTTTCCAGTCAAACGAATTTGTTGTCCGTCAAATTGTTCCCGTCGACATGTCGACGGGAAAATAATACTAATTAACATTTTAATTAACAAATAATAATTACGTTTTATATAATGCCGGCGACATGTCCACGGCATTTTAAAATTAAAAATATTGTTTTTTTAATTATGCCGGCGACATGTCCACGGCAAAATTAAATAATCAATATTTTCCATTTACGGTGCCGTCGACATGTCGACGGCATCACTGAGGTATCCTGCTAACAGCAGGCTGCAAAACCAGCAATTTTCCAGATTTTTTTTCGGATTTTCCGGATAAAATCTACCAAAACCTGTGACAACCAGAACCTGTAATAGCACCTATAACCACTTAATATCAACATGTCCTAAACGTATAACTCGCCATCAGCTAAAACACTTACAAATTATCGATAAACAACCTCAAAATGCATTAAAACATATAAAGTCTACAAAACGGGGTGTGGTAATATCTAAACCTAGCTGCCATATCCACAAATGTTTCAATATCCGCGATGTTCAAGTCGCCAAAAGGTTAAACTACAAAATACTAAGATAAGGGTCACGAAAATATTGTTTCAACCATAAGTACAACACAAAATAACCCAAGTATATGATTGTAAAGCTTCTATAAGGACCTCCGTGGTTCTTGTCTCCAGTTTATAGGATTTTTCCACTTCCGCAAGTGCTACGATTCCATCCTGAAAATATAATAACATATACATTTATCAAGAAGATAAATCTCAATATATACACAGTCATAACAATTGCTTGAAAAACAAATAGTATTACTACCTCAACTATATCCAAGTCTATCAAGCATGTTGTTTGCTTCAAGGAACTAAGTAGAGGAGTAGCTGCCGTGATACATGAAATAGATATATATCCAACCGTTCGTCTGTAGCTCTTGGATTCCTTCAGTTTAAAAAAGACAGCCTCCAATTGCTCCTTATACTTATCAACATCTTCTTCAAGACTCGAGTGATCACCATCGTCAACTTTGTTCACTGTTTTCCTTTCCAAGTTAGACAATTCAAACGCAAACTAACATTTAACCAATATATCTACTTCTATATATAACGCAAAGATTCTAATTCTAATTCTACTCCTACGTACTCAACTAATTTTTTCAACTAATCGATTCGCAAACTAACTAAACGCAACATATTTACTCCGCTGGAAAACTAATTTTTTCAACTAATCAATCCACAACTAACTAACTAACTAATAACATATTTGCATATATTAACTAATTTAACAAACTGTCTCGGCTGAAACGATCAAACAGTTAGCCGAAACATAACTAACTAACTAAACTAATTTAACTAGTTTAACATATATCTTGGGCTGTACACAAAAAGTTGTCGTCGACATGTCGTCGGGATACCAAAAGTTAAAAAAAAAAGGACCACATTACCTCTGTCTCGGCTTCACCCTCGGCTCTCACTCTTGGCTTCACCCTCGGCTTCACAGGCTGTTAACAAAAAAATAAATAAATAAATAAATAAATAATAATAATAATAATAATAATAATAATAATAATAATAATAATAATAATAATAAATCAAAAAATTAACAATTAAAACGAGGTACATTACTATACCTATGTCTTGGCTCGGCTCTCACCCTCGGCTCTCGCTTTCGGCTGTATCAAAAAAAAAAAAAAAAAAAACAACAAAAAAACAAAAATCAGAAAATTAACAATTATAAATTAACAATTAACATTTAATAATTAACCTAACAAATGGTAGTGGCGGTGGAGCTCAATAATTGGTAGTGCGGTGGAGTACAAGTGGTAGTGGCGGTGGAGAATGTGGTGGTTGTGGTGGTGGAGTACAAGTGGTAGTGGCGGTGGTACAAGTGGTGGTTGTGGTGTTGGTTTCGCCGGGGAAGAGATGGAGATAGATCGATTGTTTTTTTTCTTTCTAAGTTGTAACATTAATAATTGACCAGATCTGGTTTTGTTTATACTTTTTATATTCCCGTCGACATGTCGACGGGAATATGAAGTTATTTTTTTTTTTACTTTTTCGTTTATCGTTTGGCGGGACGTATGAAATTTTCGTGAAATTTTTGGCGGTTTCATTCCCGGCGACATGTCCACGCCATTTATAAAATTAAAAATTAAAAATTAAAAATTAAAAATTAAATACTTTAATTTAAAATTAATTACTTTTATTTAATTAAATACTTTTATAAACTTGAAAAACTATTAATGGATGAGTCGAGATGCTACGGTTATACACGAGATGTTAAACGAACGAGCCGAGATGTTATGGTTATACACGATATGTTAAACGAATGAGCCGAGATGCTATGGTTATACATGAGATGTTAAACGGATGAGTCGAGATGCTATGGTTATACACGAGATGTTAAACGAACAAGCCGAGATGATATGGTTGTACACGAGATGTTAAACGAACGAGCCGAGATTATATCGTTATACATGAGATGTTAAACGGATGAGTCGAGATGCTACGGTTATACACGAGATGTTAAACGAACGAGCCGAGATGCTATGGTTATACACGATATGTTAAACGAATGAGCCGAGATGCTATGGTTATACATGAGATGTTAAACGGATGAGTCGAGATGCTATGGTTATACACGAGATGTTAAACGAACGAGCCGAGATGATATGGTTGTACATGAGATGTTAAACGAACGAGCCGAGATGCTATGGTTATACACGAGATGTTAAACGAACGAGCCGAGATGATATGGTTGTACACGAGATGTTAAACGAACGAGCCGAGATGATATGGTTATACATGAGATGTTAAACGGATGAGTCGAGATGATATGGTTGTACACGAGATGTTAAACGAACGAGCCGAGATTATATCGTTATACATGAGATGTTAAACGGATGAGTCGAGATGCTACGGTTATACACGAGATGTTAAACGAACGAGTCGAGATGCTATGGTTATGCACGATATGTTAAACGAATGAGCCGAGATGCTATGGTTATACATGAGATGTTAAACGGATGAGTCGAGATGCTACGGTTATACACGAGATGTTAAACGAACGAGCCGAGATGATATGGTTGTACATGAGATGTTAAACCAATGAGCCGAGATGCTATGGTTATACACGAGATGTTAAACGAATGAGCCGAGGTGATATGGTTATACACGAGATGTTAAACGAACGAGCCGAGATGATATGGTTATACACGAGATGTTAAACGAACATACCCAATCCAGCAAGAGCGATTTGTTAGAATATATATATAAGTAAAAAAAAAAAAAAAAAAAAAAAAAAAAAAAAAAAAAAAAGAAAAAAATTGGGAGATAATCCCGTGGACATGTCGCCGGGAAAAACAGGCATGAAAAAGAACGCGGGAAAAATCCCGCCATGTATATTGGCCACTAATTTAGCATATTTATTTTTGCTTTATAATCCCGTCGACATGTCGACGGGAATGTTAAACCAAACACGTAATTAACGCTAATCACACGTTAAGTACGTACTAATTCGTTATTAATATTGTACCGTCGACATGTCGACGGGATTATAAAGGCGGGATAATTTCGCGCCCAAGGTTTGACAATTATTGAGGTTGAATAGTTTGACCATTATATTCCCGTCGACATGTCGACGGGATAATATGAAACCAAAAAATTCAACGCAGCCTGGCTCGGTCAAGCGTGTTTTTTGTCGTTTTGTGCGTTATGCCGTCGACATTGTGTCGACGGGATCGTCTTCGTCGCCTGTTCTCCTATTTCTTGTAGTGTTACCAGAATCAGCAGTCTAAAAAATATATACCATGAGTTATATGAAGAGAAACAATAGATATATATACCTTGTGCAGTTTTTCATCAGTTAAGTCCAAATTGACGGTTCCTACTGAATTAGCTAATGTAGAGCGCTAAGAGGAATGGTAGAACATTCTTTTTTTCCATATCTTTTTCAGTATGTTCGAATAGTATTCTGTTTTCTTTTCTATTATTGCGCTACTTATAGATTCAGCTTTTTCCTCTGTCGTGTTGGTTTTCTGAAACAGCTCCCAAAGTGATTCTCTATGCTCCTTCATGATCATACTTGTTTTTGGCCCTCCAACTTCTGAACTGAAGACTTCATGCTGAAGTGGATCAATGATTGCTTCGTGTTCATTATTTGCGGCCTCTTCTAGAATCTTGCTACCACCTCTAGTTGCACTCACATGTCTGCTTTTTCCGGAACAGGTCAATAGCCCCTTCTCCAACTTCTCTTTGACAAGCTTTAGTTCGTCATCTGTATCAGTTTCTTCTTTTATCATTTTCTCAACATACGTGCCAAAGTTTGGTGTTGCTAGATCAGTGATAAGTAGATCTGTTTTGAGAGCCTGTATCTTTTGAAATCCATCAAAAAGCAGTTCACCATCCGCACTTGCTTCACGTATGCATGTAAATGAGTTTGGCAGCTGGTTGTTGTCTCTTCGGGCTTTGCTAGATGACTTGAAAGAATAGCATGATTTTGCATAGCGTAGTAGGTTGTTGGATAATGGCCTTTCTGTAAGACACATAAATTAAATGATACAGGAATGAGTAATAAATCTGACAAATATTTTTGTCAGAAAGGTGGACAAGATGCAAAATTTACCTGAAGCAAACTCTTTCAGATATTCATTGTCGGTCTGCTTGAACTTGTTATGCAATTGTCCTAGAAACTGCAATGGGACAGAAAATCATGAGTAAAAGTTTAAGCACTAATATACTTATAAATTTTATGCAAATAAAAGCACACCTTCATAGTTTTAGGCAGATGGCTTAATTCGCTTTAATATGAATAAAGAAAGAATATAAAGCTACCTTATGGAAACTGATGAGTTTTTAGGACTCTTTATAGATGTTTTGAAGGTCCGGTTCTTGGCAGAGTAATAGCCACGTAGTTGAAATAATTACCATTTGACTAGATATTTTTGAAGACATATACAGTTGATATTTGTCACCTAAAAATTAGGCTGAGTGAGTAAACTCTTAATAAAGATGAGTTACCCCAAGAATTTTCATTTAATTTATAGTAAATGATACAAGTAATGTATATTTTTCCGAGAATGTGGCATGTCATATATTCACAGAAACATCACACCTTACTCACGAGTTGTGTTTCAGCATGCATCTATATGTTGATTTTCAGTTTTTCAATGCAACACTGTTTGTATTTAACGTACCACATTTTTGCACTTGGAGTAATTTTTATCTGGGTCATATTCACATTAGTAGCCCTATAGCTCTGTCATTTGATATATCTAGTTTTCGTCCGTAAAACTTTGTTCTAATTTCGTGAATCCTGTAAATAGTTCCTGAATAGTGATGGTGTAGGAAAGAATCAGTCACAGCATAACAGCGGAAAGCATAATGGTTGCTATGTTGGAAACACGAGGGCCTTTTAGGCTTATATTTTATGAAGAGAGGAATACTTAGTGAGCTTTTACAATGAAACTTTATTACTTAAGCTTTGCTTCCTTCTCCTACAAATGCATCACCCTAACATCTATTTATACTACTCCATAGAATATTCTAGAGATGAGATATTTCTATGGATACTCTACTATGATCTAGATACTTCTTGTATCATCTTGATCATTCCTAATACATCATCATCCTTATCTAATCATCTAATTCTAGAAAACTCTACTATATATTTTTATCATATTCTAGATACTTCTAGTAGTTATCATCTACTACAATATTCTAAACACTTCTATAGATACCATTCTACAACATTCTAGAAGCTTCTTGATCACGGGCTTTGACTTTTATGGATAGTCTAATCTTTATTGGACTTAATCAAGTTTACGATCCAACACCCCCCTTTAAACTTGATTTACCGACTCCAAGCATCATTCGTTGTCTTGAGAAGTCTTTCTCGTTGAGCGGCTTGGTGAAGATTTCTGCAACTTGATCTTCGGACCTCGTATGTATCACTCAAACATCCTTTCTTGCAATGCATTCTCGAATAAAGTGATAACAAGTGTTGATATGCTTACTTCGATCATGGTAGACTGGATTTTTAGCTAATTCAATGGCCGAATAGTTATCCACGTTGATCTCAGTCACATGTTCTTGTTCCATGTGAAGCTCCTTTAGCATACTTCTTAGCCAAATTGCGTGGCAAACACATGATATTGTAGCTACGTACTCCGCTTCACAACTAGACATGGTAACAATAGGTTGCTTCTTTCAAGACCATGTAAAGGCATTGTTACCCAAGAAGAAAAGAAATCCAGTTGTACTTCTTCCGTCGTCTTTGTTTCCAGCCCAGTCACTATCGCTATATCCAACCAGCTTGAAGTCTTCACATGTTGAATAAAACATACTATAATCTACAGTACCTTTGATATAACGAAGAATCCTCTTCGCAATCTCCAAATGGTTTGTTGTTGGCTCTTCCATGAAACGACTAATCAATCCAACCGCAAAGAGAATGTCGGGTCTTGTATATTTCAAATAGCGCAAACTTCCAATGAGACTCTTGAATAGAGTTGAGTCTACTGCTTCTCCTCCGTCATACTTAGAAGGCTTTGCCTTATGTTCTATGGGGGTGCCAACGGGATTACATTTCTCGATGCCAAATTTCTTTAATATCTCCTTGGCATATCCTTCTTGACATATGAAAATTCCTTCATTCATTTGCTTTACTTCAATGCCAAGATAATAAGACATAAGTCCTATGTCTGTCATCTCGAATTCTCCCGTCATTGACTTCTTGAGCTCGTCAACCATACTCTGAGAGTTTCCTGTAAAGATCAAATCATCCACGTACAAACAGACAAGTAATATACTTCCATTTCCAAATTTCACGTAAAGTGCATATTCACTTAGGCATTTAGTAAAACCATGTTCTTGGAAATACTTGTCAATTCTAGTATTCTAAGTACGTGGTGCCTGCTTTAGACCATATAAGGCTTTCTTCAACCTTAGCACTTTACCTTCGTGCCCTTTGGCAACATATCCTTCCGGTTGCTCCACATATACTTCTTCTTCGAGAAGTCCATTTAGAAACGCAGACTTCACATCCATTTGGTAGATTTTCCACCAATATTGAGCAATAATAGCAATAATCCTTCTAATAGTTTCTAAACGAGCAACAAGAGCAAATACCACTTCGTAGTCGATCCCATGCTTCTGCTTGTAACCTTTAGCCACAAGTCTTGCCTTGTACTTCTCTACTTCGCCATTGGCATTTCTCTTGACCTTGTATACCCACTTGACTCCAATAGCTTTTTGGCCTTTCAGATTGGTCGTTAACTCCCACGTATCATTCCTCACTATTGACTTTATCTCCTCGTTCATGGCTTGTCTTAATTTTTTACTTTTCATAGCCTCCTCAAAAACTAAAGGTTCACAATCAGCATATAAACAAAGAAGGGGTATCTCGTCAGTTACCTCGTAGAGCTCTTGCAAACTTCTTGTCTTTTGTTCTCCTTCACTTGAACTCGAAGGTAAGTCCTGGGTTGGATTTGGACTTTGAGGTTGATGAACTTCTTCACTTGATTCACCCGTCTCTTCTTCATCAGTCATAGGAAGAAAGTCATACCTTTCATTTTCTTTAATGCTCCAATCCCATGCTTCTTCTTCATCGAACTCCACGTCTCTACTCACTATCACCTTCATTGTGATTAGATTATCGAGCTTATAGCCTTTCGACTGCTTGTCGTAGCCAATGAACACATGCTTCTCACTTCTATCATCAAGCTTGGATCGCCTTTGGCTTGGAACGTGAACATACACTATGGTTCTGAATACCCTTAGGTGAGAGACGGTAGGCTTCATCCCATTCCATGCTTCTTGTGGAGTCTTGTTATCTAAACTCTTTGACGGACACCGATTTAATAGATATACTGCACAATCAACCGCTTCAGCCCAAAACTCCGTTGGCATCTCCTTACTTTTTAACATGCTTTTGACCATATTGAGAATGGTTCTATTCTTTGTCTCCACCACCCCATTTTGTTGTGGGGAGTAAGGAGCCGTTAGAAATCTCTGGATCCCATTATCCTCAAGAAAATTGTTAAATTTTTTCGATAAAAATTCTCCACCTCTATCGGATCTCATGGATTTAATTTTTAAACCTTTCTCCTTTTCTACCATAGCTTTAAATGTCTTAAAAGCTTCAAAAGCTTGGGATTTTTCTTTTAGAAAATATACCCAAGTTTTTCTTGAAAAGTCATCAATAAAAAGCATGAAGTAAAGATTCTTATCATGAGAGGGTGGAGTAATGGGACCGCACAAATCCATGTGAATTAGTTGTAGAGGCTCCTTAGCTCTTGATGATGCTTCTTTTGAAAATGAACTTCTAGCATGCTTCCCAAGAAGGCATCCTTCACACACTTTATTGGGATGATCAATTTGATCTAACCCTTTCACCATTCTCTTTGAGGATAGTAACTTTAAGTCACCAAAATTTAAGTGCCTGTACCTCATGTGCCAAAGCCACGAATGATCCTTCAAACAGCTCTTTAAGCATTTAGCTTCATCATGTTGAATGTTTAGAAGGAACATTCGGTTTTTAGTCATTGGCACTGTTGCTATGAGCTTTCCTTCGGGATTTCTTATTATAGCACTACGATCTTTGAAATGAATATCGTAGTTTTTCTCTAAAGGTTGTCCCACACTTAAAATGTAACTTTTAAGATTGGGCACATTGTATACGTCCGAAATATATTGGTGACTTCCATCTTTAGCTCGCATAAGTATCTTACCTTTTCCTTTCACGGGTGCCTTTGATTCATCTCCAAAGGTGACGTTACCTTGACTTTTCTACATCTCCATGAACAAGTCTTCTTCACCCGTCATATGGTTACTTGCAGCGGAATCTATATGCCATGGCTCTATCATATCTTCTTGTTCGTCATGTCTTACCATTAGCAAGGTAAGCTCATCTTTGTCTTCTACCTCTACAAGATTAGCTTTTTCTTCCACTTGACTTGAGCTACTACACTCATTGGCATAATGACCATATTTGCGACAATTGTAACATTGTATATGAGTCTTACCTCCTCTTTGAGATTGAAAGCCTCTCCCACGACCTCTTCGATATGAAAACCATTGGTTTTCATCTTCTTTGTTATCTTCTGTTGATATAAATAATGTTTGTGAATGTTATTAATATTTCTCAATAAACCTATGTTTTGATAATCACAAAACTTAAATCAAATTAAGTCAAGAATAAGACATAGACAAGTATTTGGTGACAAATATTTACCTCTACATCTTATATCACTCAAGGTATGCATAAACTTAGTAACTTATGCATTACATGATCAAAGGAAATTTTATATTAATACATAACATTATATAAAATGATTTTAACATTTTATATATATTTGTAAATCATTTTTGGTAAAGCTTTATTAAACCACAAAAATATGATTTCAAAATTCCAACCAAAAAGGGCAAATTTTATCCAAAAAAACTTTTCAAACGTTCAGGAGGGCGGCCCCCTTAATTTTACTAGGCGGCCCCCTTAATCATTAAGGGGACCGGCCTATAATTAAGGGGACCGGCACGCTCCCGAACAGTATTTTCTGGCCCTATAAATATTGGATCATTCCACATATTTTTCTTACCTTTTTGCACTATAAACTTTCTGATCCAATCTTCTTCTCTAGATCTAAAATCGTTTGATCATATATTTCATAAGTCTTTGTTTCCAAGTGATCCAAAGCTTCATCCATTCAAGTGCAAGAAGAAGAACACTTTTCTACATCCATCTTATTGTAGTGGTGTTGTGTATAGCTAGTTTCATATAGTACTAGTGATAGTCATTTGTTAAGGTGTTGTGTATATTTGTTGATTGTAGAATCTTGGTGTGTTGTAAACTAGTTTAGTAGTTGTGACTTAGTTGTGCATAGAAGAAGGTGTGAAGATTGACAAGGTGTGAAGACGGTGTGAAGTCTTGAAGAAGGTGTGAAGGTGTGATTAAGGTGTGACGATCACGTGGTGTGATATTTGGTGTGAGATTGGTTCTAGCTACGATTAGAACTCGACATTTAGCTTAGTGTCGTTAACTTGTGTAAGCCAAGGTGTGTAAGGTTTCTCCACCATAAGGAGTTTGTTGACATAGTGAAGAAAACTCTCGAGTGTGGTACTCGGGGAGTGGAGTAGGGCAAGGAAGGTGTCCTTGTAGCCGAACCACTATAAATTCACGTGTTGTGGTTTGATCTTTCTAACTCTATATTTTCTTCATTATATTTCAATACTTTCAATATTAGTTTAGACTTGCTTATATTGGTTGTTGCTTGAACTCACTTAAGGTCGAATCGAAAGTTTTATAACCAACAAAATATTTTGGAAATAAATTTAAAAGGACATAAAACTATTCAACCCCCCCCCCCCCTTCTAGTTTTCCACAATTGGTATCAGGAGCCACGTCTAACAAGATCTTTAAAATATATTGTATTTTAAAACTTGTAACGATCTATGGAATCTGAAAAATATTTAGAAGGGCAATCTATGCAAAGACCACCACTATTTGAAAGTGATGGATTTTTATATTGGAAAAATCGATTCAAAACTTATATGAAGTCAAAAGATCTAGATCTTTAGCATGTTATTACTAATGGTGATTTTTTACCTATTCAAAATAACCCGGAAACTAAGAAAGATGAAATCGTACCTTTTGAAAAACAAAATGATGATTTAAAAAGAAAACTTGCTAAAAATAATGAAGCAAAAATGGTTATTTATAATGCACTACCACGTAAAGAGTACGAAAGGATCTTTATGTGTGAAACCGCAAAAGAAATTTGGAACTCTTTACTAATAACTCACCAAGGTAATAGTCAAGTCAAAGATAATAAGATAGATCTACTTGTTCAACAATACGAGCAATTCACGATTCCGGAAGAGGAATCAATTGACAATGCTTTTGCTAGATTTAACACTATCATCACAAGTTTAAAAGCACTTGATGAGAATTTTTCTAGTAAGAATTTTGTTAGGAAGTTTCTTAGGGCTCTTCATCCAAAATGGCGAGCTAAAGTGACGGCTATTGAAGAATCGAAGAATTTGTTAACTTTGCAACTTGACGAATTAATTGGAAATCTAAAAGTCTACGAAGTCATCATTAAGAAGGACTCCGAAATGGTCAAGGAAAAACGAGAGCAAAGCAAGTCAATCGCCTTGAAAGCTAGAAAGGAATCTAGTATCGAAGATAGCTCATCTTCCGAAAGTGATGACAAAGAATACGCCATGGCCGTAAGAGATTTCAAGAAATTCTTCAAAAGGCGAGGAAGATTCGTAAGACAACCGTATGATGAAAAGAAAACATTTCAAAAGAGTAAAGATGACAAGAACAACAAGGTTGAAAGAAAGTGTTTCAAGTGTGGAGATCCAAATCACCTTATTGGAAAATGTCCAATGATGACAAGAGATCAAAATCAAAGAGCATTTGTTGGAGGTGCTTGGAGTGATAGTGATGATGATGAGAATGAAACGACAAAGGAAGAAAAATGTCTCATGGCGAATACACCAAATGAGGTACGTTCCGAAACCGAATATTTTAGTGATGAAAGTATATCATTAGATGAAAAAGATCTAGATAATGAATATATTAAACTATGCAAATTAGGACAACTAGTAATGACCAAAAACAAATCACTAAAATACATTAACAATCAATTAGAAAGTGAAGTACTTGAACTAAAAATTAAAATACATCAACTAGAAAAAGGTAAAGAAATTTTTGAAGAATGTAAATCATGTCAAGAGCTTAAAGGTGAAAACGAAATACTTAGGGAAGAAATTCGCAAACTTGACAAATTTGAAAATAGTAGTCAATCACTTAGTAAAATAATAAGTATTCAAAGAACATCCGGAGACAAAACCGGCTTAGGATTTAATTCAAATGAGGCTTCAACAAGCGAGATTAAAAATGTAAAATTTGAAAGTGAACTCAACAAACAAAAACCTTTAAAATCTAATCCTAAGTATATACTTATTAATGATAAGAAAATACCTCTTGCCAATGATGAAGAAATTAAAGATTTTTATAAACCGTCTTTAAAGACCGAAGTAGGATCTTCTAAACCCAAAATAAGATCTAAAACTCCACCACCTAGAAAACCAAATAATTCTCATCCTAGGTCTAAAACACCTCAACCAAGAAGAAATCAAAATAGACAAAACTATAATAACAATAGTAATCAAATGTGGAACTACCAACAAAGCTACAATCCTTGGGGCATTCTACCACCTTTCATGCACCCGAGTCAAATGTTAAACATGTTTGGACCAAACAACTTTGGACCAAAAGGACAATGGAGATCAAATGGCTAGACGAACATTCCTTGAGGCAATCTTGGTTTTTCTCTCAACATAGACTTTTTCAAAGTCTATATTTCATCTTGATGATGTTGAAGATTTCTTTTGAAGACCACCGGGTACGCCATTCTTTCACAACTCATTGCCATGCTTAGATAAATATGCATTGTTTGATTTCGTCAATTATTTAGATATAATTTGTTATTGTCTTCTATTTGTTAGAATCACATATATACTTATATATACATATATATACTATTATACGTAATATATTAAATATATATATATATTCACTCGTACATAACCTAGATACGTCATTTGTTGACTTTCTAGAACTCCAAGAAATCGTTCTTTATCGAACCCTTTCTTTCCCCCCTCACGTTATTCTAGTAAGTCCTCTTTTAGGAGACTCATGATGATGAAGGGATATGAGTCAAGTGGACTTTTATGATGCAAGAATGCCTTCGCACGTGAACACTATGGATGAAACAAACTCCTCTCGCCAACTATATCCTATCTCTGCTACTATTCTTCAAATCTCACTCATCAACCCATCTTTCAATCACATTTATACTTATATATATAAACAATATATATATATATATATATATATATATATATATATATATATATATATATATATATATATATATATATATATATATATATATATATATACACTTATTCACATATTTCCGAACACACCTCAAACCCTTCATCAACTTAACACTTTGATCATTTTATCCAAAAATTGTCAAATGTATATTTTAATTAACGAAACGGTAATTAAAAATTGTTAAGAATTTTATCATCGTGCCAATAGACGTTTACGTATTTTTGATATATTATAAATCTAATTATATACGTATAAATATTTTTGTTCTAGAAACGAATTCCGCGAAATTTGGAAAGTTTCAAAGGCGGCCCCCTTAATGATTAAGGGACCGGCTTGTTATCGAGGGCGGTCCCCTTAATGTTTAAGGGGGCCGGCCATCTGACACTTCCAAAATCGTTTTCCTCCTTAATTCCATTTCCAAACACTCCATTTACTCATTCACCTCTTCCCCTATACTGCTGTGAACGAAACTAAACCTCCAAAACCACCAAAATCCTTCACCAAATCACTAATCCGGGGTTATTTCGCAAGGGGCAAACATCAACCAAACATATAACAACATCTTTTGTAAGTTTTCCAACATGCATTTCATCACATTTCATTCGATTTGGTGTCTAATCAATAATTATGCATTTTATTAAAATTCATTTTAATTTGATTTTAAGTGTTATTGAAGCTAGAAATCGAACTACCAAATGCTCCCCATAGGATTAGGATGATGTTTTGCAACTCAAAATTAGTATAACATATCATCTGGTCAAAATCATTAATCGCCCACAAACCCTAGTCGAATTTTATTTTTCAAAAGGCACATTGTTGATATAACTCTTAAAAACCATTTAAAACTTACTACATTACATTGTTTTAACGTCCTAAACAATCAAAACATACTTTTCAATTTATTAGAAAATGGTTCATGAAGACAACATGGGCGTTTGGTTCATGAACAAACTATAACTATATGTAGTTATTTGAAACTTAAAACTTGTTCATAAAACTTGTTAATACTACTAAAATCAATAGACGTCATCAAGATATATAATCAATATATATACTGATGTTTTAGGATGTTTTTATCTAGTAAGGGAGCGTTTGGTTTATCTCAAAAATGATATTTTTGAAAACTAAAATTCGCATTTTAATCTTTTAGACAAACTTATGTTGTGTCAAACTCTTATGGAATGGAAGATATATAATCTAATATATATCTAGCCTTATTTCGAAATGAATTATGATATCATACTCTTCGATATTATATATTCTAAACGAGTTTAAAATCAAAATAAAAGGAACATCATGAAACTACTTCATTGAATATTTTTTTTTGTGT
Source organism: Artemisia argyi (assembly GCA_030686995.1). Lineage (NCBI taxonomy): Eukaryota > Viridiplantae > Streptophyta > Magnoliopsida > Asterales > Asteraceae > Artemisia > Artemisia argyi. The sequence continues at coordinate 209,674,333 of CM060682.1, read as the reverse complement.
CGAAGTAGAATTTCGTTCCACATATAGTGCATATAATTATATAACATATGCATGATAGTTGTTTTTATATTAATTTTATTTTTGTTGTTATATTGTTTAGGTGAAAATGCCTAAGACCACGGTTGGTGATGTCTCCAGAACCAAACAATACATTCCAAATGTCTCTTCTACTCCCGGCATGTCTCCTTCAGTTGCATGTTTCTATCGTCCTATTGAAAATAGAAACATTCACGAAGGACGAATTGTCGATCCATCTTTCTATGAAAATGATCAAACCGAACGAATGTTCACCAATATTCGTTTTGAATGTCTTTTCCAAATCAACGAACCTATCATTCCTCGTTTTATCTTCGACTTCTATAGCCAAGTGACGGTGCAAACCAATCCCTATGGTCATCTCCTCATTTCCTTCATGATTCAAAATCAATTCATCACTCTTACTCTTGCTCAATTTGGGCAAATTCTTAGAATCCCATTCAACGGCCAAGCCGTTTTCTCAAATGAGTGGGATCTTTCCACTCTTGAAAGAAATCGTCCTCAGGATGGCCCTTACTATTCTGAGATTCCTAGTCCTAAAGACATTCGTCGAATGCTTGAACTAGAACGTCGTACGACTAGTCGAGTAATCAAGTCGAAGAATGTCGATATTCATGCCAATCAAATCCTCCTCAAAGAGCTAAGCCAAGATATGAAGAAGTGGGAAGAACTCATTCGAGAGAATGCGTTTGGTACTGGTGGTCACCGTGATCATGTCACGGCGAGCATTGCCCACATGCTTTATTGTGTTATTGCTGAAGAGCAATACAATTTGGCTTATCTTTTTGTTCATCGAATCATGTCCGCCAAAAACACCCAAAATGCCAATCTTCCTTACAGTATGTTTCTCACACGACTTTATCGTTATGTGATGGAACATTACCCACATCTTCAAAGAGACTACTACGTTCATATCCTTCCTACTTTGAACCAACTTACTCGTGTTCGTACTCGCCGTCCTCGTAGTGACAAAGGAAAATCTCGTGTTCCTTTGTATTCTAGGCCTCGTGGTTCTACATCTCATCGTGATGACGATGATGATGAGGAGGAAGACACCTCACGTGTTAGTACTCCATCCCCCATGACCTTTGTTGAAGATCTTTCCGATCTTGATGATACCGAGTATCAAATTCCTCTTCCTCATGAACGTACCGATGAGCTTCTCTTCACTCGTCAAACGTCTATCCTCAATCGTCAACAACAAATGCATGAAGAACTTCGAGGGGGATTCAAATCCGTTGGGAAGATGGTTAGGAAGATGCTTGGAAAGAAAAAGTAGTAGAAGATATTGACGTGTTGCTACTTGTTATTACTTGTTTCTTTTAGACATTTGTATGGTTTGCTATTTGTCCGATTTATTCGGAAATACTTGTGTTAATCTCTTGTGTTATTCGGAATGATGTTTAGACTTTAATTATTATCATGCTTCTATATTAATGTTATGCCATGCTTCTTTTCAATATGGATTATAATATGTTTATTTGCATGCAAAATTTGATTATATATATATGTTTATATATCATCATTCCTAAAGTATGTACTCCTAATAGAGCTTGCTGGAAAAACACACTTGAAAAATCACCAAATTTTGCAAATTTTGGGTTTCTGGTCGTCTGGGAAAACACCAGATGGGCGGCCCCCTTAATTCCCTAGGCGGTCCCCTTAATTATTAAGGGGGCCGGCATACAATTAAGGGGACTGGCCATCTGGAACTGGGTTTACTGTATTCTTTTGCATCTTGTGAATCCTTTCTCTAGTTTCAGCTGCCATTTCCCATTTTGACCCAACTGATTTTAGAATCTCTTTCAACCATTTCAAACATTTACCTAAATCACCCATTTCCATACTATAAATTCCCTCCATTATCACCATTCTTCATCTCATCATTCATCATATCATCATGACTCCTCCAAGCACCTCAAACTCCAAAACCTCCAAGAAACAAAAACTTGTGGTCTTTCCTCCAAAACAACTCTTCATTGACTTAACAAATGAAGACAACATAACCCCATCACCTCCACCAAAATGCTCCTCTCCAAGTGCACCTAATGCACCATCCAAAACACCTTCCATTCATGGAACTTCCTCATCTTCCTTACCCTCAACCTCATCAATCAATGACTACATCAATTCACACTTGTCACCACAAGTATCATCACCACTTCCCACACAAGAACCTATATCCACCCATCTTACAATCTCACTTTCACCAATAACACTACTTGATACTCAACTCTCATCTCCACAAATTACACCACCATACTTTGCCAATCCCGTACCTTGGAGGATGCTTGAATCACATGGTGATACTTGCCTTTGTTGTATCCACAACCGAACCATCATCTTTGGCCTTAAAGATGAAATTCAATATATGTTTTCATATATTGAACATTTGCTTACCAACCCACCACCACCTCCAACTCCACCATCCTCTCCTATAATTCCTCCACCACAATTCTCATCCACTCCTCCACCATCACCATCATGCTCTCCAAATTAAGCATTTGATATGCTTAATAAATAAAGTCTTTGCCACCCCTTTTGCTTGTAAGCTCTATGAAGTCCATGTACTTTTGCATGATGATGTATCTTTCTTGATTAATTGGCTTATGTATTTGCTATTATGTTGTTAGCATATGTACTCGTATTATTGTGTCTTAACACAACCATTGCTCTAATATGAATGTTTCTTTCTTTTCTCATCACCCTATATTTGTGTACATGTATATACTTGTGCTTCTAATATTTTTGTTTTGCAAGCATTCCATAGCTCGTTCTCTTGGTGCCCCCAAACGAGGGGGAGTACACATCAAGGGGGAGTTTCTACCCATCAAAATTTTCACGAATGAAAACTTGTCGGCATAACCTTTTTGATGTTACAAAAAGGGGGAGAAGTACATATAAACTCACTAAAATACTTGTTTAAAAACTAATTTTTGAGTTAATGAGTTTAAGTTTTGTAATCATCAAAAAGGGGGAGATTGTTGATATAAATAATGTTTGTGAATGTTATTAATATTTCTCAATAAACCTATGTTTTGATAATCACAAAACTTAAATCAAATTAAGTCAAGAATAAGACATAAACAAGTATTTGGTGACAAATATTTACCTCTACATCTTATATCACTCAAGGTATGCATAAACTTAGTAACTTATGCATTACATGATCAAAGGAAATTTTATATTAATACATAACATTATATAAAATGATTTTAACATTTTATATATATTTGTAAATCATTTTTGGTAAAGCTTTATTAAACCACAAAAATATGATTTCAAATTTCCAACTAAAAAGGGCAAATTTTATCCAGAAAAACTTTTCAAACGTTCAGGAGGGCGGCCCCCTTAATTTTACTAGGCGGCCCCCTTAATCATTAAGGGGACCAGCCTATAATTAAGGGGACCGGCACGCTCCCGAACAGTATTTTCTGGCCCTATAAATATTGGATCATTCCACATATTTTTCTTACCTTTTTGCACTATAAACTTTCTGATCCAATCTTCTTCTCTAGATCTAAAATCCTTTGATCATATATTTCATAAGTCTTTGTTTCCAAGTGATCCAAAGCTTCATCCATTCAAGTGCAAGAAGAAGAACACTTCTCTACATCCATCTTATTGTAGTGGTGTTGTGTATAGCTAGTTTCATATAGTACTAGTGATAGTCATTTGTTAAGGTGTTGTGTATATTTGTTGATTGTAGAATCTTGGTGTGTTGTAAACTAGTTTAGTAGTTGTGACTTAGTTGTGCATAGAAGAAGGTGTGAAGATTGACAAGGTGTGAAGACGGTGTGAAGTCTTGAAGAAGGTGTGATTAAGGTGTGAAGATCACGTGGTGTGATATTTGGTGTGAGATTGGTTCTAGCTACGATTAGAACTCGACATTTAGCTTAGCGTCGTTAACTTGTGTAAGCCAAGGTGTGTAAGGTTTCTCCACCATAAGGAGTTTGTTGACATAGTGAAGAAAACTCTCGAGTGTGGTACTCGAGGAGTGGAGTAGGGCAAGGAAGGTGTCCTTGTAGCCGAACCACTATAAATTCACGTGTTGTGGTTTGATCTTTCTAACTCTATCTTTTCTTCATTATATTTCAATACTTTCAATATTAGTTTAGACTTGCTTATATTGGTTGTTGCTTGAACTCACTTAAGGTCGAATTGAAAGTTTTTATAACCAACAAAATATTTTGGAAATAAATTTAAAAGGACATAAAACTATTCAACCCCCCCTTCTAGTTTTCCACATCTTCTCTTCCTCTTCCTCGTCCTCGACCTTGGAAACCACCACGACCCCGAAAAGTACCGCGTCCTCGTCCTTGCTCCTTTCCATGTAGAAAGCTCTTTTCTCTTTCTTTGAAAGAGACCTTTGAGTATAAAGCTTGCTCCAAGGGTTCTTTCCTCCTTCTTTTCTACAACTTCTCTTCATTGGCTTGTAAAGATCCTATTAGTTGATCAATGGTCATAAAGTCTATGTCTTTTGACTCCTCTATAGCCACGGCAATGTAATCAAAGCTTGTTGGCAAAGATCGAAGAATCTTTTCTATCACCCTTGTGTCACTCAAGCTTTCACCATTTCTCTTCATATCATTTGAAATGGTCAAGACACTAGTGAAATAATCGGAAATGGTTTCGGATTCCTCCATTTTGAGCTTGTTGAACTCTCCTATAAGAGTTTAAAGACGTACCTTTTTCACCTTGTCAATTCTTTTGAAAGCATTTTGAAGGATCTCCCACGCTTCCTTAGAAGTGGTTGCATTTGCAACTTTCACAAACATCGCATAATCAAGACATTGATAGATGAGTGTAAGAGCACTTTGATCCTTCTTTCTTGCCTTTTGCAACTCTACCCTTTAGGCGGCATTCAACGAACTTTCATCATTAACTTTCTCAACGCCTTTCTCGACTATCTCCCATACATCATGTGACCCGAGTAATGCCTTCATTCGAATGCACCAACTACCATAGTTGTCTTTGGTAAGACGAGGAAATTGGAACAAGTTCATTGCACTTGACATCTCGATCTTCTAGCTCTGATACCACTTTGTTGGAAACACGAGGGCCTTTTAGGCTTATATTATATGAAGAGAGGAATACTTAGAGAGCTTTTACATTGGAACTTTATTACTTAAGCTTTGCTTCCTTCTCCTACAAATGCATCACCCTAACACCTATTTATATTACTCCATGGAATATTTTAGAGACGAGATATTTTCATTTATACTCTACTATGATCTAGATACTTCTTGTATCATATTGATCATTCTTAATACATCATCATCCTTATCTAATCATCTAATTATTGAAAACTCCTACTAGATACTTCTAGTAGTTATCATATACTACAATATTCTAAACACTTCTATAGATACCATTCTACAACTTTCTAGAAGCTTCTTGATCACGGGCTTTGGCTTTTATGGATAGTCCAATCTTTATTGGACTAAATCAAGTTTATGATCCGACATGCTACAGGAGGTCCTTGTAGTGCATTTTCTACCTGAAAGGAAGCTTGACTGTTAAGTTTATAGTTTTGACCTGCAGCAGATCTTATTTCCTTGGCTAAGAAAAGGTAAATAACTTATTTCAACTTTACCAATTTATGGGTGTAAGTGACAATGTGTCTTGCTAATCCTTCTTCTGAACATTAGGCTGAGTGACTAAACTCTTAATAACAATGAGTCATCCCAAGAATTTCACCTAATTTCTAGTTTCGAGGAAAAGTTTGAGTTCCAACATAGGCTGATGTGGCTGCTGAAGAAGCGGTTTATTTTATCTCGTCTTTGTAGCTTATAATAAGTGGTTGAATGGGTTCGGATTATGTTTTCACGAAAAGTGTAAAAAGAAATTAGACATAAATATCTATATTTCTTAGAAAATTTCTCGTAAAATGTCCATGCTTTCTTCCCATTGCTTTTCAAATATTTGCCTTGGAAAACCGACCTGTCTATATCATGTGCCTTTGATGAGTATGCAAATACTCATCATTTTACCACCATTTTGATACGTAAAAATACAAAAAAAAGGCCAAAAACAATATGGATATCCTTGGTTTCGTGTTTTTATGTGTCTCAGGTACAAAGGGATTGAATTCTGGGCGAAATCATGCAATTTTTTAGCGAAAGCATGCAGTTTTGCGCGACTCGGCAACGAGCGGTACATACTATGATATTAAGGCCAGCCCCGAATAGATTTTTGGAAAAAGAATGGAAAAATGACATAACCAAGCACGAGATTGGAAAGAGCACACAAAAAAAATTACAAGACTAATGATAATTTTATTTGGAGCATCGAGGCAAATTTAAAGATTATTTATCTCAAAGGATCGATGAATTAAACATAAAGAACGATGAGGGACCAAATATGTTTAATTCATATGAAGCTTCAAAGAAGAGAAGGACTAAATATGAATAGAGGGGTGAATTTTAACAAATTCATCCAAACTCTTAATTAATTCACAAGAATCTTTGGTGGGCTCCACCATTTGCTCCAATATGAATTTACATGAACGACTTTTGTATTCACTTTTGTGTCAGGGAGGAATGTACCAAGAATAAAAAGAAAGAAAAGTGATTTACTTTTGCTGGACATGTGCGACAAAAATTCATGCATTTTTAATATCTCTTGGTCGGGAGAAGATACGGAAAAGACAGCGAATATGTAATTTCTTGGTCGCGACGTTTCGGCTTATGAGTCAATGTGATATTATTTAGGAGTGCTCTTTTGTAGTATATGGAGGGATTAAACATGTAATATTTGGGTCTATAAAAACCCACCTCCCACACCTCATGGAGGACGTTCTTTTTCTCTTCATTTTTTTAAGTTTTCTCTAGTTTATGTTTAAGCTTTTATTTTAAGTTGTAATCTTTAAATTATCGTTTTAAGCTTTATAAAAGTATTGTCTTGTTTAAATTTTATTTACTTGCAATCTAACTTTCTTTCATCTAATTCTTCTTTATTTCTTCATTAAATCTTCCAAGTTTACAAAGTATTTATAAAAAGGAATGTGAAATAAAGAGTTTCTTATGATAGTGTAGTTGTAAAATATTGTTTTACATATGGTCACACACACTCTTATTCACATCTTTCTTCTTATAAATATATTGTTTTACATTAGTTTGTCTATTTATTTTTCATTATTTCTGTTTAAGTAATTATTCTAGTTTTAATCCTAGTCCGATCCATTCTAGCTTTAATCCTAGTCCGATCTACTCTAGTTAAAATACTGGTCCGATCTATTCTAGTGTTAATGCTAGTCCGATCTATTCTAGTTTTAATACTAGTCCTAGTAATTTAGCTTTATATATTATTGTTTGTTTATTATCATTTTTAGCGTAATGATTATTATTCTAACCCTAACCAAGCACCTAGTTATCGTTGTTTTCCTATCTTTTGCAGCCTAAGGTGTGGAGCTTAAGGGTCTTATATGCTTGTTTTCCGTTTTGTTAGCTTAAAGTTACTGTGATATTTACTAGTTTCGTTAATATCACTATAGCGTAAACATTGAACCTATTGATTTTAATAATCAATATTCAGTTGTAGTGTTGTCTAAAAAGTTTTAGAATTATTTAAGTAGTTTTAGTATTTATTAAAAATTGAATTAGCGTAAACAAGTCTTTAAATCGTAGTAATTAGAATTTTAACCTTATAATTATTTTTTTTTAAAAACCTTCTTTTGCCATTTAGTACGTAGGGAAATATTTTTATAGATCAAATTGTGTTTAGTATTCACTTTTTCTTTCGCGCACTTATATTGCTTTTAAATCGTATTTTTTTTTGTTTCTTATACGTGTTGAAATTTGTTGCTTTACGTTTCTGATTCACAAACCAATTCTCATACCTAATCCTTACGAGCATTTTAATCTCAAACCTCAAACGAAATTTGCCCATTCACACCTCGTTGGGACACGACCCGGGTGATCACTTCCCGATCTCACAAATAAATATCACTTTCACGAGTTTACGGGGTAATCTTTTTCCTAAAAGGTTTAATCGTATTTCTCCACGTCTTGTTGTCTCACGATAACATTGACTTCACGTTTGTTGATATTTTGATAATCAATTTTTGGCGCCGCTGCCGGGGAGGTTGTGTTGCGACAAAATCGTTAAGGTTTTAACGATTAGTGACTTGTAGATCCTTCGTCAAGAAGTTTTGGCTTTCGTAAAACATAAAACCCAAAAATATTTTCCTTCTCAATTTGTTTTTACAAAATGTTTTTAAAAAAATCCAAAAATATTCACCTTTACCCTCTTACCTTTTTGGTTCTTTATCCCTTACTCTCTATAACCATTTATTCTTTCCTATGTCGTATCCACACCATTGTGGTTGCCAATGGTGTGGTGGTCCTCATAATGGTAAGAATTGTCCCGGCTGTAGCATGGTAGAGTCAGGAGATGGGTCTGTCTATAACCAAGCTCCCTATCCTTACCATGACACATCTGATACATTCTACCAGCCACCACATCATGAGATACAGACATATCTGTGTGAATTTTGTGGAGGTCCTCATCAAGGATTTGAGTGCCAATCCGGAAACACGTTTGTCTATGAACAGTTTTCCGGCGATGCTCAGGATTTTGGTTATGACCAATATCCATACGATTCACCAAGCCAGACTCAACAGTTTTACTGTTGTGATTACTGTGGAGGTCCACACTTCAGCTCAGATTGTCAAACGGGGAATCTATATCCTTGTGACAATTTTGACACACCTTATTATGACCAACCTCCACAGTACCATATGAATCAGGCAATTCTTCCAGAAATTCAAAATGTACTGGAAATACTTGATGAGCTTAAGGGTTTAGTTAAAGACTTTGCCCAAAAAGACACTCATCAAAAATCCATGGAAGAATTGCTGGCTGAAGAGCAGGCCACTAGAATAAATTCCTAAGATTCCTATGAAAAATCTATTAGGGAATCAATTGCAAAAGAAAAAGCAGCCAGATCTAACTCTCAGTTTCGTTTCATTCCTGATGACAGTGATGATGAAGATACCCTTGATATTCTTCAATTTTATAAAGATTCATCTAGCTCATCAGTTACAATTCCTTGCATGGAAAATCAGGGAGAAAATAATGTGACGGAGAAATTACTAGCAGAAGATCAAATGGAACTCGTACAATCCATGAATGCTAGCTCCTCTCAACTCCCTCAGTCTGTTGTTATCACACCCGAAGTTCACACTCACTCTTTGAGCATGGGGGATGAGCATCTTAGCATTGTTCCTGAAAAGGAATCGGACGAATTCATAAAGTCTAGTGTTGAGAACCTTGTCCCAATCCCAAGAGAGTCACAGGGAACTTTTGATCATATGTGTGATTTATCTTCCCCTCTTGGGTGTCCAAAAGATCAATTTGAGACTTTCTCCGATTGTAGCGAAGATTGTGCATCTTATGGAGACATCGAGTATGTTGAGGCATCAGATCCACATTCTGATGCTGATCATCTTCTTGAGGAGTTCGCCGATGAACTCACTCACATCAATCCACTTCCAACGGGAAGTGAGGATGATCTCATTGACTTTGAAGCCGATCTAGGAGAAATTGAAAGTCTCTTATATCATGATCAGTCACTCAGTTCTTATCCCAGCAGTCCAATAAAGAATGATAATCAATTTTTTCCCGTAGCATTCAAAACTACTATCACCAATCCTCTGTTTGAATTCGACTCTGAATTCACTTTGATTTCTGATAATCCAATCTTTGGTATTCAGAATGAGGATTGTGATGATTCCACAACGGGACAGGAGTTCACAGATTTTGTGATTGATTCTCTTCACGAGGAGTTCTCCGGTGAACTTACTCATATCATATCTCCGCCGGAGTATGATAACTTCCACTTTGATCATGACACACCCGGGATATGTCTTGATCCTATGAGCTTAAATGATGAGATTTATAATATTGAAATTATGGATTCTCTTGTGGGTGATGATGAGTTAGTCATGATTTTCGTCATGATTTTCTTTCCTTTCTTCACCTATCCCGTGACGTCCTCTCTTTTTCACTCCTTCAGGAATGAAGACACTATCTTTGACCCCGGCATTTCCATGTATCATTCTTTTGAGCCAGGGTCTATCCGTATGTCTCATCGGTGTGGAACTTTCACGTGCTTCAAATGTTTGTCCAAACATCTTGAATGAAAGTCCGATGGAGATTGTCTCTTCCACATCATGCTTCCCCAAGAACCAATGAATTCGGGGTCGAGTCAAGCTAGCGACTCGGTAAACGAAAACAGTAGCATGCTTATAGGGTTTTCACCCTAAGTGTGGGGGAGTTACCCGACTGTGGTTACAAATAAAGTGAAAAAAAAATGGTGTTTCCACATTTAGCTTGTAATGTTGCCCTTTTACGTTCAAAGAATCGGCATAATAGCCGGGACTTTGAATATTGAGGACAATATTCAATTCTAAGTGTGGGGGGAAATTCTTGCGAATTTTATCACATTTTACCATCTAGTACCCCCATTTTTGGCAAAAATTTTTAAAATTTTTTTCACTTGAGCTTCAAAATTTTTTGTGGTTATCAGTCCGCCGTGTCTAAACGACAAAAGGATTGGCTAATCCAGGGGCAAATGGCTCTTGGTAAAGATATCTCAAATTCGTTGATGGCTTGCAATTTGCCCAAAATTGTATGGTAAATCAACTCGCCATATCCAAAAAAGTGAATGAGTTGGCTAGCCCGCAAGATTATGGCATGTGGTAAAGGCAGTGGAAAAACCATAATTGGTAATTAGCTCACCAAAATGTTGACTATTCCATCAAGAGTTGGCTAGTCCAGAAGCAAACGGATTTTGGTAAAGACAAATCAAATCTGTTGACAGCTGGTGGTTTGCTCAAAATCACATGGTTATCAAGTGGACCACAGTTCTTACTCGAACTGATACATTTGGCTACTCCAGAAGTGATGGCTTTTGGTAAAGAGTTTAAAATCCATTAAGTTTTCAAAACAAGTTATTGCTAGGGACTAACAATAGTTTAGTGTGGGGGATTGATGAGTATGCAAATACTCATCATTTCACCACCATTTTGATACGTAAAAATACAAAAAAAAGGCCAAAAACAATATGGATATCCTTGGTTTCGTGTTTTTATGTGTCTCAGGTACAAAGAGATTGAATTCTGGGCGAAATCATGCAATTTTTGAGCGAAAGCATGCAGTTTTGCGCGACTCGGCAACGAGCGGTACATACTGTGATATTAAGGCCAGCCCCGAATAGATTTTTGGAAAAAGAATGGAAAAATGACATAACCAAGCACGAGATTGGAAAGAGCACAAAAAAAAAAAAAAAATTACAAGACTAATGATAATTTTATTTGGAGCATCGAGGCAAATTTTAAGATTATTTATCTCAAAGGATCGATGAATTAAACATAAAGAACGATGAGGGACCAAATATGTTTAATTCATATTAAGCTTCAAAGAAGAGAAGGACTAAATATGAATAGAGGGGTGAATTTTAACAAATTCATCCAAACTCTTAATTAATTCACAAGAATCTTTGGTGGGCTCCACCATTTGCTCCAATATGAATTTACATGAAAGACTTTTGTGTTTACTTTTGTGTCAGGGAGGAATGTACCAAGAATAAAAAGAAAGAAAAGTGATTTACTTTTGCTGGACATGTGCGACAAAAATTCATGCATTTTTAATATCTCTTGGTCGGGAGAAGATACGGAAAAGACAGCGAATATTTAATTTCTTGGTCGCGACGTTTGGGCTTATGAGTCAATGTGATATTATTTAGGAGTGCTCTTTTGTAGTATATGGAGGGAGTAAACATGTAATATTTGGGTCTTTAAAAACCCACCTCCCACACCTCATGGAGGACGTTCTTTTTCTCTTCATTTTTTTTAAGTTTTCTCTAGTTTATGTTTAAGCTTTTATTTTAAGTTGTAATCTTTCAATTATTGTTTTAAGCTTTATAAAAGTATTGTCTTGTTTAAATTTTATTTACTTGCAATCTAACTTTCTTTCATCTAATTCTTCTTTATTTCTTCATTAAATCTTCCAAGTTTACAAAGTATTTATAAAAAGGAATGTGAAATAAAGAGTTTCTTATGATGGTGTAGTTGTAAAATATTGTTTTACATATGGTCACACACACTCTTATTCACATCTTTCTTCTTATAAATATATTGTTTTACATTAGTTTGTCTATTTATTTTTCATTATTTCTGTTTAAGTAATTATTCTAGTTTTAATCCTAGTCCGATCCATTCTAGCTTTAATCCTAGTCCGATCTACTCTAGTTTAAATACTGGTCCGATCTATTCTAGTGTTAATGCTAGTCCGATCTATTCTAGTTTTAATACTAGTCCTAGTAATTTAGCTTTATATATTATTGTTTGTTTATTATCATTTTTAGCGTAATGATTATTATTCTAACCCTAACCAAGCACCTAGTTATCGTTGTTTTCCTATCTTTTGCAGCCTAAGGTGTGGAGCTTAAGGGTCTTATACGCTTGTTTTCCGTTTTGTTAGCTTAAAGTTACTGTGATATTTACTAGTTTCGTTAATATCACTATAGCGTAAACATTGAACCTATTGATTTTAATAATCAATATTCAGTTGTAGTGTTGTCTAAAAAGTTTTAGAATTATTTAAGTAGTTTTAGTATTTATTAAAAATTGAATTAGCGTAAACAAGTCTTTAAATCGTAGTAATTAGAATTTTAACCTTATAATTATTTTTTCTTAAAAACCTTCTTTTGCCATTTAGTACGTAGGGAAATATTTTTATAGATCCAATTGTGTTTAGTATTCACTTTTTCTTTCGCGCACTTATATTGCTTTTAAATCGTTTTTTTTTTTTTTTTGTTTCTTATACGTGTTGAAATTTGCTGCTTTACGTTTCTGATTCACAAACCAATTCTCATACCTAATCCTTACGAGCATTTTAATCTCAAACCTCAAACGAAATTAGCCCATTCACAACTCGTTGGGACACGACCCGGGTGATCACTTCCCGGTCTCACAAATAAATATCACTTTCACGAGTTTACGGGGTAATCTTTTTCCTAAAAGGTTTAATCGTATTTCTCTACATCTTGTTGTCTCACGATAACATTGACTTCACGTTTGTTGATATTTTGATAATCAGCCTTACACTTAAAAGGATCTAAAATAGGAAAATCTGATAAAAGGCAATTATCAAAAGGAAAGGAAAATAATAAAGCATATCACAGGGGCGTTTAATGTGACAAAGGTGGTTATGGATATTTTGGACACACTTTATGAGCTTTATTAAGACTTTCCTTTGTGTAATATTTTTGATAAATGTAGATCCTGTTAAGTTACGCGTGTGTGTTGTTTACTCATTGAAAGATATATGTGAAATTATAATCTTCCACCATAATTTTTGTTTGTAAGCTAGCTCACGGCTCTTGTTGGCTTTGTAGCATCATGGGGCCAACTTTTCTTTGACATTTTTTAAATAGGAACACGTATGGGTTCTTTTTAGAGAAAATTCTTGAAATACCCCAAAGGTACACATGTGTGTACCCCATATGTCCAAAATTTTTCATCTTCCCTATATACCCTAAGGGCGACTCTCTCGCAAAAATTCTTGGGCAACCCTCACAAAATCTTGACAAGTGTCCCTTTGTGTCCCCACTTTGTACTTGCAAAGTACAACTAACCCCACTAATTTCTTGGGCAACTGGGACCTACTTTCTTGGGCGACTTTTGCTATTTTATCTTTTAGCAAAAAATTATGGTTTTTTTATATTATTTTTTATTTTCTTTTAGTGTAAATTACATATATACCCTCACACTTTCTTTTGTACTTATAGCTTTAAAACTTGTACATTTTTATTTTTGTACCAACTCAAGCCACCACCACTTACTCCGGCCACCACCACCTACTCCGGCCACCACTCATTTTCATAAAATGCAAAAACTCGTATATAAGTTTGGTAGCACCATGAGTTATAGCAAACTGAAAATGCTTATTTTCATCCAGTATGTCATCATACGTTCTATCATCGACACGTATATACCATTGTTAACCTGCATACAATCATCCTACAACTAACTCACCTTGCCAAAAAAAAAAAAAAAAAAAAAAAAAATCTTATCCGAAACAAAACAAAGGGTAAATACCACTAAAATGCCTTGTGTATTGATGGTATGTAAGTGAATTCAAATCTTATTTAAAAGATTGTGAGAATCATTTGTTGTGTAAACCCATAACCGAGTCGAGGTCTTGATGACCGAGTCGATATCCACACATCAGTTCATGACCGAGTCGAGGTCCTGATGACCGAGTCCGAGTCGAGGTCATGACCGAAGTCGAGGTCTTGACTCACTTCCAAAACCCATTCGAATTAATTATTACAACTCGTTATATACAAGTTTTACACCCCCACCGTTATCACACGAGGTGAAAAACGGTGGGTCTTCATTTTTTCTTCACGGATCTACACGGATCTAGTCTAAGGAGTGGTGGTGATGGCGCGTAGTGGTGGTGGTGATGGTTTCTTGGGCGCGTGTGGTGGTTAAACAAGCAAAGGAGGTCACGATGGAGGCTTTGGTGGTGGCGGTGTGGTGTCACAGTGGGCGGTGGTGGTGTTCGGTGGGGGCGGCCGGTGATGGTGTAGGTGGTGGTGGCGGCTAGAGAGACAAGGAAGAAGTAAGTTAACCCTAAATGGGTATAACTCTTCTTTTATACACAGGGACACATGTGTAATTAACTATATGTAAAATAAAATAAAAAAACTCCACCTACCAAAGAACACATGTCATAATTTTAATAAAGTTGCCCAAGTATTTTTGTGAGAGAGTCGCCCTTGGGGTATATAGGGAAGATGGAAAATTTTGGGGCATATGGGGTACACACATGTGTACCTTTGGGGTATTTCAAGAATTTTCACTTCTTTTTATAGCAGGAATATAATACGTATGGGTTCTTCTTAACTTATGAAACACGTAAACATATACGACAACTATGAACATGATTATATCTTCATATTTACATAAATTTGTGTATTCCCCCCCTTATTTCACATTCTTATGGATATAAACTATGACTTCAGTTTTTCACGGTTATCACTCATCATATTCGCCGGTTGCTTAACATTTTGTAGACACACTTCAGTGTTCCACTATATCTAAATATATATCTAATCAAATATTAAATTTTAAATAATTGTATACCTTTTAGGGACAACGCTACTGTTGTTCAGAGAGTATTGCTTGGCTGCAAGCTGTGCGGACACTAGCAGAGAAGGTAAACTTCTGAGCATTTAGTTATTTAACATTACTGTGTATCCATGGGTGACTATTCTGGACGCACTATATTGTTTCTTAATGAGAATTCGAACCTAAACAACACTATATAAAACTGTTCTATGGCTTTTAATTATTTCTCAATTATTCCAAGGACTCAAGTTTGATTATTGCTGCCATTGTACACAGTGCAGCTTTAAAAATAGTCGTATTTTGAAGTAACCTCATGTTAATTTTTTATCATGAAACCTTAGCATCGGAAGTTTAGAGCTGTATAATGTGTCACATGCCCCTTGTTAGACCATTGTGTATTATAAAGTCAGGTAATAATGAAATATGATTCTGAAACAAAAGGTAACCTTAAAACTAGTCAAGAACTATCAGAAAAGTACCACAAAATGATATTGATAAAACTTAGCGCTCATGTTTATGGTTTAGTATCTGCATCGACATTTCCTTTTTACGACATAGTTCATAAACAAAAGTTAGTTTCGGCATCAGATATTTTTATTTAACATCTATGTAAACCCTCTATTTGCAAGACACATGTGTTTCTAGATCGATGCATGAGAATTGGAGCCCGGACCACCGACATCAACGTTAGAATACTTTCATGGTCCCTAGAAAATTATATAATTTTACGATTATTGCTGGCCGCTAAAACAACAAGAACTCTTGAATGAGCTACTTTATAAACAGTTGTTTCCTAAAGTATCACTAAAACCCAAACACTAGAGATTTAGCCTTTTCCTGATAACCAACACTAAGTGAACGGAGGCCCTGTGCGAAAGCTTATACGATAACTATATATGATGGTCAAAAATATATTATATCAACTATTGAAACAAAAAACATAGTATTTTGATGATCTATATTAAGTTTAAACAAATATATATGACATAAGATTGTACAACGTTAACATTTTTTATTTGGAAGTGAATTTTGAGGCCCCAAATATATAACGGGGTATATATTTTGAGGCCTTTAAAAATTTGAGGCCCTGTGCGGTAGCACACCTCGCACACCCTCGTATATGGCTCTGTTTAATGCCAACTAAATGGACAGTTCCTTGTCAACTGAAGCACAGCTTTGCTATATTGTCATACAATTGACCAATATGGCATCTTCTTGCGAGTTGCTATATATTCTCTGTTGCTCAAGTTGAGTTTTGTTTCTATTTTTGGGTAAAAGGTCAAACGACCCGGTAAATATATTACTCCAAAAAACATTTAAGTACAACGGATATGAGTGATTCTCATATCTCAGCCCGTTACATAGGCGAAAGGCTTACATAACAAGATACTTCCAATTTTCTAGACAAGAAAACAAACCATTAAGAGACTCGGACAAAAATATAACCTACTTCCTACGACCTTGGAGATTAAAGCCATAAATGGCGTTAAGAGCATCCAATTCCCCAGGAAGATCATAAATTTGCTTAGAGTAATCATCATAGTCATCCAACTCATCTTCACGCTCATGACCTCCACCAAAAAGATTTGCTGATTCGTCGAACGTGTTAAGAACCTCCTCGTCATCACTATCAGTAACCACAATATCACCCACCTTAGAGAATGGGTTAGCCCTCTTATTGGCAGATGCAGACGGAATAGGAACACCTTTATCATCCAAAAGGGTAGCTTTCCCATCGATAAGTAGCTTTTCAAGCTTACTAATTTTCTCAACTATAGGAGTAGAACCACCTTCCTTAGTTCCCATTAAATCATTCACAAGGGGTTCTTGTGATGTAGTACCAGTCTTAACCAACGCATCCTCATTAACTTCCATTGTACAGCCAGCATCCACATCCATATTGGTGTCATCAGTAGGAATACCGAACGTATCCGTATCATCCATATTAAGAGCATCAAACTGGTTTGATGTAGAGATCGTTGTACCACTAGAACTAACCACATCAGGAGTCTTCTTCTTATTTCCACCAACATTCTTGGGTTCAGGAGGAGTCTGTTTGGGTTGATACTGAAACTTCTTACCCACAACAGGTTTAGTAAACCCTCCTTTACCCGGAATTGTAGAACCACCTTGTTTTCCTTTCTTCCTATTATTGACAGTCTTGAAACTATCATTAACAGGCTTAGTAGGCTGAACAGGAGGTATAACAACCTTAGGGCATTCAGTCAGAGTATGTCCAAATACCTTGCATTTATCACAGCGAGGTGGTTTCCACTCATATTCAACCCGGATCTTTTCAATAGTCGAACCCGTACCATCAAGTAGAGGGATCTCAACAGTGAGACTGTCCTTAAACACATCGTCCGACTTTACTTCAATCATACACCTAGCAAAGCTACTCCGGCCCCAAGATTCCTTGCACATTTGACTAGTAAAGGCATCTAACCTTTTGGGCGTCCCAATCACAGTAGCAAGCAGGCTAATTCCGTCATCAGAGAACATAGCTAAGGGAACATCATGGAATTTAACCCACACCGGAATGTTAGTCAAATCCTCTTTAAGCAAGTTGGTGTTCAATGTCCATGGTTTAAGTATAATAGGTACATTGCGAATCAACCAAGGACCATTATCAAGGACATCATCGACACCTTTCTTCGAAGTAAACTTGAAGAAAAAGAAACCCTTAGCATTCATCATAACCTTTTGTAAACCATACTTAGCCCACGCATTGCGAACATAATAATCAACAACAGGAAAAGCAAGGCGTTGACCAAGGAAGTATCCGTAGAGAGTATTCTCGAACCTCATGTGAACCTCATGCACTACATTCATTGGGACTGATAGATCAACATCAGCCTTCTTCTTGCTACATTCCAACCTACGAAAGTTAGAAACATGTTTCAGAGGTTCATTAGAAGTAGCACCCGCGTAAGAAACCAACTTCACTCCCGTACCATTAGTAGTATCATCCATGTGAGAATTAGGAGCAGAAGTGAAAGGAGGAGTACTAGTAATATTAACTTCACTAGTTCCAATCTCACTTTGGATTTTATTCATGGCATCCTCAAACTTCTGATGCGCATTATCAATCAAGTGTTTCACAGATTCAGCACTATTAACCCGCTCCAAATCATCACCAAATGATGTATCTTTCATAAGTGGAATCGGCTCCACTTTCTGAGTAGCATTCAAAGCACAATCATTATCATCATCCACATTCAAACAAGAACTCGTCACATCAGGGAGATTCTTTTTAACAACCGATTCCTTACTCACACTCTTAGGACTCAAGAAACCCTTATTCATCTCTACCACAAATTAAACAAACCAACACTTATCAGATTCAATGTAACCAGCATCCAGCAAAACCAATTAAGAAAAAACCCTAATCGCTTAGGGTTTAACGTGACATCACAAACAAACTAACCAGCATCCATGATCCAATCAATAAAGATTAAATTCAGTGATAGAGTAGGATCAGAATCGACTAAAGATTGGAGATCCTAAAGTCGATTAAAAAAAACACGAAAAGAAAAAACCCTAAGTATGCGATTCAAAAAAACTAACCCAAACCGTATGATACCAAGCGTTAATTCAATAAGAAGCAATAGATAAGAGTGTTGAATCACAGGATTATGCAGGGAATCAAAGTGGTTTGGTGGATTGGATGAATCGAACTTGTAAGAGGTTGTTAGGGTTTTTCTTTTTTTTCGCCAGAGATGAATCGATCTAGTTCTAATTACCAGTTGAGTTTTGTTTCTAACTTCACAGGTTAATTGAAGTATCAGTTTGCTTCATTTATTTCTAATGTTAGTATGTCAGTGAGACTTAGGATCAAATGAGAAAAACTTTTAAAATGAGAAGAATGAGAAATAACTATAACCACATATTAGAGATGCATCGACTTGAATTAGATGCATCATATCCCTAATCTTTTTGATGCACCCTAATATATTTTCAAGCTAAAAATTAGATGCATATACATTTATTAGATGCATGTTAGCAAGTTAGGAAAATCCTATGTATTTTTCGTACTCTGCGGGTCAAATTTGTTGCAAGTACTACTTTGCATCGTTTTCACTTCAAAATTACTTTTGAAACTAGTTGGCATGCATCTAAATGAATAGAGATACATCTAATTCAGGCCACTTTAGTCCTTAGCACTAGACCAACTCTTGAGATGGTTATATTTGCTAAATATGGGCATATATATAATTTTTTTGATGCTAAATCTGGTAATGAACATGCTCGATGACCAGAATACCATTTCATTTCTTTTTATATAGCTTTGTCAGTATTTGGCATACCTCAATCTATATATGTTCGAGTTTGGTAGACAAATTAGTAGTTACGATAGTCGAATGCTTGGTTCTTTAATATATTGTACTTTGTTAATTTAGTTGCTTCACAAATCTAGTTTAGTACTTAGTTAAGTCCAAAATCTCATCTGTTAATAGTTCTTTTTGACTTCACAGGGTAATAGACTGTTTATTATTGCAATTTCGACAGTAAGTTGCACCATTAAGAACCCGATGAAACATCACCCACAACTGCAAACCAAAAAACCAAACACCACCACCAACAATAACAAACCGCGGTGGGTGGTATTATAGGATCCCTACGTGTGATCGAACTTCAGTTAGTAGCTTTCATTATGGTATTCTCAGCTAGTGGTCTAGTCCCACTTTTGGACCTCGCCTTTCCCGTCTTCACAACAATTTACCTCCTTATCCTATCACGCCTAGCATTCCCGGGCCATGGCACGTCAACAACTTCAAAAGAACTATATCAAGGAAATCGGATCTTTCGAGCCTATGTTATATTGGGTACCACAGTTGGATTGTTTTTACCATTGGCTTATGTTTTGGGTGTGTTTGCAAGGGGGGACGAGCATTCGCTTCATTCAGCAACACCACATTTGTTCTTGCTTTCGTGTCAGATATTGACGGAGAATATTATTAGTGGGTTGTCGTTGTTTTCACCTCCTGTGAGAGCTTTAGTACCTATGTTGTATACGGTTAGACGGATCTTTGTTATATTGGATTGGGTTCAAGATGTTTGGCTTAACTATTGGATTTTTCACAGGTCTACAAACAATAATTCCAGGATCGATATATGCACAAGATTGACAAGAAAGGATTCATTTATTCATCAACATAACAGTAGGTTACATTGTACAAAGAGACACTCTTTACAGATTACATGTAAATGACTATATATAGTTTGCGAAAGGTTGCAACCCAAACATTGTGACTGTTCGACTGGGCAAGACCAACCAACACAACTATTCGGTTCCTAACAGAAAATAACTACCTAATAACTAACTTTCATAACCGCCATAACTAACTTTCGGTTATACTCTTTCTACTTAGCAACTTTGGTCCTTCATCTATTGTTATTTACATAATACAAGACTTATGAAATTACAAGGTCTAACATTAACTTTCATAACCGCAATTACAAGGTCTAACATTTTCCCCCCTAATTGTTTAAGTCTTGTTCTTCTAGTCTTCATACTCTTTTATGCGTCTCTTTCGTTCCTTCTTCCTGTCTCACCAACGTGTTGTTGTTGTTGCTTTGCCACGTTGTCTTTCTCTTTCTCTTTTATCGACTTGGTACAAGGCATGTGTATGCCCTAGACCTCTTTTGTCTCGGCTTCTTTCTCCAAAACATCCTAACATGTTCTTGGCCACAATCAAACTTCGTGTTTGTTGTTGTTTTCGATCCATGTCCTTCACAAAATTCCTTCTCTCACAAATACTCCTCGGTATTTCCAGAAGCAAGTTGTTTGCTTTCTCCTTTTTGCTAATACCCCACGGTATTACTTTAACGTCTAAACAAATGAGAGTTTTTGTTTGTCGTTCTGCTGTTGCTTTGCCTTTCCAACGTTGTACCACAATACTCCTCCACGCCATATCTTCAACAACTCCTAATACCCGTCGGCATTCTTCTTACAAAATCAAGTGATCAGCCTGTTTTGTCCTTGTTGTTGTTCCGTATTGCTCTAAATGTCTCTCCAAACAATCCTTGATTGTTTTGTTGTCTTGGTATACCCTATCATATCCACAAGCAACGCCTTTGTTCTCCTTTGTGTATCTCGTTATTTTACACAAGTTTCTTTCTTGACGTCCTTCTCTTCCAAATTGCCGCGTTAACTGATGGCAATGGGTCTTCTTTCTTCCTTCCTGTTGCGTTGTAAGACAACAGTGGGTCTCCTCTTCTTTGTTGTCGTGTGCAAGACACCAACAAAGGCTTCTAACAATTGTTCTTTTCTTCTTGCTTCAAACAACATCTACTCTTGTTCCACGCTAATCGTCAAGAGTCTTCCATCTTTGTTATCACGCTATTTCAGTCGCCAACAAGGGGTTGTAACAATTGTTCTTCAATGTTTTCTCCCACCAATTCGTTTGGTGTCCACGTTCGCTTCCTTTTGTCGGTTATCAAAACTTATCAAAACTTGCCGCTTCCACAAAAGTTTCCTTCTTGTTTTGTTGTCGCGAATGATCACAACAAAACTCCACCAATTCATTTGGTGTTCATGTCCATTGGTTATGATTGTGCACTATCTTCCCAACATCCTTGGTGTCTTCCCTCGAAGTCTTTTGATCAGTATTTTCAAAAACTTGAATCACTTCTTGCAATCTTGGAACCATTGGCTCTGATGCCATAATGGATTTTTCACAGGTCTACAAACAATAATTCCAGGATCGATATATGCACAAGATTGACAAGAAAGGATTCATTTATCCATCAACATAACAGTAGGTTACATTGTACAAAGAGACACTCTTTACAGATTACATGTAAATGACTATATATAGTTTGCGAAAGGTTGCAACCCAAACATTGTGACTGTTTGAATGGGCATGACCAACCAACACAACTATTCGGTTCCTAACAGAAAATAACTACCTAATAACTAACTTTCATAACCGCCATAACTAACTTTCGGTTATACTCTTTCTACTTAGCAACTTTGGTCCTTCATCTATTGTTATTTACATAATACAAGACTTATGAAATTACAAGGTCTAACATTAACAAGTCCCTCTCCCCGATGGCTGAAATGAAGGTAACTCACTTTCGATTCTGGCAGTTTGTTCTGTTTTCATTTGTCATATTTGGTTATTGCCTGTACGATATTTTTTGGAAACTAGTCTACTATAGTGCTTTTTGAGATTTACCAAACCAGTGTATTATGTTTGACAGCTGACATTTGTGTTTGTTGGAGCAGGATGTTGCATGATTTTGGTTTGGAAGGGTATTATCTGTGGTGAATCTTGCATACTTTTCCATCAATCTGTTTGGGTTTTTAATTCCAAGGTTCCTCCCAAAAGCATTTGATCAATACTTCAGGGAGAAAAACGAGATCCAAACGAAGATGAGAGAGGACGTTCAGTTTACTACTGTACATCGAACTCAAGCACCTACAGATAAGAAGTCTGATTAATTCTGCATGCTTGAAGTAGGAACTTACTGAATGTAAGTCGATAGGACTAGTTTGACGTCAGTTAAGTTGGTGGTTTGTTCTTGTAAATAATCGATAATTAACTTGATGGGTTCTAGTTAAGCTTTTAGTACTAGCTAGTATCAGGCGAAATCTGTAAGGCCTTTATGTAGTCAAGTGACATTAGTCATTCCGTCTCTGGATTTATTATGAACTTTCCTTAGGTATAGCTCTGATGTTGTGTATTGCTATTTCATTCAAATTTTTGTAAATATCTTCATCGATATTGAACATGTATGGTACTACACTTGTTACATGTTTGGTAGCTACCAATCACCGTCTTTGCTAGTCGTCTTCCTCAGTCCAATCCCTCCTAACAAATGTCTCCAAAATACTTGATCGAAAATTTATTTGTAACTCGCAGCAACATAAGGAGACAAGTCGATACAAACCATCATCATGCAACATAGTGCAAGGGAACAATATATAGCCCGCGAGAATAATTCCATTTAATGTATCAGATGCCGAAATGTAAACAAGTAATAAGTAATTTTACACTTGTTCCGTCACAGCTCACAGAAATGTAAACAACAAACTTTATTCCCTGAAAGTAGGGGCATCAATTCACCCATTTTTTACCTATATAAATAGGTCGGTTTGGGTTAAGTTTCTTCTCTAAAGGGTCAAACGGGTTAATCTAAAAATTTAATTACAAATGAAAGATTCTTAACTCATGTGAAATGTGTTAAAAATTTATTGACGTCCTAGTGGCTTTATTAAAGATCTGTTGAACATAACCATGAGTAAAATTAGTGGATTTATTAAAGATATGTTGAACATAACGATGAGTAAAATTAGAAAACTAACGAGCTGAGCAAGTGTTCATACGGCGTTCCTGTAGGAATTTCATGTGTGCACGGTACAACATATAAACTAATACAACTAATCAGTTCATGGACCTATGGGTTACACATTAACATGATCTTGAAACCATATTTAATATGCATAAGAGTGTATATTATCACAAGTAAACATTCATGGCAACAGTTATCGGGTAATTAAGCTATGAGTTTAAGTTAATGGGAAAACAACGCCAAATGTATTTTGGTCTTTTGTGTTAGACGATCAAAAGTGAGGGAAATGAGATTTCAAATTAATTTGAAAGAGTTTTATGATTTTAGGAAACTCATAAAACTAGTTATGGTGATTGATGGAATTATAGCTATAAGATCAAAAATCTTTCATTTGTCATAATTAGATTTTTATCGCAAATCACACTCTCCCCTTTCTCTCCTCTCCTCCTTGCTTCGGCAGACCAAAACCTAGCCAACACCACAACGTTTTGTGGTGTTTTCTTGCTTAGTTTCTCATCTCTAGTGTAGTGGTGATAAGCACGGGAGTTGTGAAAGGGACCAACTATCCGGTTTCTTAATCAAAGTGTAGGTGTGGACTTATTTAGAGAGAGATCTTATTAATCACCTAGTTCTTGGATGTGGACAATTATGGTATTGATAATAATTCGATTTTAGGTATATTGTGTATTGACAATCGGTTATTGATCATACCATCAAGGTACAAATCTTGTTCTATTCGTTTATATATAATGTGTTATATTTGTAAAACCCCGAAATATTTGAACCATAAGTCTTGCACCATTTTGAATTTTACCCTCGGTATGATTAATAATTAAATGACATTTCAAACCTTACCTTATAATAATATTACATTATATAATCCTAAACTAATCCTAGCAAAATACTACTAGACGATTTATAGAGAAGAGTGTTACACTTTTATATTTGTTCTCTAAATATGAAAAACTAAATTCCTAGCCCACCTTTTATGCTTGACGTGTAGAATTCAAGAGATATGACACAAGCAAATAACATTCATACTTTAGAAGATTTCCTACCCATAATTTTCACACAGTTTTGCCAAAAATAAGAAACACGTATTTTCATCCTTCCTAGAACCGTATATCACATTTCATAACACATACACTAAAAAACCCTAGAAAATATAAGTGACGGCACACCTTTCTGTTCTTCCTATTCGATCAGCAAGAAGAGTAGAAAAGGTAGTGTGTTTGTTTCGGTTCAAGGCTAGTAACGGTGGTGGTGTTTGGTCGTGGTACAAACTGGTCCGAGGGTGTTGATTTTCTGGGCTCGACATTGGTTTGGCTAGTTGGTTTCGGTTCTGGTCTTGGTCCTTTAATTCCTTGCTCTCTTCGTTTGATCACGCTTCGAGGGTATCGTTTCAACCTTGCCTTGTTTTTTTTCTCGTTTTAATCTCATGTTTCACATAGAAAAGGTCACTTGAAACTAATATGAATCGGTTATATGAAATGCATATATACGTTCTGAACTCACAATGAAATCATAATAGAAACCTCACATGAAATAATAAAACTTGTCACATAAAACCTTTGATATACAATACTAATATGTAGATCTCTAATCTGTTTGAATATGGATGATAAAGACGCTTTATATAACTCTTGACATGCATTTTTCGATCTCCATTTATTCGGCAACAACCTGGTTATTACCGCGATAGAATAATGATCAACATATCGATAAGTCTTATAAAATAACGAAACCGTTTAGCTTGTGTCGATCTCCATTTTGTTTTGCTTTTTGAATACGTTTGATATGCGTTTTGTTGTGGTCATTAGACGTAAAATGGTGACAAAATAACAATCTATAATCTGATCATAAGTGTTAACGTGGGCTGGTGTGTATGTAAATGTGAAATTATCAATCTGTTTTAGCTCAATGCATGTGAATATTTTCTCTTTTGAAACATAATTTAGAACATGGAAATAAAGCTGATTATAACTAAGTGTATGGAAGAGATGCATGCATGCTATTTTCGTATATATAAAGGGTGTGTACATGTGATGTTTTGGCTAGTAAATGGTGTGAAATATGTGTCCTATGGGTGAAAGCTAACTAGTCTAAACCTTTATTAACTACAACAGTATATATATAAGAGATTGCATAATAAAGATAACTTAAAACCAACCTATGTCACCTTGGAACGTATATGATATGCATGGTTATGTCATTGTTCGAAAGTTATTACGATGTAACTCTTGTAGTATTGATAATAAAATGAATCACATAGGTTTTTAGGAAGCCACGTATATATGGGTGCGGGTCGATATAACCTGGTGTCATGCCTTGTGGTTCCCATGTCGTTGTGCGTTTAGATAGGAGGTTTGTGTGTAAGTCGAGTCCATAACAGACCCGCATGTATAACCATTCCGAGTCGATGTCGTTGTAAACATTTTAATGGAGTTTGTTGTGCCTTGTTTGCTGCCCCGCCAAATTCACTCGTACCTTCATCATTTTGCCTCGCCAAGATCACTTTGTCCTAGTCTTGCCTCGTTAAGTCCTACCATGAGTGTCATTGGTTGTTTGTTGTATTGTGTCTCGATGTGAATGGTGTCACCAAGATCTCTTTACGTAGCTCGCGATCGTGTAGAACTTGACTTGGGTCATTTAGCGTTTGCAATTTGGACAAGAAACGAAAGAGCATGGTCATGCATAATTTTAGTTTGAATTCTATATGTGAATGAAGAGATGAAGACATCCGTATTTCAATAAATTAAATATATTATGAATATGTTACAATAGATTAAATGAAATAAAAACAAATTATCACATTTAACCCTTAACTTTGATTTTTGTCACTTCAAACCTTAGACTTTATTAATACAACATATAAGACCCCAAACTACGATACTTTTCGCATTAAACCTTTGAGTTAACCCATTATCATTCGTAAACCCTTAGGTTTGGCTAAAATAATGGATATTACGCTAAACATAAAATAAAGTTATAAAATGAATATTATAAGTAATACACGATCTTTAAATTGTGTAGTTCACGTAAAGAGGGAGTAGCTCCGGTTTCCGTTTGGAGCAGCATCATCATCATAAGAAGATGAGGTAAAAGTACCAGCACCCTGTGAATGATTCCCTAGATCTGAGGGGGTTGAAAATCTTGTGAAAGGCTCATCTAAGCTTGGGGATGGATCAGGGGAAACAGTGGAATGAATAGCAGAACTAGGCACTTCAGCAGAAATACCATTAGTAGAATTGGCATCAGCAGCAACAGGGGGTACATCAGCAGAAACCATGTTTCTACTGGCATCAAGAGCAGCTTGTCTCAAGAGTGCCTTAGTAGCTTCAGCAAACTCAAGACCAAGCCTCTTAGCTTCTTCATTTGCTGCATGTTCTTGCTTTGTCATCAGGAGTAACTTTGTCAGCAGAACCTGCAATGTTAGTAGGAATAGAAGAAACAATAATTGTAGGTTCATCACAATCTGAATCACAATCTGAGTCATCTTCCAGGGTACCTGCATTGTTAGTAGGGGACTCTTGTGTACCTGCAGATTGGTTAGTTTTAAACCTGGCATAACCTAATCTGTTAAGTTATCAAGGTCAAAATATCACTCATTACCTTTTCCTTGAACATTAGGTTTGTCTTCAAGAAATCTAAGGTTCAGATTCTCTTCAATCTTCTTAGCAGATAAGTTGTATACCCTGTAAGCCTTACTGTGAGCTGAGTATCCAACAATAAACCCTTCATCAGCCTTCTCTTCAAACTTCCCTAGGTGATCACTTGTATTCAGGATAGTCACATGACATCCAAAAGGCTTAAAGTACTCAATGGTTGGCATCTTCCCAGTCAAAAGCTCATAGGGTGTTTTGTTATGTGGTCTAGTAATCAACACCCTATTCAGTACATAACAAGCAGTGTTAACTGCTTCAGTCCAAAATATAGTGGGAAGTTTAGAGTCAGCAAGCATAGATCTTGCAACCTCTATAAGGGGTTCTATTCTTCCTTTCAGCAACCCCATTTTATTGTGGAGTCCTGGCATTGCTGTAATCCCTTTTTATACCCTTAGCCCCACAGAGTTCAATGAGATTGGCATTTTTGAACTCTGTCCCATTGTCACACGTTATCCCTTTTATCTTCTTATTTAGTTGGTTCTCAACCAGGGCCATAAATTCTTTTAAAGTCTGAAAAGTCTGCTCTTTAGTGCCGAAAAAGAATACCCAACTAAACCTACTATAAGCATCAGTGATCACTAGACAGAAGTACTTATGGTCAACACATCTGATGGAAGTTGGACCAAAGAGATCCATGTGTAGCAGCTACAGAGGCTCTGAAATGGTGCTAACAGCAGTAATGGCTTTATAAGAAGCCTTGTGTTGCTTCTCTTTATTACATGCAACTCAATTTTGTTCATTAGTGAAGACCTTGGTAGGAAGTCCATGGACAAGTCCATTTTTAGCAAGCTTGTTGATAACCTTGAAGTTTACATGTGCCATCCTTCTATGCCATTTTGTAGATTCATCTAAGGATGCTTTTGCCACCAAGCATGCTAGATCACCTTCAGATTGTAGCTTCTTGGAACTCTTAACAATACAAGACTATCATTAGGTAATTTGAAATCTTCTGACAACACAAGACAGTCTTTCTCAATGAGTAGCACATTATTCTTCTTGTCATAGATTTGTGATACTGAAAACAAGTTGAAATTCTGTAGCTCCTTCACATAATACACATTCTCAAAGTCCACCTTTGGAGTTCTTATGGTTCCTTTCCCTGTGATTCTTCCAACTCCTCCTCCAAATGTGATTGTGCCTCCATTAATAGGCACAAAGTTATGCAACTTATCTTGGTTCCCTGACATGCTTCTTGAACATCTACTGTCAACTATTCCTACATCATTACTCTTTAATGGATGATCCTACAACAACAACAAAAATTATACAACATTAGTGCCATAGAGAGACTCAAGTCATGAATGACTTGAGCCTGCCTTGTAGATCATGAGAGTGAAGCCATGTAGATGAGTTAGATCCACCATTGTTCCTGGAACCCCTGTGTACAAATGGTCTATTATATTTCTAAGAACAATCTGCTGAGGGCTTAACAGCAGAATCCTAATATGCCCTTCCCATACACCTTTGGTCATAATAGCCAGGCCAATAACCATCATCAAAGTAATCATTATAGTGTCTAAAAGATGGTCTAGTTATATGTCTTGTCCAGCTAGGGAAAAAGGTCCTACCGGCAGGAAAAGACCCACCAGCAGAAACAGACCTACCAGCAGAAACTGGCTTATCAGCAGAAACAAAGTTGGTTCTGCTGGTGGTATTTGGGGTCTGTGGAACATTGTTCCACTTTGGTCTAGGTCTATTATGGTCAGCAGAAACACCCATCATTCTTTCATAAAAATCACAATCCTTAATCAAATGCAATTTACTACCACAAACAAAACATTTCTTCTTTCTAGAAGATTTATTCAAATCAAAAGATGTCTTATTACACACAGAATTATTCAAACCATTACTAGAAACAGAATTGGTTTGTAAAGACTGAAGCAAATTATTTTTCAAAGAAGTAAAATGCAAGTCTTCAAAAGAAGCTGTCTTTGAAGGAACTTTATTAGCAGCAACTCTAGAGTCAGCAGACTTGAAAGAAGACTTTTGTGAGGACTTGGGTGAATCTGTCTTGACCTTGGAATCACAACTGACATAAATAGAGGTAGTGGTCTCTGAGGTCTTGTCACTGAAAGAACAAGAGACAAATTCATTAGAGTCAGTGCTAGAGACACTAATAGAGTCAGGGGAGTCATCAGTAGAAAGGTTCCTATTGCCAGTTTTCAATTGTGATTCAATTGAGTCCAAATGGTGTGAGGTGGGCTTAAAGGTTCTTGTGATAGTGGGAGAGACAGTATGCATCTCTCCCTTTTTTACAAACTTTACAGGGTTTTGAGATATGGGTGGTTCAGGGTCTAACACACTATAGTCATCAGGGTCATAGACCTCATAGTTACCATACCCTAGTGCTCTTCTAGACTTAATGGACTGACAACTATCAATTATTCTATCAAGGTGTTTAGCTCCCTGTTGCCACTTCATACGCCCTGCAACTTCATTATCAAACTTAACTTTCAACTCTTGTAGTTCTAAATCAACTTTAGCTTTTTCTTTTTTAGAAAACTTTAACTCATTACTGGTCATCTCTAAATCTCTTTTTAACACCCTAATTTTTTCATCATAAGCTAGTTGATTTTGTTGAAACCACACTTTTTGTTGCTCTAAAGTTTTAACAGCTTCTTTATAAGCTTGAGCCTGAATAAAACTATCTTTATATTTTTGTTCCAAATCATCATAAGCTTCTTTAAGGGCATTATATTTTCTATCACAACCAAAAACACAACCAAATCATCATAAGCTTCTTTAAGGGCATTATATTCTTCACCACAACCTGCTAGGCAAGAGAATTGTTGAGAAGCACTGCTTTCTGCATCATCAACATCATGTTCCTTCCAGTCAATGCAAGAGTCCACAGTTGTAATCAAGGCCTTTGAACTGCTAGGTTCCCCATCCTTCTTGTAGGCTGAGTACCTTGTGCTGTCTTCATTCTTCTTTGCATTACACTCTATTAAAAAATGACCTATCTCTCCATATGAATAACACTTGACTTTTCTCCTGTCAAATCTAGCTGGATCTCTTCCTTTAAAGTTGAGCTTCCTTCCAGCTTTCTTCTCAAACCTTCTGACCTTGACAGTAAGCATAGCCATTTGCCACTTCAAATCCATCTCTTCCAAATCCAGCATGTCAATCTGCTCAAAATCCTCATAAGCTAGTTGCTGCTATTGTTCATAATCAGCAACAAACGAATGAAGAACATCTTCTACCACACTATTAGACTGTGGATTAATCTTAGGACCAGTAGTGGTGTAAGCTAATGCTGTAGAGGAAGAACTTGGACTTGTGGCATGTGTTATCCTGTTTGGAGTAGTGCCTACAAAGGCTGAGTTTGTAGGAGTTGCTGAATAAGTCGAGTGTCCCTTAAAATCAAGCTCTAATGTCCTGAGCTTGTTATACAAATCATCAAAAGAAAGATATTCCAATCTACCTTTGGTCTTTAAAGCAATACTAACCTGAGACCAAGAAGGTGGTAAAGCTCTTAGGAACTTAGAATTGCACTCATCATTATCAGGCTTGGCTTGAAGTTGATGCAATTGACTCAAAATCTTCTAGAATTTATCATAGCCCTTGTGAATGTCTTCCTCTTTTGATATCCTGAACTCCTGAAATTCTTGCTTAAGCATTCACTTTCTCATTCTCTTGGATTCCTCATTGTCCCCAAACCTTGCTTTAATGGCCAACCAAATTTCCTTGGGATCATCAAGAAAGTGAAAGTCTCCCATATGATCATCTGGAATGGCTTGAAGCAAGATGGTTCTTGCTTTGTTTTCCTTTTGTACAGCAATGATTTCTTCAGCAGTAGAAGGAGGATAGATAGTAATCTTACCATCAAAGTCTTTTCCTATCTTCTTTGGACAGTTTCCATTCAATATCACATTCCAGAGATTAAAATCAATACTAGCAATCCAATTCTGCATCTTCATTGCCCATATCTCATATTTATCCTTCTTGAGATATGGGAACTTGGCATTGCTGCTGGTAAGTGCAATCTACTAAAGTTGTTGTGTTAAGCTGTTTGTGTTGTTTGATTGTGAGACATCTGAAGTAGCTGAGTCACCCATTGTTTTTCTGAAAAAAAAATGTTGAAGAAAGTTTGATTACTGAGATTCTCCTTGTGGCTCTGATACCATTTGTAGGAATCTACTTCCTTGATAGATCTTCTGAGCCTATGGATCGATAGCTTGCTAATGTAATCAATAGCAAAACTATATGGACAATCTCTGTATTCTTGTATCTATGCAGAATATAAATACAAACACACAATATACTAAACACTTGATCCTCTATGGATTGTTTTATTAATAACTAAGATTGTTTTTGGAACCCGTACATAATACATTGGCCAAGGGTTCCTTTTATACTACAAGAAACCCTAACCCTTCTTACAAGAAACGAATAACATTAAACTCTAAAGATATTCTACATATCTTGTCCTAAAATAAATAAACTCAATCCTACGGATTAACTATATCCACAGAATCTACCATCAGCAGAATCCAGATCACCAGCAGTATCTTTTTATGCTTCAGCAGAATCCTATCAACATTATCTATTTGCTGACTTCAATAATTCCTAACACTTGTTGTGATAAGGTACATATATTCTGCCTTTTTAGAAAAGGCCTTCCTTCTCTCATGACTCTTTACTTTTGATGTATGGTTCTATCCCTTTTAAGCCATTGCTATGCTTCCCTTTGTCTGATTCGTATTTGATTGATCCAGTTTTGTTATGATTTGCTTGCTATTTGTTGCATGCTATAGTTCTTATTTTTATAGCATTCCTATGCCCTATTTATTGCCCATTATTTGATTCATTTGTAGCCAGTCATGGGGAGTCCATGGCCTTGCCACTAATGCACCAGTGGTATTGATACTATATGTGGAGGTGGGTTTTTGCCCACAACGTTCCCTATTATGCTATAGCTATTTAGTCCTATATTTATTATTGTATATGTTTACTTAGCCTAGAGCTTTGTGCATATATATCTATTTTGCAGGGAGCGTATGGATGCATCCTAGGTATTTAGTTTAGTATTATTTGGTGAATGTTTTGGTGTGTGTGCAATACACCCCTTTCACATAGTACATTTGGAGATGATCACTCCTATGAGCGCATTAGTATTTGTTGGGCATTTCTGTTGGTTCTACTTTATATGATCCTTATCTTGTCTTCTCTATTTGTGACTAACTTATGCTTGCCTTACTTCATTTTGCTTACTCTTATGATTCGTTTCATTTCCCTTGATTAGTTTAATATTCATTATTCGTTTTTTCCCTTGTTCATATTCAATTATATGCTTCCATATTCTTTGATTTGTATCTCAGCAAGTTTTCTTGGACTTATGTCGTATTCACCTTCGTTTCCTTTGTTTATTAGTTTTTATTTGTTTATATCTGTTCACTGGGCTTTTTAAGCACAGCCGCATTTCTTTTCCTGCGACAGGTTTTAGAAGAAAGCTGGGTTTGGGTGAAGAGTGCTTAGGAGCTCTTAGTGGACTACACTGTTGATAGCTCCACCTGGATTAGAGATAGACTTAGAGTTTCCCTTTTGATTCTTAGTTTGTAATTAGTTTGGAAGTTGTAATGTTTAGAATTAGTTCCTTATTCTTTCTTAGTACTTCTTGTAACCTTTGTATTAGCAATGTGTTTCCGTTTACTTGTGTTCTGATTTGACTCCAAAATGTTACACTCTAGCCCTTTTCGGGTTAAAGTGTTACAATTTTGTTCTTATGGTTTTATATGATTAATCTCAAGATGCATAATAGATCTTTATTATCATTGAATGTTAAACATTGAATTCCCTTTGAGAGATATGTTTAATTGATGCACTATTCATAAAGGCAATACATAGAAACCCTAAGGGACCCATTGACCACAAACCAAGCTTGGGTCGACTAATTATCTCTAATACTCCCGGCAATCCGAACGACGCAACCGTGAAAGCTCGAGACTAGAGAAGTAAACATTGATAATAAAGCTAAAGAAAAAGATAACAACTTGTTGACTAAGAAGCTTTCATATTGAGTGATTTGTTGAACCATGATTTCCAACTTCCGGAGTTCTTCTTTGTTATTCCCACTGTAACTGGCTTCCCATTACCAATGTCTTCCACTACTTTAGGCGGCTTGCACAACATGAAGTTTCTGACCCCAAATGACCCAATAGCCTCCAATGGATTCAAAGCTTCAGTACCAGCAATGGGGCAATAGAACACAAAAAGATTAATATTCTAACCGAGAACCGGAAGCCTACGCTCACGAGCATACACCCTCAACACAGTATCCATAACATTACCAACAACTCTTCTTCATTAACCACAAACCCTAATGGGACCCGCCTTCATTCACGAGCACACATCCTCAATGCAGTATCCATAACATTACCAACAACTCCTCTTCATTAACCACAAATCCTAATGGGACCCGCACTTTCAATAACAGTAATACTTATAGAAAAAACTAAAACTAAAACTAAAACTTTATAAAACTACCACGATCAACGACACAAACGTCGACCGGTAATCAGCAAACAGTGAAATTTAAATGTAAAAGTCGACTGGTATAACAACACCAATGATCGACTATAACCTATTACACACGCAGACTGGCTATCAACAAAAACCAACAACCTACGTAAAACGGAGAACACGCCGACTCATTATCAATAAAACCAACGATCGACGAAAAACTAGGGTTTGGAAGAAGTGGTTTTAGGGTTTTGTGGATGATGAAGATTGGTAATAGGGATGTATACATGTGGTTATTTTGGTTGCTTTGATCAACACATGAATGATGGAAGTTAAGAAGTATGCAAATTAATGAAAGCTAGCAAGCAAGCACCTTAGGATTTAATGCAAATATACTTAACATGCTTTTGGGATTGAAAAGTGAATGTATAATTGGTGGATGAAAAGGGATCAACAGAGAACAAGTAGAGGATGGAGGCGTGATGTTGGTGTTAGAATTTTAAGGATAATAGGTGGCGGTTAAGGTATGACGGGGGTGGCATAGAGGCAGCGGTTTATGGTGGCCGATTAGGTCTCGATATCAAACTTGCTCATGATGCCATGTTAAACATTGAATTCCCCGTGAGAGATACGTTTTATTGATGCACTATTTATAAAGACAATACATGGAAACCCTAATAGACCCATTGCCTACAAACTTGGGCCAACTAATTATTTCTAATATTGAATTTATTTGTGGTCAATCATGTTATTAATCTCATTAGTTCATGTTTCCGGCCATTGCGTCTGATTTACATGTTTGATTTTTAATCATGATTCTCAAATTTCTATTAGTGGCATCCGAGCTAGGCTTTATGTGTCTTGATAATTGTCAATGTTTTTGCATGATAGATATGATTTTTTTGTCAATGTTATTGCATGATAGATATGATTTTTTTGATTGAATCATTTTTCATGTCTAAATTTCTGATAAAAGTTAACCATTGTTATTACATGTATTGATATAAATCCATGCTTAATTTTGGTGTTTGGGAAACTTTCTTGTTGAGGCTGTTTTGAGCCGAATGGTTGCACACCCAAAACACTTAAATGTCATGGTTAATGGTGATGTTTGGTGTCTAAAACCGTTTTTAGTTCGGGTTGTTTTGGCTGCGGATTTCACACATCCAAAACACTATCAAAGAACATTTTAATTATTTGTGTCAATTTTGTGGTAACATTTGTATCATTATTAGCTTGTATTAATCTTGGTGTTTAAAAGGTTGTTGTTTCTTATTCTTGTTGTTTCTTATGATTGTTTAAACCTTGTTTTTATTATCATTAGAAACACACTTTAAAAATCATAAGATTGTTGTATACTTGTTGATATTGATCTTATAAATCATATGTGATTGTTTGTTGATTTTAATTAGATGAACATAACTTTTAAATATAACCATGTTGATATTGATTACTGTTTTAGGACACTAAATTATTTAAAGAATATGTTATGGTTAATTGAAATAGAGTAAACTTACTTCTTGGTTTTGGTTCATAATCACCCATAGATGTTTGTTGATTTTGATATATGGACAAGTATTTTAATTATAAATATTTTGTTAAGTGATTAGTGTTTTAGGATACTAAATGGTTTAATGACATGTCTTGATTAATCAAAATGGTGTAAACATTAGCTTATGATTAATTAATTGTCTATATGAGTAATTACCTAACCTGAATAGGCTTATTCGGGTTCAAGTTCAGGTCGGGTCTGGGTCAGGTCGGCCTTTTTAACACCCCTAGTTGGAATTGCTTAAGTTGATTATGTTACCCTTAATCAAAATTGTTATTTACATAACTATATCGAAACATTAAATAATTGTCAAAAAGGTAAAACTTTATTTTCGTGACTTTTGCAAAAATCAAGATTGAAATAATGCATTTTTTTAACAATGTTTTTTTGTGTGATAGACAATAATTTTGGGACGGAAGTACTAGTTTACTATTTATGGTTCTCACATACACTTATAAAAGGTGTATAAGGACAACATTTAACTAACGATAATATATTAGGAAGTTACCATGAAAGAAGATTTTCAAGCCACGGATGCATGTCAAAATAGCACACTCGTTGTGTAATTAGAAGTGGCCGTCTATAATCTACTACTACTACTACACAAACTCATAATGACATGGCGTACTTATGTAAACCACCAAATGCCACCACCACAATTCTACCCTAAAAAACATGCAAGTCTAATTAATGTTAGTTTTACAGACGATAAAATAATAGTTGTGTGTTAGGATCGAACTCGGGATCGTGGGATTGCACACTTTACGTATGAAGAGTAAAAGAATAATTATTTATAAATGTTATATATAATTTATTAATAAACACAAAACGAGTAACGACCGTTAGTATTTAATGGAGAATGACTAACGACCGTTAGACGAAGATTAGGAAAGTAATACTTGTAATTAATTGGAAGGACAAGAAGGTTCCGGAATCCCCTTGGGATGTTCCAACCGATCAGCCAAGGGGGGCATTCCACCTCCTTTGTGCCTTGAACTCCAAGTAATCTCAAGTATATAAACACCTCATGGGATATTGTTTTCTCATAACTTGTACACACAATTCTTGGTGTTTTTTTCTCTTCTCTTGTCTCTAAAATCGATCCAAACTAATCCCTTCTTATGGGATTCGATTTTCATAAGCTCAACAAAGTTGTGTTTGATTTACTTGCATAAACTTTTACTTGAATTAGTACGTGTGTACAAGAACACGAATCAAACACACTATTGTTTGATTCTTTGATTGAATTACAAAAGAGGTAAGGGGTAATTCTTATAATCCTCATAAACCCTAATTAGGGTTCTTAACTTGAAGATTTACATAAATTGATTCTTGTTTGGGCTAGAATCACAAATGTGTGTTTACTTTTATATTTGATTAATTAATTACATATTATATGGTCTTGTTATAATTGCTTCCGCTATGCGTACTTGATGTTAATTGGTTTATTTATATGCTTGTCATGATATCATAATTCCAACAGTGGCATCTAGAGCCGTTATAATGTGTAATTAATTATCGAAACACATAAAAATTGAATCTTGATTTGTTTAATTACATGTTTTTAGGGTTTTCATATTCCTAACCCTATTTTTTTATGTGGGTCGATTGACCCTTTTAGTAATTTAGGGTTTTGGCTTTGATTTTTAATATGATTAGAAACCCTAGGATGTCATGTTTATGCGTTTTAGTAAACGATCTTGGTGCAATATGTTAATTGTTAAGCATAATCCATGAAAAAGATGCATATTTGCATTGATTTAATTGTGTGATAATTTCAATGGTTTAAATTGGATATAGGAATTAAATGTTAAGTTATATATATTGACACATGTAAATTTATTAATAGATGTCGAATTGAGGAAGACTCCAATATTAAGTAATCAATTATGTGCTATGTGGTGCTTATTTAATTTTGGCTTACGCAATCGATTTATCGATGTATGCGGCTCTTTTTCCATTGAAGAAGAAAGCCTTAATTGAATAAATGCATTATACACCTAGACTTGATTATTAATAGGATTATTGAATAAATTTGCATGTGGCTACATGTTTTATACATATTTAATTGTTATGTTATGTATATGTTTATTTAGATGTGTTCTTTTATTTGATTATTTTTTTTGGTGCAAAAGGTAAACTTATATTATTAAAACAAAGATTCATACATCAACAAATTATACAATAGACAAGCCTATGCTCATAATCAAACTCAAACAAATGAAAAGACAACCAAAAGCATACTTTCCTTCATGGCCTAAACCATGATCTCAAATTCACTGCAGGCATCTATCAACAGATTGCTAACTTACTGCAGAACATGTTTACCTTAAAAGCACCAAGAACCATCTAGCTACATTTCCACCATATCTACTTATCATGGTCATTCAACTTGCCACCACAATAACCATGACAAGATAGATTTGTGGCCTTACTAGGAACCCATAACCTCTCCACAACACGGGCTATATCACCTATGCTACATTTCCATCTACTACAATGGCTTCACATAGGTGGGAACACACACCATGCAGTGAGTACCATCCATTCCTCCTTAGAAAGTGCACATTAGGACCATGTAGGTTCATCTTACACACCTCACAATTCCTAATACCATGCACTATCTCTCCAGCTCATTTACCCTACTCAAATGGGAACTCACTTGATGGAAAATGAATAAATGATGCGTGGGAATTGCACCCTCACAAAAGGTTTTACCTCTCGAGGGATCTCGAGAAGCTTACAACCCCCACCAAGCTGTGTACCTGATCGTTGTAGTATAGTATAGTGACAAGTACCGGGGGATTGATCGTTCAACTCAGGAATGGTGTCGCTAGGATTAGAAAATCTACTAAACTTGGTCTAGAGGTGAAGGATGATTCTTTTTGTATTTTTATGTTTTTAAGAAAGCAAGTAAAATCTCGGGTTTTGAAGGAGTGGGCAGAATTAGTTGCTAGCCAAATAACCCAAATAACTACTAATGCAATTAAAATAAAATAAAAGAAATGAAAATAAAACTAATTATACTAATTTGGTGTAAACAATGATAGGAAAAATTGTGTTTACTTAGGTTTCATTACTCCCTAGATATCTTTTACAGGTTGATAGCTTGTTACAATTGCATGGATGACGGGTCATATTCCTTAATAGTAGTCGTAGGGCCGTGTACAATATTCCCTAACTCTATAAGATCCTACTACATTCCTATGTCGATCCGTTAGAAGCTCCTAACATGGGATCATTAGAATTATCCTATGCATTATATACAACCATAAATCGTAGTACACCTCCGATTATGTTTCTTAAGACGTTCAAGCTAGTTACCAATGGAAGTCTGCTAGTTTTCTTAAGCCTAACATTGAATACAATCATCCGTAACAATTATAAACAAACAATCAACCCATAATTAACATCTAAGTTTCACTACATCTAAGCAAGCACAAAAGAAATCTAGCCTAGCATGTTAAATAGAAGACAAGTGTAAGATATAATCAAACAACACATAGACATTTTGATTGATTTGAAAGAGTACTTATCTCTAATTGAACATGAAAGATTCAAAGGGTTGAAACCCTTAAAAAAGCTGGAAAATTCGGACTAGGGCTTTTCCCTCAAAGTTGCATACCAATGAATAAAATTTAGAAAACTATATATAGATTTTACAGGGTGACGGCGTCAAGAAGGAATTCGTGACGCAGTCAACTCACCGCCATAATGAAATTGTATTGCCTAGATATGCTTGTGGCGCCGTCATGTGTAAAATTGTTCTGGGTCGTCACCAATACTTGGTCCATGACGGCCTTGGGTGACGCCGTCATCTCCTATGCACAAAAACTCTCTGGATCGTCACGTGTATCTTCCACATCCACCTCTTTTGTAACTCTTGACGCCGTCACTAAGGAAGTTGTGATGCCGTAAGGTACTGTTCCAGTAATGAAAATTGAGACTTTGCCGTTTTCTTCACATTTATGCTCCAAAAAACGTCCAAAATGCTTCCTTTTCCAGATTTCTCTCCAAAATACCTAAAATGACAAAAAGAATGATTTAGGGCAATATTTGATCAAATAAATTCGAATTCGGGCATAAATGACCCCTTAAAAGCGGTTCACTTTTCGCCTTATCAAATACCCTTACACTTGAGATTTGCTTTTCCTCAAGCAGATGCGCTTTTATTCTAATCAAAATACAAGTTAGGGGTCATTTAACACTAATATAAAAGTAATTACAACAAATAATCGTCCCACTAAAAACCAAAGACAAGCACGGAGGTCATACACTAGCACCTCATAAATAGTGTTTAGATACTCACATCTCTCGGGTGTAATAAAGTGTATATCACAATATGGAAATGGAAAACATCTCTCACTACATGTCATAGCAAATATATTACCATAGGCTTGGGAAAGGATCAAACCTCCACCACTTGACGTAAGCACCTAGGATAAACTATCAAAGAGGTCTTTTAAAGGGTTATAACATTAGGGGTAGGGATATGGAAAAACACGGTTTTGTTGGATAAAGGCAATATTTACTGGTGGCGAGTTAATCATCTTGGTTAATTACATGTACAATATGGCGTTGCTAAGCCAAGACTCGCCTCAACTTAAGCTAATGAATCAAAAATAAAAAAACATAAAACAAACATAGAATGAAACGGGATGGTGGTCCGTATGTTTTTCTCTTTTTTCTTTTTCTATTTTTTTTTTCTTTTTCTTGATTTTTTTTTTGATTTTTTTGATTTTTGATTTTTGATTTTTTTATTATTATTATTTTTTTTGCATACACTCTTGCCCTACCATCCAAAATAATACATCATAGGGAATGTACATTCCCCTTACACTTGAATTTTTACATAAGTCTCAATCGAATCAAGATAATCAAAACACTTGGAGTACTTTTTAAGATTAATGCACATATGGGGTAATATATGATGTTCTTCCCCATTACTCCAAAACACAAGTACTTTACCATGAGTCCCAATCGTCCCAAAACAATATGTACAAGATATGACTCGACTTAGCAACCATGTAATCAATTAGATAATTAACAAAGGGTTAAAACATATAACAATAATGCACTAAAGATGAGTGCACACACGGAAGGCTAAGGCGATTTGGTTGCACATTTGGGTGGGTTGTAACAAATTCTTCCTTTAAGTAAGATGCTTAAAGTTAGAAACGAAAAGATAGGCTCGGAGGGGTGTACTAGGAGTTTCATGTACTAAAAATGAGTTCAACGCTAAGGTGTGGAAAAAATTAATTGACTTTACTAGCCAAGTAATACGACTTAAATGGTCAAGTAATTATGATACGGGTTTAAACACAAGGGTG
The DNA here is from genome assembly GCA_030686995.1 of Artemisia argyi. NCBI lineage: Eukaryota > Viridiplantae > Streptophyta > Magnoliopsida > Asterales > Asteraceae > Artemisia > Artemisia argyi. Next base: position 209,633,844 of record CM060682.1, on the reverse strand, counting down.
ATTCTAATGCCTCTTATCATGTAGTAAATCCTACTACACGAATGTAGTCTCACTAGCGGTCTCGGGATGCATCACTAACGCAAGTTCTAGAATCTAAATGCTACTGGTACACACATAAGCACTAATAATGAATGCTTTTCCTATCAAATCTAAAGGCGAACCTCGCATATTTGGGTGGAAAACTTTTTAAGTGGTACGGTTTTGTGCTAGTCATATAACTGCTATCCATGAGACGCTTGTTAAGGCTAAAGTTTCACTCCTAAATGTTGTAAAAAATTTTAAATTTGGCGCTAAAATTGCACTAACAAGTATTTCTCTTAGTTTATTACACACTTACCATCAAACAAACAAACTCAAGTGCAATACTATCCTATAAGGTATCATCATTTACCCTCCCCTTACACTTAGGATGAACATTGTCCCCAATGTTCAATTAAAGGATGTAAAAGTAAAATAGGTAAAAGAATGAAAGCAAATACTCCCCTGATTCGTTCGGTGTGGATAGTGTGGTAACAAGGTTAGATCTTCCTCCAAGAAAATGAACATTCAAAGCTTCCCTTCCAGAAAATAAATCATCTTCTTGTCCCATGTAACCTGTTAAACCTGTGAAAACAAACAAGGCAACCTCGCATAAAATCAGCGGCAATCTATATATACTAACAAATCCTAGAAAACAATGTAAAATATAATGCTTGTGGAATGAATGTTTGCAGATTTCCTGGAGTTTATAAAACTAAAGAATTAACAAAAACTTCAAGACTCCGTTAGGAAAACAAAACTCGCAAAATTTCCAGAATTTTACACATGACGCCGTCAGGAGTTAATTCCTGACGCCGTCAGATGTGATCTGCAGAAATCTTTTCGTTAAGTTTCTGAAAAATTTCTGGAAAAACTTATGTCCTACTTCCTCGAAAATCCTGCAAAACATCATTTTGACTCGATACAAGCATTTGACTCTAACAAATACTAGTACACATGTTCATTTAATATTGTGGCGAATCATGATCAATTTCTTTCTTATAAACAAATTTGAGGTTTCCCCTTACACTTAGCTTTTGCAAAATACCTTCATAAGTAATTAAGACAAAGTTAAAAACAAAATAAAGCATTTTTACAATTTAGTTTGAAACATGATCTACCAACAATAAAAATAAAGCATGCATACGGAAACAAATAAAAATCAAACAATTAAAAATCACACAAAACATGGGTTGCCTCCCAAGAAGCGCTTTTCTTTATTTACGAGTCTTGTAGCTAGACTCAAGGTCATGGGCTATTACGTGACCTCATCGTTGGTCCCATTCTCTAGGTCATCTCCAATCTTAGTTTTGTATTCCGGACCTAGTTGCAAACATTCCTTATAGAAACCAAGTATTCTATTCATGACATATTCTACTCCTCTACGTCTATCCTCATCATTCCTATAATAAATCGCTTGCTTGTGTTCCTTTTCTATGTTTGATAGAAGGCGGTATTGCTCAATCTTATAGGGTCGGGTCATAACTCATCTTAGAGGCCTCAACAAATGGTTTTCCGAACACTACTTGACTTAGGCAGTCATCTATTACCGGACGAATATCCTCTACAATCACAAAGTCAGTAACATAAGTGAAGTTTCCTACAAATACATGTAATCCTTTCACTTTCCCTACAAAGTTGCTCATCCAATTCGTGTTAGGCATCATCCTATATCCAAGTTGCCTCTTCATTACCCAATTATAATAGGTTCTAGTCATGATGTTTATAGGAGACCTAAGATCGATGTAAGCTTTCCACACATGCATATGCCCAATGTTGCATGGTATGTTGATGTTAGAGGGATCACCTACTTTAATAAGGGGTGAACCAAGGATATATGGTGTCTCGGGATCATCGAATAAATCCTTGTGATATTCCCGTTCTTCCTTGGTGGGCAACTTATCAAAGTACTCTTCTACGTTTTCTACCTCCTCTAATTTTTCTTCCTTAGTATCCTCAACTTCCTTAATCTCATCCCTAGTCTCGGTTTCTATTCCAACTTCATCCTTGTCACTTTCTTCTACATTCTTTTCTATCGGCTTAATGGTGACAACATTGACAAAGTGGACGTGTTTGGATGATGAGGGGTCCTTAATTTGGATTCCGCTATTAGTGTCCCTAGTGTCCTTCCTAGGTGTAGTTAGCACTTGGTTGTTGAGGGCTTTCAACAAGTTGTCAATCTTATTGGTCATCTCCGTTTGTTGTTGATTGAATTCGGTTTCAAACTTAGCTATGCGAGCTTCTTGAGATGCCATAAACTTGGACATCAACCCTTCAAGATTATTGGTACTACCATAGTTATTGGAAGGATTGTTGTTGAAAGTACGGTTAGAGGGTGGACCGTTTGATTGGTAACGATTAGGTGGATTGGAAGAATTATTTTGGGGCATGCTTTGGTTTTGTTTCCACCTAAGGTTCGGGTGATTTTTCCAAGAAGAGTTGTAGGAATCACCGTAAGGGTTTGGCTCGGGTTTGAAAGTGTACCACTTATCACCCGCTTCGTCGGTACGCGAGGATGCATAGTCCGCAAAAGCTGGTCCGGGGAGTTCCACGCAATCACGAGTGTCATGGGGACCACTACATAGTTCGCATGAAGAAGTGATTTTTTTTACTTGGCTCGAAGGCTTAGGAGCTTCGTAGGATTTCATGAGAAACTTGACTTGGTCCTCAAGTTCCATGATCCTACGGTCGGGAGTTGTAGAATTGTTCGAAGGCAAAGATATTGCCTTGACCGTTTTGTTCAAATCACGGGGGTCATTCCAACTTTCGTTGTCATAGAGAGCAAGATATTCTATGAGTTCCCATGATTCTTCCGCACTTAGATCACGTAGCTTGCCACTGGCCGATTGGTCAATGGTTCGCCTTGTGGAGAGATCGATATGGTCATAGAAGATTTGGACTTGGAGCCAAAGATCTATGCCATGATGAGGGACTTTTTGGAGTAAGTCCTTGAAACGAATCCATGCTTCATATAGAGTTTCACCTTGACGTTGTTGGAACATCAAGATATCATTTCTAAGCTTGGTAGTTCTCCCCGGTGGGAAAAATTGAGCAAGGAAACGAGTGGTGAGATCATCCCAAGAGGTGATGGATCCCGCGGGTAAACGTTCAAGCCATTGACTAGCTTGATCACGTAGAGAGAATTGGAATAGACGTAATCGGGTCGTCTCTCTAGTTGCAACATCAAGGTCTATTGAATCTACGATTTTAATGAAATCCTTGAGATGTTGATTAGGAACTTCGGAACGAAGTCCATGGAATGCACATCCGCTTTGCACCAACCGGATGGTGTCGGATCGCAAGGGGGACACATTGGCTCCTTGAGTGAGGTCAATGGTGTTTCGATAGCCTTGGTGGCTAGGACGGGAATACTCTCCTAAAGTTCGGGGCCTAGGAGGTGGGTTTGGTAGTGGTGGGTTTTGTGGGTGGTTTTGAATTGGTGGGTTGATGGGTTCAAAGATGTTACCACCTTCCATGTTGTCGGATGGTAAAGGTTACGAACAAAGACACGAAGAAATGAGATACACTAAAGAAAACCTAAAAATAAAAATAAAATCTTACTAGAAAGGAATCTAGAAAGTAGACCTAATAAAAAGAAATCCTAACCAAGACAATAACTATTCCCCGGGCTGCGGCGCCAAAAACTTGATGCGTGGGAATTGCACTCTCACAAAAGGTTTTACCTCTCGAGGGATCTTGAGAAGCTTACAACCCCCACCAGGCAGTGTACCTGATCGTTGTAGTATAGTATAGTGACAAGTACCGGAGGATTGATCGTTCAACTCAGGAATAGTGTCGCTAGGATTAGAAAATCTACTAAACTAGGTCTAGAGGTGAAGGATGATTATTTTTGTATTTTTATGTTTTTATGAAAGCAAGTAAAATCTCGGGTTTTGAAAGACTGGGCGGAATTAGTTGCTAGCCAACTAACCCAAATAACTACTAATGCAATTAAAATAAAATAAAAGAAATGAAAATAAAACTAAATATACTAATTTGGTGTAAACAATGATAGGAAAAATTGTGTTTACTTAGGTTTCATTATTCCCTATATATCTTTTACAGGTTGATAGCTTGTTACAATTGAATGGATGACGGGTCATATTCCTTAATACTAGTCGTAGGGCCGTGTACAATATTCCCTAACTCTATAGGATCTTACTTCACTCCTATGTCGAGCCGTTAGAAGCTCCTAACATGGGATCATTAGAATTCTCCTACACATTAAATACAACCAAAAATCGTAGTACACCTCCGACCATGTTTCTTAAGACGTTCAAGCAAGTTACCAATGGAAGTCTGCCAGTTTTCTTAAGTCTAACATCGAATACAATCATCCATAACAATTATAAACAAACAATCAACCCATAATTAACATCTAGGTTTCACTACATCTAAGCAAACACAAAAGAAATCTAGCCTCGCATGTTAAATAGAAGACAAGTGTAAGATATAATCAAACAATACATAGACATATTGATTGATTTGAAAGAGTACTTATCTCTAATTGAACATGAAAGATTCAAAGGGATGAAACCCTTGAAAAAGCTGGAAAAGTCAGACTAGGGTTTTTCCCTCAAAGTTGCAGACCAATGAATAAAATTTGGAAAACTATATATAGATTTTACAGGGTGACGACGTCAAGAAGGAATTCGTGATGCCGTCAACTCGCCGCCATAATGAAATCGTATTGCTTAGATCTGCTTGTGACGCTGTCATGTGTAAAATTGTTCTGGGCCGTCACCAATACTTGGACCATGACGCCCTTGGGTGACGCCGTCATCTCCTATGCACAAAAACTCTCTGGATTGTCACGTGTATCTTCCACATCCACCTCTTTTGTAACTCTTGACGCCGTCACTAAGGAAGTTGTGACGCCTTCCGGTACTGTTCCAGCAAGGAAAATTGAGACTTTGCCGTTTTCCTCACTTTTATGCTCAAAAAACGTCCAAAATGCTTCCTTTTCCAGATTTCTCTCCAAAAGTACCTAAAATGACAAAAGGAACGATTTATAGCAATATTTGATCAAATAAATTCAAATTCAGGCTTAAATGACCCCTTAAATGCGGTTCACTTTTCGCCTTATCAATAAAACATTAACTATACAAACCTAATTGCCCTGTTGTTACCTAACAAAGGCATACAATAGAACAATAAAGGTAGACAGAAATGTTCTAAACATATCCCAGATACAGAGCCATCATTTGAAATGAGCCAAATATCATAATTCAGTTAATTCAGGCAATAAGGTAACCTAAATATACTGATGTGCATAATCAAAATCACCTCTACAATTCTGATCATACCAGATCAATTGTATGAATTGCTTCCAATCATACATCAATGTTACCAAAGAACCAAGCAGGATACTACATTATGGATGTTTTATCCACTCCAATCAGAGTGAAAAACCACCCATTGTATTAGCCAACTGCTATACATCAACCTCTACCAAACACCCCTATAAAGCATAAACCATCATTCACCTCTCAACTAATAATAGTCAGACCAATACAACCTTTGCTCTTCTACATTTAACTTGCCACTTTTCTTCCACACTTCTAGTATTTATACTGTCTTTCACTATAATCCCAGATAGCCTACCTTTAACATTTTCCACAACTTTATTATATATTTCTTGACTACTATTATGAACATCTCTAAAGATTCTTCCATTTCTTTCTTGCCAAAGAAAATATACACAAGCAGCCAAAACCAGTCTTCTAACAACCCACCCAATATTCTTGTTGACACGTTCTGTAGCAAGATTCATAATCAACCCATTCCAATCACCATCCACATCCTTGATATCAGCCATCTTCTTTGCTTTATTCCATACATCAGCTGAGTAATCACATTTAAAAAACAAGTGTTGCAAGTTTTCATTATCCCATAGACAAAGAGAACATCTGTTAACTGTATACAGACCCCATTTCTTCAACTTATCTTGAGTGCTTAACCTGTCTTGAATTGCTAACCAGAGGATAAATGTATGCTTAGGTATACATTAAGAATACCAGATTAATCTCCACTAATTAACTTTTGGACTATCAATGCTCAAATCAAAAGTAGCAGTTCTAACAGAAAAACTAGTTTCTTCACCATTTTTGTTCAGCCATACCACTCTAACATTAACTTCATCAGTAAGATTTGGTACCTCAATACTAGTAATAAGAGGAAACTTCTCATACCAATCCTGAGGCCACTTCCACACTCCATTTTGAATCATTTCACCAACTTTAATATTCATAGGTATTCTAGCATCATATATATCTCTGTGAGTGATATATTGCATCAAAGGACCCATATCACTCCAGTTATCATTCCACATTTCTGTATTCTTACCATCATTCACTTGATGTTTAATGTTGTTCCTAACTTTATCCCTGATCTTGAGTTGATTTTTCCAGCCCCAACTTTCTCTAGACTCAGCAGACACCTCCCATATACTTCTACCTTTTAGTTTTTCAATATGCACCCATTAGATCCAAAGAGATCTTTATTAATAGCAATATTCCAAATCTGCTTTGCCAACATAGCTTCATTCCATTTATGCAAAGATGTATTATTTTTTATTATGCATTACTTTTTTTTGTTTATTATTGATGTAAGACATGTTTATAAACAAAAAAGGGTAATTTTTTGAATAGAAAAATAATATGGACTAAATAAATGGCAAAATTGTTTTGGTTTTAAGAGTTTAAAATTTCAAAGGTTTGGTTGATTGATGTTTTTGTACATAGTGTGCGAAAGGCGGACCGAAAGTCGCCATACAACGTGCTGGTAGAGAGGGGTTTTTAAAGACCATGCACCTACCGGTTCTCTACAACCAATTGTGTGCCGATCTAGACTTACCTATATCACTATATTACGTACACTGTCATCTTAAGGGTGAATTCACCATAATTCCACAATGATTATCCGAAACACTAAGCCTTAGGGCTTATGCAAAAGTACAATATAAGTGGACGATAATTGTGAAAACAGTGAATGTAAACTAGAAGCAAATGATGAAATTAATTTGCATTGAATATTAAATGACAAAGTATGAAAACTTTAAATTTTATTAAAACTAGAAATGATTACAAAGCTTTTAAATATGAAATTCAATAAACCGTAACAATTACACTAAATTTATCTAAATTACACTACTCCTACTCCTAATCTAACTGTCTTCATATGAGGTGAGGAGGGTATATATAGCCACTGAGGATACTTCTAGGTCTTGCCAGGTCACTGATCCTTGTGTATCTTTTGTTTCTTTGAGTCCCTCTCAGCCATTGATCATGGTTCCAGACGATTCCAATTAATAATGACCCTTGGATGTAATCATTAGCCAATGATTGGGCACTGACTCCCACGGATAGCCAGCGTGGCAGGTGTCAGCATGTGTCAGGGCTTCTAGAAACTAATTAATTGCACCAATTTGACTTAACTTTGGTCAATTTTGGGTAAATAGGGAATGAATAGTATTTTAGGGTTCATGTCTGGGTTTGGTAGTCAGGATTAGGGGGCGGGAAATGGTTTTGGGTGTTATTATTGTTTTTGTTGACCGGGTATAAGGAGTGGGTTTGACCGGGTATAAAGGGTATAGTGTATCAGGTATTTTGGAAGGGAGGTGGGCTTTATTTGTACTGGGCCTAGGAAGGGAAGTGGATTAAGGGTCCAGTTACGGTTTGTTATTATTTTAGGATTAGGATTGAATATTGTATGGACCAATTATGTAATTATGCAAACAACAGGGACCAAATCTGTAAATCTTCAGAATTAATTTCCAAGGGCTTTTATTGTCAATCTTTGATTGATGAAGGATGTACATTGACTTTTCTTCAAAGAATTCTTCAAATGACTAATTTTGCCAATTCATGAAAGACGAGGGACCACTTTTGTCATTTTCTTCAATCTTTGACCAGGGATTATTCTTGGCACTTTCTGAATCTTTGAGGACTTATCTTGACTTTTTGAGCTTTCTTTGATCATTAAGTGTTGGATCGATATACTCTGACCAAACTACTTTGTAGCTTGTAAGGTTTTAACAATATTGAATAACTTCAACACTATTAATATTGAAACACTGAATTAACCTTGTAAAGTATGCGGAATCTACTAACACAAGGCTTAAGAAGAACTTTATATTAAATCAAACTTGAACCTACTTTGATTACACAGATTCACTAACAATCCCTAACTTTATCTAACTCTTGTACGTACTTTTGTTTCTAACTCATGTATTCACTCTCTCGTACGTCTAATACATTCTAAGGCTCCTTTTATAGGCACAAGGATAACCTTAAGTCGGTTTACAATACTTGAACGACAAGTAAACTAACTCTAACTTATTCTAGAATATTCTAATAATAATATTACATTATGATATTGCATGTTAGTCCTTTGACTTAAAAGTACTTTGAATAATCTTCATGCACGAGCAGTACTTTTACCATGTTTGACCATAAGCAGCACTTTGATCTTCAAGCAGCACTTTGACACAACAGTACCTTGATCTTCATATCCCAACAATCCTCCCTTAACTTGAATTCTACTTGCTTGATTTCAAGTTTCTTTGTTATCTTTGATCTTCAACATATTTATCTTTAAGGAAAATTGTATCTTTATCTTTTATCTGTCTTGTGTGTCAAAGTACCCTTCATCAGCTTCAGATGATATCTTCACAGCAACAAATCTTCACAGCTACTCAGCAATATTTTGACAAAATGTACATCAAATCTTTTAAGTTTCATGCTATTCTCATCACTTCCAAGTGTGTAAACTCCTGTGAGAGGTGAATCATTGAAATCTAATGGATTTTGATGTCTCTTTACCAAAGCCATTAACTCTTGAGTAGCCAATGTTTAAGTTAGAACAACCATGGGACATTGATAACCATATGATTTTTAGCAAATCACCAGCTATCAACAGATTTGTTTAGTCTTTACCTAGAGCTGTTTGCTTTTGGACTAGTTAGTTCTTTGATTTACAACCATGGTGAACTAATTACCAGACAAACGGATTTTCCATAGCCTTTATCACAAGCCATTTTCTTGTGGGCTAGCCACCTCTTCACTTTTACAGATATGGTGAGTTGAAAATCATACAATTTTTAGTAAATTGTCAACTAAAAATGGATTTGATTATCACATCAGAGCCGTACCCTCATGATGAGTCAAACTCTTTCTTGTCTGTTAACCATGGTGAGTTGATTACCATTTGTTGTGTAGTATAAATACTGACACCATGTGTGACTTCTCAAAACCTTTTATTGATATCATCTTAAGCTTTAAAACATATTATTCAAAAAGACTTACTGGTTTTATGCAGCAAGCAGTACTTTGACAAAGTACTGTTTGTCTTGCAGTACTTTAAGAAAAGTACTTCATTATTCAAAAGATTTATACAATAAAAATCATACCAGTATTCATGCACTATCATCTGCAGTAGTCCAAAAGATGAATAGTTTAATCACCATCAAAGCTACTTGAGTCTCATTCTCAACCTCCATACCATGATCTAACATTCTGACCATAAGTTCAGTTATAAGAGGATATTGTCTCTTTGCTAACATATGGATCATGGTTCCATCTTCCATTTCAAGTGAGTGTACTCCTGATGCCTCAAAGAATCTCCATCTTGTTATCTCCCAATTCCTTTGATCATTCCACAGAGCTTCACTACTTGTTTCATCAGACTCCCAGATGGTCATTAATTCACTCAATAAAATCAATCCCACTCCAATTGGTTCAATATCTTCAAAGTAAGTCTGTACTTGTAGATACAAATGATACAGATCTTCTCTATCAATCTTGTGCAATATATCCCATAACATATTGAACACTGTGAAGCTTTCATCCTCTCTATGAAAAATGAAATAATTTCCTTCAGGTGATTCTACTACAGAAAATGAAGAAATTTTTGATTTCTTCTCAGCATCCTCTGTCTTCTGAGGATTCTCATAATCCACAACTCTAAGAAAGTGTCTCAATTCATCAACAGTTTCTGGTTTAATCAACTTGAGTCTCTTTGATAACTGATCATCTTGAGTTGCTCTCTTTCTTTTTAACTTTCTTTTCTCAACCTGCTCCCTCCTTATTTCCTCCAACTTCTTCTCCTTTTCAGAATCCATAGGTACAAAGCTATCCAGTTCTCTCTTGATTGATTCTTGAACACTATCCCATAGTTTTTTAACTTGTGGATATCTTAACCTATGTAGATTCTTGTATCCTCTTCTTTTCAAAAAGCTTATCATCCAATTTCTCTCTTGACCTAAAGTCATTGGTCTTCTTGTTTTAGCAACTGGCTTTCTTGATTCCCTTAAGAATTCTTCATCATAAATAGCTTGTTGCTTTCTTGCAGCTTCTTCATTCTTAGCAACCTCATCATCTCTAAGTTATGCCAGAGTGATCTTCTTCTTCTTCTTCTTGTGAACTTTCTTGACACCTTTTCCCTTGTCATTGGGATCTAATTCTTCAGATTCAGAAGAAGAATCTAAGACTTGAGCTGGTTCAGTAATACTTATGCCTCTTGTTGGTCTATCCAAATTAAGCATTATCTGAGCTATTGTCTCATCATCACTAGCTTTATGCACCTTTTCTTCTTGCTGAATTGGATTGGAACGACCAGCTTCATCAACAAAAATACTTGTAGAAGGTCCAGCTTCATCAACATTCATAGCAGCAGTACCTTGATCACCTTGATCCAAAGTACTTTGCACAACAGTACTTTGAGGATCAGTACCTTGAGTAGTAATGTGCTGATCAGAAGTAATTTGAAGATCAGTACCTTCTAAATCAACTTCTTCTGTATCTCCACTTTTAATACCAACATTTTCAACTTCAAGATTAATTTGTTCAGTTTCATCACTTTTTCTTTCAGTAATATCTTGAAAACCAGTATATTGTTGAGCAATGTTTTCTATATCATCAAAATTGAGCATCTGATCATCTTCTTCATTAATTTCAACATCATCTGCATTCAGATTCTCTTCTAAAATCCTCCCCAATTTGAATGTAGATTGCTTCTTCTTACTCATCTTAGACTTAGATGCTTTCTTTGATGACTGACCACTTTTCTTTTGTTGTTTTACCCATACTCTGTGATGCTTAACAAGTGGCCAAACAGAATTCTTTAACTTCCTCACTCTTTTCTTTAACTTCAAAATAACATCAGCCTGAGCATTAACCACTTTCTTCATCCTTCCGAATTCCCTAGTTAATGCATAATTATCCATTGGTCCAAAAACTCCCTCAACTCCTTCATCTCCTCCAGATGTTTGTAACCCATCTGTGGGAGTATAATCATTAGGAGTTGGTGATGGATTCTCATCATGATCTGAAGCAATACCTTGCAGAGAAGTACTGTCCTGAGAAGCAGTATGTTGAGAATTACTGTCTTTGGAAACAGTCTTTTCCCTTGAAACAGATACTGAAGCAGTTCTTTCACTTGAAGCTGGCTGAGGTGAAGCAAGAGGTGGTGTTGGAGTATGTGCTGATTCAGAATGATCAGAATGTTCAGAGTGATCAGATCCACTAGCATTATTATCTCCATCCCTAACAGCTTGTGCAACCTCTAAGATATGAGTAGTTAAAGGTGTATTTCTTCCAGAAAACTTAACACCCTTGGTTAACATATAGGTAAACACTTTGGCTGGAACTTCAACAGTAGGCACAAAATCTTGAGGTTTAGGAACACCCTCAAGTTGGTTATCTAGAAATAGCTTAACAAACCTAGGATACATCAACCATGGTGAACCTACTTTGATGTGACCAAGCATACCATCAAGGATCATGTATGAAAAATTGAACCTTTGATTGGTAGCTAACCCAACTAAGGCAGAGGCTATGTTATGACCAAATTGATCCCAAGAAGTACTCTTTGGACTTAGACAGTGAAGCAAAACATGTACTAAATACTTCCAGTGAGGACTAAACAAGGCCTTATGAAAAGTAAGCTTGGTAAGATCTCCTTCATAGCCTATATCCCTAAGTGTATCCCAAATAACATGTTTACCAAATAAAACAGTACCTTGGTCATCATCAAACAACAAAGCCTCCCTTATGGTTGCTTCAGTAACACGAATAGGTCTCCCTTCAACAGTAGCATTAATAACATCTTTATCATCTTCCAAAGCAGCTCTTGCTGTTCTCCAAAACTCTTGAATCCAGGGCCCAATAATTGCAGGTTTAACTAACAGAGCATAGTTAATGGTTGACCCTGTGAGGAAATCAATGATTGAATGAAAATCAACATTCTTTGGTGTTTTGTCCAAATTGGCAATCACATTATGTTTGTTAACGGTTGGACGATTTACCATTGCTGATAATTGTGAAAAGAATGATGATTGGTTATGGATTGGTAATCTGGTTTGAATGATGAACAGGGACGATTATGATGTATTTAAACACGGAAGAGATAATATCAAAAGATATTCAGAAAATCTCGGCCAAATAAATTAACAAATCTTTTATTTTTGGCACTTATCTTCCCCGAATAATGTGCAAAGTGGTTAGCCCCTCTTTTTGACCGTTGGAACAGTACAGTACTTTGCATTAAATGCCAAACAGTACTTTCCCTTTAAATACTAAGCAGCACTTTCCCTTTTAATGCAAAGCAGTACTTTGATTCAAAGTACTGTGCTCGAAAATATCATACCACTTTTGACTTTTTGACTAATCCACTTGTACCATATCAGTCAAACTAAGATAATAAAGACTAACTATATTTACTTTCCTAAATCTACCAAAGCAGATGGGAGTAAATACCCTTCATTAATACCCATGACTTTGATTTTTCCTATAAATAGGGGTCATCTCAACACATAACTTCATCAAAACTTTTAACTCTCATCACAAAAACCCCTTAATCGTCATCATGAGCCACTTCCCATTGATATATGTAACAACCCGCATTTTTTCGGACATTTCTCCTATTCACTATTCATTAGTTACTATTCATCATTTACTATTCACCGGTCACTATTCATCACTTTACTATTCATCATTTTCGAATCAGTTTGAGTCCGAGCCGTAGTTTTATGAAATCAAGATCTCCCAGCAAGCTTTTCAAATCAATTGGCCGTTTGATCATTGGACTCGTAACGAATAAACTACGACCTCATCTATATACCCGATAAACTATATATATTTTGACAGCTTTTGCTATAATGAAATTTTCTAAGTGTTGAACATAATATTTTCAAATAGCAACAATAAGAGTCGATTCTCTCATCGATCAAGACCCGTATAGCCAAAAGTTAAATAACACGACTTCAAGATATTGTTACAAGGTTTTCAAAAACGCCGAGCTTGACCATTAACACTTAACGTACAATATTTCGCGACTAGTTTTGCGAGGCCATTTTGGTCATATTTTCAAGTAATGAAATTGTTATTTTTGCGACGAAAACTTATATTTACCGATAAAACACCAAACGAGGATCGTGGAGTACCTTTTCAACACAATTACATGAAAAGTGGTTATTAACTTAACGAGACGTCAAAAATGTATTTTTCGACGATAAGTGTTATTTCCAAAACTAACGAGTGGTATCGATAACATACGTACTTGCATGTGTAGCATCATTTCGTTTCTTACATGAGAAACTATCATTCATATTAGGTTGCGATTAGAGATCGTGCCTCATTTCAGTGTATCCACTTTTGTCATCATAGCTATCGCACCAGGTGAGTTCATACCCCCTACTTTTACTTGTCTTTATAACTGTTTTGGGGGAGAATACATGCTCGTTTTTAACTAAACTCGATGCTTGTTTTATTTGAATGCGCAATACTTGATTGATTATTCAAATGCACCTATGTGTATATTGGTTGCATACTTGATTATTTTCTAACATAAACAAGTGTTTTATAAACATGCAACACACTTTATAAATTATTGCTTTTATGCAACACACTTTATGAATTATTGCTTTTATGCAACACACTTTATGAACTATTGCTTTTATGCAACACACTTTATGAACAATTGCTTTTATGCAAACACTTTTATAGACCACATTGAAACTCATGCTTTGTTTAAACTATTACGCGGATTAGCCTAAGCCCTGTTATGTCCCAATTATGCCCATCTCATGAACCGTTAATTCCTGCTAGGAAGCTCGAATGTTATAAATAGATCTATTGGGGGTAACGCCCCCATTCGGTTTGTCCGGATAGGCAAACGAACGTATACCATGTCGAAACACAAGTGTCTGGGATAAACACTTGCCGGGCCCTATATATGATTACATGCTCTTTGAGCATGCACACTGTTATAGCTTCGGTTGCATGAACTTAGCACTAGCGTAATAGACTATTTTTTTTATGTGGCATTGTATTCGTTGTAATGATCACATACTCTACTCATGGTCCACTCTTCAAATTTTACTTTAAGGTAAACTTTATTTTTATGACATTGTGAGTCGCACAATGGTCACAAAACTCTCTATTGAACTCACAACACTATTGTTTTAATACAAACTTATGAACTCACCAACCTCGTGTTGACACTTTTTAGCATGTATTTTCAGGTATTAAGCAATGGCACGCTACAGGAGGTTTTGGCAGGGCATGGCATGGTTATAGAAGACTCTGATATTCATTTGGGGACCGTTTAAAAGTATTTTAAAGGCCTATTTCCGCACTACTATTAAAAATGTAAATTCAACATTTTTGATTAAGCTATTTTATTCTAAATGATTCAAGTGAAAACCATTTTTGAACTTGTGTTGTAATACCAATTGAGTTACACCCCAGCTACATGTATGCTTCCGCTGGACCCGATTTTGGGGGTGTGACAGATTGGTATCAGAGCTTTGGCTATAGCGAACTAAGTGTTTTTAAAACCTAGACTATAGCTACTTTCACGAAAACATAACCCTATGACCGTCACGTGCCTGCCTGCCAAGCTGAAGCCTCATTTGTAGTTAGTTGCTGACATAGGTGATGAGATTTGTGTCTCATTATCTGATATATTATATTCATTATTATAGTCGATTACTATAATTGCCTTTCATATAAGCATGCTCATGTATCGTATATGTCACCACGTTATGCTTTTCCTTGCATAGCTTCATAATCTGACCTCGAGTTTGGTCACTTGCTTTTGTCTTTCAGAACGTCTTGGTATTTGGGAAGGACATAGTCTTAGTATAACTGAGCTGAGTATTTCAAAATTCATGGAACCTCGGTGGAATATAGACTGGTCATCTATATTCAACCCGGGATAGTGAGATATAGGCTGACCACCTATGTCTGACTCAGAAATGAATTTTGCAATACTGAGAATGGTTATAATAAAATTCTGTCTGGATTGAATTCTCTACTCAATTTCCAAATGTTTCATTTACGTGTGTGTAAACACTCGTTGGCAGAACATTCATACTTTTCATCATTTCGTTAACCACCGATTGGAAGCACGCCAACTGGTCATTTCATCTCATGGACATTTACGTCTATGCACGATACACTTATATCACAATATTTTCTTTTATCACAATCTCATTTTGTCGCAGTTGTCACAATCTTTTTCCTTCTCACCATCACTATCATTTCCTTTCCCCATCCCCATATATATATATATAAGGAATTAGCTAGCACTTTATTGATTCCTATGTCACTCATCACCCACTACTCCCTATATTGATAAGTGGATATTATCAATGACCTCCCTAGGAAAGACTTTCCATACCATCTATAAGGAGGATCCCTCGGTACATTGAAACCATTCAAAACTCAACAGAAACCTCAGGATGCCACAAAACCATTCGAACCACTATCACTGGCGTGATTGCCACATTTCCACCATCTGGAAAGTATTGGCTTGATTGAATTACAAGATTAGTTTCGATGTGAATGCTCACCAAGCAACACCATAGAGATAAATCCAACCTCTTATCCAAGACTATAAATTGAACATGTCATCACCAATAGACTTTATTCGAACGTGTTAGACACCTATGCATTTGTGTAGACATACCTACCCGACTATTTTATCCCCTTAATACTTTTACTTTTAAACAGATTTTTCTCCAAACTACAGTTATACAAAACATATATCTTGTAAGAAATATTTTTCTGAGGCACTTATTTTGATAAGCAAAATTCCTTTTGGCTAATCTTTTACAAAACTATTGAATGTTAAGAAATTTTAAACCTCGATCTTTGGTAAACCATACTATCCATCTAATGTTGAAAATAGTTCTATCTTGCATAACTATTAAATTATGAAACATCAAGTAAAATGTTACTTAAAAACCGTTTGCTTAAAGTTGTAAATTTATTTATTCAGGAAAGGTTTATGGACAAAACACATGATCTCAAAACAAACTTTGAAAAATCAATCACTATATTACATCACCTATACATTTAGGATTTTGTGATTGATGACATATAACTTAGGGGAAAATCTTAGTAATGGAGACTAAGCATCGTAGGTGGAGAAAGACTCAATTCATGACATCCTGTGGAGGATCACAACCTTATTCTAACCTAATCTTGCTAATAACACCCTTTGACGGAATTAACCTTGTAAGTTTTTCCACAAGATTCAGGATACCCATTTCAATTATTCCTAATAGAGGAATTTGATTCACCTCGAACTCCTAGCGATTTCATTAAAATTCCTTTGGAATCACACCACCTATTATCTTCAGACCAATGGTCGGAATTTGAGGTTGATTCAAACATAGGGAGATATGCCCAAATCGGGGGTGATTGACACTAGAAATGGTTGGATTAACCATTTGCCATAAATCAACTTTAGTTGCAACCATAGTTACCACACAAGCTTAGAGACTACACTATTCGAAGCACTCTATGGTCGAAGTGTCAACATTCATTGACGGATCAAAACTTGGAAAAGCCCAACTCACTAGTCCAGTAAGCATTCATGAACCCGATATACACTGGATCATTCAACATTTCTGACAGAGTAGGCCTGGTGGCCGTCCGACTTGAACCTTGTTAGAGCTCAATAGCTTACACGATAAGAATCATCACTTTTTCACCAATACAACTTCAGAGACCAACACAAGCTGAACTTCGGGACGAAGTTCCTTTTAAGGGGGTGAGACTGTAACAACCCGCATTTTTCCGGACATTTCTCCTATTCACTATTCATTAGTTACTATTCATCATTTACTATTCACCGGTCACTATTCATCACTTTACTATTCATCATTTTCGGAGTCAGTTTGTGATTCCGAGAAGCGTTCGGGAATTTTACTATTCATGCGACACTATTCATTCCCGAAGGGAAATCACTATTCATGATCATCGTTCGTCATTTCGTAAACTGAGTTTACCAGTCTTCAAATTCGCGTAACCAGTTAGGTTTAGCTGCGAATTCATGCAACATTCATTAATGACACTTCATATAGACTGGAATAGTCTGCACATTATCATCCTCACTTGAGAAACTACACGGATATGTATTATTTCAATTTACGTATGCTTAATTTGTAATTAACGATACCACTCAGTTTTACTACTAACGTATACCCAATACTCCCGACTATGATCCTAACATATTTATATACTCATAATAATAATATAAAGATTATATTATTATTTTATCCGGTGTTTTCTAAACAATTACTATATTTTACGGTCGGAGCTTTTTACTCCGTCGGTTTGCGTTATTTCAACCCGATAATTATTTTAACACCCGATTATCATCAGGAATAATATTTTACAACTTTTACAACTTCGTCGTATTTTATTTCACCTCGTTAACATTTATTTCAAGATAACTGGGTACCCGATAACATCCAATGTACAATTTAAATTAACTAATATACATACACTCTTGGACAAGAGCTTTAATAAGCCCACAAAACATTTACCCTTATTTTACTCTTGGTGCCCCCCCCCCCCCTAGCCACCCTAGCCCTCATTTTATGGATCTTGTTTCCCCCTAAACTACATATATACTAATACTAGTATGTCATTCTCATTTTATAAAACAAAACCACTAGCAAACTTTCCCTTCTTTCTCTCTTTGGGGTGGACGTCCAAGAACAACACAAGAGGTCATCCATCAATTTTTTTTTCAAGATCCAAGTGCTAAATCAAGTCCTAGTTATGATCTAGTTGGGGTTTTGTGGTAAAAACCCTAGGTTATTAATCAATTTCTCATCAAATCATCTCAAATCTTCAAGTAAGTTACTAACAATCCTTCCTACTCTTTTAAACACCTATTTTATATATTTTCATGATCTAGTAACAAAACATGCAAATATACTATGACCCATACCACTTATTGTTTATTTTTGTTTATAAACATAGATCTACAATTTTTATTAGTAATCTCATGAGATCCACCAAGATTGGTGATGTTTAGGAACCCATGACACCCTAAGAAGGTGTATGGTAGGATTGGGTACTTGTGGAATTGATTTGAAGTAGATTGGATAAGCCTTGAACAAGTCTTGATCCTTAAAAATGAGTTTTAAACACTATATATATAGATCTGTCCATTTTTGTAAAACGTGGGAAAATCAGTGGGTTTTGTGTAACTTTGGACCAAAGATTTAGAAAATACATTCCGAGATGAAACTATGGCCGAAAACGGGGATAAAAATGAGTTAATAACGAAGGAGATATGATTTTCCGAAATTTAACGACGAAAAATATTTTCTGAAAAATACCTTGCTGTTGAGCCGATTTCATGGACTGTTTTGAGGCCTAAAACTTGATCTAGCCGTCCCGACTTATCAAAAATATATTAGTATACTTGATTACCTTCGCGGGGATATAAAGAACATAGAAAACGGGCTTATAACGAAAAAGATACAAGTGTTTGAAATCCGACGATATATATATATATTTGCATCAGCTTTTTACACTAATAAAGTTTTGACGTAAACTGTTTTTGCGAGACACCACTTTCACGGCTGTTTTTCTTTATGATCGGATCAGTTTGAGTCCAAGCCGTAGTTTTATGAAATCAAGATCTCCCAGCAAGCTTTTCAAATCAATTGGCCGTTTGATCATTGGACTCGTAACGAATAAACTACGACCTCATCTATATACCCGATAAACTATATATATTTTGACAGCTTTTGCTATAACGAAATTTTCTAAGTGTTGAACATAATATTTTCAAATAGCAACAATAAGAGTCGATTCTCTCATCGATCAAGACCCGTATAGCCAAAAGTTAAATAACACGACTTCAAGATATTGTTACAAGGTTTTCAAAAACGCCGAGCTTGACCATTAACACTTAACGTCGTACAATATTTCGCGACTAGTTTTGCGAGGCCATTTTGGTCATATTTTCAAGTAATGAAATTGTTATTTTTGCGACGAAAACCTTATATTTACCGATAAAACACCAAACGAGGACCGTGGAGTACCTTTTCAACACAATTACATGAAAAGTGGTTATTAACTTAACGAGACGTCAAAAATGTATTTTTCGACGATAAGCGTTATTTCCAAAACTAACGAGTGGTATCGATAACATACGTACTTGCATGTGTAGCATCATTTCGTTTCTTACATGAGAAACTATCATTCATATTAGGTTGCGATTAGAGATCGTGCCTCATTTCAGTGTATCCACTTTTGTCATCATAGCTATCGCACCAGGTGAGTTCATACCCCTTACTTTTACTTGTCTTTATAACTGTTTTGGGGGAGAATACATGCTCGTTTTTAACTAAACTCGATGCTTGTTTTATTTGAATGCGCAATACTTGATTGATTATTCAAATGCACCTATGTGTATATTGGTTGCATACTTGATTATTTTCTAACATAAACAAGTGTTTTATAAACATGCAACACACTTTATAAATTATTGCTTTTATGCAACACACTTTATGAATTATTGCTTTTATGCAACACACTTTATGAACTATTGCTTTTATGCAACACACTTTATGAACAATTGCTTTTATGCAAACACTTTTATGGACCACATTGAAACTCATGCTTTGTTTAAACTATTACGCGGATTAGCCTAAGCCCTGTTATGTCCCAATTATGCCCATCTCATGAACCGTTAATTCCTGCTGGGAAGCTCGAATGTTATAAATAGATCTATTGGGGGTAACGCCCCCGTTCGGTTTGTCCGGATAGGCAAACGAATGTATACCATGTCGAAACACAAGTGTCTGGGATAAACACTTGCCGGGCCCTATATATGATTACATGCTCTTTGAGCATGCACACTGTTATAGCTTCGGTTGCATGAACTTAGCACTAGCGTAATAGACTATTTTTTTTATGTGGCATTGTATTCGTTGTAATGATCACATACTCTACTCATGGTCCACTCTTCAAATTTTACTTTAAGGTAAACTTTATTTTTATGACATTGTGAGTAGCACAATGGTCACAAAACTCTCTATTGAACTCACAACACTATTGTTTTAATACAAACTTATGAACTCACCAACCTCGTGTTGACACTTTTTAGCATGTATTTTCAGGTATTAAGCAATGGCACGCTACAGGAGGTTTTGGCAGGGCATGGCATGGTCATAGAAGACTCTGATATTCATTTGGGGACCGTTTAAAAGTATTTTAAAGGCCTATTTCCGCACTACTATTAAAAATGTAAATTCAACATTTTTGATTAAGCTATTTTATTCTAAATGATTCAAGTGAAAACCATTTTTGAACTTGTGTTGTAATACCAATTGAGTTACACCCGAGCTACATGTATGCTTCCGCTGGACCCGATTTTGGGGGTGTGACAATATACATCTCCTTTGACGACTCCACTGATTCAGAGATCAGTTATTGCTCTGATTCTGACTTTGAAACAGATGCAGGATGGAGTGGTTACTTCCCTCCTAGTGCATCAACTTCATCTTCAAGAAGACAAAAGAAGAAACTTCCAGAGCTAGAGTTCTATGATGATCAGCCACACACCCTGTCCAAGAAGCTACCTCAGGCACTTACACACGCCTTGGAATCAGCTGTGAAAAACATGAAGTGGCCTGGTCAAAAGAAGTCAACAAGACCAGAAAAGCCTCCAAAACAAGTTCTTGGCCTGGCTTGCCCAAGAAAGCAAGCATCTTTTGATGACAAAAGAAAGACTGCTCAGAAGGGAAAGCATGATTATCAAGGAAAGGGAAAAAGGCCAATGGAGTAGATGATGTAGGATGTAGTTTGTGTAGGGTTTGTGTTTGTTTATTTTGATGATGTGTCTTGTACTTGTAACTCCTTTGAATCATGAATAAAAGTACTTTTCCTGTTTAATGATACATGTAGCCTCCCCTTGAATGATGACTAGCTACTAATGCCTCCCCTCAAATGTAGCTTAATTATTTATCATTCCAATACTCACCACTAAATTGTAAAATCTTGAAACATCAAAGCCCTTTGTGAGTTGATCTGCTACATTATCATCAGTATGAACTTTAACCACATTGATGAGTCTATGCTCATAGCAATCTCTGATAAAGTGATGCCTAATCTAAATGTGCTTGGTCTTGGAATGGTAGACAGGATTCTTCACAATACAAATGGTACTCTCATTATCAATGTTGATAGGAGTATTCTTGAAATTAAATCCATAATCCAAAAGATGATTTTGCAACCAAAGTACTTGTGCACAACAACTTGCAGCAGCTACATATTCTGCTTATGCGGATGATGTTGTTGTAATTGTTTGCTTTTTACACTGCCATGAAACTAATCTACTTCCAAGATATTGGCATCCTCCTGTGGTTGATCTTCTGTCATAGTTGTCACTAGCATAATCACTATCTGAAATAGCTTCTAAATGAAAAGGAGACTCTGTAGGATACCATAATCCTAGCTTAGGTTGTTGCCTAAGGTATCTAAAAATCCTCTTAACAGTATTCAAATGTGAAACCTTGGGCTTAACTTGATGTCTTGCACATAGAGAAACAGCAAAAGTAATGTCAGGTCTAGATGCAGTTAAATACATTAGACATCCAATCATAGACCTGTACAATTTGACATCAACATCCTCTCCATCTTCATCTTTTCCCAAAGGCTTGTTAGTATCAACAGGTGTGGAAGTTAGCTTGACAGTGGTGAAGTTGAATCTCTTAATAATGTCTGCAACATACTTACCTTGACTTATGAACATTCCACTGCTTGATTGTTGAACTTGAAGCCCCAGAAAGAATGTTAATTCTCCCATTGAACTCATTTGAAATTCCTTTTGCATAAGCTCTTCAAATTCTTTCACCATAGATTGTTTTGTAGCTCCCAAAATAATATCAACTACATACACTTGTACCAGCATGATATCCTTTTTATCTCTTTTGATAAACAAGGTTTTGTCAATAGCACCTCTCCTGTATCCATGTTGCAATAGAAAAGTAGATAGTCTTTCATACCATGCTCTAGGGGCTTGATGAAGGCCATACAGAGCTTTAATAACCTTGTAGACCTTGTTTGGATGTGCAGGATCTTCAAAACCTAGAGGTTGTTTATCATAAACTTCCTCTTTGATAGAGCCATACAGAAAAGCACTTTTCACATCCATTTGATATACAGGAAAGCCCATATATGATGCAAAAGCCAAAAACAACCTTATGGCTTCAATCCTTGCCACAGGTGCAATTACTTCATCATAATCTACCCCTTATTCTTGTCTATATCCTTGAGCTACTAACCTTGCTTTATTCTTGATGACATTCCCTCTTTCATCTCTTTTAACCCTGAAGACCCATTTTGTTCCAATTAGTCTCTTACCATTAGGTAAATCACATAATACCCATACTTCTTGAAGTTTGAATTGTAAGAGTTCCTCTTGCATAGCTTCAACCTAACTTTCCTTGGCTAATGCTTGTGCTACTGTCTTAGGTTCTTCTTGAGACAGAAAGCAAACAAATAAGCAAAATTGTTGATCCTTGTGATTCACCCTATTTTGTTTATAAACAAACCTAAGTAAAGAAGTATGTTGCTGAGACAAATTCTTAACTTTTGTTCTGGTGAGCACTCCTGAGGTAGAAGGCCCAATAATCTTACTGATAGGATGATCTTTATGAATTTTCAAGGTGGGGATTGGTGAAACTTCAAGATTATCTTCCAAATTTGTGAAATCAAGATCTTCATTGGAATCTGAGAAAATGCCTTCCTTCTCCAACTCATCATCAGTATCTTTTAAGGAAGGCATTGTTGGATCATTCAAATCATCAGCATTGATCCAATTTGATGTATCTAAGACATAGAGGTACTTTCGAATGGTGGAGCAGTACTTTCATGCAAAGTACTGTCCAAGTGATCTGTGTTTTTAGACTTCTTCTTCTTTTCTGCCTCATAAGCTTTCCTTTGATCATCTTCATAAGATTTTGCAATTGCTTCTTGAGAAAGCATCCTATTAAGTTCATCTTGGATGGCTTGATCTTCATCAGATACTGTGGAGTTTAGTTGAACAGTACTTTGAGACTCAACAGTACTTTGAGGTTCAACAGTACTTTTCTTCTTTTCACTATATTCTTCATCAGGAACATCTTTAGATCTTGTATTGAGTCCATGAACAATGTATTGTGATTCTTCTTCATTGGGAACAACTTGATTTTCTTCTCTAACAGGCACATAATTCATGGATGAGGCCATTAAATCAAGATCAAACATCCAATCAGGACCTTTTCCTTTTTGATTTTCTTTTTCTTCTAGAAATTCAACATGAAGACATTCTTGAACCTTCTTGGTAGCCCTGTTGTACACTCTGAATCCTTTGCTATTGGTACAATATCCCAATAAGTATCCTTCGTCTGACTTTCCATCAAATTTTCCCAAATTATCAGCAATATTCAAAATAGTCAGAGGACATCCAAAACATTTCATAAAATTGATGCTTGGTTTCTTTCCCATGATTAACTCATAAGGTGTCTTCATTTGAGGTTTTGTCACTGATACTCTATTCAACACATAACAAGCAGCACTTACGGCTTCAGCCAAAATGGAACAAGTAATTGGGAATCTGCAAGCATTGTCCTTGCTGTTTCTATCAAAGTTCTGTTCTTCCTTTTTGCAACTCCATTCTGCTGAGGAGTTCTGGCAATACTGAATTCTCTCTTAATTCCATTCTTGGCACAAAATTCATCCATTAGCTGATTCTTGAATTTAGTCCCATTATCACATCTAATGCCTCTAACCTTGAGTCTTAACTGATTTTCAAGTGCTATTATAAGATCATGAATAGCATCCAAAGTTTCATCTTTAAAACTTAAGAAAAAGACCCAACTAAATCTGCTACAGTCATCTGTGACAACCAAACAGTACTTCTTCTTGTTCAAACTAACAACTGAAACAAGTCCAAACAGATCCATATGCAGCAATTCCAAAGGCTCTCTTTTGGTTCTCTCTTCAATCTTTTTACATGAAGCCTTATGTTGTTTACCCTTCTTGCAAGCTAGACATGAGTGATCATTCTTGAATGTTTTAGAAGGTAAACCTCTAACTAAATTTCCTTTGACCAGCTTGTTGATGTTTTTGAAATTAACATGCCCTAATCTTCTGTGCCATTGATGTGCTTCTTCCATAGTTGCTCTTGCTATCAAACATGTTGCTTTCTTAGTAGAATTGATATTCTTCAAGTCTATGCCGTACACATCATTGGTTCTTGGTGCTCTCAGCATCAACAATTTTTCATCTTCTAATTTAAACTCAGGAGAGAGAATGAGACATTCTGTGTCAAGGAATAACACAAGATACTTCTTGTGACAGATCTGAGAAACAGAAAAAAGATTGAATTTAAGCTCCTTCACATATCTGACATTCTCAAAGTTAATGTTTCCAGCCTTGATAGTTCCTTTGCCAGTGATTCTCCTTCCGTCAGAATCATTCCCAAATGCAACTTTTCCTCTAAAATAAGCTTTAAAATCTGACAAGAGCTCCTTTTCTCCTGTCATGCTTCCAGAGCAACCACTATCAACTATAAGATGATCTTTAAGCTCCTCCTCTGGGTTGCCCTGCATAAAAATGAAAATGGTTAGTTTCTTTTGGGAACACAAGCCATTACTGACTTGTGTTCCCCTTGTGGAGTGACATACTCAAATTCTTTGAGTATGTAATCACCACTGTCTTTGAAAACATGATCAAGAATTAATGTTTTTGTTTCCAAAACTTTTGGTTGATTCTTATCAACACTCCCTTTTTCACCCTTGTTCTCTGAAAGTACTATTTCTTCCCCAGCAGTACTTTCTTTCTCAACCCATTTAGTTGTAACTTTTGGTGTTGGGTTCTTGGAGCTAGGTACTCTGCTAGTGGTGTAAGACCTTCTTGGCTTATAATAATTAAACTTCCTTGGTCTTTCTTTTGAAAAATTGCTAGCAGTACCTTGGTTGGATGAAAACCTAGCAGTACTTTGAGAAGGCACTGCTTCACCAGTACTTTATGAAGTAACTTTTGAGAGTACTGGTGGTTTGAAAAAAGGTCTTTTCTGATGAGGGTACCTATAGTCTTTTGAGAAATTGCTATGATTAACCCTATTTGTGTAATTCCAAATTGGTTTATTCTCACTTGGTTTATTCTCCCTGTGCTTATGATTTTTATATCTGGTCTTTGGGAATTTGCTTAAGTATTCTGAGTGATAATCACAGTCCTTAATCAAATGGCGTGGACTATAGCAAACATAACATACCTTTGGACCCATATTCCCAAAGCCTCTGCCAAAAGGTTTTCTAAAGTTTGCAGTATTTTGAAAAGATTTTCTTGTAGGTACCTTGAGAAGATTTTGGAAGTACTGCTTATTTTGTAAAACCTTTTTCACTCTCTGATCCCTTGTTATCATCCCTAGATTTTTCAACAGTTTCCCTTAAGGACTCAGAACTAGATTCACTTGAAGTAGATTGACCTTTAAGCTTTTTCATAAACTCTAAATTGTCTACTCCAAAACAAGAAACACCTGTCCTAGGTGGTTGAAAACTACCTGGGGGTGGAGGAACTTTATTGTAACCCTTATCTCTCTTAAACTCAGGAGGTGATGGATTAGGTGTTTCCTCATCACTAGATGTGTTTTCATCTAGGCTTATAAACTCTTCATCACTAGTTGAGGTTTCTTCTGAAAGAATGAGTTCCTTACTCCTAGTTGGAATGTCTTCTGAACCACTATAATCATATCCTAGACCAGTTTTAATGTTTGGTGTTCTTTGTTTTTCAACAAAACTAACATGTGACAGGCCTGATTGGTTCCAACTAGCAAGTTTTTCTAGCAATTTATCTCTTTCTTTAATGACCTTTTCTAGTTCTGACACCTTAAATCCTAGCTTCCATTTACTTAACTTACACTGATAATCTTGTTGCTGATATTTTTCTGCCCAAGCTACTTCATTGTTTTCATGAGCTATTATCTTTGCTTCCATTGACTCTAAGGTCAATTGGTAACCAGCTATCTCAGACCTAGCCCTTCTAAAGTTGTCTCTTTCAGTTACATAATCATTAAGCACCTTTTGATATATACCATTACACTTAGAGCATACCTCAGGGTTAGTGGATGAACTTGATGAAGTAGCTACCAAAGCAAGCAGAGCTGGTTCTTCTTCAAATTCCATGCTCCAATCAAAGCTTCCTAGATCATCTCTTGATTCAAAAGCAGCATATCCAGGTTCCTCATCAAAAGCTGTGCTCCAATCTTCTAATGCAACCATAGAATAGGTTACAGGTTCTTCATCAAACTCATTGGACCAATCAATTTCTGATAGATTCTCTTGAGCCACCAAAGCTTTTGGTTTTGGTTCAGTAATGGGAACCTCTTTTCTTTCAGTCTTGGGTTGTTCAATCATATTGTTTGCTTGATACTTTGCAAATTTGCATTCCCTTGCAAAGTGACCAGTCTTTTGACAATTGAAGCATTCAATTTTAGACTTATCAAATGCTATTCCCTGCTTAGCTGAGAAATTAATACCTCTTCCTGTCTTATTCATAAACTTCTTGATCCTTGCAGTGATCATGGCAACCTACCATCTGATATCAATCTCTTTCATAGCATCATCATCAATTTGCAAGACATCTTCTTGATAGGTTACAGGTAGAGTTGCTTGTTTAGCAAAGAATGAACATAGAACATCATCTGAAGTGGGGGTATGTGATGGTGATGAAGTGGTAGTTACTATGGTTGTACATGGATGCTGTGTTTTAGCAACAGTACTTTAGACAGGATAAGCAGTACCTTTATTGGAAGTACTGCTTCTGTTTTCAGAAGATACAAAAGCAGTGTTTTGGGGTTTCTGATGTGTGCTTGTACTTGTAGTACCATTCATCTCATGCTCATATACCTTCAGATTGTTGTAGAGATCATCAAAGTCCATTGAATCCAAACCAGGTTGTCCTCTGATCATAGTAGCAACAACATGCCATGCAGATGGCAAGCTCCTTAAGAACTACAAGTTTGCATCTTCAACAGATGCCTCTGCTCCATACAATTCAAGCATACTCAAAAGATTCTGGAATCTTTCATAAGCAGAATCAAGACCTTCTCTTTCACCAACAGTGAGTTTCAAATTGCTGCTTCAGCAAGTTTCTGTGCATCTTCTTGGAAGCATCATTACCTCCAAACTTTTTCTTAATTGCAGCCCATAGTTGTTTTGCATCCTGAGCATCATGAAACTTCAATAGGTGTCCATCAGGAATAGCAGACAGCAGTATGTTGAGAGCCTTGTCTTGATTTCTCTTTGTAGCAGCTAGTATGGTTGGCTTGGGTGGTTTAGGTTGTCCTGGAATCTCTTCTGGTTCATCAATAACCATATTACCATTGACAATCACATCCCATAGAGCATGGTCAGTGATGGCAATGTACTGCCTCATCTTCATGCTCCATAGATCATATTCTCCCTTCTTAACAATAGGAATTCTGACTGCAGTAATGGAAGGAGCTGGTATAGGTTCTGTCGACATCTTGTCGACATCATGCTCCATAGATCATATTCTCCCTTCTTAACAAGCTCTGATACCACTTGTTGGATCGATATACTCTGACCAAACTACTTTGTAGCTTGTAAGGTTTTAACAATATTGAATAACTTCAACACTATTAATATTGAAACACTGAATTAACCTTGTAAAGTATGCGGAATCTACTAACAAAAAGCTTAAGAAGAACTTTATATTAAACCAAACTTGAACCTGCTTTGATTAAACAGATTCACTAACAATCCCAAACTTTATCTAACTCTTGTACGTACTTTTGTTTCTAACTCACGTATTCACTCTCTCGTACGTCTAATACCTTTTAAGGCTCCTTTTATAGGCACAAGGATAACCTTAAGTCGGTTTACAATACTTGAACGACAAGTAAACTAACTCTAACTTTTTCTAGAATATTCTAATAATAATATTACATTACGATATTACATGTTAGTCCTTTGACTTAAAAGTACTTTGAATAATCTTCATACACGAGCAGTACTTTGACCATGTTTGACCATAAGCAGCACTTTGATCTTCAAGCAGCACTTTGACACAACAGTACCTTGATCTTCATATCCCAACATTAAGCTTCCCCGGCTTCGGCTTTTGACCTTTTTCCATTCTCGTGCTAGTTTTTGTCGGTTTTGCTTTGTTTTTGTCCATTTTTCACATATCCGTACCTGCACATACACAAATTCAAAAACATACATTTTCTTGGCATATTTGGTTAGTATTTGGTATCTGTGGTCTGATTTTGGGTCTAAAAAGGATGTGTGAATAAGCACACATCAAAACTCCCCCAGACGAAGGTATTACCGTGCCCTCATGCAATGTCATCACCTCACGCTTAAGAGATAAATAATTTCAAAACCTCTTTTTACTGACTTTGGAAAGTAGCAAGGATGTTCGAAAGAGATCTCAAAATCATTTATTCTCAAAAATGTTCCGTTTTCCGATTTTCATGAATAACATCTACCACTACTATTTTTGTACTTTTTCATTTTTATTTATGTGACGGTTTGCTTGACTTTCATTATCTTTTGATAATTTTTAGGGTCTACGAGTAGAAACACTTCTCATGGAGAAGAGACCATACGGATAAAAATCGTCATCCTTGATTTTTCACAAGCCCCCAAACTAAGTGTAAAATCAAAATCATTGTTTATCCATAAGTTAGATGCTAACACTACCCATAGAAGTTACTTGTGTAATTACCTCATGTTCCCAATTCCTAAGTTTTGTATCTCAAGATTTTATTTTTGTTAGGAAATGAATTTCTTCATATTTTCTCGTTTTGATAATTATTAGTCCGATAAGAGCACAAAATTAGAACGCTAAGTAGTTTCCAAACTTTCCCTCGAAAATCCCTGCATACAAAAATCGGGTCCACATGGAGGTCTCTGATTTAGCACGATTTGTAAGGAGTATCTCTTTTATTTTCGACCGAGACAACTCATCTACGAGTCCAGAAACGGAAGCTTTTATTAGGACCCCCCCGGAGTCAAAGCTTGGCATTATTAACAATTATAAGCACTTTAATAATATTTGGCCCTCAGTCTTTTATTTCAATTACAACAACGGTTATGAGCCGTCAAGATGTAAGAGCTTTATTATGACCTTGGATTTATCCGCTGCTTTTTATAGCTTGGGATTCCTCTGCCTTATTTTTGGCTTTGGATTATTATTATTGATATTCATAATTATTTGCCAAACCCCGAGTTCCTACGGCCTTTACTAAGATCATAACATCGGCTGCGAACCAGCAAGATGCAATAGTCTATTTCACCGTAACACTGGCAGTACCCCTATGCGTACCAAATCCCCATATGCAAAAATTTTCTTAGGAATGAGAAAAAACTAAGTATTGCCCAAACCGTATACCCTTAATTAAACCTAGAGATCTATTTTTATCCGTGAAACAATTCTGTGGGAATGAAGAGGCCACAAGTACCTTTCGTGAGCTCTAAAGAGAACCAACTACTCCACGTTTAGCACCAAACTTCTAAATAAACTCTATCATTTCTGGATATACGCAAATTTAAAATCCCAAGTAATGTGATTCGCGGATGCTTAGCCGATAATCTTTTGATTATATTGGTTAAGGGAGACAAGCTAGGGCTCAACACGCCCGGTCAAGTCGGAACATTTATTTCTACTCTCACTAGTAGGAAAGTCAAAACAAGGTGTCAAATCATATTATTATATCATATATCATATCATTTTCTCTTTTTTTATTTATTTATTTATTTATTTATTTTTTTGCAATAAAAAGGTGACAAAATTTTTTAAATTTTGGTGGAAAAACGGAGTTGCGCAAGTTAACAGCTCAGACGAAGGTGCCAGGTCAAATCGAATCGAGGATTCACCCCCCCAGACTAAAGTGAAACATTGTCCTCAATGTTTTAAGGGTAAAGGTAATCCTACGTAATATCTAAGGCCGTTTATTAAGTATGCCAAGAGATAAATGTTAGTTGATAAGATTTTGGATATGTTGAATTTCCGAAAGAGCAGCGAAGAATGAGACTCGAGTGGAGAGAATGACAAAACACGAGCACGAGAGTCCTCAATCTTCCGGGAAATTCCTAGACATTCATAAACAACAACGAAAACACGAGTTTGGAAAGGGTCGCCCCCCCCCCCCCTCACGTCACGTTACAAAAGAAAATAGAAAATTAAGAAGATGAAATGGATAAGCATTGGGTGTCTCCCATGAAGCGCTTGTTTTTGTTCACCGAGTCACATGAGCTTGACTCGATCCCCGAATTAAGTTATCCTTGGGGAGAGCAGATGGAACGGACACCCGGCATAAAAGACGGAGATGCCGGGGTCAAAAACGGTATCCTCACTCCCAGTGGAGTGGAAAAGTGAAGAATTGATGGGGTAAGTGAAGAACGCTTAAAATACGCGGATGATAAAAGCAAAGTCAAATTCTGAATCATAGGTGGGTTGGGTGGGTAAAATATTAAGCACAAGAACATTATGTTCAGAAATCTCGTCCACCACTCCAAACATATCTTCATTCGTATCTGATCCAAAATCTACATCCGGTGGTTTCGCGGGTGGACGAGAAGAAGGTAAATCGAAGAGAGATGAATCAGCATCGGTAAGGGGGATATTTCTTCGAAGGCCATTCTCGTCATTTTCAATACCCGAAGGTATCGAGTTATCTGCAGCAAGAAATGGATCAACATCCTCTAAAAGAGGGTCACGTGATGGATTATCGGAAATAGCACTCAAAATAAGCTCAGAGTCGATCTCAAATTCAAAACGCTCATAATCCGGAAGAGAGATATCTGCATAAATAGTGGGACTGCCACTATTCGTCTATTCAAATCAAAAAATTTCAAGCTCAGGTAAGAAACCACTATCCATAACGGGGATAGGAGAAGAAATCAGAGGATCATTTAACGCCTCGATCTTAGAAATGAGAAGATTGATATTCAATAATTTTTCACGAAGAGCTTCATCTTGGATTTCCGTTTCAATATCCTCATCATTTTCTTCTTCTAAGCGGACGAGCTCAGAAGGTACTTCATCAACATATTCGATGTCTCCACAAGATAAAGAATCATCATCGTCAGAATCGGAGAACATCTCAACACGATCATTCAAATTATCAAGAGGAGGTAAGTCACACTCCTCAGCCCTATCAAAATCATGTTTCACAAAATCAGGTAAAGAATCCTTGAGCACGGGCTTCAAAGGATCTGACGGCTTATCTTCAACAATCTCAACGTGATTATCATCAAACGGTGTCTCATTCGTATCAACGTTATTATCAAGACAATTATTTTCAACAATTTCACAATCACCGTTAGAAATTTCCCCGGACTCACTTGGGATTGGGACGAGGCTCTCAATACTAGACTTATTGAATTCGTCCGATTCTGTTGCCGGAATAGTGTTTAGATGCTCGTCCCCCATTTTTAGAGAGTCCTCAGGTTCTACGGGAGAAAAGACGGGTGTTGTTTGAGGGAAAAGGTTGATCGTAATCATCTTATCATCATCGGAATCGTCGAAATAAAAGCCTTTTGTAATTTAGCCTCTCTTTCCTCGGCAAGTAATTCTTCTATGGATTTCTCATGAGGATCAGGAGTATATGTATTACGATTAGCCACCCACTCTCATACCATTTCGATAACGGAATACAATTCTTCGATT
This sequence comes from Artemisia argyi, assembly GCA_030686995.1. Taxonomy (NCBI): domain Eukaryota; kingdom Viridiplantae; phylum Streptophyta; class Magnoliopsida; order Asterales; family Asteraceae; genus Artemisia; species Artemisia argyi. Next base: position 209,601,829 of record CM060682.1, on the reverse strand, counting down.
ATTTCATCTGGAATTTGATTATTGACGGGATTTTGTGGGGGTTGGTTAAAACCATGAGAATCGTAACACGAATTTGGCTCATAATGAAAATTTTCAAACGATTCCCCATAATTTTCAAAATTTGATGAATTCTGGAACGAATTATCGTTGAAATATGGTTCTTGCTCATAAGAGTTTTGAGGAGGGTAATTAAAATCGTTTTGAGGATAATTATCACAGCTTGTATCGTAAGCGTAAGATGTATCCACATTGATTACAAAAACATTGTCCACAAGGTATTCCTTCTCCGGAGGGATTTCCACAATTAAAACAAGTAAACGGAGGCTGCGGTGGAGGGTAATCAGGAAGATTGTTGAACGATATTTGAACATACGTGTGAGAATTACAAAACCAACAAACTCCATCACGAATATTACTACCACATTGCTCGCATGATGAGGCGAAAAATGAACCACTTTTAGGGGGTTATTTAAGCCCGGAATTGAATTTATTTGATCAAATATTCCCCTAGATCGTTCCTTTTGTGATTTTAGGTACTTTGGGAGTGAATTCTGGAAAAGAAAGCATTTTGGACGTTTTGGAGCATAAAAGTGAAGAAAACGGCAAAGACTTAATTTTCCATGCTAAGAACAGTACCTGATGGCGTCAAGAAGAAAAGTGTGATGGCGTCAGGAGTAAAATCCATGACTACCCAGTGGAAACCTGAAGGCGTCAAGAGTTAAAATGGTGACGGCCTGCATAAGGAGTACACGTAACGGCGTCAAACCCAGATCTAGGCAGTCTGAGAATTTATTTGGCGGCGAGATGACGGCGTCAGACATTTGTTCTTGACGCCGTCACCCCACAGAATCTATATATACTTTTCTATTTTTCATTCATAAAAGAGGAACTTGTGTGGAGAATACTAGGGTCGAACCTAATAAACCCTAGGTCGTATTTTACAGTATTTTCAAGGGTTTTCACCACTTGAAACCTTTCATGTTTAATTAAGATAAGTCCTCTTTCAATTCATTCAATATGTCTATGTGTTGTTTGAATATAGCCTATGCTTGTCATGATTTCAACATGCTATGCTAGATCTATCATGTGTTTGCTTAGATGTAATGAAACCTAGATGTTAATTATAGGTTGATTGCTTGTTTATAGTTGTATTGGATGAATGATTTCAATGTTAGGCTTAAGAAAACTGGCAGATCTCCATTGTGTAACATGCTTGAACGTCTTAAGAAACATGAACCGATGTGTACTAGGTTTTATTGGTTGTATTTAATGCATGAGCAAATTCTAGTGATCCCAGGTTAGGAGCTTCTTTGCTGGCTCGACATAGGAGTGAAGTAGGCGCTTATAGGATTGGGGAAGTAAGTATGCCACCCCATGAATTGTATTAAGGAATACAACCCGTCATCCACGCAACTGTAACAAGTAATTAACTTGTAAAAGATATCTAGGGAGTAGTGAAATCTAAGTAAACACAATTCTCCCATATATTGCTCACACCACTAGTATAATTTAGTTTATTTTCATTTTTAGTATTTTATTTTGATTGCATCTTAGTTATTGGGTTAGTTGACTAGCAACTAATTCCGCCCAAATCCTTTCAAACCGAGATTTTTATTTGCTTTTATAAAAATATAAAAAATACAAAAAGAATCATCCCTCATCTCTAAACCTAGTTTTTAGGTTTTCTAATCCTAGCGACACTATTCCTAGCTAAACGATCAATCCCCCGGTACTTGTCATTATACTATACTACATCGATCAGTTACGCTGCCTGGTGGGGGTTGTAAGCTTCTCGAGATCCCTCGAGAGATAAAACCTGTTGCAATCCACACACATCAAGTTTTTGGCGCCGTTGCCGGGGAATAGTTATTATCTAGGTTAGGACTTCTTTTTATTAGGTCTACTTGCTAGATTCCTTTCTAGTAAGATTTTTATTTTGTAGCTTTCTCGTAGTCAATCTTTTCTTTGTGATTTTGTTTGTAATTTGCTTCAAATGGACTTTACACTTAGACTTCTAAGATTGCAAGATAAGGTTGAGCGGCTAAGACACCAAAGAGTTCAAAATACCTCATTTAGAGACACCTATGCACCATATGAGCTTTCACCTAGGATAGTTTCGTATGAGCCACCTAGCTACATGTAATGGTTAGGCCCTACTATAATACAGGATGAACACATAGGTGACCTTGATGTGATGGAGGATTTAGCCGAACATGATCAGATTGATCAAAAAGACCTAGGTTTTATGATCGATGATGATGAATCTCAAGAAACACATGATGAATCTTTTGGGCAATTTGAATATAGCAGTCATAATATTGAGGATGATCCTTATGATTCAGATATAGAAGTTAAGATGCCTAGAGAAGCACTTGAAATACTTGGGAAAATGTTAGGGTTGGATTATAATGAAACACATGTTGAGGATATAGGTGATCTTGATAAGATGGATGATAAAGTAGAAAATCCAAGCCCGCCAAATACCCCACAAGTCCTACCATCATTTGAGGCACACATGTCACCCGTGACTTACCCAGAAGAAGTAGAAGAGACTATAGGAACCCCAATAGAGGTAGAAACCTTGGACCAAGCACAACTAGAGAATATAGGTTTTAACACTTGTAGTGATGACCTTTCTTTTAGTTCTAAGGAAGTTCCTAGTTTTGATGAAACGGAGCCTCAACCAAAACCGTTACCTAATCTTCTATCATTAGATGTGAATTTAGGAATTGAAAAAGGTCCCGATCCACCCATCAAACCATATAGTCCGGATAGTCTTGGGATAAAGGTAGTAGACTCTAAGCCTTGTGTAGTAGAAGCTGACATAAGAGTGAACCATGACCTTGCATACTTGCATCACCCATTCATGATTGATCAAAAGAAACATTATGGGTTTAAACCGGGTTTATTAGGTCAAGATGGATTCCCAACTAGGAGTCTCTCAAAATTGATAGAAAATGATCCCTTTCTAGTAGAAAATCTTAATCCACCCATTAACCCGATTGAATTTGGTAAGGTTATGATGATAAGAGCACACCCCTTTGAGCATATAATTCATCCACCACTTTTTCCTCACGAGGCATACTTCCACCGAGATGGTGTGTATCGCTACTTTCACCCGCACTTAATCCTAAGTGTAGGGAAAACCTCCCCTATTTCCGTTAAATAAGGGTAGAGTCAGGCTCGTGACTCGAACAAAAACAAGCGCTTCTTAGGAGGCAATCCATGATTTGTGTGATTTTTATTTTTGTTTGTTTGTTATTTGCTTCCGTATGCATGTTTTATTTTTTTTTTGTTGGTAGATCATGTTTCAAAACTAAAATGGTGAGAATACTTTATTTTGTTGTTTGGCTTAGTCTTAACTTCATCCAAAGGTATTTTGCAAAAGATAAGTGTAAGGGGAAACCCCAAATATGTTTTTTAAGAAACAAAATCGATCATGATTCTCCACAATATTAAGTGAACATGTATATTCGTATTTGTTAGAGTCAAATGCTTGTATCGAGTCATAATGATGTTTTGCAGGATTTTCCAGGAAGTAGGACAAAGTTTTTCCAGAAATTTTTTGGAAACTTAACATAAGAATTTATGCAGATCACTTCTGACGGCGTCACGAGTTTACTCTTGACAGCGTCACGTGTAAAAATCTGGAAATTTTACCAAGTTTTGTTTTTCTAACGGAATCTTAGAGTTTTTGTTAAATCATTAGTTTTATAATCTCTAGGAATCTGCAAACATCATTCCACAAGCATTATATCTTATTTTGTTTTCTAGGATTTATTAGCGTATATAGATTGCCGCCGATTTTATGCGAGGTTGCTTTGTCTGTTTTCTCAGGTTTTACAGGTTATGTATGACAAGAAGATGATTTACATTCTGGAAGGGAAGCTTTGATTGTTCATTTTCTTGGAGGAAGATCTAACCTGGCCACCTTATTATCCATACCGAGCGAATCAGGGGAGTATTTGATTTCATTCGTTTTACTTATTTCACTTTTACATTCTTTACTTGAACATTGGGGACAATGTTCATCCTAAGTGTAAGGGGAGGGTAAAATGATGATACCTTACAGATACACTTTCGCTTGAGTTTGTTTGTTAGATAGTAGATATGTAATAAAACTATGAGAAATACTTGTTAGTGTAATTTTAGCGCCAAATTTAAAATTTTTTACAACATTTAGGAGTGAAACTTTAGCCATAGCAAGCGTCTCATGGATAGGAGATTGTATGACTAGCACAAAACCGTACTATTCAGAAAAATTTTTCACCCAAATATGTGAGGTTCGCCTTTAGATTTGATAGGAAAAGCATTTACTATTAGTGCTTATGAATGTATCGGTAGCATTTAGATTCTAGAACTTGCGTTAGTGATGCATCCCGAGACCGCTAGTGAGACTACATTCGTGTAGTAGGATTTACTACATGATAAGAGGCATTAGGATCACCCTTGTGTTAAACCCGTATCATAATTACTTGACCATTTAAGTCATATTACTTGGCTAGATAAGTCAATTAATTCTTCCCACACCCTTAGCGTTGTACTCATTTTTAGTACACGAAACCCCTAGTACACCCCTCCGAGCCTATCTTTTCGTTTCTAACTTTAAGCATCTTACTTAAAGGAAGAATTTGTTACACCCCACTTAAATGTACAACCAAATCACCTTAGCCTTCCGTGTATGCACTCATCTTTAGTGCATTATTGTTATTTGTTTAAACCCTTAGTTAATTATCTAATTGATTACATGGTTGCTAAGTCAAGTCATATCCTTGTACATATTGTTTTAGGACGATTGGGGCTCATGGGTAAAGTACTTATGTTATGGAGTAATGGGGAAGAACATCATATTATTACCCCCCATATGTGCGTTAATCTTAAAGAGTACTCCAAGTGTTTTGATTATCTTAATTCGAGTCATTAGAATAGTTTACTGTAAAGTATGTAAAAATTCAAGTGTAAGGGGAATTTTCATTCCCTATGATGTATTATTTTGGATGGTAGGGTAAAAGTGTATGCAAAAAAAAAAAAAAAAAAAAAAAAAAAAAAAAGTGTATTAAAAAGAAGAAAAAGTAAAACATACGGACTACCATCCCTTTTCATTCTATGTTCATTTTATGTTTTTGTTATTTTTCATTTATTAGCTTAAGTCGAGTCTAGCCTTGGCTTAGCAACGCCATATTGTACATGTAATTAACCAATATTGTTAACTCGCCTCCAGTAAAAACTACCTATATCCAACAAAACCGTGTATTCCATATCCCTACACCTAACGTTACAACCCTTTAAAAGACCTCTTTGATAGTTTATCCTAGGTGCTTACGCCATGTGGTGGAGGTTTGATCCTTTCCCAAGCCTATGGTAATCTATTTTGCTATGACAGGTAGTGAGAGATGTTTTCCATTTCCATAATGTGATATATACTTTATTACAACCGAGAGATATGAGTATCTAAACACTATTTGTGAGGTGCTAGTATATGACCTCCGTGCTTGTCTTTGGTCTTTAGTGGAACGATTATTTGTTGTAATTACTTTTATATTAGTGTTAAATGACCCCTAACTTGTATTTTGATTACAATAAAAGCGCATTTACTTGAGGACAAGCAAATCTCAAGTGTAAGGGTATATGATGAGGCGAAAAATGAACCACTTTTAGGGGGTCATTTAAGCCCGAAATTGAATTTATTTGATCAAATATTGCCCTAAATCGTTCCTTTTGTGATTTTAGGTACTTTGGGAGTGAATTCTAGAAAAGGAAGCATTTTGGACGTTTTTGGAGCATAAAAGTGAAGAAAACGGCAAAGACATAATTTTCCATGTTGAGAAAACGGCAAAGACATAATTTTCCATGCTGAGAACATAATTTTCAAGATGAAAAGTGTGACGGCGTCAGGAGTAAAATCCATGACTACCCAGTGGAAACCTGAAGGCGTCAAGAGAAGGGCGTCAAGAGTTAAAATGGTGACGGCCTACGTAAGGAGTACACGTGACGGCGTCAAACCCAGATCTAGGCAGTCCGAGAATTTATTTGGCAGCGAGATGACGGCGTCAGACATTTGTTCTTGACACCATCACCCCACAGAATCTATATATACTTTTCTATTTTTCATTCATAAAGGAGGAACTTGTGTGGAGAATACTAGGGTCGAACCTAATAAACCCTAGGTGGTATTTTACAGTATTTTCAAGGGTTTTCACCCCTTGAAACCTTTCATGTTTAATTAAGATAAGTCCTCTTTCAATTCATTCAATATGTCTATGTGTTGTTTGAATATAGCCTATGCTTGTCATGATTTCAACATGCTATGCTAGATCTATCATGTGTTTGCTTAGATGTAATGAAACCTAGATGTTAATTATAGGTTGATTGCTTGTTTATAGTTGTATTGGATGAATGATTTCAATGTTAGGCTTAAGAAAACTGGCAGATCTCCATTGTGTAACATGCTTGAACGTCTTAAGAAACATGAACCGATGTGTACTAGGTTTTATTGGTTGTATTTAATGCATAAGCAAATTCTAGTGATCCCATGTTAGGAGCTTCTTAGCCGGCTCAACATAGGAGTGAAGTAGGCGCTTATAGAATTGGGGAAGTAAGTACGCCACCCCATGAATGGTATTAAGGAATACAACCCGTCATCCACGCAACTGTAACAAGTAATTAACCTATAAAAGATATCTAGGGAGTAGTGAAATCTAAGTAAACACAATTCTCCCATATATTGCTCACACCACTAGTATAATTTAGTTTATTTTCATTTTTAGTATTTTAATTTGATTGCATCTTTGTTATTGGGTTAGTTGACTAGCAACTAATTCCGCCCAAATCCTTTCAAACCAAGATTTTTATTTGCTTTTATAAAAATATAAAAAATACAAAAAGAATCATCCCTCATCTCTAGACCTAGTTTTTAGGTTTTCTAATCCTAGCGACACTATTCCTAGCTGAACGATCAATCCTCCGGTACTTGTCATTATACTATACTACATCGATCAGGTACACTGCCTGGTAGGGGTTGTAAGCTTCTCGAGATCCCTCGAGAGGTAAAACCTGTTGCAATCCACACGCATCATCGCACGTACACCAAACACACAACCCTCCGAAAAAGGGTTCTCCACACTTAACACAAGTCGGATCCATAAGAATTAAACATAAGAAAGGTGTGAGAAAAAGAATCAAATTTTAGAGGAGAAGAAGATTATTTTTGGTTTTTAAATTATCGAAAAAAGAAAATCAAAGTAGAAAAGGAAAATCTTTTTGTATTTTTGGTTGGGAATTATTTTTGGCTTTTTTAATTATTAAAAAACAAAACACAAATCTTTTATTCTCTTTTTGTGACTGTTACGTTATTCGTAACTGTTTCCTCTATACTACGCGCAGCGGAGCGGGAGAGAAGAATGGATCTCTCTTCGGTCTGCAATTTAATGTCAAGACCTCCGTATTCCCCGTTTAGTTAGTTGTAGTAATAAAGTAATCCGAATACGTCTACTTTCACGATCTCTTTTGTTGTTTTTTCGGAATGGTTTACAACATTCTCTTCGAGAACAAGGATGTTTATTTTATTTTTGGATTTTTGAAAAAACTTTAGTAAAAGTGTTTTTGATTTTTTACTTTTTATATTTTTATAGAAAATATATACAAGAAAAGAGGAAGGTTTTCAAAACACGATTCGAAAAACGAAAATCAAAAATTCACTTCAACCTTCCCCGGCAACGGCGCCAAAATTTGATTGGTTATCAAATATAGTATAGATATAGTATAATATTACTCAAAGAAATCCGCAGGAAATACGGATTACCCGAGGTCGTTCTCCCAGCGAAGGTGTGAATGGAATTTCGAATTCCCGGTTCGTGAAAAGTGTCGTGAAAGTGGAGAAAAGTGATTTTAATGGGATTTAAACTAATGAATATGAAAATGAATCACAATTAACCAATTAAGAACGTAAATCAAGTAAACAAACCTAAAACGTAACGTAGAATCAAAAACGTAAAATAAACGTAAACGCGCAAATTAAAAAGTAAATTTTAAGCTACGCTAATCCTACCGGTATGAAAATAATTTTCCTAAGTTAAAAATGATAAAAGAAAATTTTGAGAAAAAGAAAAATATTTTTTTAACTTTTTATTTAATTATAATGAATAAAAAACTAATTTAACTAATTAAAAAGTAATTAAAATTCAAATAAAATTAAACTTAAATGGGAAAAATGCAAAATTAATTTCTAAAAATCTAAAATAAATGAAAACTATTTTTCTAAAATATTTTTGAATTTTTTAATGCTTTTTCTGATTTTTTTGAAATTTTGGTATTTAAAAAGTATTAAAAATTTAATAAAAATTAAAATAAAATAGGAAAAATAGCAAAACTACTTAGAAAAATCTAAAAATTTCAGGAAAATTATAAAATAATATTCTAAACTTAGGAAAATTTTAAAATTTGAAAAATAAGTTGATTAAGTGCTGACTAGCTAGAAAACTGCTTATTTGGAGTGCTTATTAATAAGCACTCTTGACCAAATGGTTTGAAACTCTGACCAAAGGTGTTATGGACACAAATGAGCTCAAATGTCAAGAGAATAAGCCAAAAGAATCACATAGACACAGTGATGGACCAAAAATAGTTGAGAATAAGCACAAATGAAAATCAGTAGCCAAGCAAAATAAGCCAAAAGCTTAAGTTCAATGAAAGTAGCCACAATAAGCACTAAGTAACTTAAATGAACCAGAAATCTCAGATTACAAACTATCAAACTACACTTGCAGGTTTGCAATTGAAATCAGACACTAGTTCAAATTACTAAACTTGACGGGACAAATAAGCAATCCAAATTAGCTGATACTAGTGAGATTATGGGGACAAAAGCCTTATGAGCCTACTGAGATACTAGAAACACTAAAAAATTACACTCAGAAGCTTAGTTGCTATCCTAAAAGTATCCTAGAAATAGTATTAATACTGATGGTGCAGGGGAATGTTATAGCTTAACAGGCGACTTTGATCCAAACTTTTAATGAGTAAATGAATTTCAAACTGAGATGTTTTTGTTAAAATTGGATCCACAAGCTACTAATCTTAACAAATAAGCAAACCAAACAGATCTCAATTCAATATCAAGTCCTACAAATGTTTACCAAGAATTGTCCAAAATCTGACTTCAAATCCAATTTGACTTTCTGATTTCACACCTTAGTTGACCAAATTGATCGTAGATGACTACTAATGAAATATTAAACTGATATAATTATGTTTTAAGCTATCTAAACTATTAAACTAACTATCCTAATGATTGAGTAATCTAAAACTAGTATATACTATTTGTTATGAAGCATTGAAACTAGTTTGACTTTTAAGTGTATAAACTATCTAAATAATGCAATTCCTAAACTGTATATGACTATAGTAAACTTCTTAGTGCAAAGGATACCACAAACTAACATCAAAACTGCCTAGTGCAGCAAAATCCAAACACCCCTTATCCAACTGCTTAGGTCTCAATAATGAGGTAACAGAGTGTATAAGCAATCTAAACCTCCAATTCAGTTTCAAATATGAATCAACAAGTCTAAATTGACTCAGAAATTCATGACACAAACACAGAAAACAATCTAAAACACAGATCTCAATTAGGCACTATATGACAGATGATGATCAAATATGAAACTCAAACAACTGTAAACTAAACCAAAATGATTAAAGCTACTATTATAAATTCTAAAACAACTAATAAACATAAATGAATAATCAGAGACAGTTCTATGCTACTACTACTTATTATGCAATCTATAAGAAATTTAGATTAAGAAACTCACAAGTTTAATCCCAGCTGAACAGGGAATCATTTGGTCACAAGCCTATCTTTAATAAGCTCCAATTAAGCTCTGCCACTTCTGAATAAGCTCAGCTTATTGGATTAAGCTGAGCTTTGACTTTCTTTGACTTGAGGCTTTTGAATAATTAAAATCAGGAACAAACAAACAACTCTCACCACAAACTATTAATAAGTTTGGATGAGCTTATGAAAACAGTGAATGTAAACTAGAAGCAAATGCTGAAATTAATTTGCATTGAAAATTAAATGACAAAGTATGAAAACTTTAAATTTTATTAAAACTAGAAATGATTACAAAGCTTTTAAATCTGAAATTCAATAAACTGTAACAATTACACTAAATTTATCTAAATTACACTACTCCTACTCCTACTCCTAATCTAACTGTCTTTATATGAGGTGAGGAGGGTATATATAGCCACTGAGGATACTTCTAGGTCTTTCCAGGTCACTGATCCTTGTGTATCTTGTGTTTCTTTGAGTCCCTCTCAGCCATTGATCATGCTTCTAGACGATTCCAATTAATAACGACCCTTGGATGTAATCATTAGCCAATGATTGGGCACTGACTCCCATGGATAGCCAGCGTGGCAGGTGTCCGCACGTGTCAAGGCTTCTAGAAGCTAATTAATTGCACCAATTTGACTTAACTTTGGTCAATTTTGGCTAAATAGGGAATGAATAGTATTTTAGGGTTCATGTCTGGGTTTGGTAGTCGGGATTGGGGGCGGGAAATGGTTTTGGGTGTTATTATTGTTTTTGTTGACCGGGTATAAGGAGTGGGTTTGACCGGGTATAAAGGGTATAGTGGATCAGGTATTTTGGAAGGGAGGTGGGCTTTATATGTACTGGGCCTAGGAAGGGATGTGGATTAAGGGTCCAGTTATGGTTTGGTATTATTTTAGGATTAGGATTGAATATTGTAAGGACCAATTATGTAATTATGCAAACAACAGGGACCAAATCTGTAAATCTTCAGAATTAATTTCCAAGGGCTTTTATTGTCAATCTTTGATTTATGAAGGATGTACATTGACTTTTCTTCAAAGAATTCTTCAAAGGACTAATTTTGCCAATTCATGAAAGATGAGGGACCACTTTTGTCATTTTCTTCAATCTTTGACCAGGGACTATTCTTGGCACTTTCTGAATCTTTGAGGACTTATCTTGACATTTTGAGCTTTTTTGATCATTAAGCTTCCCCGGCTCCGGCTTTTGACCTTTTTCCCTTCTCGTGCTCGTTTTTGTCGGTTTTGCTTTATTTTTGTCCATTTTTTACATATCCGTACCTGTACATACACAAATACAAAAACATACATTTTCTTGGCATATTTGGTTAGTATTTGGTAGTTTTGGTCTGATTTTTGGTCTAAAAAGGATGTGTGAATATGCACACATCAATGAACTTAAGAAACTATATGAGAAACCATCAAATGTAGAGATTTACGATTTGATGGAGGCTCTACATGGCTGTAAGTAGGGTGATGGTAAACCTGTGAGTGCTCATGTATTGAAAATGAAGAGTTTCATGGATCAATTACAAACACTTGGTAAACCCTATGACACTGATTTGGCTGTGAACTTAATCAATAGATCCCTTAACATGGAATTTAGTGGCTTTGCGAGGAACTTCAATATGCATTGCGTGGGGAAAAGAGTAAATGAGTTGCACGCACTGCTCATTGATTATGAGAAAGGTTTACCTCAAAAGGCTCCTACAACCCAGGTACTTGCTATTCAAGGAGGTAGAAGTAATAAGCCAAAAGCGAACAAGAGGAAGGGAAAGGCTAAGGGTAAGGCTGATAAGAATAAACAAGTTATGGCTTATCAACCTCCTCAACCTAAGAAGAACCCTCCCAAGAAGGATAATCCGAAGAAGGATCAAGGATGTCATTACTGCAAGGTGATGGGTCACTGGAAGAGGAACTGTCTTCTTTATCTCGATGACTTGCGAACTAATAAGATTAAGAAGACTGGGTACGTGGGCGCCAGTACTTCAGGTAACTTATTTGTCATTGAATTATTTACTTTATCTCATAAATTAAATTCATGGGTATATGATACTGGATGTGGTATTAACATATGTAATACACTACAGGGGTTTAGAGAGGAAAGGAGACTATCTTATGGGGAGAAATTTCTGCATGTGTGAAATGGAGCACAAGCAGTAGTTGAAGCCATATGAGTGTTTAATTTAGTTTTACCTTCTGGTTTAGTACTGATTTTAAACAATTGTCATTTTGCAACTTCTATTGTTAGAGGTGTTGTTTCCTTTTCATGTTTGTTAGATCTTGGTTTTACTCATACTATTGATGGCAATAAAATTTCTGTTTCTTTAAATGGTGTATTTTATTTTAATGCAATTGCTGTGAATGGTGTGTTTGAAATTGATATGAATGATTGTATGTCCAATAAAGATAATTCAATGTATAGCATTAGTAAGAGAATGAAGTATGACTTGAATTCTTCTTACCTTTGGCACTATAGACTTGCCCATATAGGCAAGGCTCGCATGCACAAGCTGCAATATCAATGATGAGTCATTTGATAAATGTAAGTCTTGTATTTCTGGGAAGATGACTAAGAAACCTTTTCATAGCAATATGGAAAGAGCTTCAAATCTACTTGGTTTGATACATACTGATGTGTGTGGACCACTTAGACATGTGTCAAGGAGAGGTGCTGTTTACTTCTTAACTTTTACAGATGATTTCAGCCGTTATGGTTATGTTTATTTACTTAAAGATAAACATGAGGTGTTTAAAACATTTAAAGTTTTTAAAACAGAAGTAGAGTTGCAATTAGGAAAGAAGATTAAAGCTCTTCGTTCTGATCGAGGTGGTGAATACCTTAGTCAAGATTTTAAAGATTTCTTAACTGAGAATGGAATTGTCTAGTATCTCACATCTCCATATACTCCACAACAAAATGGTGTATCTGAGAGAAGAAATCGTACATTGTTGGACATGGTTTGATCAATGTATAATCTTACTAATCTTTCTTTGTCTTTTTGGGATTATGCTCTTGAATCAGCTATTCGTATTTTGAATATGGTTCCCACAAAGAAGGTTGATAAGACACCATATGAGATATGGACTGGAAAAGCTCTGAACTTGTCTTATTTAAAGGTCTGGGGTTGTGAGGCGTATGTTAAACGTGACTCAGCAGATAAACTCCAACAAAGATCTGTAAAGTGCATTTTTGTAGGATACCCAAAGGAAACAATGGGTTACTACTTTTACTACCCACCTGAGAACAAAGTATTTGTTGCTAGGTATGGAGACTTTCTTGAAAAAGATCTTATATCTCAAGAAGTCAGTGGGAGAATCTATGATCTAGAATATGATCAAGATAATGCATTACCTTCTGAAAACACTAGCACACTTCCTGTAGAACCTGAAAGTCTGGGTCTTCCACCGGAAGTTGAAGTAGTTCCCATTCGCAGGTCTTCTAGACTTGTGAAAGCTCCTGACCGTCTATGTCTTAATGTAGAGGTTGAGGAAACTATACTAGGGGATCTTAATGAACCTACTAGTTATAGAGCTTCCATGCATAGTCCTGAAAGGGATAAATGGAAAGCTGCTATGAATGGGGAAATACAATCCATGAAAGATAATGAAGTATGGATTGAAGTAGACCTTCCTCCTGGTGCCAAGGCAGTTGGGAGTAAGTGGCTCTACAAGATAAAGACTGACATGGATGGAAATGTACACACCTATAAGGCTCGGCTGGTTGCTAAAGGTTTTATCCAAACTTTTGGAATTGATTATGAGAAGACTTTTTCTCCTATAGCAGACATAAGAGCTATTAGGATTCTCATAGCTATAGCAGCGTACTATGACTATGAGATTTGGCAAATGGATGTGAAAACCGCTTTCTTAAATGGACATCTAGATGAAGACATTTATATGGCACAACCAGAAGGGTATGAAAATCTTGAGTTTCCAAATCGTGTATGCAAACTTCAAAGATCCATTTATGGATTGAAGCAAGTATCACGAAAATGGAACAAGAGATTTGATTTTGAGATTAAAAAGTTTGATTTACTCAGAATCCTGATGAGCCAAGTGTATATCACAAAGCTAGTGGGAGTGATAATGTAATTTTCCTAATTTTATATGTTGGTGACATATTGATCATGGGAAAAGACATTCCAAGTTTGCAAAAGGTTAAGGCATATGTTAGAAAGTGCTTTTCTATGAAAGATTTAGGAGAAGCTACATACATTCTGGGAATCAAAATATATAGAGATAGACCAAGGCTGTTAATTGGATTAAGTCAAAGTGCTTATATTGACAAAATATTGAAAAGATTCAATATGCAAAATTCCAAGAAAGGATATTTGCCGATGGAAGTGAAACATGGCTTATGTAATGAGTTTTGTGCTTCAACACCTGCTGAGGTGCCTCGCATGAGTAAAGTTCCTTATGCTTCGGCTGTTGGATCTATTATGTATGCGGTAAGATGTACAAGGCCAGATGTGGCGTTTGCTCAAAATATCACCAGTCAATTTCAACAGAATCCAAGTGAAAAACATTCGATTGCTATTAAGCATATTCTTAAGTATTTAAGAAATACAAAAGATATGTTTTTGGTATATGGTAGAGAACCAGATGCAGAACTTGATATTACAGGTTTTTGTGATGCGTCCTTTCAAAGTAATAAAGATGATGCGAAGTCTCAGACGGGTTATGTCTTTGTTATCAATGGAGCAGCAGTAGACTGGAAGAGCAAGAAGCACAGTACAATTGCGATGTCTGCAACAGAAGCTGAATACATTGCTGCTTCAGAAGCTGCTATAGAGGCTGTTTGGATTAGGAAATTCATTTTAGGGCTTGGTGTTATGCTTCAATTGAATTACCTATTAATATGTATTGTGACAATTCTGCTGCAATCATATTTGCCAATGAACCTGGAGTCATGAAGGGCACCAGACATTTTCTACGGGAGTATCACTCTGTTCAAGAAAAAGTTAACGAAGGTGAAATAAATCTGCTGAAAGTTCACACAGATGATAACTTAGCTGATCCATTCACTAAGGCTTTGGCAAAAGAAAAGCTTAATGAATTAGCCAATGGCATTGGGCTTAAATTAGCTAGTAGTTTCATGCATAAATGTGATTAGTATTTGGATAAAGGATATTGTAAACAATTATTATTTTAATGAAATAAAGTATTTTGGTATGTTTATTTATATTGTTAATTATTGTTGTCCTATTTTTGCATATTTAAATCCATGAATAAAAGTTATTCTTAATTGTCTATTGTCAGTTAATAATATGAGAATATTATTAAATTAAGACAAATCTGAAGGTTGGTATAATATACTTAAAGTATATTGATGCATAGTCATGCCATTTCATATGATATTCGATGATAGTGAATATAGGACTTATCCCAACTATATAATGTTACTTTATGAATCTTGTCATTAAGTAAATCATAAGAAGTTATCCTCAGACTTGAGATACAAGATAACAGTCATAAATGTAGTACATTTTTGTGGAACAACTTAACGCTATACGTAACTGGTAGTCATAAGGGTTGTTTTCGGAAGTGTTACATAGTTTGTGTATTTTGCTTGTAGTCAATATAGAATTTGTTCATTTAAATTAATTTTTGGAGTTTAATACTGTTGGGCCCCTCATAGGGTTGTCAAGGTGTTTGCGTGGCCACGCCCAAGATCTTCCTTGAAATGTTCAGACGATTTGGTAACCTTGTCAATCTCTAACAACGAGAAACAGAATGGTTAATTAAGGAATGACCTAGATCCATATCCTTATTAACGTGGTATTAGTAACAAAAGGATAATAATATTGAGAAATCATTAAAAGGGTTTCCAGGAGCCTTACTCGAGTTGTACTAGTGGCATCGGCATGTTGCAAGACGCTAACCGATGTGATCACACTATTATGATATGTCTAAGTGGGAGCTGTTAGTTTTATAGACGATAAAATAATAGTTGTGTGTTTGGATCGAACTCGGGATCGTGGAATTGCACACTTTACGTATGAAGAGTAAAAGAATAATTATTTATAAATGTTATATATAATTATTAATAAACACAAAACGAGTAACGACCGTTAGTATTTTATGGAGAATGACTAATGACCGTTAGACGAAGATTAGGAAAGTAATACTTGTAATTAATTGGAAGGACAAGAAGGTTCCGGAATCCCCTTGGGATGTTCCAACCGATCGGCCAAGGGGGGGATTCCACCTCCTTTGTGCCTTGAACTCCAAGTAATCTCAAGCATATAAACACCTCATGGGATATTGTTTTCTCATAACTTGTACACACAATTCTTGGTGTTTTCTTTCTCTTCTCTTGTCCCTAAAATCGATCCAAACTAATCCATTCTCAAGGGATTCGATTTTCATAAGCTCAACAAAGTTTTGTGTTTGATTTACTTGCATAAACTTTTACTTGAATTAGTACGTGTGTACAAGAACACGAATCAAACACACTATTGTTTGATTCTTGGATTGAATTACAAAAGAGGTAAGGGGTAATTCTTATAATCCTCATAAACCCTAATTAGGGTTCTTAACTTGAAGATTTGCATAAATTGATTCTTGTTCGGGCTAGAATCACAAATGTGTGTTTACTTTTATATTTGATTAATTAATTACATATTATATGGTCTTGTTATAATTGCTTCCGCTATGCGTACTTGATGTTAATTGGTTTATTTATAATTGCTTCCACTATGCGTACTTGATATTTGTGAAGACATATACAGTAATATCTGCAGTAGTTTTTTGGACCTAGCTACAAGCCAGTACCATATGCTACAATGGTCTCTAAGGTAATGATTTTTCTACATTGTCGGTAATTAAGTTTGTGGTTCATTGCAGCATGTAACATGTACTTATATCTTCACTGCAATTTCACGCCTTAGTTATGAATTGTGTTGATGTATGTATTTATTTGTTGATTTCGAGCTTTTCAGCAGAGTGCTATGTATTTAACTTGCCACGTTTTTGTCCTTTGCTATTTATAGTTTCTGATCACATATATGGCTGTGTTCGAATTTCTCAAATACTATATATGGTACCTGAATAGTGATGCTATTAGAAAGTATTATAAAAACAGCATGTCAGCATGCATAAAGCACAATGCTTACAGGAGGATTGGCCCTTTTAGTGCATTTTAAAGGAAGCTTGCCTTATCTTTACTTGTTTCATGGATTATCAAAATCTTAATCCTTATTTAGTTTATCTCTCTATATGAAACTCAACAGCCTATTAACAACTCTACTTGTGGCTGTGCCCTTGAAAAAAAAAATCTCCCTTGTGCTTTATATCCTTCTATGTATACATTAAGAGGTTGACTATTAAGTTTATGGTTTTGACGTGCAATAGATCTTATTTCCTTGGCTAAGGAATGGTAAATAACTTAATTCAACTTACCACTTTGTAGGTGTAACTGACAATGTGTCTTGCTAATCCTTCTTCTGAACATTAGGCTGAGTGAGTAAACTCTTAATATAGATGAATCATCCCAAGAATTTCACCTAATTTCTAGTTCCGAGGAAAAGTTTGAGTTCCAACAGAGTTATTCCTCATAGGCTAAGCTGGCTGCTGAAGAAGCGGTTTATTTTATCTCGTCTTTGTAGATTATTAGTTAATAATTGCTTGAATGGGTTCGGATTACGTTTTCACGGAAAGAGTAAACGGAAATTAGATAATAAAAATCAATATTTCTTAGAAAATTTCTCGTAAAATGTCGTCATGTCTCATGCTTTCTAGTTTCTCCCCATTGCCTTTCTAATATTTGCCTTGAAAAACCGACCTGTCTCTATCTCTTAATGTAACCCATGGCTCTTGTGCCGTACACGTTGTGCTTAAAGGGAATAATCTGATAAAAGGCAATTCCCAAAAGAAAAGGAAAATACAAAAGCGTATCATGCGGGCCTTGAATGTGGCAAAGGTCATAGATACTTCGGACATGTTGCTTTCACGCATTTTATGAGCTTTATTACGTCTTTCCTTAGTATAATATTTTTGATAAATGTAGATCTTGTTAAGTTTAGCGTGTGTTGTTTTCTCAATGAAAGATTGCGAAATTACAATCTACCACCATAATTTTTGTTTTGTAAGCTAGCTTACGGCTCTTGTTGGCTTTGTAGCATCGCAGGGCCAACTTTTCTTTGGCATTTCTTCTAATAGGAACATGTAAACTACGATTTAAGAAACACGCATCTTATAGCTGGAATAAGACGTATGGGTTCTTCTTAACTTATGAAACACGACATATACGGCAACTATGAACATGATTTTTATCTTCACATTTACATAAATATGTATATTCTCTCCCTTATTTCATATTCTTATGGATATAAACTATGACTTCAGTTTTTCGTGGTTATTGCTCATCATATTCGTCGGTTGCTTAACATTTTAGACACACTTCAGTGTTCCACTATATCTAAATATATATCTAATCAAATATTAAATTTTAAATAATTGTATACCTTTTAGGGACAAGGATACTGTTGTTCAGAGAGTATTGCTTGGCTGCAAGCTGTGCGGACACTAGCAGAGAAGGTAAACTTCTGAGCACTTAGTTATTTAACATTACTGTGTATCCATGCATGGGTGACTATTCTGGACGCACTATATGATTCTGTTTTAGTCTGTTTGATTGTTAAACAGATGTTTTTCTTAATGAGAAAACCCTAAAACACTATATAAAACTGTACAAAGTGCAGCTTTAAAAAATTGTCGTTTTTTTAAAGTAACCTCATGTTGATTTTTGATCATGAAACCTTAGCATCAGAAGTTTAGGCCTGTATAATGTGCCACATACCCGGCCCCTTATTGGTCATCTGTATCTGATAAATGGATATATAGTTAGTTAACTTAGATCATTGTGTATTATTCAGTCAGGTAATATATGAATTATGATTATGAAACAAAACTAAACCTTAAAACTAGTCAAAAACTATCAGAAAAGTACCACGAAATGATATTATCATACTGATTAAAAAGTCCTGTTGTGAACCTTAATATCCTCTTGAGATTAGTGCTCATGTTTATGGTTTAGAATCTGCGTTGAAATTTCATTTTTACAACATAGTTCATAAACAGTAGTTTCGGCATTAGATATTTTTGTTTAACTTCTACGTAGACCCTCTATTTGCAAGTCATGTGTGTTTCTAGATGCATGAGAATTGGATCCCGGACCACCACATGACATAAACGTTAAAATGCTTTCATGGTCCCTAGCAAATTATATCATTTTACGATTATTGCTGGCCGCTAAAACGACAAGAACTCTTGAATGAGCTACTTTATAAACAGTTGTTTCCTAAAGTATCACTAAAACCCAAACACTAGAGATTTGGCCTTTTCCTGATAACCAACACTAATGAATTCACTGAATTCTGTACAATTTGATTACGAACCCTGATTAATTATGTTGCTGGAAAGTCTTGATGTATCCTCCATCACTCAACCTTATGTCGATAACAGACTTAGGATCAAATAAGAAGAACTCTTAAAATAAGAAGGATGAGAAATAACTATAACCACATATTAGAGATACATCGACTTGAATTAGATGCATCCCTAATCTTTTAGGTGCACTCTAATATATTTTCTAGCTAAAAATTAGATGTATATACATATATTAGATGCATTTTAGAAAGACTAGGCGAGTACCCGTGCATAGCAACGGTTCCTAGCGGCAGATAATTAACGATTTGTGATATTGTGTGAGTGTTTTGTGTAACATGCAAAATAGATCGTGAACAGATCATAAGGTAATTGCAAACGGTTGTACACACGATAACTAAAGTCTAAGAAAAATTCTTAACATCTATCAAACAATATATAAAAACATTTAATGAAACTAAAAGTAAAACATTACATTAGTTATGAAATAAAAGCGAGCAAGGCAAACGTTACTCTTCGCGTAAAACTTCTTGATAAACGACATTCGAGGTGTAGATTCCTGCTTGATGGAACTCTTTAACTGGTTTAATCAATACCTTTGTCGTTCTACGGGATATCCCTCTAGACAATGCCACATAAAGCTGGCCATGCGAGAAAACAGAGTCGGGCAAATAGACACCCACATTTGGAATTGTTTGGCCTTGTGCTTTATTAATAGTCATTTCAAAGCTAAGGCGAATAGGGAATTGTGTTCTCTTAAGTTTGAAAGGGAACATGTCTTCTTCAGATGGAGCAAGAGGAATTCTTGGCAAGAGCACTCTAACTCCAGCGTGTTGACCGACAGCTATCTCAGCGTTGATGACATTAGGGTCAAAACGTTTACATATCAACCTAGTGCCATTACATAATCCATTTGCCGGATCGAGATTCCTTAAAAGAATAATCGGACATCCTATTTTCAAACGCAAGCAATGAGGGGGCAACCCGCTCACGTTGAGCGAGTTTAAGAATTCCAAAGGATAGAAGTTGTGGGTGTCGTCTTCTACTTCATCAAAGCTATAGTAAACCTTCTCTTCGCCCGGAAATCTTTCAATCAACATATCATTAATGCTGTCAACATGCTCATTTTTAGTGGATAAAATTGCTTTTGAAACTATATCAGTGGATGCATGAGCGTTGGCGGCGAAGGAAGGAAACACTTCATCGATTAATGCATCCTTTGAGGCAGCGTCTTCAGTGTAAGGGACGGTCATGTCATCAGGTATGCGTACATAGTCTTCATCGATGACCTCTTCAACTCCGTCACCAACTCGTAATAGGAAGTTTGAAAACCATGGGTCTGTTCGTGCCCTCATGTTTATGGTTAACCGCATTTTTTTAATTATAGACCAAAGAGGTGACATCCGTAGACTCGAATCTACAATCTGCGCTCGTGTTCCACGTCTAATGACCGGTAAAACCTGTCTAAAATCCCTCCTAAAACCATTATCTTGCCGCCGAAAGGAAGTTTGACCCCGGTAATGTCTTGCATAGTTCGATCAACCGCCTCCACACCTTGCCTTTTAGCCATTGATGCTTCATCCCAGATTATCAACTTGGCTTGACAAAGTAGCTTAGCAAGGCCACTTTGTTTTTTTGATGTTGCATACTGAGTTTGTATTAAGATTGATGGGAATCTTAAATCGGGAGTGAGCAGTTCTTCCCCCCGTCCGTTAGAACCATATTTTTAACCCGCTCAACACTTGCACAATGTAAGGTGTAGTCTTTTGAAAGTGAGTCGTAATGGTCATTCCATAACTTGCGAACATCTCCTGGCTCACAAAAGATTAGAAGAGTCGCGAATAGTCTTCTAAGAGGGTCGGGCATCTCATGCATAGAGGACTCACGTAGACAGTCAGATATGTGATCATCACTCTGTATTAATCCCTTTTCGAGGGCCGCTCTACGAAATGTACTGTACACTACGCCATTGACCGTGTAAAGATATTCAAAGCCTGTAGGGCCTTTAACATGTTGCAAAAGTACACGTAGATAGAACCGCTCTCCTTCAGCGGGATTAGCGGAAACCAATCTTCCTACCATTTTCCCTTGTTTTCGTTTGATCCACTTGCGTGTACTCTTATTCCATATGTAGTGCTTGGGGATGTCCTTATACAAGTATTTCCTCGCGCTTACGTCTGTCTTGTTCAAGTCAAAAAAGGCGGTCAACATCGATCTCTTATCCCTTTCTCTCTCAAGAATGTCAGTCATTACATCGTCTTCTGAGAACCTAACCAACTGGTTATTTGGTAGATGAACTTGCAATGACATAACAGACGGATGGATATTAGATAAAGGGAAGCCATAAATTGGCCACATAGCTTCGGTGGGTGATACATAACGCGCATCTTGGAATCTCTTTATCTCGTTAACGACTTGTACTCCATCTTGATCAGTTTTTATGGTTGATATAAAATTATCTCAAACTTTTTGGGTAAAAGGTCAAACGACCCGGTAAATATATTACTCCAAAAAACATTTAAGTACAACGGATATGAGTGATTCTCATATCTCAGCCCGTTACATAGGCGAAAGGCTTACATAACAAGATACTTCCAATTTTCTAGACAAGAAAACAAACCATTAAGAGACTCGGACAAAAATATAACCTACTTCCTACGACCTTGGAGATTAAAGCCATAAATGGCGTTAAGAGCATCCAATTCCCCAGGAAGATCATAAATTTGCTTAGAGTAATCATCATAGTCATCCAACTCATCTTCACGCTCATGACCTCCACCAAAAAGATTTGCTGATTCGTCGAACGTGTTAAGAACCTCCTCGTCATCACTATCAGTAACCACAATATCACCCACCTTAGAGAATGGGTTAGCCCTCTTATTGGCAGATGCAGACGGAATAGGAACACCTTTATCATCCAAAAGGGTAGCTTTCCCATCGATAAGTAGCTTTTCAAGCTTACTAATTTTCTCAACTATAGGAGTAGAACCACCTTCCTTAGTTCCCATTAAATCATTCACAAGGGGTTCTTGTGATGTAGTACCAGTCTTAACCAACGCATCCTCATTAACTTCCATTGTACAGCCAGCATCCACATCCATATTGGTGTCATCAGTAGGAATACCGAACGTATCCGTATCATCCATATTAAGAGCATCAAACTGGTTTGATGTAGAGATCGTTGTACCACTAGAACTAACCACATCAGGAGTCTTCTTCTTATTTCCACCAACATTCTTGGGTTCAGGAGGAGTCTGTTTGGGTTGATACTGAAACTTCTTACCCACAACAGGTTTAGTAAACCCTCCTTTACCCGGAATTGTAGAACCACCTTGTTTTCCTTTCTTCCTATTATTGACAGTCTTGAAACTATCATTAACAGGCTTAGTAGGCTGAACAGGAGGTATAACAACCTTAGGGCATTCAGTCAGAGTATGTCCAAATACCTTGCATTTATCACAGCGAGGTGGTTTCCACTCATATTCAACCCGGATCTTTTCAATAGTCGAACCCGTACCATCAAGTAGAGGGATCTCAACAGTGAGACTGTCCTAAAACACATCGTCCGACTTTACTTCAATCATACACCTAGCAAAGCTACTCCGGCCCCAAGATTCCTTGCACATTTGACTAGTAAAGGCATCTAACCTTTTGGGCGTCCCAATCACAGTAGCAAGCAGGCTAATTCCGTCATCAGAGAACATAGCTAAGGGAACATCATGGAATTTAACCCACACCGGAATGTTAGTCAAATCCTCTTTAAGCAAGTTGGTGTTCAATGTCCATGGTTTAAGTATAATAGGTACATTGCGAATCAACCAAGGACCATTATCAAGGACATCATCGACACCTTTCTTCGAAGTAAACTTGAAGAAAAAGAAACCCTTAGCATTCATCATAACCTTTTGTAAACCATACTTAGCCCACGCATTGCGAACATAATAATCAACAACAGGAAAAGCAAGGCGTTGACCAAGGAAGTATCCGTAGAGAGTATTCTCGAACCTCATGTGAACCTCATGCACTACATTCATTGGGACTGATAGATCAACATCAGCCTTCTTCTTGCTACATTCCAACCTACGAAAGTTAGAAACATGTTTCAGAGGTTCATTAGAAGTAGCACCCGCGTAAGAAACCAACTTCACTCCCGTACCATTAGTAGTATCATCCATGTGAGAATTAGGAGCAGAAGTGAAAGGAGGAGTACTAGTAATATTAACTTCACTAGTTCCAATCTCACTTTGGATTTTATTCATGGCATCCTCAAACTTCTGATGCGCATTATCAATCAAGTGTTTCACAGATTCAGCACTATTAACCCGCTCCAAATCATCACCAAATGATGTATCTTTCATAAGTGGAATCGGCTCCACTTTCTGAGTAGCATTCAAAGCACAATCATTATCATCATCCACATTCAAACAAGAACTCGTCACATCAGGGAGATTCTTTTTAACAACCGATTCCTTACTCACACTCTTAGGACTCAAGAAACCCTTATTCATCTCTACCACAAATTAAACAAACCAACACTTATCAGATTCAATGTAACCAGCATCCAGCAAAACCAATTAAGAAAAAACCCTAATCGCTTAGGGTTTAACGTGACATCACAAACAAACTAACCAGCATCCATGATCCAATCAATAAAGATTAAATTCAGTGATAGAGTAGGATCAGAATCGACTAAAGATTGGAGATCCTAAAGTCGATTAAAAAAAACACGAAAAGAAAAAACCCTAAGTATGCGATTCAAAAAAACTAACCCAAACCGTATGATACCAAGCGTTAATTCAATAAGAAGCAATAGATAAGAGTGTTGAATCACAGGATTATGCAGGGAATCAAAGTGGTTTGGTGGATTGGATGAATCGAACTTGTAAGAGGTTGTTAGGGTTTTTCTTTTTTTTCGCGTTATTATTTGATGGTTTTTATGGTTGATATAAAATTTGAGGTTTCAAATTGGAACAGATGTCAAACTTGATTACTATTTAATGATTATCACCCTAATATTAATTACTCCATAATTTATGGGTGTATTTTGTTCGCATGGTCACTTTTTCTACATTTCATATAATTGTTGTTTTACTTTCACCTTTGTAGTTTATGTGTCCGGTATCTTTCAAGTTTTAATGTTCAATAGACTCCACTCTCAATATAATGTTTTTAATGTTGAATGGGCTCAACTCTCAATATATTATTCTTTAAGTTAGTCATGCATGTAAATTGGTTGTACCTTTTCCCTATTTTTAATAGTTCACTGCTGTAACTATGTTGTACTTCACATAGTTTTACTTTTTACGTATCTCGAGGACTTCCAAAGTATTGTCAAAAGTAAAATTTTATTGATATTCCAAAATAACTAAGGAAAACATATACAGTAATTTATCAAATCATACATTTTCTTACTTAAAATTTGATAACTATGTTTCTATACGTAAATTTTTTGAAAATCTAAAATTCAAAAGTTTTAAAACGGAGTAACTAAATTTCAAAACTTTTAAAAATATAAATTTCAATAATTCTAAACCTACAAAACTTTATCTTGGAAAACTATTTAAAAATTTTACAATATAACCCCAAAAAAAAAAAAAAGAAAAAAAGAAAAACGAATTTATAATATAAACCAAAAAAAATCTTATTTATAATATAAATCCAAATCAGATTTATATAAAAAAATCAAAAGAATCGTGTTTAAAAGAAAACTCGAAAAAGTCAGATTTATCAAAAGGAATCTGATTTATAGATTTTTTTAAAGTCAAAGTCATATATAAAAAAGACTCAAAACCTTAATTTATAATACATACCAGCGGCAGCGTGGATTCCGGCTCAGATCTGAAGAAAAAAAATGTCATCTAAAAATTAGATGGTTAGATCCCGGTATGACCGCAAAAAAAAAAAAAAAAAAAAAAAAAAAAAAAAAAAAAAATTAAAGTTTAAATGGTTAGATTCCGGTTTGACCGCCACAAGTTCGACATCAAAAAATTACACACTTAGAATACAAACCACTACAAGCGGACACTTTTCTATTATTTTCTATAAAGTTTCATCAACACTACTTTACCCCATACTCAATGTCTTTCAAAGTTCACTCCATAGTCTATTCTCCATTAACTGAAATAAAAGAGAATAACACTGTTAGTAGCAAAAAAAATATATATAAATAATAATAAAATAAAATAAAAATCGTTTGTGTCTAACTTATTTCATGAGATTAAAACTTCTTTCTATCATTTCCAGCACGTCGTAAAAGAAGCCCAAATATCACAAAACCTTAAAAAAAAGTTTTAACTTCAAATTTGAAAAAAGATTAGCAGGGTATGATTCGTGGTTCTTACCAATCTTGTAATCTTGGTTTTGGTTTCCATAATATTCCGGCTGGCAGAGCAGATTTCCGGCATCAGATAAAAAAAAAAACTTTGGATCGTGTTTTAGGCTTATTCGGTGTCAGTTTTTTAGTTGGTGTGTGGTTTGTTGATTTATTGTTTGCGGTAGAGGCGGCAGATCTACATGGTGGTGGCGGTGGAAGTTAAAGAGAGAGGTGGATAGTTTGAATTTCAGGTTTATAGAGAGAATAAGGGAACCAGTTTCATTATAACCCATATTGAGTTTTATACTTGTGGTCCACCCCAACCCAATTCAGTTTTTTTCAATAGTACTTGTGGTCCAAAAACACAACATAAAATACATCGCCAGTATACTACTTGCTTGTAAAAGACATCGCCAGTAAACCAAACCAAACAGACAGGTGGAGAAGAGAGTGCCATGTGAGGATGCGATGCTATGAAAGTATATTATGTTTACCTCAACGTCTTCGGAAGCTTGAGCATGGTTGAAAACAGAATCAAGATCCATAGGAGCAAAAGCATTGAGTATTTCACTGTCAATCTAACAAGTACAAATAAGATAGACGTTATCAATAAATCTATAGTAAACATATGTGATGAATCTAACAAGTACAAATAAAATAGGTACAACTTGAACCTCGGATTCAACTGGAACATTCAAAACCATGTTATGTTCCATTTGGTGACTTGTGAGGATGCGATGCTGGAACAATTAGAACCTCGGATATCATTTGTAGAGAAGAGAGAAGGGTTTTGTAGATAGAGAAAGAGAATAAAGAAGAGGAAGGGTTTTGGTAGATTCTAGACATTGGGACAAGAAGTTGATACAAATAAAATTTATGGTTGTGGGTATCAGTTTTCCCTTTTAAGATCGAAATAAAATTTATGGTTGTGGCTCGAAACCCAAGTGTCTTTCACTTTTCCCCTTTATGATCGAAATAAATGGTTGTGGGTATCAGTTTTCCAGGGGCAAAATCGAAATAAATGGTTGTGGGTATAAGTTTTCCAAGGGCAAAATGGGGATTGACCCAAAAATCAGTTTTCCACTTTTCACATTTGACCAAATTTGCTTTATAATTAGTTAAGATAGGAAAATCCTGTGTATTTTTCTTCCTCTATGAGTCAAATTTGTTGTAAATACTATTTTGCATCATTTTCACTTCAAAATTACTTTTGAAACTAATTGGGATGCACCTAAATGAATAGAGATGCATCTAATTCAAGTCGACGCATCTCAAATATGCGGTTATAGTTATTTCTCATCATTCTCATTATAAGTTTTCTTCTCACTGGATCCTTACCCGTCGATAACAATATGTGGCTGACTAAACGCTGTGATTATAGCAAGTAACGAAGCAGACCTTGGCCAAGGGAATTCAGATATATATTATTAGTTTAATGCCAACTACATGGACTGTTCCTTGTCAACTGAAGCACAACTTTGCTATATTGTCATACAATTGACCAAATATATGGAATCTTCTTTACTTTACACAAAACAATCTCAAATAAACCATGAACTATGAAAGGGTTATGTGCTTTCATTATATGGTCCATCTACATGCTACTAATTCACATGCAATGTTGTTCACTAAACATTGTATTTCCTGTTAGATAAGTCAGTCACTGTTGGTTACAAATGATATAGCATGTAAATGATAGTATGATATTTGAAAATAAAGAACCAAGAAGACAAAAGAATTGACTCATTGTCACCTGAAGGGGCCACACAAATCGACGCTGAGGCCACTGATAGTGAAATGACAAGACCGGCCTGCCGGCCTACCATACAACGGAGGCTAATGTAAAGGTTTAATTTTGGGAAGTGATTGTCACACGCCAAAACTTTATTTGGACACTCCATTGTATACAGTAGCAGACAGTTGTACTTAAAGTATAATGTGATTTAACTGGTTGTATAGTGAGTGTCACAATAATTTTTTGAGTGTGGCAATTAATTCTCATAATTGTGTAGGTTTTTTTTTTTTTTTTTTTTTTTTTTTTTTTTTTTTTAACTTTTGAAGTTCGAACTCTATGTGTATTTACTCATGTGTAAAATGACTTACCCTTATATTTTGTAGCCACTCTATTGATAGTGAAAGGTAAAATGGTCATTCTACATTAAAAAAAAAAAAAAAAAAATACACATAAAAGTCAAAATCAAAACTTTAGGGTATATAACCAATATAAATTTTATAATTTCATATTTTCCCAACACATGCTTTAAAGTTATTGTGTTTATGCACTCAAAATCTGTGTTTTGGAAAAATATGAAATTATATTGTGTTTATGCACTCATCCAATCGGTTGTAGATTTCCACCGATAAACATAGCCTAACAAGCTAGCCGGCCACTATCTACCAGCAGGTGAATTTCTTCGGTCTCATTTGCTACATATGCATGCATCATGCATACCACATTGTTTGCCTTCTACAGTTCCAGTATCAGGTCTACACAAAAAGTTAGCAGTAATGAGTCACATGTAGATATAGTAGCGATTTTATGGTTCAAGATAGACTCCAAAATACGAAGCAACATGGTGGTGCTCGCTAGCTGATGCTTTTGACACAGGGCATATATATGTTATATATTCTAGTTGGGGTTGATGTATATTTATGTTAGTATCCTTTTGCTTTCTATCGTAAAATGTTTGTTGCTCATGCAGTCCTCCTACCACCCGACCAAAAGATTGTTAATAAAATAAGAAAAAAACAATAATGAAATTCAAAAGGACGAAGAAAAGGCCCTGATACCAGCTGCGCGTTGGTTGGATGGTTATAAATTAGAAACCACTACTAGTTCTGATTTTATACACAGATTGTAAATTAATTTAAAAAGTCGCTAGGTTTGTATTAATTAACAAAAAGTGTTTGTTACATTTTATATGTATGCTGTCAATACAAAAAAATAAAAATCAAATAACTATTTCAATTTAAAATTCACTTTTAAGTAGTAAATATATATGTTATGCCTTAGATGTTTTGTTTTCATATACTTACATTCTGCATCTGATTTGATCCAGCATTCTCTTCTAGATTTGGTATCAGTACCCCCATTGTATATGGGACGCGACACCTTTGCTTTGGTAAAGTTGCTGTTTGTGAAATCCTTCCATAGGTTTTGAGATTCTTGTGAAATAGCTATGGCTTCCGTATAGACCCTGTGTAGGATCTGCAAATGTTTCAATAAATATTAAGCAGGATACTAAACAAAAATTTACACATGCTTTTCTTGTTTTCAGAAAACCGAATAAAACATTAGATTACCAGAACCAGCAGTCTAAAAAATATATACCATGAGTTATGTGAAGAGAAACTATAGATATACTATATACCTTGTGCAGTTTTTCATCAGTTAAGTCCAAATTGACGGTTCCTACTGAATTAGCTAATGTAGAGCGCTTAGAGGAATGGTGGAACATTCTTTTTTTCCGTATCTTTTTCAGTATGTTCGAATAGTATTCAGTCTTCTTTTCTATTATTGTGCTACTTATAGATTCAGCTTTTTCCTCTGTCGTGTTGGTTTTCTGAAAGATGAGTTACCCCAAGAATTTTCATTTAATTTATAGTAAATGATAAGTAGTGTATATTTTTCCGAGAATGTGGCATGTCATATATTCACAGAAATATCACACCTTACTCACGAGTTGTGTTTCAGCATGCATCTATATGTTGATTTTCAGTTTTTCAATGCAACACTGTTTGTATTTAACGTACCACATTTTTGCACTTGGTGTAATTTTTATCTGGGTCATATTCACATTAGTAGCCCTATAGCTCTGTCATTAGCTATATCTAGTTTTCGTCCGTAAAACTTTGTTCTAATTTCGTGAATCCTGTAAATAGTGTTAGAATTATTATACCATGACAATCATATATAATTACAATATCGAAGAATCACATATGCGGAAGCAAGGATCTTGTATAACACATAAAAGTAACTAAAACATAAAAGAAAACGTACCGTGGTGATTCTAGCCCGAACAAGAATCAAAAGCAATAGTCTTGAACAATATAAAGAAACCCTAATTAGGGTTTATATGGATCAATGATTAACCCCTTATCGTTTTGTTAATCGATCCCTTGATAATTACTATTGTGAGTAATTACCTCGTTCTTGTACACACGAATTAAACCATATCAAGTTTATACTAGTAAAAACACAAGAATGATTTTTTTGATAAACAAAAAATCGATCCACAACCCTAAAGGGATGTATGTCGATTGGTTTAAATAAAAAGAAGAAAAGAAAACACTTAAGGTTTATTGTGTGCAAGAGATTAGCCAAAACCTTTAACCCTTGATGTGTTTATATACTAATTATAATCTTGTAGGACAAGTTAGGGCAAAAGGGATCCCTCCCTTTGTGTTAAAAAACCAGCCAAGGCAAACCCAAGGGGTTTTCGGAACCTTCTTGTCCTCTAATTACAATCTAGTCCATTTTCTTTGCGTTTAATGATAGTTAGTCCATACCGTTAGCAACTAACGACCATTTGTCCTTTTCTTGTGTCCAAATAATAAATATATATACATAACATTTAATATACATTAATTATTTATTGCTTGATACTCATTCGTAACGTGTGCAATCCCGAAGTCTCGGGTTCGATACTAGATATTTAACTTATTAATATTTATCCAATATTCCAACAGCTCCCACTTGGATATCTATTAATAGTAAAATGACATTGGTTAGCGTCTAGCAACACGCCAATGCCCCTAGATCAACTTGAGCTAGGTTTCCTGGAAAAAACGTTTAATGATTCATCATCATCATCATTATTATTATTATTATTATTATTATTATTATTATTATTATTATTATTATTATTATTATTATTATTATTATTATCCTTTTGTTACTAATACCACGCTAACAAATATATGGATCTCAGTCATTCTTTAATTAACAATTCTGTTTCTCGTTGTTTATGATTGAACAAGACTACCAAAACATCTGAACGTATTCCAGATAGACTTTGGGCGTACGCACGCAAACATCTTGTCAACCCTACGAGGGGCCCAGTAGTATTAAACTTCAAAACGAATTTGAAGGAACAAATTCTTTCTTGACTACAAGAATAACCCATGGACTTTGCGACACTTATGAAAATAACCCTTATAACTCCCTGTTACGGTGAGCGGTATATTGTTTCACAAAAATGCACTACATCCATGACACTTATCTGGTATCTCAAGTCTGAGGATAACAAATTCATGATTTACTTACTGACAAGATCCATAAAGTAAAATCATGTAGTTGGGATAAGTCCTATATTCAATTCATTGAATATCATGTGAAATTGATATGTCAACGCATCAATATACTTTCAAGTATATTCTAACCAATACTCATATTTGTCTTAGTTTAATGATATTCCCATATCATTAATCAACAATGGACAATTTAGAATAACATAAGTCATTCACGGATTTAAACATGCAAATATAGGATACAATATATTATTAATGAAAACAAATGTACAAAGTACTTTAATTCATTGTAAATAATAAATTGCTTAATATCCCTTATCCAAATACTAAAATAGATCAATGCATGATAATTCTATTTAATGAATTTTGTCTCAAGTCAAATCTTGAAGACAATTATGCCTCAAGTAATGACAATCATATTTGTTGACAAGGCATTATTCAACTAACTTTGATCTATCATAATTTTGAGAATACTTATTTCAAGAATTTAATTAGCAAAATTCTTGTATGTGTATATCCAACTGTCTTGATATAGTTACACATAACATTCATAAATGGTGTGATATCCTCGACCACCAATTTATGACAATCAAACTTTCAAACCATTTAAAGTTTAAAGTATTCTAATTCTTTAATGTATAATGCAACTATGCTCTTAGTTGAGCACAACTAGTTCACATGGCTATTAATAAGGATAAAATCCTACCATGACTTGTTATTGAGTGTCGTCTCAATTAAACCAGCATCATTGTATACAAGTCACAATATGCTTTTTAGAATTCCGTAAACTTAATATCAATTGTGTAATGTTTGACGCCTTTCAATCTTTCAAGATTTATTCTTGGCTATAACAATTACGCAACAATTTGCCATATTGTTCATACTTATAATTTTAGGAGCAATTCCAGGTTGAGGATCATTATTCTAAGTCCAAACACATTCCACAAGTTATTTAATAACTTTGATTGGACGTCAAATATTGTCAAATCATTTAGCATTTAAGCATGATACAACAATAACATGATGCACATGAAAAATCCTTCAGTCAGACTTAGATTTTATTCATGTTCTATCTTTTCAAAGTTATATATCCATTTTTTAAATGACATCCATTTTTAAATGATATATCATGTTCCATTAGATTTATTTACTGCACACGTTTATTGAATAATAAACTATAGTTCCAAGGACATATTTTTTATTTTCTAAATCTTTTAAAGTAAAGTTTCTGACATTCTTTTGTTAATGACCTACACATAAGTAGTTTAACAAATTCAAAACTTCAATTTAAGACTTAATGTGATTCGTCACATTTCATAACGTCTTATTAATCTTCTAGGAGTCTAATTGAGTATATTCAATCCATACTCAATTTCTAACCTTGATAACTTTTGGAAGAAAGGAAGATGTAGTTATCTTAAACCAAACACTACAACAAGATTTTGATTTCCTAACTGAACATACTATAATCTAGTATTTCATTAGAACTCATATTGTAAGATAATCTAACAATATGTATGATAACCATAATCCTTTTGGCATACCTAACTACCAACTAAATCAACTTAATGGTATAATAGTATTCCCAAACCAATTGCATGCTTTATAACACAAGTACTTTTGACCAAGTCACTTCATGTTTATGTCTCATGACAAACATAAACTTGTTATAATCTCACTATACGTTATTAATCATTGATCAACTCAATGACTTCTTGTATATGTCTTAATTAAAACATAACAAGTTAACGTCTAACTTTATTATAAGTCTTTGTAGAAGACTCCATGTTTATAAGAAGATATAAACATGTATAACTAAAGTATTCTTGAACACCACCATTTGGTTTCAATAGTATTTTCAAGTTAACTCACTACTTCATTTATTTATGTCATTCTAAGAATACATACTTATTGAAGTAGTATAATATCACTTCATGTATTTATGTCATTCCAATAATCCATAAATATTGAAGTTGTCTTGTTACCATATTGAGACATGTTCTAATAGGTGTCTAATTTAGAAACAGTAAATTATCCATGTAGGTCTCACACATACATGGAAATTCACCTTGTTGTTAAAATTTAGCCTGCGTCTCACGTTTACTTAAATTTCAACACCAAGTGTTTCTTAGATTAGACGTGTATTAGAATATGAGTCTCTTACTTTATAGTCAAGAGAATCCTATAAATCATATTCCTATGTGTTGTACCTTGCACACAATAAAGATTTCTCCTACTTGTGCATGGAACAACAACACTTTACGCGTTTATTAATATGAACAATATGATTTGTGTCATTAGCATAACTGGTAGATATATAGTTACTCAATCAATTAAGGAAACGCACATGACTATCCTTGAAAATATTAGTGTCTATATTTGGAAAGTAATTATCTTGAGACATTCAAAAGATAATTTGAGTTACAATCAAGAGAATAAAGCTTGCAGCTATTCACTGAATTAGAGATCATTACTATAATTCCTTATTCAGTAATTATAACACAATACTCCTACTGAATTTGACAACATTGAAAATGTTTCATAAACCACTGAAAGGAAATAGTATGCTATTCACTTTCCTACATCTTTGAGAAGACCCATTCGCAACAATTATATAGGTTCTAAAAGAATGTATTCTACTACATAAATGTGATTCATCACATTCCAAACAATTAACTTGAAAAAACTAGGCATGCAATTTCTTCCTATATAGATCTACCATTCCAACAATTGTATGTAGTATCTTTAAATGGTCAAAGCAAAACAACTAGATAAAATAATCTAATTTGTCTTTTACCATTTTGCAGTAACAAGTCTAGATTCTAATTAAATAACTCATAAAGTGCAAATAATCATAACTATTAAAGTTTGCTATGAGTTATGTATTTAGAATTTAGACAATTCTAATCATCCTATTATACCTTTCTCATTCATGAAAAATAATAGGATTAAGTCTCACACTTTTCTTATGGAAATAAGACTATGTTTATTCTTTCAGTAAAGTTGATTATAACCAAAAACCCATGTGGGTGTAGATCAATTTACTTATGAAAAGAATAACTTATGTTTACGGCTCAATGTTGCATTAATACATTAAAAGAATTTACAAAATTCAATTTTAGTATTATTGATAATCAATATTTTCAAGAAAACAGAATACCCATGGATATATTCATATAACCAACATAGTTTTCTTGAAAATCTAGGATCCAACTTTTCATAAGTTTCATTACATCAGTTGATCTGCTAGTAATGAAAATATAAAAGATGGTAATCTGTCGAACAATAATTGGCAAACAATTTTCCAATTCCTAGATCATTATGGGATTTACATCAAATTGATTCATCAATTTGTCATGTAAGCATGTTTCATCCCATCTCATGCCTTAAGTTCTAGGTCTCACGCATCAACTTAATTAAGTCGTCTAACTTAGAAACTGCAAATTCTCCATGTGTGGTCTCACGCACACTTGGAAATTTACCTTGTCATTAATATTTGGCCCAGGTCTCACTCATACCAAATTAATTAATTTCAAGTGTTCCTTATAGTTAGATGACATGTAACTTAAATTTTAAGGGTATAAATTTTTGATGTGAAAATTAAAACATGTATAAAGATGCATGCACTCATCTTTATAACATAAGTTTCCAAAACCTTTTTATAACCAATTCTCAAGATTAATACAAAAAGTTTTACTTGAGGTAAAATTTACCTTAAGATGATATTGTACAAGAATGAAGTTAAAAGAAAATCGTTTAAGACATATTCGTAAGTGTGATAACCAAGGCAGACTCTAAGGCTCTTTCAAAGCCTTCTTATCACAATTATGAATTTGTCTTAAAGGAGTTACTTTTAAAACCATGTTGTACAAAACATCAATCAAGTCAAAGTTTTTTGGATTAAATCTTAAAACTGTAACAAAGTATGAATCTTGCTAGTCTCGCCTTGGAGCAAATTACCGTGCAAAGCGAACCGTTGTTGGCACATAAGACACCGCAAGATTAAACCTTTATCACTTAGAGTTTCACCATTATTAGTCCATATTATTTTCTTTATGAAAATTACCCTTTATATTGCTTACACCATGTCAAACAAATAAACAATAAAACAAGTAATTCAAGACAAATCAATCAACTAATAAATCATAACAATTATAAAGGTGAAACATATAGCCACATGCAATCCTTATTAAGAAAAGATCCTAACAAAATCAATTCTAGGTGTAATAATGCATGTAATCAACTAAGGCTTTCCCTTCTTAATGGAAGTGGAGCCATATACATTGACGAATCAATTGCGTAGGCCAAAGCTAATATACACACCACATAGCACGTAAATTGATTTTAATAATTATTATTGAGGTCTTCCCCAATATTAGATCTATCTTATGATGTGACAAAACAATAAAACAATCAATGATCCATGACTAACATGCATGTTTCGTCACGGATCTAAGCATAACAATTACCCACATAATCTACAAGTACGTTCAAATAACCGGTTATGACCTAGGGTTTCTAATGATAATAAGTTAATCAATTCAAACCACAAAACCCTAATTAGGGTTTCATGGAATAATCGACCCCCCCCCCCCCCCAAAAAAAAAATTAGGGTTAAGGTTTTGAAAAAAAAACAAACCCTAGATCCAAAACATGTATCTAAAACAATTAAAGATCCGATTTTTATTACGTTTTTGTAATTAATTACATGTTATACATGGCTCGTGATGCCACTGTTAGAATTATTATACCATGACAATCATATATAATTACAATATCAAAGAATCACATATGCGGAAGCAAGGATCTTGTATAACACATAAAAGTAACTAAAACATAAAAGAAAACGTACCGTGGTGATTCCAGCCCGAACAAGAATCAAAAGCAATAGTCTTGAACAATATGAAGAAACCCTAATTAGGGTTTATATGGATCAATGATTAACCCCTTACCGTTTTGTTAATCGATCCCTTGATAATTACTATAGTGAGTAATTACCTCGTTCTTGTACACACGAATTAAACCATATCAAGTTTATGCTAGTAAAAACACAAGAATGATTTTTTTGATAAACAAAAAATCGATCCACAACCCTAAAGGGATGTATGTCGATTGGTTTAAAGAATAAGAAGAAAAGAAAACACTTAGGGTTTATTGTGTGCAAGAGATTAGCCAAAACCTTTAACCCTTGATGTGTTTATATACTAATTGTAATCTTGTAGGACAAGTTAGGGCAAAAGGGATCCCTCCTTTTGTGTTAAAAAACTGGCCAAGGCAAACCCAAGGGGTTTCCGGAACCTTCTTGTCCTCTAATTACAATCTAGTCCCTTTTCTTTGCGTTTAATGATAGTTAGTCCATACCGTTAACAACTAACGACCATTTGTCCTTTTCTTGTGTCCAAATAATAAATATATATACATAACATTTAATATACATTAATTATTTATTGCTTGATACTCATTCGTAACGTGTGCAATCCCGATGTCTCGAGTTCGATACTTGACATTTAACTTATTAATATTTATCCAATATTCCAACAAATAGTTCCTGAATAGTGATGGTGTAGGAAAGAATCAGTCACAGCATAGTAGCAGAAAGCATAATGGTTGCTATGTTGGAAACACGAGGGCCTTTTAGGCTTATATTTTATAAAGAGAGAAATACTTAGTGAGCTTTTACAATGGAACTTTAGTACTTAAGCTTTGCTTCCTTCTCCTACAAATGCATCACCCTAACACCTATTTATACTACTCCATAGAATATTCTAGAGACGAGATATTTCCATGGATACTCTACTATGATCTAGATACTTCTTGTATCATCTTGATCATTCCTAATACATCATCATCCTTATCTAATCATCTAATTCTAGAAAACTCTACTATATATTTCTATCATATTCTAGATACTTCTAGTAGTTATCATCTACAACAATATTCTAAACACTTCTATAGATACCATTCTACAACATTCTAGAAGCTTCTTGATCACGTGCTTTGGATTTTATGGATAGTCCAATCCTTATTGGACTAAATCAAGTTTACGATCCAACACCCCCCTTTAAACTTGATTTACCAACTCCAAGCATCATTCGTTGTCTTGAGAAGTCTTTCTCATTGCTTGGTGAAGATTTTTTCAATTTGATATTCGGACCTCGTATGTATCACTCAAACATCCTTTCTTGCAATGCATTCTTGAATTGTTATCCACGTAGATCTCAATCGCATCTTCTTGTTCCATGTGAAGCTCCTTTAGTATACTTCTTAGCCAAATTGTGTGGCAAACACATGATGTTGCAGCTACGTACTCCGCTTCACAACTAGACAATGTAACAATAGGTTTCTTCTTTGAAGACCATGTAAAGGCATTGTTACCCAAGAAGAATAGAAATCCAGTTGTACTTCCGTCGTCTTTGTTTCCAGCCCAATCACTATCACTATATCCAACTAGCTTGAAGTCTTCACATATTGAATAAAACATACTATAATCTACAGTACCTTTGATATAACGAAGAATCCTCTTCCCAATCTCCAAATGGTTTGTTGTAGGCTCTTCCATGAAACGACTAATCAATCCAACCGCAAAGAGAATGTCGGGTCTTGTATATGTCAAATAGCGCAAACTTCCAATGAGACTCTTGAATAGAGTTGAGTCTACTGCTTCTCCTCCGTCATACTTAGAAGGCTTTGCCTTATGTTCTATGGGGGTGCCAACGGGATTACATTTCTCCATGCCAAATTTCTTTAATATCTCCTTGGCATATCCTTCTTGACATATGAAAATTCCTTCATTCATTTGCTTTACTTCAATGCCAAGATAATAAGACGTAAGTCCTATGTCTGTCATCTCGAATTCTCCCGTCATTGACTTCTTGAGCTCATCAATCATAATATGAGAGTTTCTTGTAAAGATCAAATCATCCACATACAAGCAGACAAGTAATATACTTCCATTTCTAAATTTTATGTAAAGTGCATATTCACTTAGGCATTTAGTAAAACCATGTTCTTGGAAATACTTGTCAATTCTAGTATTCTAAGCACGTGGTGCCTGCTTTAGACCATATAAGGCTTTCTTCAACCTTAGCACTTTACCTTCATGCCCTTTGGCAACATATCCTTCTGGTTGCTTCACATAAACTTCTTCTTCGAGAAGTCCATTTAGAAATGCAGACTTCACATCCATTTGGTGGATTTTCCACCAATATTGAGCAGTAATAGCAATAATCATTCTAATAGTTTCTAAACGAGCAACAGGAGAAAATAACTCTTCGTAGTCGATCCCATGCTTCTGCTTGTAACCTTTTGCTACAAGTCTTGCCTTGTTCTTCTCAACTTCGCCTTTGGTGTATCTCTTGACCTTGTATACCCACTTGACTCCAATAGCTTTTTGGCCTTTCAGAAGGGTCGTTAACTCTCACGTATCATTCTTCACTATTGACTTTATCTCCTCGTTCATGGCTTGTCTCCATTTTTTACTTTTCATAGCCTCCTCAAAAACTAAAGGTTCACAATCAGCATATAAACAAAGAAGGGGTATCTCGTCAGTTACCTCGTAGAGTTCCTGAAAACTTCATGTCTTTTGTTCTCCTTCACTTGAACTTGAAGGTGAGTCTTGGGTTGGATTTGGACTTTGAGGTTGATGGACTTCTTCACTTGATTCACCCGTCTCTTCTTCATCAGTCATAGGAAGAAAGTCATACCTTTCATTTTCTTTAATGCTCCAATCCCATGCTTCTTCTTCATCGAACTCCACGTCTCTACTCACTACCACCTTCATTGTGATTAGATTATCGAGCTTATAACCTTTCGACTGCTTGTCGTAGCCAACGAACACATGCTTCTCACTTCTATCATCAAGCTTGGATCGCCTTTGGCTTGGAACATGAACATACGCTATGCTTCTGAATACCCTTAGGTGAGTGACGGTAGGCTTCATCCCATTCCATGCTCCTTGTGGAGTCTTGTTATCTAAACTCTTTGACTGACACCGATTTAATAGATATACCACACAATCAATCGCTTCAGCCCAAAACTCCGTTGGCATCTTCTTACTTTTTAACATGCTTTTAACCATATTGAGAATGGTTCTATTCTTTGTCTCCACCACCCCATTTTTTGTGGGGAGTAAGGAGCCGTTATAAATCTCTGGATCCTATTATCCTCACAAAAATTGTTAAATACTTTCGATAAAAATTCCCCACCTCTATCGGATCTCATGGATTTAATTTTTAAACCTTTCTCCTTTTCTACCATAGCTTTAAATGTCTTAAAAGCTTCAAAAGCTTGGGATTTTTCTTTTAGAAAATATACCCAAGTTTTTCTTGAAAAGTCATCAATAAAAAGCATGAAGTAAAGATTCATACCATGAGAGGGTGGAGTAATGGGACCGCAAAAATCCGTGTGAATTAGTTGTAGAGGCTCCTTAGCTCTTGATGGCTTCTTTCAAAAATGAACTTCTAGCATGCTTCCCAAGAAGGCATCCTTTACACAGTTTATTGGGATGATCAATTTGATCTAACCCTTTCACCATTCTCTTTGAGGATAGTAACTTTAAGTCACCAAAATTTGAGTGCCCGTACCTCATGTGCCAAAGCCACGAATAATCCTTCAAACAGCTCTTTAAGCATTTAGCTTCATCATGTTGAATGTTTAGAAGGAACATTCGGTTTTTAGTCATTGGCACTGTTGCTATGAGCTTTCCTTCAGGATTTCTTATTATAGCACTATGATCTTTGAAATGAATATCGTAGTTTTTCTCTAAAGGTTGTCCCACACTTAAAATGTTACTTTTAAGATTAGGCATATTGTATACGTCCGAAATATATTGGTGACTTCCATCTTTAGCTCGCATAAGTATCTTACCTTTTCCTTTCACCGGTGCCTTTGATTCGTCTCTAAAGGGGACGTTACCTTGACTTTTCTCCATCTCCACGAACAAGTCTTCTTCACCCGTCATATGGTTACTTGCAGTGGAATCTATATGCCATGGCTCTATCCTCTCTTCTTGTTCGTCATGTCTTGCCATTAGCAATGTAAGCTCATCTTTGTCTTCTGCCTCTACAAGATTAGCTTTTTCTTCCACTTGTCTTGAGCTACTACACTTATTGGCATAATGACCATATTTGCGACAATTGTAACATTGTATATGAGTCTTACCTCCTCTTTGAGATTGAAAGCCTCTCCCATGACCTCTTCGATATGAAAACCATTGGTTTTCATCTTCTTTGTTGAAATCTTCTCTTCCTCTTCCTCGTCCTCGACCTTGGAAACCACCACGACCCCGAAAAGTACCGCGTCCTCGTCCTTGCTCCTTTCCATGTAGAAAGCTCTTTTCTCTTTCTTTGAAAGAGACCTTTGAGTATAAAGCTTCGTCCAAGGGTTCTTTCCTCCTTCTTTTCTTCAACTTCTCTTCATGGGCTTGTAAAGATCCTATTAGTTGATCAATGGTCATAGAGTCTATGTCTTTTGACTCCTCTATGGCTACGACAATGTAATCAAAGCTTGTTGGAAAAGATTGAAGAATCTTTTCTATCACCCTTGTGTCACTCAAGCTTTCACCATTTCTCTTCATTTCATTTGAAATGGTCAAGACACGAGTGAAATAATCCGAAATGGTTTCGGATTCCTCCATTTGGAGCTTTTTGAACTCTTCTATAAGAGTTTGAAGATGTACCTTTTTCACCTTGTCAATTCCTTTGAAAGCATTTTGAAGGATCTCCCACGCTTCCTTAGAAGTGGTTGCATTTGCAACTTTCTCAAACATCGCATAATCAAGACATTGATAGATGAGTGTAAGAGCAATTTGATCCTTCTTTCTTGCCTTTTGCAACTCTACCCTTTGGGCGGCATTCAACAAACTTTCATCATTAACTTTCTCAACACCTTTCTCGACTATCTCCCATACATCATGTGAACCAAGTAACGCCTTCATTCGACTGCACCAACTACCATAGTTGTCTTTGGTAAGACGAGGAAATTGGAACAAGTTCATTGCACTTGACATCTCGATCTTCTAGCTCTGATACCACTTAGTTGGAAACACGAGGGCCTTTTAGGCTTATATTATATGAAGAGAGGAATACTTAGAGAGCTTTTACAATGGAACTTTATTACTTAAGCTTTGCTTCCTTCTCCTACAAATGCATCACCCTAACACCTATTTATACTACTCCATGAAATATTTTAGAGACGAGATATTTTCATTTATACTCTACTATGATCTAGATACTTCTTGTATCATCTTGATCATTCTTAATACATCATCATCCTTATCTAATCATCTAATTATAGAAAACTCCTACTAGATACTTCTAGTAGTTATCATCTACTACAATATTCTAAACACTTCTATAGATACCATTCTACAACTTTCAAGAAACTTCTTGATCACAGACTTTGGCTTTTATGGATAGTCCAATCTTTATTGGACTAAATCAAGTTTAAGATCTAACATGCTACAGGAGGATAGGTCCTTGTAGTGCATTTTCTACCTGAAAGGAAGCTTGACTGTTAAGTTTATAGTTTTGACCTGCAGCAGCAGATCTTATTTCATTGGCTAAGAAAAGTTAAATAACTTATTTCAACTTTACCAATTTTTGGGTGTAAGTGACAATGTGTCTTGCTAATCCTTCTTCTGAACATTAGGCTGAGTGACTAAACTCTTAATAACGATGAGTCATCCCAAGAATTTCACCTAATTTCTAGTTTCGAGGAATAGTTTGAGTTCCGACATTGGCTGATGTGGCTGCTGAAGAAGCGGTTTATTTTATCTCCTCTTTGTAGCTTATAATAAGTGGTTGAATGGGTTCGGATTACGTTTTCACGAAAAGTGTAAAAAGAAATTAGATATAAGTATCTATATTTCTTAGAAAATTTCTCGTAAAATGTCCATGCTTTCTTCCCATTGCTTTTCAAATATTTGCCTTGGAGAACCGACCTGTCTACATCATGTGCCTTACACGTTGTGCTTAAAAGGATCTAAAATAGGAAAATCTGATAAAAGGCAATTCTCAAAAGGAAAGGAAAATAATAAAGCATATCACAGGGGCCTTTA
Organism: Artemisia argyi; assembly: GCA_030686995.1. Classification (NCBI taxonomy): domain Eukaryota; kingdom Viridiplantae; phylum Streptophyta; class Magnoliopsida; order Asterales; family Asteraceae; genus Artemisia; species Artemisia argyi. The sequence goes on along the minus strand of CM060682.1, from coordinate 209,559,980 downwards.
ATGTGACAAAGGTGGTTATGGATATTTTGGACACACTTTATGAGCTTTATTAAGTCTTTCCTTTATGTAATATTTTTGATAAATGTAGATCCTGTTAAGTTACGTGTGTGTGTGTTGTTTACTCATTGAAAGATATATGCGAAATTATAATCTTCCACCATAATTTTTGTTTGTAAGCTAGCTCACGGCTCTTGTTGGCTTTGTAGCATCATGGGGCCAACTTTTCTTTGACATTTTTTAAATAGGAACACGTATGGGTTCTTTTTAGAGTATGGGGAGTGATAATGCAAGATCGGCGTTATGGTCTATGTGGCAATGTTTCAACGCCGTTACCATGTTACGAACGTTTCCCAGGATCAAACGTTGGAGGAGCGTTGCTTTGCACGTTAACGTTACAACGTGCGTTGTAACGTGCATTTATCTTTTTGAAAGTAGCAAAACACATCCCTCCCTTCTTGGTAATAACGGCTAGTTTTGAAACAAATAATAATAATAATAATAATAAAAAAAAAAAAAAAAAAAAAAACTAACCGTTTGAATTTAACGGCTAGTAGGCGCAATCAAAAAAAAAAATTAGAACTTATATAAATGAACTAGAACAACAAGAAGTATGTACACTTTCTTTTCACAAGCAAAAAAAAAATAACTATAACATACTCTCACAAAATCAAAACCATGTCGCGACGAGACGATTCAAGTTTTTTAAATTTGATGGGTATTGTAAATGCCAATGCTAACCCGAACGTCGGGTCTTCTTCAAATCCTAACCCATTTGGTAACTTGTCATTCGAAGAACAACAACAATTGTTGTATTTGTGGCAACAACAAAATAACGCGGAGCAATCCACACCCCCAACACCACAAACCCAATCCTCACAAGCGGCTAGTGTCGAAGTGGAACCCGAACGTACATCTCCACAAAAATCCAAACGTGGAGGTAAACGTGTGGCAAAAAAAGGCAAAAAACAACTAGTCGACGAGGTGGTTGATTTTGAAAAAAATCCCGACGTGAGAGAGACTACGGTACGTTGGACACCGGAAGAGGAAGTTTTACTTGCCGTGTGTTGTTTGGCCGTTTCCGAAGATAGGAATGTTGGAGTTTCTCAAAAGGGCATCACTTTTTGGTATAAGGTTATGCACGAGTTCAACCGGCAAAATTTTCAAGTTCTTAACAAAGATACGATATCAAGCAAGTGGCATACGTTGAATGGAAATTGCCAAAAGTTTCTAGCACGTTACAAACGTGCCGTACGCACGAGAAAGAGTGGTGAAAATGAAGTGGATGATATGAGGAACGCTAGACAAATGTATCGTGACGAGCATAAAGGTGTGTCGTTTACTGAAGAGGACGCGTGGTTAATTTTGAAGATGTGTCCAAAATGGGATGCGTCGGCACCAATTGACTTAACTGGAGACGTCCCCGGTCAAACCAACCAAGAGCTATTTGGTGATGATGTACGTCCACGTCCTCCCGGGAAACAAATGACTGCCAAAAAACAAAAGTCCGATACATCGACTAGCACCGGTGGAAGTGCGTCAAGCAACTTGGAATCTATGACTAACGAGCTTCGTCTTAGACGGGAAGCGGCCCAAATGGCGTACAAAGCATCTTGGATGAAAGACGAGACGGCTACGCGTATGGATGAATTTAGATTTCTAAGTATGAAAATTAGTGACGTCGATCCGGATGAGACGTATTTCATCAAATTGGAAAAACAAAGAATCAGAGAAAAATATAACTTGCAACGTCCGCCAACCAATCCAAATGATACCGACTAGTTTATTATGTATTTTCGTATGTTTCATTTCGTAATTTCTATTATGTATTTTTTTTATTGTAATATTTTTATTTTCTATTGTAATGTTTTAGTTTTATTAATAAAATGTTTGAATTTTAATAAATGAAAGTGTTGAGGGTGGAATTTGTAAATTTGTAAAAAGTTGTGTTATTTGGTGTTATGATTTCCTGGTATTTTTTGGTGTTATGTAATTTGGTGCTGAAATGATGTGGTGCTGACGTGGCGCAGTGTTATGAAATAACACAAGTTATGACTCCCTCTACTCTTATAGCAGGAATATAATACGTATGGGTTCTTTGCAGGAATATAATACGTATGGGTTCTTTTTAACTTATGAAACACGTAAACATATACGACAACTACGAACATGATTATATCTTCATATTTACATAAATTTATGTATTCTCCCCCTTATTTCACATTCTTATGGATATAAACTATGACTTCAGTTTTTCGCGGTTATCACTCATCATATTCGTCGGTTGCTTAACATTGTAGACACACTTCAGTGTTCCACTATATCTAAATATATATCTAATCAAATATTAAATTTTAAATAACTGTATACCTTTTACGGACAAGCTACTGTTGTTCAGAGAGTATTGCTTGGCTGCAAGCTGTGCGGACACTAGCAGAGAAGGTAAACTTCTGAGCACTTAGTTATTTAACATTACTGTGTATCCATATATTTGTTTCTTAATGAGAATTCGAAAACCTAAAACACTACATAAAACTGTTCTGTGGCTTTTAATTATTTCTCAATTATTCCAAGGACTCGAGTATGATTATTGCTGCCACTGTACACAGTACTGCAGCTTTAAAATAGTCATTTTTTTGGAGAAACCTCATGTTGATTTTTGATCATGCAACCTTAGCATCAGAAGTTTAGGCCTGTATAATAATATATGAAATATGATTATGAAAAAAAAGGTAACCTTAAAACTAGTCAAGAACTATCAGAAAAGTACCACGAAATGATATTGATAAAACTTAGTGCTCATGTTTATGGTTTAGTATCTGCATCGACATTTCCTTTTTACGACATAGTTCATAAACAAAAGTTAGTTTCGGCATCAGATATTTTTAAAAAAAGTTTTTGACCACCACATGACATAAACATTAATATACTTTCATGGTCCCTAGTAAAATTATGGTATATAATTTTAGGATTATTGCTGGCCGCTAAATGGCGAGCTACTTTATAAACAGTTGTTGTTTCCTAAAATATCACTAAAACCCAAAAATTAGAGATTTGGCCATTCCTGATAACCAGCACTTTGAATTCACTCAATTCAGTACAATTTTGATGACGAACCCTTATGAATTATAATGCTGGAAAGTTGTGATGTATCCTCCATCACTCAACCTTATGTCGATAACTATATGTGGCTGATTAAATGCTGTGATTATAGCAAGTAACGAAGCAGACCTTAATTGGCCTAGGGAAATCCAACTACATGGAGTGTTCCTTGTCAACTGAAGTGCAACTTTGCTATATTCAATAGTACAGTCGCCACTTTCCAGGCGACTTTTTCGCCCCAATGCCGACGTCATGATGTCGGCATCATACGATCCCGTCGACAAGACGTCGGCCCCATTTTGTCGAGATTGTCTCGTCGTGGGTTCCACATGGTTTTCCAGTCAAAGGTTTTGGTTGTTCGACGTTATATTCCCGTCGACACGTCGACGAGATAATGATACTAGTTATCTAACTAATTAGTATTAGTTAATTATGTTTTAAATCATACCGTCGACATGACGCGGGATGGTTTCGTCAAAGTCAAAAGGGTGGTCAACGGTGTTTTATTTGACCGTCGACATGATGTCGGTATCATAAAATGAATAATTAAATATAATGTTATTATACCGTCGACATGTCGACGGTATCATAAAATAAATAATTAAATTTAATATTATGATACCGTCGACATGTCGACGGTATTAAATTGGTATGCCGCTAAAATACAACAACTTTCCAGATTTTTTCCCACCAAAATCTTAGCGCCAGAATTTTCCACCAACTCTGCTCTTATATACACTCTATCCTAAAAACTTATCCTCACAACTTCTTATACTCATAACCAGTGTTTGGAAAGGCCCAAGGCGCACTAAGGCGCAAAGGGGGGCAAAGAGCCTTGAGTCGAGGCGCATTTCAAGGCCCGAGATTTATGAATGCGAGGCGCACTAAAAACATTAAGTTTTTTATAACTTATGTGACCATTTATGTAGCTTAAATAATACAAAATAACATTAAAATACTTAATGCATGACACATATTGCCATTATAAATATTAAAATGGATAAGTTGTCACTTCTAAAATGGATCAACTCTTTGGCTCGATGACCTATATAGAGATTAAAATCCATATCATACTAAATATGCTTGTGTCCTACACTTGTAACTTACATCTAACAAAGCTCACAATTTAACCAAAAATATCAAGCAAGCAACATATTAATATTCAAGGCATAATGCCATATTTTCATGATAATATTTTATAAAGAAAATACTTAATGAAACAAAGTAATTTTTTAAAGAAAATTTCAATCAATAAAATAAACATAAAATTAATTCAAATTTACAAATCATAGAAATACTCACCATATGACTTAAAAGGCCCATGTATATTATCTTAATATTAAAAAAAGAAAAAAAAAATTGTTACATCTCCTAGGCGCAAAGGCGCTTAAAGCCCCCAAGGCACGCTCTTTTTTGTGGAATTCATGCATGTCGTGAGCCTCGATTTGAAAAAAGCCCAAAGGCTAGAGCCTGGCGCCTAGGCGTGCCTGAGGCGCGATTTTGACAACTATGCTCATAACCACTCAACCTTAAAACCATGTCACTATTCTCACTAATATAACACACACACACACACACACACACACACACACACACACACTCATCTCACTAATATAAACACACACACACACGCTCATCTCATTATCTCTCTCTCTCTAGTAGTTTCCGTTTTTCTGTGACACAAGCAGTTTCCGGTCGCCAGAATCTTTCTGGCCACCACCACCTTTCATCACCTCAACTTGTAGATGGGGCCACCCTGGTCATGATTCTACCACACACGCGCCAGCACGCCCTATCCACCTCTCAAAACCACTCAACCTCACAACCACTCAACCTCACAACCACAAACACCACTGTTATCATGAAGATAGCGGAATTTGAAGCTTTTGCTTGTCCTTGTGGATGAGGAAACGTAATTCTATGACAATCGCATAAACCTTACTCCCGTTATAAACTATACTATGCATGTCCTTTATCAAATATGAACATGGTTCTAAATAGCGTTGTTAATACAAATAATGTCAAAAACGTCATTTGGATTAATCGGTCTTTACTAGTTTTGATAATCACAAAATACAAACACACGTTACATAAAACTACGATTAATAAGTTTTTAATCGAGAAAACTCGTTTTTGTCATCAATATCACTTAAGGTATGTACAAACTTCTACCAACTTGTGTATGTGATCAAAGGATTTAAAAACTTTACATTTTCATACACAAAAATTTTTTACAAAAGTATTTTTGTATAATTTAAAGAAATGTTTTATTAAGAAAATGTTTTCAAAATTCAAAACCATAACAGCCATATTTCCTCGCACAAAACCGACAACAATACTTCACCAAATAGTTTTTCACCACGTCAGGACAAAACAGGGAGCGTCTCTCTGGACGGTCCCTTAAATATTGCGGCGGTCCTTTATCGATAAGGGACCGTCTGGCATTTAAAGGACGTCGCCTCTCTCCTGACGCCTATAAATACAGAATTGTTTTCTTTCAAAAATCCTCACCTTTTATGCACCAAAACCTTCTGTATTCCGAAATTCTTTCTTAAGCATACTCTTTGATCACATTATCAAGCTCTAGTTGTTTAGAAGTGATCACACTCATCTATCCTCTAAGTGCAAGAGAAGAACCTTCATTGTAATCAAGAAACGAAGTGTTGAAGAAGAGCTTTGCTTATCTCATCTCATTGTTGTGGATCTATCATCTCTCTCATTCATTGTTTCGTGTATGTAATAGGACTTGAGTGCAAGTCTTATATTGTGTATTATGTTATATCGTGCCATCAAATTGGTACGAGGTGTGAAGCCACGTGGGCTTTCTTAGATTGGTTCTAGCTAGGATTTGGACTCGACATTTCACTTAGTGTCGTTAAACTTGGTGTAAGCTTGTGTAAGGTTTGTTCCGCCATAAGGGAGCGTGTTGATATAGTGTTTGTAAAACTCTCGAGTGTGAGACTCGAGGAGTGGAGTAGGGACGAATGAGTGAGCTTTGTGGTCGAACCACTATAAATCTTCGTGTGACGGTTTGATATTTCCTTTCTTTAATTTTACTTGTTCACTTATCGTTGCTTATATATATTGTTGTGTTGATTTCACGTGTGATTCGAATCGAACCTTTTTGTCAAAATCAATATGTAAAGTTAATTTTATAAAAACGTGATTAATAACGGTGAAACTATTCAACACCCCCCCCCCTCTAGTTTCTACAATTGGTATCAGAGCTTTGTTGCTCAAGGATTTTTAAAATATACTGTATTTTAAAACTTGAAACGATCAATGGAATTTGAAAAATATCAAGAAGGGTAGTCTATGCAAAGTCCACCACTCTTTGACGGTGATAGATTTATCTATTGGAAAACTCTATTCGAAACGTATGTGAAATCAAAAGATCTTGATCTTTGGCATGTTATTACAATGAGTGACTTTAAAGCTATTGAATTTAATCTTGAAACTAAACAAAATGAAGTTGTTCCTTATGACAAACAAAGTGATAGTCTTAAAAAGAAATGAGCTAAAAATGATGAAGGAAAAATGGCTATTTACAATGCTTTGCCTAAAAAGGAATTTCAAAGAATTTTTATGTGCAATACGGCTAAAGATATTTGGAAAACTTTGTTAGTTACTCATCAAGGTAATAATCAAGTCAAAGATAATAAGATCAATCTTTTGGTTCAACAATATGAACAATTTATTATACCTGAAGATGAATCTATAGATAGTTCATTTGCTTGATTTAACACCATAATCACGAGTTTAAAAGCACTCAATGAGGAAATTTCTGTCAAAAGTTGTGTTAGATAATATCTCAGGGCTTTACATCCGAAGTGGAGAGCAAAGGTCACGGCGATTGAAGAATCCAAAGACTTGGCATCTTTATCATTAGATGATCTCATTGATAACTTGAAGGTCCATGAGTTAATCATCAAACATGATTCCGATATTGTAAATAGTAAAGTGGAAAGAAAATCAATTGCATTAAAAGCTAAGAAGGAATTAAGTGATGATGAAGACTCAAGCTCGGAAAGTGATGACGAAGAGTATGCATTGCCGGTTAGAGATTTCAAGAAAATTTTCAAGCGAAGAGGAAGATTTGTAAGACAACCACGATAGGAAAAGAAAGCTACTCAAAAAGCTCGTGAAGATAGATACGTCAAGAGTGAGAAGAGATGTTTTGGATGTGGTGATACAAGACACTTAGTTGGAGATTGTCCACACCAAACAAAGGACAAAAACCAAAGAGCATACGTTAGTGGTGCTTGGAGTGATGGTGAAGAAGATGATAAGAATGAGACTTGTCTCATGGCCGGATCTTCCAAAGAGGTACGTACCAAAACCGATTTCCACAATTTTGATATTTGCTCTTTAGATTCTCTTGACTTAGATAATGAATATGATAAAATTTGTGAAGTGAGTCAAAAGATAATTGTGAAAAAAAAAAAAATCTCTAAAAATCATCAAATCTAAATTAGAGAAAGAAATATTGGAACTAAAACAGATGTTATCAAGACTAGAGAAAGGAAAAGAAATCGTTTCGGAATGTAAAACGTGCAAACTTTTAAAATCGAAAATGAGGAACTCAAAGAGGAAGCCTCAAAATTAAATAAGTTCGAAAAGAGCACTCACTCTCTTAGACAACTAATAGGAGTTCAAAAGGCCTCCGACGATAAAACCGGTTTAGGTTATAACTTTTTTGAAGCATCACCAAGCATATCATAAACAAATAAAATTTGTGAAATCACAGTCGGATCTGGCTACTGGAGACAGTCCTTCAAATCCACCTGACGGTTCCTTACCTTTAAAGGACCGTCCCATTGATAAAGGACCGTCCCCAGTAAGGAAGACTGTGACCTTACCCGAAATCATTACAGATTCTAGTTCAAAAAAGTCAATATTAAGAAAACCATAAGCACCCATTGCTAGTATAGAAGAAGTAAAACAATTCTATAGACCAATACTAAAACCAGGACTAGGTTACAACAAACCAACTATAAGATCTACACCTCCAACCCCTAGGAGAACAAATATACCAAATAGACAAACAGGATAAAAAACAACTAAATATAAAAATCATTATAAGAACTACTCCATGAATTGGAAAAATGATTTCCCTCCTATGTGATTCTACACACCATTTCCACACCCTAGACAAATGCAACAAATTTTTAGGATATTTAGCGCTAACAACTTTGGACCCTTGAGATATTGGGGACCATATGCTTGAGTTTGTTTGTGTTATCATTAGATATGATTAGGAATTGACCTGGAGACCCGATGAATGGGTCAAGGATAGTGGATGCACAAATCACATGACGGGTAATCGCAAGCTATTCTCATCAGACAATGCAAATTCTGGAGGTAATGTTACATTTGGTAGTAAGCTCAAGGGAAATATCATCGGCAAAGGTACGATCACTCATAACTCTCTTACTTTTACTAATGTAGAACATGTGGATAACCTATGTTTTAATTTGCTTAGTATTAGTCAAATCTGTGATAATGGTTGCAAGGTAATCTTTTCAAAAGACGATAGTGAGATAATTAAGAACGGAAAATTATTGCTAAAGTAATTAGAAAAGGTAACCTATATGTTATGAAAATTAGTAACAAACCTAGTGAGAACATATGCTTAGCTACGGTTAATGATAATTCCACTTTATGCCATATAAGATTAGGACACGCCAACATGCGTCTTTTGCAATCATTGTCTACTAAGGATTTAGTTAGAAACATTCCCAAACTTAGGTTCGACCAACATTTTTGTGATGCTTGCAAGATTGGAAAACAAGCTCACTCCAGTCATAGACCTAAGAACATGATCTCAACATCTAGATGTCTAGAGCTTCTTCATATGGATCTTTTCGGTCCTTCCGCCATACGGAGTTATGGAGGAAATCTCTACACCCTAGTGATTGTAGACGATTACTCTAGGTACACTTGGACTAGGTTTCTCAAAAACAAGATAGAAACTTTCGATCAATTCAAAATATTTAGCAAGAAAATTCAAAATCTATTGGGATGCAACATAGTTTCCATTAGGATGGACCATGGTAGAGAATTTGATAATGAAGTTCAATTCGGTGCTTATTGTGATGCTAATGGTATTACTCACAATTTCTAGGCTCCACGAACTCTACAATCAAATGGGGTAGTCGAAAGGAAAAATAGAACCCTACAAGAAATGAGTAGAACCATGCTCAATGAGCAATCCATTCCTCAGAAATTTTGGTGTAATGCCGTAGATACATCCACCTATATCCTAAATAGAATTCTAATTAGACAAATCATAGGAAAAACCCCTTATGAAATTTTGAATGGTAGGAAACCTTCCCTAGATTACTTTAGAGTGTTTGGTAGCAAATGCTATATTCTAAACACCAAAGACTATCTCACTAAGTTCGACCCAAAGTCCTACGAAGGGGTATTTCTAGGTTACTCTCAAACTAGTAAAGCCTACGTTGTCTTAAATAAGGAAACAATGATCATCGAAGAATCACCCAACGCGACGTTCAATGAGAGTCCCCCTCCATCTAAAACATCACCTTTGGTAGATGATGATTTGGATGAATGATAAGGCAAAAAGTGTACTGCTTTTAGAGGGTCATTTAAGCCCGAATGCGTGATTATTTGATCAATTATTGCCCTAAATCGTTCTTTTTGTCATTTTAGGTACTTTTGAGAAGAAAACTAGAAAAGGAAGCATTTTGGACGTTTTTGGAGCGATTAAGTGAAGAAAACGACAAAGTCTCAAAATCCTTGCTGGGAACAGTATCTGACGGCGTCAAGGCCATACAAGTGACGGCGTCAAGCTTGGCAAAAGAGGTGGATATGAAAAATACACATGATGGCCCAAAACTATTTCAAGGCAAAAATGCCTGACGGCGTCACCAAAGCCGTCAGGATTGAATTACAAGTGACGGCCCAGAGCTTATTCTCAACATGACGGCGTCAAGATTGGATCTAGGCAATACGACCCTTAATTTGGCGGCGAGTTGATGGCGTCACAAGCTATAACGTGACGCCGTCAAGGTGTAAAATCTATATATAGTTTTCTAATATTCAATCATTAAGGGTGGAACTTTGTGTGGAGTTTTAGGGCAAAAACCCTAGACGAATTTTACAGCTTTTTCAAGGGTTTCAACCCTTTGTTTCCTTTATGTTCAATTAAAGATAAGTCCTTTATCAAATCATTTAATATGTCTATGTGTTGTGTGATTATATCTTATGCTTGTCTTCTTTTTAACATGCTAGGCTAGGTTTTTGTTGTGTTTGCTTAGATGTAGTGAAACCTAGGTGTTAATTATTGGTTGATGGTTTGTTTATAATTGTTATGGATAATTGAATTCGATGTTCGGCTTAAGAAAACTGGCAGACTTCCAATTGGTAACTTGCTTGAACGTCTGAAGAAACATGATCGGAGGTGTACTACGATTTATTGGTTGCATTTAATGCGTAGGCAACTGCTAGTGATACTACGTTAGGAGCTAGTAGTCGGCTTGACCTGGAATGAAGTAGAAGCCTATAGAGTTAGGGAATATCGTACACGGCCCTACGACTAGTATTAAGGAATATAACCCGTCATTCATGCAATTGTAACAAGCTAATCAACCGGTAAAAGATATCTAGGGAGTAATGAAATCTAAGTAAACACATTTTGTCTCATTATTGTTTCCACCACAAATTAGTTTAAGTTCTATTTTATTTTATTTTTATCACATCTTTAGTTAATTGGGTTAGTTGGCTTGCAACTAATTCCGCCCACTCCTTCAAAACCGAGATTTTTACTTGCTTTCTAAAAAATATAAAAATACAAAAAGAATCATCCCTCACCTTTAGACCTAGTTTAGTAGGTTTTTTAATCCTAGAGAACACTATTCCTGAGTTGAACGCTTAATCCCCCGGTACTTGTCTCTATACTATACTACAACGATCGGGTACACTGTCTGGAGGGGATTGCAAGCTTCTCAAGATCCCTTGAGAAGTAAAACCTTTTGTGAGGGCGCAATCCCTCACATCAAGTTTTTGGCGCCGCAGCCCGAGGAATAGTTGTTGTCTAGGTTAAAATTTCTTTTTATTAGGTCTACTTGCTAGAATCCTTTCTAGTAAGATTTTTATTTTTATTTTTATAGGTTTTCTTTAGTCTATCTCATTTCTTTGTTCCTTTGTTCGTAACCTTTACCATCCGCCATCATGGAAGGTGGTAATTTCTTTGACCCTATCAACCCACCACTTCAAAACCAACCACAAAACCCACCACAACCAAACCAACCTCCTAGACCCCGAACTCTAGGTGAGTATTCCCGTCCTAGCCACCAAGGCTATCGGAACACCATTGAGGTCACTCAAGGAGCCAATGTGTCTCCCTTGCGATCCGACACCATCCGGTTGGTGCAAAGCGGATGTGCATTCCATGGACTTCGTTCCGAAGATCCTAATCAACATCTAAAGGATTTTCTTAAAATCGTAGATTCCATAGACCTTGATGTTGAAACTCGAGAGATGACCCGATTGCGTCTATTCCAATTATCTCTACGTTACCAAGCTAGTCAATGGCTTGAGCGTTTACCCGCGGGATCCATCACCTCTTGGGATGATCTCACCACTCATTTCCTTGCTCAAATTTTCCCACCGGGGAGAACTACTAAGCTTAGAAATGACATCTTGATGTTCCAACAACGTCAAGGTGAAACTCTTTATGAAGCATGGACTCGTTTCAAATACTTACTTCAAAAAGTCCCTCATCATGGCATAGATCTTTGGCTCCAAGTCCAAATCTTCTATGACCATATCGATCTCTCCACGAGGCGAACCATTGACCAATCGGCCGGTGGCAAGCTACGTGATCTAAGTGTGGAAGAATCATGGGAACTCATAGAAGATTTCGCTCTCTATGACAATGAAAGATGGAACGATCCCCGTGATTTGAACAAAAGTGTACCGCTTTTAAGGGGTCATTTAAGCCCGAATTCATGATTATTTGATCAATTATTGCCCTAAATCGTTTCTTTTGTCATTTTAGGTACTTTTGAGGGGAAATTTAGAAAAGGAGGCATTTTGGATGTTTTTGGAGCGTAAAAGTGAAGAAAACGGCAAAGTCTCAAAATCCTTGTTGGGAACAGTACCTGACGGCGTCAAGAGTTAACACGCGATGGTGTCAAGCTTGGCAAAAGAGGTGGAAGTGGAAAATACACGTGACGGCCCAGAACTCTTTTAGTGCAATGGACCTGACGGCGTCACCTAGGCCGTCAGGGTCATAATGAACGTGACGGCCCAGAGCCTACTTTCTTCTTGACAGCGTCACAAATGGATCTCGGCAATACGATTTCTATCTTGGCGACGAGTTGACGGCGTCACAATTTACAACATGACGCCGTTAGCCTGTAATATCTATATATATTTTTGCAATTTTTCATTGTAAAGTGTGGAACAAGTTGTGGAATACTAAACACAAACCCTAGGTCGAATTTCCTACTGATTGAAGGGGTTTCAAACCCTTCTTTCTTCCATGTTTTAATAAAGATAAGTTCTCCAATAATCATTCAATATGTCTATGTATTGTTTGATTCTATCTTACGCTTGTCTTTCTTTTAACATTCTAGGCTAGGTTTTTATTGTGTTTGCTTAGATGTAGTGAAACCTAGATGTTGATTATTGGTTGATAGTTTGTTTATAATTGTTTTGGATGATTGTATTCAATGTTAGGCTTAAGAAAACTGGCAGACTTCCAATTGGTAACTTGCTTGAACGTCTTAAGAAACATGATCGGAGGTGTACTATGATTTTTAGTTGTATTTAATGAATAAGCGAATTCTAGTGATCCCATGTTAGGAGCTTCTTAGCCGGCTCGACATAGGAGTGAAGTAGGAGCTTATAGAGTTAGGGAATATTGTACACGGCCCTACGACAAGTGATAAGGAATATAACCCGTCATCCATGCAATTGTAACAAGCTAATCAACCGGTAAAAGATATCTAGGGAGTAATGAAATCTAAGTAAACACAACTTTTCTCATTATTGTTTCCACCACATTAGTATATTAGTTTAATTTTCATTTATTTTATTTTATTTTGATTGCATCTTTAGTTATTTGGGTTAGTTGACTAGCAACTAATTCCGCCAACTCCTTCAAAACCCGAGATTTTACTTGCTTTCATAAAATATAAAAAATACAAAAAGAATCTTCCTTCACCTCTAGACCTAGTTTAGTAGACTCTCTAATCCTAGCGAACACTATTCCTGAGTTGAACGATCAATCCCCCGATACTTGTCACTATACTATACTACAACGATCAGGTACACTGCCTGATGGGGTTGCTAGCTTCTCAAGATCCCTTGAGAGGTAAAACCTGTTGCGAGGGCGCAATCCCACGTATCAAGTTTTTGGCGCTGCAGCCCGGATAATAGTTATTGTCTAGGTTAGAATTTCTTTTTATTAAGTCTACTTGCTAGATTCCTTTCTAGTAAGACTTTTATTTTTATTTTTAGGTTTTCTTTAGTCTATCTCATTTCTTTGTTCCTTTGTTCGTAACCATTACCATCCGACATCATGGAAGGTGGTAATATTTTTGAACCCATCAACCCACCACTTCAAAACTACCCACAAAACCCACCATAACAAAACCAACCTCCTAGACCCCGAACTTTAGGAGATTATTCCCGTCCTAGCCACTAAGGCTATCGGAACACCATTGAGCTCACTCAAGGAGCCAATGTGTCTCCCTTGCGATCCGACACCATCCGGTTGGTTCAAAGCGGATGTGCATTCCATTGACTTCGTCCCGAAGATCCTAATCAACATCTCAAGGATTTCCTTAAAATCATAGATTCCATAGACCTTGATGTTGCAACTAGAGAGACAACCCGATTACGTCTATTCCAATTCTCTCTACGTGACCAAGCTAGTCAATGGCTTGAGCATTTACCCTCAGGATCCGTCACATCTTGGGATGATCTCATTTCTCGTTTCCTTGCTCAATTTTTCCCACCGGGGAGAACTACCAAGCTTAGAAATGACATCTTGATGTTCCAACAACGTCAAGGTGAAACTCTCTATGAAGCATGGACTCGTTTCAAATACTTACTTCAAAAAGTCCCTCATCATGGCATAGATCTTTGGCTCCAAGTCCAAATCTTCTATGACCATATCGATCTCTCCACGAGGCGAACCATTGACCAATCGGCCGGTGGCAAGCTACGTGATCTAAGTGTGGAAGAATCATGGGAACTCATAGAAGATTTCGCTCTCTATGACAATGAAAGATGGAACGATCCCCGTGATTTGAACAAAATGGTCAAGGCAATATCTTTGCCTTCGAACAATTCCAGCACTCCTGACCGTAGGATCATGGAACTTGAAGACCAAGTCAAGTTTCTCATGAAATCCTACGAAGCTCCTAAGCTTGCAAGCCAAGTGAACAAAATCACTTCTTCATGCGAATTATGTAGTGGTCCCCATGACACTTGTGATTGCGTGGAACTCCCCGGGCAAGCTTTTATGGATTACGCATCCTCAAGTATCGACGAAGTGGGAGATAAGTGGTACATTTTCAAACCCAAGCCAATCCCTTACGGTGATTCATACAACCCTTCTTGGAAAAATCACCCGAACCTTAGGTGGAAGCAAAACCAAAACATGCCCCAAAACAATTCTTCCAATCCACCTAATCGTTACCAACTAAACGGTCCACCCTTTAACCGTACTTTCAACAACAATCCTTCCAACAACTATGGTAGTACAAATAATGTTGAAGGATTGATGTCAAAGTTTATGGCATCTCAAGAAGCTCGCATAGCTAAGTTTGAATCCGAATTCAATCAACAACAGACGGAGATGACCAATAAAATTGACAACTTGTTGAAAGCCCTCAACAACCAAGTGTTAACTGCACCTAGGAAGGACACTGAGGACACTAGTAGTGGTATCCAAATTAAGGACCCCTCATCATCCAAACACGTCCACTTTGTCAATGTTGTCACCATTAAGCCAATAGATAAGAATATAGAAGAAAGTGACAAGGATGAAGTTGGAATAGAAACTGGACCTAAGGATTAGATTAAGGAAGTTGAGGATAGAAAGGAAGAAAAGTTAGAGGAGTTAGATAATGTAGAGGACTACTTCAATATGTTCCCCACTAAGGAAGAACGAGAATATCATAAGAATCTATTTGATGACCCCGAGACACCTTACATCCTCGGTTCACAAATCATCAAAATGGGTGACCCCTCTAACATCAATATACCATGCAACATTGGGCATGTGCATGTGTGGAAAGCCTACATCGATCTTAGATCTCCCATAAACATCATGACAAGGATCCATTACAATTGGATAATGAAAAAGCAACTTGGACCTAGGATATTTCCCAACACGGGTTGCATGAGTAATTTTGTGGGAAGAGTAAAAGGACTGCACGTTTTTGTAGGTAACTTTACATACATTACCGACTTTGTGATTGTTGAAGATTTTCGTCTGGTAATAGATGGTTGTTTAAGTCAAGTAGTGTTCGGAAAGCCATTTGTTGAGGCCTCTAAAATGGATTATGACCTGTCCCTAGGGATAGTTAGATTCATGGATGAGAACGATGAGATAGCTTACCAAATGCCCTATAAGATTGAACAATTCCGTCTTCTATCAAACCTTGAAAAGGAACATAAGCAAGCGGTCTACTATAGGAATGATGAGGATAGATGTAAAGGAGTAGACTATGTCATGAGTAGAATATTCGGTTTCTACAAAGAAAGTCTGCAACTAGGTCCGGAATACAAAACTAAGATTGAAGATGACCTAGAGAATGTGACCAATGACGAGGTCACGTAATAGCCCGTGACCTTGAGTCTAGCCACAAGACTCGTTAATAAAGAAAAGCGCTTCTTGGGAGGCAACCCAAGTTTTACTTGTTTTATTTGTTTTTATTTGTTTGATTTTATTTGTTTCCATATGCGTGTTTTATTTTTATTGTTGGTAAATCATGTTTGGAGGTAAATTGTGAAAATGCTTTATTTTGTTTTTAACTTCGTCTTAATTACATATAAAGGTATTTTGCAAAAGCTAAGTGTAAGGGGGAGACCCGAAATTTGTTTATAAGAACGAAAATGAGCATGATTCACTACAATATTAAATGAGCATGTATATTAGTATTTGTTAGAGTCAAATGCTTGTAGCGAGTCATAATGATGTTTTGTAGGATTTTCCAGGAAATAAGGCATAAGTTTTTCCAGAAATTTTCCGGAAACTTAACAAAAGATTTTTCCAGGAACATTCTGACGGCGTCAGAAATTACAACCTGACAGCGTCAGGTATTAAAATTCTGAAAAATTTTGTAAGTTTCGTTTAAATTGGAGTTTTAAAGTTTTTGTTGATTCTTTAGTTTTATAAACTCCAGGAAATTTGCAAACATTCAATCCACAAGCATTATGTCTTAATTTGTTTTCTAGGAATTATTTTTAATATATATATAGATTGCCGCCGATTTTATGCGAGGTTTGCCTTGATTGTTTTCTCAGGTTTAACAGGTTACATATGACAAGAAGATGATTTACATTTCTGGAAGGAAGCTTTCAAAGTTCATTTTCTTGGAGGAAGATCTAACAATGTTGACACACTATCCACACCGAACGAATCAGGGGAGTATTTGTTTTCATTCTTTTACCTGCTTTACTTTTACATCCTTTAATTGAACGTTAGGAATAATGTTCATCCTAAGTGTAAGGAGATGGTAAATGATGATACCTTATAGGATACAATTGCACTTGAGTTTGTTTGTTCGATAGTAGGTGTGTAATAAAACTAAGAGAAATACTTGCTAGGGTAATTTTAGCGCCAAATTTAAAGTTTTTTACAACATTTATGAGTGAAACTTTAGCCTTAACAAGCATCTCATGGATAGGAGTTATATGACTAGCACAAAAATCGTACCACACAAAACAAAAATTATTATGAATAAGGTAGTCAGCATCCGAGTACTAGATTAATTGACTAACATGCCAGCGATCTAGTATATGACTTGGTGACCATCCGTTATGCAAATAACGTGCCAACGATACAAGAAGTGCACTAGTGACCATCCGTTAGTTGAAGCGTTAAAGACTCGTGCCAACGATCTACTAAGTTCATACATGTGAGGTTCGCCCTTTGACTTGTTAGGAAAAGCCTTAGTGCTTATGAGTGTACTGGTAGCATTTAGATTCTAGAACTTGCATTAGTGATACATCCCGAGACCGCTATTGAGACAACATTCGTGTAGTTAGGATTTACTACATGATGAGAGGCATTAGGATCACCCTTGTGTTTAAACCCGTATCATAATTACTTGACCATTTAAGTCATCTTACTTGACTAGCGAAGTCAATTGATTTTCCCACACCTTAGCGTTGTACTCATTTTTAGTACACGAAACCCCTAGTACACCCCTCCGAGCCTATCTTTTCGTTTCTAACTTTAAGCATTTTACTTAGAGGTAGAATTTGTTTACAATCCACCCAAATGTGCAACCAAATCGCCTTAGCCTTCCGTGTATGCACTCTTCTTTAGTGCATTATTGTTATTTGTTAAACCCTTAGTTAATTGTCTAATTGATTATATGGTTGTTAAGTCGAGTCATATCTTGTACATATTGTTTTGGGACGATTGGGACTCATGGGTAAAGTACTAGTGATATAGAGTAATGGGGAAGACGTTATTTATTACCCCCATATGTGCGTTAATATCAAAAAGTACTCCAAGTGTTTTGATTATCTTGATTCGAGTAATAGAATAGTTTATTGTAATGTATGTAAAAATTCAAGTGTAAAGGGAATGTAAACTCCCCCATGATGTATTATTTTGGATGGTAGGGTAAAAGTGTATGCAAAAAAAATAAAAAATAAATAAAAAAAAAGAGAGAAAGAAAGAGAAAAACATACGGACTACCATCCCATTTCATTTTTATGTTTGTTTCATAGTTTGTAGTTTTGATTAGCTTAAGTCGAGTCGAGTCTTGGCTTAGCAACGCCTTATTGTACATGTAATTAACCAAGATGATTAACTCGCCACTAGTAAATATTGCCTTTATCCAACAAAACCGTGTTTTCCATATCCTTACACCTCATGTTATAACCCTTTAAAAGACCTCTTTGATAGTTTATCCTAGGTGCTTACGCCAAATGGTGGAGGTTTGATCCTTTCCCAAGCCTATGGTAATCTATTTGCTATGACAGGTAGTGAGAGATGTTTTCCATTTCCATATTGTGATATATACTTTATTACACCCGAGAGATGTGAGTATCTAAACACTATTTGTGAGGTGCTAGTGTATGACCTCTGTGCTTGTTTTTGGTTTTTAGTGGAACGATTATTTGTTGTAATTACTTTTATATTAGTGTTAAATGACCAATAACTTGTATTTTGATTAGAATAAAAGCGCATTTGCTTGAGGACAAGCAAATTTCAAGTGTAAGGGTATTTCATAAGGCGAAAAGTGTACCACTTTTAAGGGGTCATTTAAGCCCGAATTCGTGATTATTTGATCAATTATTTCCCTAAATCGTTCCTTTTGTCATTTTAGGTACTTTTGAGAGGAAATTCAGAAAAGGAGGCATTTTGGATGTTTTTGGAGCGTAAAAGTGAAGAAAGCGGCAAAGTCTCAAAATCCTTGCTGGGAATAGTACCTGACAGCGTCAAGAGTTAACACGTGACGGCGTCAAGCTTGGCAAAAGAGGTGGAAGTGGAAAATACACGTGACGGCACAGAACTCTTTTAGTGCAATGGACCTGATGGCGTCACCTAGGCCGTCAGGGTCATAATGAACGTGACGGCCCAGAGCCTACTTTCATCTTGACAGCGTCACAAGTGGATCTAGGCAATACGATTTCTATCTTGGCGGCGAGTTGACAACGTCACAATTTACAACGTGACGCCGTCAGCCTGTAATATCTATATATATTTTTGTAATTTTTCATTGTAAAGTGTGGAACAAGTTGTGGAATACTAAACACAAACCCTAGGTCAAATTTCCTGTTGATTGAAGGGGTTTCAAACCCTTCTTTCATCCATGTTTTAATAAAGATAAGTTCTCCAATAATCATTCAATATGTCTATGTATTGTTTGATTCTATCTTACGCTTGTCTTTCTTTTAACATGCTAGGCTAGGTTTTTATTGTGTTTGCTTAGATGTAGTGAAACCTAGATGTTGATTATTGGTTGATAGTTTGTTTATAATTGTTTTAGATGATTGTATTCAATGTTAGGCTTAAGAAAACTGGCAGACTTCCAATTGGTAACTTGCTTGAACGTCTTAAGATACATGATCGGAGGTGTACTACGATTTTTGGTTGTATTTAATGCATAAGCGAATTCTAGTGATCCCATGTTAGGAGCTTCTTAGCCGGCTCGAGATAGGAGTGAAGTAGGAGTTTATAGAGTTAGGGAATATTGTACACGGCCCTACGACAAGTGATAAGGAATATAACCCGTCATCCATGCAATTGTAACAAGCTAATCAACCGGTAAAAGATATCTAGGGAGTAATGAAATCTAAGTAAACACAACTTTTCTCTTTATTGTTTCCACCACATTAGTATATTAGTTTAATTTTCATTTATTTTATTTTATTTTGATTGCATCTTTAGTTATTTGGGTTAGTTGACTAGCAACTAATTCCGCCCACTCCTTCAAAACCCGAGGTTTTACTTGCTTTCATAAAATATAAAAAATACAAAAAGAATCTTCCTTCACCTCTAGACCTAGTTTAGTAGACTCTCTAATACTAGCGAACACTATTCCTGAGTTGAATGATCAATCCCCCGGTACTTGTCACTATACTATACTACAATGATCAGGTACACTGCCTGGTGGGGGTTGCAAGCTTCTCAAGATCCCTTGAGAGGTAAAACCTGTTGCGAGGGCGCAATCCCACGTATCACTCCAAAAAGTCCCTCATCATGGCATAGACCTGTGGCTCCAAGTCCAAATTTTCTATGACCATAACGATCTCTCCACAAGGCGAACCATTGACCAATCGGCCGGTGGCAAGCTACGTGATCTTAGTGCGGAAGAATCATGAGAACTCATAGAAGATCTTGCTCTCTATGACAACGAATTTTGGAATGATCCCCGTGATTTGAACAAAACGGTCAAGGCAATATCCTTGCCATCGAACAATTCAAGCACTTCCAATCGTAGGATCATGGAACTTGAAGACCAAGTCAAGTTTCTCATGAAATCCTACGAAGCTCCTAAGCCTTCAAGCCAAGTGAACAAAATCGCTTCCTCATGCAAATTATGTAGTGGTCCTCATGAAACTCATAATTGCATGGACCTTCCCAAACGAGCTTTTAAGGAATTCACATCCTCACATTCTAATGAAGCGGAGGATAGGTGGCTCACCGCTAATCAAGGACCTCGGAATTTCGGCGAAGCCTATGAAGCCTGGAAATATAAGCCAAATTTCAGAGGGCACCAAACTCGGATCGTATCCTTCAATGATTCTCGTACACTCGAATGGTCCGAGCACTATCCACCACAGAACACTCCTAAGCAAAGCTATAAAGATGCATTGCGAAAGTTCTTTCTCTCTCAAGAATTACAGCTTTCCACGCTCGAGACTCTATTCAGACAACAGCAAGCCGATATGAATTACAAGGTTAGCAACCTATTGAACACTATCACTGAGCGCATTACTAATACATCAGCTCAGGCGGAAGAGGTCAAATCCGTTACCATCATTAATCAGCCAACCTCCCATGTAAAGATAAAGAGTCCTAGTTGTAGCCTCCCGTAATTTTCCCATGCGATTAGTAAATATCATATTTGAATAAAAGGATATTACATGAATTAAATACCATTTTTACGGGGAACAAATTTTTTTTTATATATGCATGACATATTATGTGAACCACTACGACATTTGTGATTGACCATTTACCTAGGAACGATGCTTACACACGAACCTCGATAGTCTATATATCGCGAATATATTTAAAAAACGTTAATAATAAAAATTATACGTTTCGTTTAATTACCGTACACAATTTATATAATTCCCGAGCCTACGAAAATTCCCGAGATTGCTCACTAATATTTTTGGACCTCGACACGATACCCGAAGCACGCTACGTGGGCCCACGG
Source organism: Artemisia argyi (assembly GCA_030686995.1). Classification (NCBI taxonomy): domain Eukaryota; kingdom Viridiplantae; phylum Streptophyta; class Magnoliopsida; order Asterales; family Asteraceae; genus Artemisia; species Artemisia argyi. The sequence continues at coordinate 209,538,774 of CM060682.1, read as the reverse complement.
CACCTTTTGGGCCACATAAACACAACAGCCAACCAAACGGATTACTTATTCTTTCTATTTCATCTTGGGCCTGATCTACGCCAAGCAAGCCAACCAGGCCAAGCCCAGCGTGGGTTGGTTTTAATTTATTTTGTTTTCTTTTGTTTTGTTCCTGTCGCGACCAAGCCCCCAAAACACCCCGTTTTCTTGCAAATTCGACAAACAACACCCCAATATTTTTACCCAACCTGTTTCACCTTGTTACTGAGAATCAAGAATGACAAACTTCATGACCTCACTCACTCGTTTACTGCCTCAAATATAACCCAAATGAACCATGAAAATCACTTGGTGTAAAACTTGCAAAACGTGTCACAACTATTCTTAGTACCTCCCATGCTCACCAATGCTCACAAACCAACTATGTACATCTTGTCAGCTGTCAGGAATGTCAGAATCTATCTCTTGCATATTCCCTTGCTTGTGATATATCGATTGGGTACAAGGAGAGGCAACATGCAAAACATTCGATCCAACACTCCATCTCATGTAAATCTCTGCTTGTACATACACTCTACTACTCTCTATAAAGCTTACCTTGTGACCTCAGTTGACAACACACACACAAACACACCAAAAATCTACTTTCATGAAGTTATATTATCGAATTGGGACGGACGGTTTGCCAAGAACTCGAAGGGTTAGAACCAAGCTCCAAGCCAAGGGTTGCTCATTCCTAGACCTTTGGTAGGTCATGTATCAAGCCACATTCATACCTTGTTCCAACTCGATCCCTATACACGTTTTTACACCACCTTTGTGAGGTGAGGTAAGACCTTGGTCTATCTTTCTATTTTTAGACATACAATTATATGATTTTTGCACCAACACTTACTAATTATATCTTGAAAATAATGAACACGACCTATACTTTTTATTCGACCTCCTATTCATTTAATATGCTAACAAACAGGTTACACAAAGTTTTGAACTTGATAATCACGTTTTCTTAACGAACATAACACGTTTAGAAGTCACCATGACCTATTCGACTTTGTTAAAAAGACTTAGAATATTTTGACTAAGTAAATTGTTTTAGAAATTGATTTGGGTCGTATACTTTGACCTCGTAGATACTAATTTTGACACATGACCACATCTTTTTATTACTCGACCTCATTAACCACCTAGCTAGCAACCAGGAAACATAAATAACTTGACCTCATAAGCTCGTATAAGCTGTTTGCTCGACCCATTTTGAATTGACCAAATCTGTTTTCTATAAAACTAAATAAGTTAACATGGGCTTTATTAGCCCGTTAAGCTTATTCGATAAGTTGGTTCTATAAGCTCTACTCTAACATTTTTATAACATAAAAGTAAGCCCAAGACCAGGCCAAAACCCCTCGTGAGCCCAACGGATCTAAAAACCTTAATGGGCCCTTAAATTAGCCTCGTTATGGCCCAATTTTGTATAAAACTAGATTTTTAGAAAATAAGCAATGGAAATAAGTTTGATAAGCTGTTCTAAGCTTATTGGAAAAATAAAAATGTTAAACTTTTAATTTGGTGAAATTTGGACTAAATTTGCAAAATTTTATAACCGAGGGACTAAAACTGTCAAAATGGGAAACTTTGGGTAGAAACTGTCAAAACTGTTTTTCTGGGATAGAAACTGTTAATATTAAAACTTGGAGGTATTAAATGCTAATAAGGATACTATTGGACTTAAAATGTAATAATATTTAACTTTGGACTAACGGTGTAAAATTTATGTCGTTAAGCTTAAAAAGGTAACATTTGTAAAACTTGAAGAGATTTTCTGTAATATTATTTTATAAAAATAATATTAATGTTTTATATATAAATACACATATTTAGTATAAAACTTTTATGAATTTAACTTATACATATACGATATAAATATTCGCGTAACTATAATTAATTTTAACGATATATATAACGATACGTTTATTCATTTTCTTTTAAACTGCCATCATAACACATCGTCTACACACTTCGACTTATTCTTGATGATTTTTCCATCATCGATCGTCGATCATTATACTCACAAGTTATAAGTATATATAACGTTGTTCTTGAACTTAAGGCATTTAAACAAACACGAATTCCGATCACAACTGAATGACTAATATTCGTGATAAAAACTAGACTTAGACTATCAACTAAAACATGCCATATCTTTTAGGTTGTGTGTGAAGTCGTTGCCTTGCATCGTTGAGATTACGATACTACCACTACTACTGTACTACTAAGGTGAGTTCGTAGCCCCACTTTCTACTATTTAACTGTTTTTACAATCCCGTTGGGGGGGATGCATGCTACTACTTTTATACTCGAACACAATGTTTTAAACTGTAAACTGGTTCGCATGTTTTATTGTCACTAAGTTACTGTTTGCCATGTTTGAAGTCCCTATATCATGAACCATTAATCACTTGCGGAGTGAGCACAAATATTGTGAATAGTACTATTGGAATTAACAATCCCGTTCCTATTGACCCAGATAGGGGAAATCGAACGCACTATATTTGGAACACTGGGTAAATTGGCAAGTTTACCTACTAGGGCGACACTGAAAACAATTTAACCAATTTATATTGGTACGATGAGGTTTACGCTTTGGGTTATCATGAGCTTAGTGAAATAAATACTGATTTCGTTTTTCAACAATGAGTATATAACAACGTAACTCACACTATGATTATTGTGTTCAACAACGTAAACTAAACCTATGGATTTCACTCAACCTTTGTGTTGACTGTTTTAAGCATGTTTTATCTCAGGTAACTTAACAAGAAGGAACTTGAAGGCACGGAGTGGGCTTGTAACCCGGCATGAGCTAAAATAAATGTATTGATACATTTCACATAAACTTATTGTTTAAACTATGAAACATCTTGATATCTCGAATATTTGGTATTTTGAATAAATTAAACTCTAAAGCGTCACTTTTGTGTCGTTTTCTATGATTGTGACAAAGATCCTCGAAGTAACACCCAAAATGTCTTCCGCTGTCATTTTTATGGCTTCCGCTGACATGGTTATTTTGGGGGTGTTACAGATTGGCATCAGAGCTACAGTTATAGAGAACCAAGTGTTTTGAACATTGGACTATAACTACACTTTTAAAACGGACCACTTTTACAAAATACCACCTTATGCCCTCCGTGCCTACGCGTTTCCAGCATCTGGTAGAGACATTACTTTACATGATTTCTTATATATGTTAACATGTTATGATTATGCTAATGACTTATATTTACTAATCGGGATTATTACAAGTACCATGTCTTCATATTCCCACCTAATTGTCTTGTCATCGTATTCAGAGGCTTCCCCTCCGACATCACCTGATCCAATTGACTGAAATAGGAAAATTCAACAACTTCAGCCGTATGAAGCAAATTATGTTATATCACCACCAGCTCTTGTCATACCACCATCGGAATCAGTTGTGCCACCACCACTTGCACCACTTATGCTATCACCACCATCACCTACTATCTTCTACCAATAGATCCATGAACTTCTTACTGGAGCAGTACTATAGGCATTTTTGAATTGCACATCTTTTGTTCGACGAATTTGATCATATAAGCATATCTTCACTAAAAGTCATTAGGGCTGCTTTTACCCATGCCATGAATGAGAGCGAGTCCAGTCCATCTTCCTTCCCTGAATATGTTGTGTTCCCTATATTCGCTTCATCCTCCGCTACTGCGCAAAGATTTTGATCCCCCGTTTAGTGAGTCATGAAGGCACCTACCTTATGTTTAGACATATTAGTTCCAGTAAAAAGCCAAATAGAGAGTTTTGCGTGTGCCTGTTTTAGTAAGAGTAAGGAAAAAGCTTGAAAAGCATACTTGCATTAATAACGGAAAGAGGTTCCTTCAGCGGTTCAAATTTACATCTGCATAGGAGTTATTTGTGTAGAAAAACCCCAAATAGTCCTCTTAGTATCAAAACCTTCTTTTAACTTGTCAAGAAAACGTAAATAAACTGAAAGACTTTAGACCTCCCACCATAACAAAAGCTGAAGTTCAGCAACCTTCTCTACGTCTATCACTTTTATCCGAAACCCTCATTGTTAAATATCTGTTACAGACAAACTTTTTTTCTAAATGGGTAAGTTACCCCACAGATTTTCACAGAACAATAGAATGTGAACAATAATTATTTTCCAAACACAATAGAATAACAATCTTCATTCAAAATGAAATTGTTTCTCAAGTCAAGACAACGCCACTAGTTAGAGCTACCCAACAATTATGACTGTGAGATACGTTATCACCCAAGAAAAGTTAATGTAGTAGCAGATACGTTAAGCCAGAAAGAACAATTAAAACCACTCAGGATTAGATCATTAGGAATGACTATTTATTCAGCCCTTCATCACACTGTACCCTTGTTGGCAGACAGACTTGTCCGACATGAGGATCGACTTAATGCTATTACCGACACCCTCAAACGACTTTCTTCGTGAACACGTTGAGACTCTTACAGATGAGATTGAGAACTTCGTAATTGTCTAGTTAGCTATGAAGGCTGTATTTGAACAGATAGATACTCAGTTTTGGGAATCAATGGAGTTTATAGGAGCATTGTGTGGAGCAAATACTTCAATGGATATAATGGTAGGGGTCATGGATCGTGAACTTGATAGGATCAGCACTCAGAATATGCATCTTAGGCATGCATTGTAGGAATCCCAAGCTGGGAAGAAGGCGAAGGATCAAGCTATTGAAGCCATGTCCGCTGCAATCCAAGAACTTCAACACCGTATGGACAAGGCACCAGGAAAACCATGAATCTGAGACTTGTCAGCTTAGCAAACCAACGTTCTATTAATAAGGAATCTTGTCATATAATGTTTTGTAAACATTCAAGCAAGTATTAATAAATGTTGTAATAACATTGGTTTATGTTTGTCCTTCCGACATGCTGTGACACATCTTAACTTAAAATTTCTCATTGACTAAGTTGTTATGACTATAACCTATTCTTGGTTATATTAAAAGTATTCTAACTTAACATGGTCATCATGAAATTCTAAACATGTGTTTTCTTCCGTATTAATAGCAACATGGCTAGAACTAAAAGAACAACCACAACCGCTACGCCAACAAACCCCGAAGTTATGACCCCAGTAGCTATACAACAAGTAATTGCTGATGGTGTCAATGCTGTCTTAACCGAACAAGCCCGCCAAAGACTAGCGCACAAATGGCTGGAAACGCGGCACCCGCACCTCGTTGCTGCACCTATAAGGACTTTATAGCATGCCAACCCACATACTTCAGAGGCACCGAAGGGGTATCCGAATTAGCCCAATGGTTTGAAGGATGTGAAACGGTCTTCCAAAGAAGTGGATGCTTTGAAAACAACAAAGTTAGCTTCGCAACGGGAACCCTAATGCAAGATGCCCTATCTTGGTGGAATACTACTGTTCAGACTCTAGGAGCAGCGACAGCATATCAACTCTCGTGGACTGAATTCAAGACCAAGATATTAAAGAAGTATTGTCCTCGTTCGGAATTCAGGAAGCTTGAAGACGAGTTTCATGTGTTGGTAGTGAGAGGCATTGATTTAAGAGCATACAATAGAAGGTTTTAGGAACTTAAGGTACTTTGCCCATCAATGGTGCCTGACCTTGAGAAAACCTTAGAGAAGTATGTCGAAGGACTCCTTAGGAGCATTGAAGGGGATGTCACCTCATCAAACCCGCCAACCCTGGAAGCAGCAATGGAACTTGCTCAGAGGCTATTGGACCGAGAGGTCAAACGCAATGAGCTCAAGAGGAAACTCGATGATAAAAGAACCACCCATCACCACGACAACAACCATCATGGCAACACCAGCAATCACCGCAACAACAACAACAATCCTCGCAACAACAACAACAGAAAATGGGAAAATAACCAGGGAGGCTATAATAACAACCAAAACCATCACGCTAATCGCCATCAACAACAGAATAGGAAACAAGGGGCCGCAATAGGATATGTAGCAACACAAGCACAAGGCAAAGGTTATGCAGGGACCCAACCACTATGTAATCGATGTAAGTATCATCACTCGGGTCCTTGCCCTGGTAAGTGCTACAACTGTCAAAAACCGGGACACCTTGCCAGGGACTGTAAAGGCCAAACTATGATTACATGTTTTGGATGTGGGGAGCAAGGACACTACAGAAACCAATGTCCCCAAAACCAAGGTCAACAAATTGAAATCGCTCGTGGGAGAGCGTATATGCTAGAAGCTGGAGAAGCTCACCAGGGTCTCAACAACGCAATAGACTGATGAATTTTAGAATTTAACCGTCCGAATTCCTTAAGCACTTTGTTGTACTAAGTAATGTCACCTTTAAGTGTTCGTCTTTTTCACGACTTAGGTCTACTTTCTGTTCAATAAGCGACTCCCTGTGATATTTCCTCATCTATTGTACTATCTAGTTCTTCCTGAATTCCATATTATCCACTCCTTCTACTCTAGCTATCATTTTATTTGTGGCATGGCCAAAAATCCATTTCAACACCAAACCGACGAACTATTTTAGTATTGACTAAGTTAGGACAGTCACTCATACTTTGATTTAGATAATCAACTGTTTTAACTATAAACGCTATGGACTCATGAACCCTTTGACTTTAGAAAATCAACCGTTTAATTATAAACTCTATGAAACTAACAACTAGACCGGACATCTTACGAATCGATTGGTCCAAGCATTGCATTATTACTTGTAAATTATACATAGCCTGATCACCTATGTCTAATTTAGAAAGAATCATGCAATGAAGGGAACAATTGTCTCTATGGTGTAAGTAAGTTATACTTGAGATATAGGATTTCTAAGGAATGCAAGGATTAGATTCACACCAAGTACCCACATCTTTTCTCACAAACACCACTAGCAACTATCTTAGACTAGAATTTTGGGACGAAATTCACTGTAAGGGGTAGGTACTGTAGCCTCCCGTAATATTCCCATGCGATTAGTAAATATCATATTTGAATAAAAGGATATTACACGAATTAAATACCATTTTTACGGGGAACAATTTTTTTTTTTTATATATGCATGACATATTATGTGAACCACTACGACATTTGTGATTGACCATTTACCTAGGAACGATGCTTATACACGAACCTCGATAGTCTATATATCGCGAATATATTTTAAAAACGTTAATAATAAAAATTATATGTTTTGTTTAATTACCGTACACAATTTATATAATTCTTGAGCCTACGAAAATTCCCGAGATTGCTCACTAATATTTTTGGACCTTGACACGATACCCGAAGCACGCTACGTGGGCCCACAGCACCTTTTGGGCCACTTAAACACAACAGCCAACCAAACGGATTACTTATTCTTTCTATTTCATCTTGGGCCTGATCCATGCCAAGCAAGCCCACCAGGCCAAGCCCAGCGTGGGTTGGTTTTAATTTATTTTGTTTTCTTTTGTTTTGTTCCTGTCGCTACCAAGCCCCCAAAACACCCCATTTTCTTGCAAATTCGACAAACAACACCCCAATATTTTTACCCAACCTGTTTCACCTTGTTACTAAGAATCAAGAATGACAAACTTCTTGACCTCACTCACTCGTTTACTACCTCAAATACGACCCAACTGAACCATGAAAATCACTTGGTGTAAAACTTGCAAAACGTGTCACAACTATTCTTAGCACCTCCCATGCTCACCAATGCTCACAAACCAACTATGTACATCTTGTCAGCTGTCAGGAATGTCAGAATCTATCTCTTGCATATTCCCTTGCTTGTGATATATCGATTGGGTACAAGGAGAGGCAACATGCAAAACATTCGATCCAACACTCCATCTCATGTAAATCTCTGCTTGTACATACACTCTACTACTCTCTATAAAGCTTACCTTGTGACCTCAGTTGATAACACACACACAAACACACCAAAAATCTACTTTCATGAAGTTATATTATCGAATTGGGACGGACGGTTTGCCAAGAACTCGAAGGGTTAGAACCAAGCTCCAAGCCAAGGGTTGCTCATTCCTAGACCTTTGGTAGGTCATGTATTAAGCCACATTCATACCTTGTTCCAACTCGATCCCTATACACGTTTTTACACCACCTTTGTGAGGTGAGGTAAGACCTTGGTCTATCTTTCTATTTTTAGACATACAATTATATGATTTTTGCACCAACACTTACTAATTATATCTTGAAAATAATGAACACGACCTATACTTTTTATTCGACCTCCTATTCATTTAATATGCTAACAAACAGGTTACACAAAGTTTTGAACTTGATAATCACGTTTTCTTAACGAACATAACACGTTTAGAAGTCACCATGACCTATTCGACTTTGTTAAAAAGACTTAGAATATTTTGACTAAGTAAACTGTTTCAGAAATTGATTTGGGTCGTATACTTTGACCTCGTAGATACTAATTTTGACACATGACCACATCTTTTTATTACTCGACCTCATTAACCACCTAGCTAGCAACCAGGAAACATAAATAACTTGACCTCATAAGCTCGTATAAGCTGTTTGCTCGACCCATTTTGAATCGACCAAATCTGTTTTCTATAAAACTAAATAAGTTAACATGGGCTTTATTAGCCCGTTAAGCTTATTTGATAAGCTAGTTCTATAAGCTCTACTCTAACATTTTTATAACATAAAAACAAGCCCAAGACCAGGCCCAAACCCCTCGTGAGCCCAACGGATCCAAAAACCTTAATGGGCCCTTAAATTAGCCTCGTTATGGCCCAATTTTGTATAAAACTAGATTTTTAGAAAATAAGCAATGGAAACAAGTTTGATAAGCTGTTCTAAGCTTATTGGAAAAATAAAAATGTTAAACTTTTAATTTGGTGAAATTTGGACTAAATTTGCAAAATTTTATAACCGAGGGACTAAAACTGTCAAAATGGAAAACTTTGGGTAGAAACTGTCAAAACTATTTTTCTGGGATAGAAACTGTTAATATTAAAACTTGAAGGTATTAAATGCTAATAAGGATACTATTGGACTTAAAATGTAATAATATTTAACTTTGGACTAACGGTGTAAAATTTATGTCGTTAAGGTTAAAAAGGTAACATTTGTAAAAGTTGAAGAGATTTTCTGTAATATTATTTTATAAAAATAATATTAATGTTTTATATATAAATACACATATTTAGTATAAAACTTTTATGAATTTAACTTATATATATACGATATAAATATTCACGTAACTATAATTGATTTTAACAATATATATATAACGATACATTTATTCATTTTCTTTTAAACTGCCATCATAACACATCGTCTACACACTTTGACTTGTTCTTGATGATTTTTCCATCATCGATCATCGATCATTATACTCACAAGTTATAAGTATATATAACGGTGTTCTTGAACTTAAGGCATTTAAACAAACACGAATTCCGATCACAACTGAATGACTAATATTCGCGATAAAAACTAGACTTAGACTATCAACTAAAACATGCCATATCTTTTAGGTTGTGTGTGAAGTCGTTGCCTTGCATCGTTGAGATTACGATACTACCACTACTACTGTACTACTAAGGTGAATTCGTAGCCCCATTTTCTACTGTTTAACTGTTTTTACAATCCCGTTGGGGGGGGGGGGGGGTGCATGCTACTACTTTTATACTCGAACACAATGTTTTAAACTGTAAAATGGTTCGCATGGTTTATTGTCACTAAGTAACTGTTTCCCATGTTTGAAGTCCCTATATCATGAACCATTAATCACTTGCGGAGTGAGCGCAAATATTGTGAATAGTACTATTGGAATTAACAAACCCGTTCCTATTGACCAAGATAGGGGAAATCGAACGCACTATATTTGGAACACTGGGTAAATTGGCAAGTTTACCTACTAGGGCGACACTGAAAACAATTTAACCAATTTATATTGGTACGATGAGGTTTACGCTTTGGGTTATCATGAGCTTAGTGAAATAAATACTGATTTCGTTTTTCAACAATGAGTATATAACAATGTAACTCACACTATGATTATTGTGTTCAACAACGTAAACTAAACCTATGGATTTCACTCAACCTTTGTGTTGAATGTTTTAAGCATGTTTTATCCCAGATAACTAAACAAGAAGGAACTTGAAGGCACGGAGTGGGCTTGTAACCCGGCATTAGCTAAAATAAATGTTTTGATACATTTCAAATAAACTTGTTGTTTAAACTATGAAACATCTTGATATCTCGAATATTTGGTATTTTGAATAAATTAAACTTTAAAGCGTCACTTTTGTATCGTTTTCTATGATTGTGACAAAGATCCTCGAAGTAACATCCAAAAAGTCTTCCGCTGTCATTTTTAAGTCTTCTGCTGACATGGTTATTTTGGGGGTGTTACACTAGTAAACTCTTTAAACACATGACGCCAGAGGTGAAGGGCACTAAGGACCAGGTTGACCATCGGGACCGATCTACTTAGTGAACATCATTACCACAATACTTGTTTCTAAACCCGATCTAAGCCAACAACCAACTGGGAGTGGGACTCATGAAGTTGAAGGAGAATCCTCCAAGAATGACCACGATGTGGCTAAGGGCCCTGTCGACTTACCTGAGGACTCTATTACACAAGGGTCGAGCGAATGGAAAGAATTCGAGGGGCCTATAGAAGATCCAAAAATTTTGGATAAATCTATTATGGAGAAATTAGATGGGGACATGTTAGGAATTTCCATTGGATGTGGAAATAGGATTGAATAAGGCGACTCTAAATTTTTTAAGATTGCTTGCACCAATAGGAAAATGCTAATAACCGATACTTACATTGATCCTAACCTCCCTATGAATGCGATCCCTTTCTCCCTTTACAACGAAGCCTTCCCTGAACAAGTCACATGTGAGGAATTCAACCTCGGCAGGATAGTCAAAAGGTTACCAATTAGGGTAGGAGGATTTACCTTTGACGTTGATCTAACTGTGGTTGATGACATGAACTCATCTATGAGCCCAACGCTAACTAACCTCGTTCTTGGAAAACCATTTGTAAAAGAAACAGGAGTGATCCTTGATGAGTGCGATGGTAGTGCACTATTCTCCAAAGGTGTCAGGAAAGTGATATTCCGTAAGGGTAATGAGGAAATATATGAATACCGCCCATCGTTGGATTATAATACATATGGATTACAGGATGGAAGGTCAGGAAAGATAAAGTGACGTGATCCGAATAACCTCAAAATCCCTTGTATGATTGGTCACAAGCATTTTGATAATGTCTACATTGACGTGTGCCTGCCCAAGAATGTTATGTCCTTGTTCCATTACAACAATATTTGTAGATGGGGGATGATTTATAAAGGAGAAAATGTTGTAGGTAGAGATCATGAAGTTCAAGTATTCATAGGAAATATGACATTCACAATGGACTTTATGATCGTAGACAACATTGAGGATTATATCGATCCAAGGTTATCGCAAGTTGCTTTCGGAGCGCCCTTTTGTTAAATCACTAACTTAATGGTTGACGACCGGAATGGACCTCATGACTTTCACGGATGGAATTAGGAGAATATCATACCAAACACCGTATAAGATGAAAGATTTCGAAGGAATAGATTGCGACGGACTTGATAAGCTGGGCTCCCAACTTATTTTATGTGATGATGATGTTCGGAGGGGATGTAAAGACACTTTTGACTTATCATGTGGGTTCTTTAAGGGTGTTAGTAAGCTTGGTTCCAAATATCGGGAAGATGTCTTTGAATTTGAAGACCCAAAATACCTGAATTATGAAAGCGATCCGATAGAAATTTTGAAGATGACCTAGAGAACGTGACAAATGACGAGGTCACGTGATAGCCCGTGACCTTGAGTCTAGCTACAAGACTCGTAAATAAAGAAAAGCGCTTCTTGGGAGGCAACCCAAGTTTTACTTGTTTTATTTGTTTTATTTGTTTGTTTGTTTGTTTGTTTGTTTGTTTTTATTTGTTTCCGTATGCGTGTTTTATTTTTATTGTTTGTGGATCATGGTTCAAAGTAAATTGTGAAAATGCTTTATTTTGTTTTTAACTTCGTCTTAATTACATATAAAGGTATTTTGCAAAAGCTAAGCGTAAGGGAGACCCGAATTTGTTTCTAAGAACGAAATTGAGCATGAACCACAACAATATTAAATGAACATGTATATTAGTAATTGTTTGAGTCAAATGCTTGTATCGAGTCATAATGATGTTTTGCAGGATTTTCCAGGAAGTAAGGCATAAGTTTTTTCAGAAATTTTTCGGAAACTTAACATGAGATTTTTGCAGGAACATTCTGACGGCGTCAGGAGTTATAACCTGACGGCGTCAGGTACTAAAATTCTAAAAATTTTTGCAAGTTTTGTTTATACCGGAGTCTTAAAGTTTTTGTTGACTCTTTAGTTTTGTAAACTCCAGGAAGTCTGCAAACATTCATTCCACAAGCATTATATCCTTTTAATTCCTAGAAAGCGAGTTAAGATATATATGCCATCTTTTCTAGGATTTTTAGTATATATAGATTGCCGCCAATTTTACGCGAGGTTTGCCTTGATTGTTTTCTCAGGTTTAACAGGTTACATTGGACAAGAGGATGATTTATATTTCTGGAGGGAAGCTTTCAAAGTTCATTTTTTTGGAAGAAGATCTAACCTTGTTGACACATTATCCACACCGAACGAATCAGGGGAGTATTTGTTTTCATTCTTTTACCTTCATTACTTTTACATCTTTTTATTGAACGTTAGGGATAATGTTCAGCCCAAGTGTAAGGGGAGGGTAAATAACGATACCTTAGAGAATACAATTGCACTTGAGTTTGTTTGTTTGATAGTAGGTGTGTAATAAAACTGAGAAAAATACTTGTTAGGGCAATTTTAGCGCCAAATTTAAAAATTTTCACAACATTTAGGTGTGAAGCTTTAGCCTTAATAAGTGTCTCATGGATAGGAGTTGTATGACTAGCATAAACCGTACCAATCAGAAAAATTTTCCACCCAAATATGTAAAGATTTGTTAGGAAAAGCATTCATTATTAGTGCTTATCAGTGTACCGGTAGTACTTAGATTCCAGAACTTGCGTTAGTGATGCATCCCGAGACCGCTAGTGAGACTACATTCGTGTAGTTAGGATTTACAACATGATAAGAGGCATTAGGATCACCCTTGTGTTAAACCCGTATCATAAATTACTTGACCAATGAAGTCATAATTATTTGACTATAAAGTCAACTAATTTCTCCCACACCTTTGCGATGTACTCATTTTTAGTACACGATACCCCTAGTACACCCCTCCGAGACTATCTTTTTCGTTTCTAGCTTTAAGCATCTTACTTAAAGATAGAATTTGTTACAATCCACCCCAAATGTGCAACCAAATCGCCTTAGCCTTCCTTGTATGCACTCATCTTTAGTGCATTATTGTTATTTGTTTAAACCCTTAGTTAATTGTTTAATTGATTACATGGTTGCTAAGTTGAGTCATATCTTGTACATATTGTTTTGGGACGATTGGGAGACATGGGTAAAGTACTAATATTATGGAGTAATGAGGAAGACGTCAATTATTACCCCCATATGTGCGTTAATATTTAAAAGTACTCCAAGTGTTTTGATTATCTTAATTCGAGTCATTAGAATAGTTGATTGTAAAGTAGGTAAAAGTTCAAGTGTAAGGGGGACGTAAATCCCCTATGATGTATTATTTTGGATGGTAGGGCAAGAGTTTATGCAAAAAAAAAATGTACATAAAAAAAAGAAAAAAAAAATAGAAAAAGAGAAGAGAAAAACATACGAACTACCATCCCGTTTCATTTTATGTTTGTTTCATAGTTTGTAGTTTTGATTAACTTAAGTTGAGTCGAGTCTTGGCTTAGCAACGCCATATTATACATGTAATTAGCCAAGATAATTAACTCGCCACCAGTAAATATTGCCTTTATCCAACAAAACCGTGTTTATCATATCCCTACACCTCACATTATAACCCTTTAAAAGACCTCTTTGATAGTTTATCCTAGGTACTTACGCCAAGTGGTGGAAGTTTGATCCTTTCCCAAGCCTATGGTAATCTATTTGCTATGACAGGTAGTGAGAGATGTTTTCCATTTCCATATTGTGATATATACTTTATTACACCCGAGAGATGTGAGTATCTAAACACTATTTGTGAGGTGCTAGTGTATATCCTCCGTGCTTGTTTTTGGTTTGAAGTAGAACGATTATTTGTTGTAATTACTTTTATATTAGTGTTAAATGACCCCTAGCTTGTATTTTGATTAGAATAAAAGCGCATTTGCTTGAGGACAAGCAAATCTCAAGTGTAAGGGTATTTGATAAGGCGAAAAGTGTACCGCTTTTAGGGGGTCATTTAAGCCCGAATTCGTGATTATTTGATCAATTATTTCCCTAAATCGTTCCTTTTGTCATTTTAGGTACCTTTGAGAAGAAATCTGGAAAAAGAAGCATTTTGAACGTTTTTGGAGCGATTAAGTGAAGAAAACGAAAAAGTCTCAAAATCCTTGCTGGGAACAGTACCTGACGGCATCAAGGCCATATAAGTGACGGTGTCAAGCTTGGCAAAAGAGGTGGATATGGAAAATACACATGACGGCCCAGAACTATTTCAAGGCAAAAAAGCCTGATGGCGTCACCAAGGCCGTCAGGATTGATTTACATGTGACGGCCCAGAACTTATTCTCAACATGACGGTGTCAAGATTGGATCTAGGCAATATGACCCTTAATTTAGCGGCGAGTTGATGGCGTCACAAGCTATAACGTGACGCCGTCAAGGTGTAAAATCTGTATATAGTTTTCTATTTTTCATTCATTAAGGGTGGAACTTTGTGTGGAGTTTTAGGGCAAAAACCCTAGACGAATTTTACAGCTTTTTCAAGGGTTTCAACCATTTGTTTCCTTCATGTTCAATTGAAGATAAGTCCTTTATCAAATCATTCAATATGTCTATGTGTTGTGTGATTATATCTTATGATTGTATTCTTTTTAACATGAAGAGGGTGAATCTGTAGATAGTACTAAGTATAGAGGTATGATAGGAAGTTTATTGTACCTAACGGCAAGTAGGCCCGATATCATGTTTAGTGTCTACCTTTGTGCTCGCTTTCAAGAAGATCCCAAATCTTCTCACTTAGAAGTGGTTAAACGTATCTTCCGATACATTAAAGGCACTATGCACTTAGGATTATGGTATCCTAAGGGGACATGTATAGAAACTATTGTTTACGCCGACTCTGATCATGCGGGAGATTATGTGGATCGAAAAAGTACTAGTGGCATTTGTACCTTCATGGGTTGTTGTTTAACATTTTGGTTCTCCAAGAAACAAACGACACTAGATATCTCCACAACCGAAGCCGAATATGTAAGCGCCGGAAAGGCATGTCAACAAGCACTATGGATGAAACAATCTCTCGTAGACTATGGTATTGCACTTGGTGACATTCCAATCATGTGTGATAATAAAGGAGCAATTGACTTAAGTAAAAACCCCGTGCAACACTCTCGTAAAACACGTTGAGATTCGTCACCATTTTCTTAGGGATAATGTGCAAAAGGGTAACATATCTATTGAAAAAGTGCCAACGGAAGAAAACATAGCTGATATTCTTACTAAACCACTTAAGCGTGAACCATTCTTTTATCTTCGATTGGGATTAGGAATGATGGAACACATATCTCCTTAGATTTCATAGTTAATGAATCTCTTCTAATCTGAGTCTATGGTTCTCTTGCGCACAAAAATTGGAAATTGGGGAAGTAACTTTTACATTTTATTAACAACCATTATTGCATGATAATAAGAGAACTTGATTTTGTGCATAAAAACCCCAATTCATGTGTTCAAAATCTTCTCACGATTAGGAAAAATCAATTTTTTCTTGCATTGTTAATACAATTAAAAAACGTTTTTCCATGCATGCATGATGCGCTCAATTCCTTTATCGGCTCATGTAACAAATATGTTGTCCGACATGGAAAGATGAGCAAAATTGAAATTAGGAGACTTTGGATTATCTCTTAGGAATTTTCTTCTCTTTTAGGGTCAAGATAATCACATCTCCACATATGTTTCATATAGGCACACACTAGAAACATTTTCTGAAAATTGGTAATCTTTCTGGTGGCGGTCCTTTATCGACCCACGATCCCATAAGTGATAAGGGACTATCCACCTATTTGAAGGACCGTCCATCAATTTGTGAGTCGCTCCTGCATGTTTGACTTGCCTATCCTTAGGTCTTGTGGACATTCCTAATTTGCTTAAACATTATTTAAATTAATCAAACCAAGCATGCATGCTTTACTATTCTTGTCACCTTCATCCTCTACTTAAACCACCACTTCCTCCATCCATTGCCATGGCATAACCTCTCTTCTTCACAATGTCGTCCCCTAGAAAACAAAGAATATCGGTCAAACCCATACGGAGGAAGAAACAAAACCTTGGCAATTCACACAATAACCATGTCAATTCCAATCCCATATCACACAATGACGCATCATCTTCATCATTCTCCTTCTTTGCCTCTTAACCAAAAAATGGGCCACCATCTACTCACAATGAGTATACAAACCCGATTCCTCAAGATCATTCATTACCACCTTTGTTTCCACCTCATATGACAAATTTCAACTCCCTACACTCCATCAAAGCTCAAGAATTCTCAAATCTTGTTGATTTGAGCCTCCTCAATATCATCCTATCCCAAAAACTTCATCCTCCAACTATGTCTCATCCCACTCTTAACCAAGTGGATGCCCATGGGGGTTATTGTGCTTGTTGTATCTACAATCACAACCACTTTCAAAAGATGAAGAATGATCTTGACTACATCATTTCCATCCTCTTGTTATTCGGGTTTCTACAACCCCTACCCACAAACTCCTCTCCACCTTGCGGTTGCAAAGTTCTAGGCAAACATGCATGATCACTAATAAAACTGGACTTAACATGAGATATCCTAGGAGATTAGACTAGGATTATGCTTGTAAACTCATGTTGTAAATGTCATATGAATGACATTATTTTTGTCTTTTAATGAATGATCTACTTTATGCATGAATTGTTACAGATAATCTTTCTACCAATGGTCCTTAATCGAAATGGCGATCCCAAACTTTAAAGGACTGTCCACTAATTTATGGGACCGTCCTTAGTAGATGTTTATCCTGCCCTCTCTTATATTTTCTGCAGGATTTCTATGTTTGCTTGCATGTTTCTTCTAACCTATTGTAGCTTAATTCCATCGATCGATTCCCGTGTGTCCTCATCAAGGGGGAACACTAAGCTATGGGGAGTCATCATCATAGCGTGGATTCTATTTCTTCTACGAAGCCTTTTTGATTCTACAAAAAGGGGGAGAACAAAACAAGACTCGTTTTAAAACTCATTAATGCTTAGTTTTATCTAAAATGAGTTTATATATTTTGTAATCATCAAAAAGAGGGAGATTGTTAATACAAATAATGTCAAAAACGTCATTTGCATTAATCGGTCTCTACTAATCTTGATAATCACAAAATACAAACACACGTTACATAAAACTATGACTAATAAGTTTTTAATCGGGAAAACTCGTTTTCGTCATCAACATCACTTAAGGTATGTACAAACTTCTACCAACTTGTGTATGTGATCAAAGGATTTAAAAACTTTACATTTTCATATCACAAAACATTTTTACAAAAGTATTTTTGTATAATTTAAGGAAATATTTTATTAAGAAAATGTTTTCAAAATTCAAAACCATAACAGCCATATTTTCCGCTCAAAACCGACAACAAAACTTCACTAGATAGTTTTTCACCACGTCAGGACAAAACGGGGAGCGTTTGTCTGGACGGTCCCTTAAATAGGGTGGCGGTCCCTTATCGATAAGGGACCATCTGTCATTTAAAGGATCGTCACCTCTCTCCTGACACCTATAAATACAGAACTGTTTTCTTTTAGAAATCCTCACCTCTTATGCACCAAAACCTTCTGTATTCCGAAATTCTTTCTTAAACATACTCTTTGATCACATTATCAAGCTCTAGTTGTTTACAAGTGATCACACTCATCTTTCCTCTAAGTGCAAGAGAAGAACCTTCGTTGTAATCAAGAAACAAAGTGTTGAAGAAGAGTTTTGCTTATCTCATCTCATTGTTATGGATCTATCATTTCTTTCATTCATTGTTTCGTGTATGTAATAGGACTTGAGTGCAAGTCTTATATTGTGTATTGTGTTATATCGTGCCATCATGTTGGTACGAGGTGTAAAGCCACGTGGGCTTTGGTATATTGGTTCTAGCTAGGATTAGGACTCGGCATTCCGCTTAGTGTCGTTAAACTTGGTGTAAGCTTGTGTAAGGTTTGTTCCGCCATAAGAGAGTGTGTTGATATAGTGTTTGTGAAACTCTCGAGTGTGAGACTCAAGGAGTGGAGTAGGGATGAAGGAGTGAGCTTCGTGGCCGAACCCCTATAAATCTTTGTGTGCCGGTTTGATCTTTCCTTTCTTTACTTTTACTTGTTCACTTATCATTGCTTATATATATTGTTGTGTTGATTTCACGCGTGCCTCGAATCGAACCTTTTTGTCAAACACAATTTGTAAAGTTAATTTTATAAAAATGTAATTAATAACGGTGAAACTATTCAACCCCCCCTTCTAATTTCTACAAGCGCGTTATAGCGGCGCCATAGCGTGAGGCGTGGCCTCCATGTTACGAAACATGCGAAAGCGTCGTCTCAATGCGTGGCGTGCAATAAAGCGTTATATAACGTGATATAGCGCGCTATAGCGCGTAGCGTGGCCCCTTTTTTTTGAAGATTTAAAGATTATTTTTTAAAGATATATTGTACAGCACTAAGCTTCAAGATCTTAGGAAGTAATTTATTTTGTCATTGTCTTTTGTTATCATTTGAGTAGTGGTTTGTTTTCCTTTTGGAAAATAGGTAGTATCTTGTTATGTAAGCTGTCGCCTATGTAACAGGCTCAAATATGGGACTCACCCATATCCTTTGTACTTAAATGTTTTTTGGAGTAATATATTTACCGGGTCTTTTGACCTTTTACCCAAAAAAAGATATATTTGACTGGGCTTATTTACAAGTATTTATTGGGGTTAAGTAGCTCTATAACTTAATTTTAAGCCTAGTAGCTAACTAATATTGACAACTCTGTAAATATGTTTTGCCGCTTTGAATCACGCCTTACAAACGCTATAACGCAACACCTCACGCTAAAGCTTGAGGCTTGGCTAAGCCGCCATGCCACACTTCACGCTATTTATAACCTTGAATGTGAACAATTACATACTTTTTGTGTATTATATACAAATAGTTTGGTTAGTTGTTAAAAATAATAGTTTTTACTCTTTAACAGGGGGTGACAAAGGATTATGGATGCGATTTTTTTATGGAAGGATGAACGACACACCAAAATGACCAGTTCTCCTGAAGCTTCAACACCTCTAACTCATTCCGCAGGACCATCCATAACTCCAACTGACATGGTAGGTGGCATGGGAAATCTTCGTATGTAGTGGTGTTGTTGTTGTTGTTGTTATTGTTGTTGTTTGTTATGTTGTTGTTGTTGTTGTTGTTGTTGTTGTTTGTTGTTATTTGTTGTGTTATTGTTTTTGTTGTTGTTGTTGCTGTTTGTTGTGTTATTGTTGTTGTTGTTGTTGTTGTTTAATAAAATGTTTTTGCTGTGAAAGCTGATGTTGAACGTGCTTTATTTTTTTAATTCGTACGTTTCAATGTTGGAGAGGGGAAGAAACCGATAGACTAAGAGAAGAGGTTGCAAATTAAAACTTTCAAACTTCCAGCAGTTGGTGGAAGCTCTAAAACATGTAACAAAAACATTAGTCACGTTACATAATTTATCATTTATGCACAGGGACATGTGGGCTAGTGTCGAATGTGCTTTATATTGTTTGTTGTGTTATTGTTATTGTTTAATGTTGGAGTAATACGTATGTTTTAACAAACACGAAGACACAATATCACAATTAACTAACACGAAGGCAAACTGTTTGTTTAAAATACGCAAGATGTAATATCCTGTGAAAAACCCTAATTATTAACAATCACTAATCATGTAGTAATTAAGTATTACTGTCCACATATCTATTTTTAGTCAAAATTTTAAACTTTTGATTCTGTCTATGCAACATTACACTATTATATGTTCTATAATTCACATTAGTTTAGGAACGAACTCATAAGCAAAACACAAAACCCTGGATAATACACAATACTTGATCACTTAATTAACTCTGTACATTCACAAGCACTCAGTGAGCCCCACAATACTAAAATATACTATAATATTCACTGTAGGACATACAATACTCATAGTGGACCCCACAGGACTAAAATAAGCTAAAACAACACACAATTGGGCCTACAACCCAATACAATTACACGGATCATATTTAAAACCCTTAACGGGCTAAAAAAAACTCCTAAGCCCATTTACAAAGCCCAAAACAAAATTATAACTTATATAACTAATCAACTAAACACAAATACTTTGATTTGTTTATTTGAAATCTATACAAACAACCTATGTAATAAAATGCACAATCTGATTAATGGCGCTCAAAAGAATCAAGATCAACATTTACTTTGATATTATACGTACATATGAATAGTAAAATAGAACCGAAGCTTAACGAGATCAAAACCAATCCAAACGTACGTAACTTATGACACATTTCACAAAACATGTTGCCATTGCATCTAATCACTTCTAAACTCTCTCAATTCACTTCCTAGTTGATTCTAAGTCATTCACAAGTCACCAAGATCATAAACAAACCCTATCTCATTTTCTATGTCGCGATTTACATATATACGTACACATAAAATGCCACAACTCCTATAAGCTTGCATGAGACTTCCTAAGACCATTAGAA
Source organism: Artemisia argyi (assembly GCA_030686995.1). Classification (NCBI taxonomy): domain Eukaryota; kingdom Viridiplantae; phylum Streptophyta; class Magnoliopsida; order Asterales; family Asteraceae; genus Artemisia; species Artemisia argyi. The sequence goes on along the minus strand of CM060682.1, from coordinate 209,517,828 downwards.
ATCCACCATTACTCATTTTAAGCTAAACTACCTAAGCTAAATCCTTTTCTAAACTCCCAAGACTTCATACCAAATAATTCGACCCATATATATTATTTTTGGTCATGTATTTATTCGTTTTAACACATAAGACTTTCCCAACTTCCACAACTCTCACAAACGACTTAAAACTTCCTAAAACCCTATGCATAATCAACCACAACTCCTCTAAGACACAACTCAATCATATGGTTGTGTTTTGGTCATGTATCAATACCAAATAGACCCTTTCTCATTTCTACTACCAAACGTACCCATGAGACCCTTCCATTCTTGATCCCTTGACTCCATAAAGACCTCAAGACCTTACTACAACTCCCTTACCCCTCTTTGACTTACTACACGAAATAAAATCAAGTTTCTAGAACTCCTAGTCCTCGTCATTAACCAAACCGACCCCAAACACACTTGGAAGTGCAACTTGTGTCCAATCAAGCCACCCTATGCTCTACCCTACTCGTTATCCCTCTGCCATATTCTACTTGTCCCTCCAAGTTGTCTCTATCTCCATGTATAACTTCCCCATGCAAAGAACCATACATATACTTCCACAAAACTCACTCCAAACCTCCCTTTGTTCACTGCTTAGTAACCAGAAGAAACCAAGAAGCCATAAGCTGATCCCAAGCTCGTACAAGCCCTCCATGAGTTCCTCCTAAATCTTTGGTGACCTAAGAATCAAGTCCCAAGCTCTCAAGCCCTCTCCTAGTCTCATCAGCCTAGTATCGTCCCACCTTTGAAGGTGTTGTAAGTTAATCTCAACACTTAGTTTATTTTTGACCTCATTTACATGTTTTCTATATGTACAAATCACAAACACTTTCACTTATTTTGACTTATCTCTTGTTAAGCTAAGACCTAACAAAATACACCATTCGAATCTCTATATACTCATTAATGAAGTAGTGAACTTGTTTTACCCTTAACCCAACTCTAAGATAACAAAAATCACACGTTCCTAAGTCACCATGAACCTATATGATAATAGTTAATATATATACTAAGTATATGTAATGATTTATATCAAATACTTTGATCTAAGATCTTGATATATATACGTATAACACCTAAGTATTTTTTGTACAAACTATATGCTTACAACCTAGATAAACAAACTACGCTAATCACACTCCCTCACAATCTCACTTAAGCCACCTCACAAGCAAGAAGCTAAACTGCCCTAGTCGTATAAACAGAAAACATAAGACCCTTAAATGGGCTTAAGCCCAACCAAAACCCATAAACTATTGTGGCCTATTTTAAAGCCCAACTACCCTCCAAATCAATTTGGCACATTCCAACATAAGCCCAAGAACCATCCCTGGCCACTGGAATCCCAGTGGGCCCACAAAAACCCCAATGGGCCTTAACAGACCACTAAACCCCATTTAACAGTAAATAAGCTTTTTAATGAACATAAGCTATCAAATAAGCTCACCACATATCCTATGATCTTCTAGGAACCTAAAAAGCTAAAAGAGAATATTTAAGCTAAAAGTACATTTTGGACCAAAAATGCAAATATCACAAACTGTAAGGACTAAAACTGCCAACTTGTAAAACTATGGGTAGAAACTCTCAACTTTGTAATATGAGGTTAGAAACAGTAAATATAAACTTTTTTGAGTAACATGTACACATTTAGAAATATAAGGGTTGAAAATGAACATTTTATGTAAAAAGGACTAATTTTGCAAAGTTTATAAACCACAAGGACCAAAACTATAATTTCTACAAACATGGTGTCCAAACAGAATATTCAGAATGTTTTGTCATTTGTTGACCACAATGATAACATGAGTACTAAAAATGTAAATATATAATTCACAAGGACTAAAAGTGTTAATTTTACAAAGTATAAGGACTAAACATGTAATTTCACCAAACTTGGTAAACTGGTTATTCTAATAACTAAAAGGACTAAAAGTGAATGAATGAGATTAACTAGATAACAAAAGATCACTTGTTGTACCTAATATGTCATTTTCACAAAGTCTAGGGACTGAAAATGTAAATATTCACTATTAAAGATTAAAGTGTAAATTTATGGAAACTATAAAGATTATTGAGTAGCTTTAACAAAGACCACTATATATAAAAAAGTTACCACATCACCCGAACACCCAACATTTTATATTTTATAAGTATATAGTTTCCCGACGTTGTCGGTTACATTAGGGTTCACAATAAATAACAAACCCATATAACTAATATCATTAATCACTTCACATAAATAACACCCCTCACACTATCAAATACTAAGAATTCCCTATATCATACAGGTTGCGTGTTGAAGCCATTTCCTTTGTTGTACTTAACATACTTATTTGCCTACCTTCACCAATCCCAACTAAGTGAGTCTATAGTCCCACTTTTCTTTACATGTTTTACAAACTATGTGGGAAGATACATGCTACACTCTAGAACACAAGTATTTCACTATGTTTGCTTTTATTTAACACTGTTGCATAAGACATTCTATTGTCCATTTATTATGAAAGTCCCTTATATCATGAACTTTAGTCACTTCTATGTGTAAGTGAACGCGAATACTGTGAGTAGATCTACTGGGTTGACAACTCATTTGTACTAGCTGGATAGATAGTCTTTGATGCTAGCCAGATGGGTAGACAAATGTACATTATTTGAGAATACTAGAAAATATGGCAATAATCCTACCCTAAGGGCCCCATTTAGGGTATTTTATTTTATGTTACTATTTGTTACTTTATTGACACACGCACGTTAAAGTTGAGTTCATGAGACTTATGATAATATGCATACGAATCACACACATCACACTCATATCACTTGCTATTATATTGAAATACCTATATTGTGTTCAACTAATTTACAAACATAAACACTATAGATTCACTCAACATTTTTATTGACTTTTTAGCATGTTCATCTCAGATAATTGAAGCTAACTTTGGGGGCATGTAATGGGCATAAGACCTATGGTCCGTGGTGTAATAAATTGAAACAGTCATTTGCTAACACTTAGGTGCCGTTTGGTTAGGCCTATTTGGCTGTATTTGGGGCAGTTTATATTTAAATACCCGTGAAAAATCGTGTTTGGTATTCAAAAAGGAGGGTGTATAAATGTGACGGGCCCACTAAAAGATAGGGTTTTGAAAATTGGTTGGTGTAGGATGGTTTTTAATATTGGTTGTTTCAGTGACAAAGTGGACCAAATTACCCTCTTTTTATTTCTATTCACATTCTTCTTCTTCAATATCTTCTTTTCAATTTTCTCTATACATGCCGTAACAATAACACTTTCTCCACTTTTTTGTACTTTCAATCTATAATTGTTCAAGTAATCATCTTTTTTTTATTTTTTTTCCTACTTGTGTTTGCATTCAATTTTTAGTTTGCTGCCATAAATCTCAAAAAAAAAATAATAATAAAAAAAAAAAAAAAAAAAAAAAATCCAACTCATATTTTGGGTTTGTATAAGAAGATATTTTGGTTTACGAAGAACACAAAATTCAAGTACCTCACATAAATCTTGTTATAATAAACTAAACTTCGGTAACAAATATTGAGTTTTATATTTTGATTTCAAAAACCCAATATGGACTTCAAAGATCTTGTATAAGTCATTTTTTTTTTAATTTTTTTTATTATTATTTTTTTTATCTATTCTTTTGGGAACATACTTTTCGCTGTAACAAAGTCATAACTGAGTTTATCTATTACGATGGTGTACAATGAAAGAAGATGGCGTTAGTTGGTTTCTTTATAGACAAAGGGAAGTTATGTAAATTTGACATATATAAAATCTTAGCAACTCATTATATTTTGGGTGAACCAAACATGCAACAATTTTTAAAACTTGACATTTCTATTTCTCCAGCATTTGATATTTAAAACCCCCTATTTAAAATTTGTGAACCAAACAGCCCCTTAAAGTGTTGTAATAAACTATGAAACTACTACGCATTTTCAAATTCAATAATATGAATTTTAAAACGTCCCTTTTGAGTTGTTTTCTATAATTATGACTGTGATCCTCACGTAACACCCAAATTAAGTCTTCCGCTGTAAAAATCAAATTTTTGGGGATGTCACACAAGAATTCTTAACCACATACATTTCATACAGACTCAAACGGAATAACTCAACAACCAAACGAAACAACTCAAACTAAACAACTCGTCAACCAAACGAAACAACTCAAACTAAACAATTCGACAACCAAATGAAACAGATCAAACGATACAACGACCCGTTTATTTTATTTTTTTGTGGCTACTTCCCCCTTTGCTGGAACTCGCACCATCTTTTCCCTTCCTTGCTCTCATTTCCTTGAGATGTGCAAACATAGCTTCCAGATATGTTACTCTATTTTTCAGATTATTAATTTCGGTGTCGACGTCAGACGTGCTTTTAGCTTCATCGTCACCTCCAACAGCAGCAGCTTGAGCTTCTGCAGCATCTATCTCTTCCAAATACTCTCTATAGTACGGCTTTCTCCTTAACCATTCGAGAATCTTGACTCTCTACCACGGTGCACAGTTCGCATAAAAACCATATTCATCAAAAATTTCCCAGCCCCAATGAAATATAATTTCATTATACAGGAGCTCGTGTGATAAAGCCTTTGACCATTCTTGTTCTAGTGTTAAACCATCCATTATTATGTGTGTTTTGTGAGAATTGACAAACGGGTTTTTGTGAGAATTTACGTGTAAAATGAGACGTTAAATGATTCGGTATATATACGTAAAATATTGGCGGGGCAAAGGGAAAAATTGGCGGGAAACTTTTCCCATCGACATGTCGTCGGCAACAAAGAGGTGGGAAAAAATCCCGCCATTTTATTCGACAGTATTTACAATAATTTTTTGATTTAAACGTTACCGTCGACGTGTCGACGAGATTATAAGACTAAACAAGTAATTACCGCTAATCAAATGCTAATTATATTATTATTCGTGATTAATATTCTCCCCTCGACATGTCGACGGGAGCATATTGGCGCGAAAATTTCGTGCCCAAGTTTTGGCAATTATTAAGGTTGAAAAGTTTGACCAATATTCTCCCGTCGACATGTCGACGGGAGCATATTAATCCAAAAAATTCAACGCGTTTGGTCTCGATCAAGCATGTTTTTGTCGTTTTCTGCATTGTCCCGACGACATTGTGTCGACGGGATGGGCTTCGTCGCCCGTTGTCTTGATTCTTGTATTATCATACAATTGACCAAATATATGAAATCTTCTTGCTAGTTGCTATATATTCTCTGTTTCTCAAGTTGAGTTTTATTTCTGACTTCACAGCTGGTTAATTGAAGTATCAGTTTGCTTAATGTTAATATGTCAGGTGATTTATACACTATAGTTTTTACTTTACACTCAACAATATCAAATAAACCATGAACTTTAAAAGGGTTGTGTGCAAAATAAAACATGAACTATAAAAGGGTCATGTGCTTTCATTTATTCATTATATTGTCCAACAAGCTACTAATTTACATGCAATGTTGTTCACTAAACTTTGTATTTCTTGTTAGATAAGTCAGTCACTGTTGGTTACGTAAAATGATATAGCACGTAAATGATTGTATAATATTTGAAAATAATGAAGCAAATGAAGAAGAAAGAAGACAAAGAATTGACTCATTGTCACTGGCCTGAAGGAACCACACAAATCGACGTTGAGGCCACTGATAGTGAAATGACAAGACCGGCCTGGTACTAACTCCACACTATGAACCGTACAACGGCAGCTAATCTAATGATTTATTATTATTATTATTATTATTATTATTATTATTATTATTATTATTATTATTATTATTTTTTGTTATATACATTAAACTTATGAATTTCGACCACTTTATGTATTTACTCATGTAATTTGACTATATTATCTTTATATTTTGTAGCCACTCTATTGACAGCGAAAAGTAAAATAATTATTCTACATAAACAAAATATGCAAAAAAAATCAAAATCAAAAATTTATGGTATAATTGCAAAAAAAAATAATAATAATAATAAAAAATAAAAAATAAATAAAAAAGTGCACACAATTAGAAAAGGGACAATTTCATATGTAACTGATATAGATATCATAATTACATATTTTTCTAATATATGTTTTAAAGTCATTGTAGTCATGCAGTAAAAATTTGTATTTTAAAAAAATATGAAAATATAATGTTTAAGTTTGGTAAATATAAAATTACCCTATCAGAAAAAGTGACAAGTTAGATATATATTCCTAAATAATTATATTAGTATATATTACATTTGGCAAGAGCTTGTAAACAGTAACAAGCAAGGAAAAAAACATTTTCGGGCCACTTGGGTAGACCCCATATGCTTCTTTCTATCACAAAACCCGACCCGCCCTATTCATTCTCTCTCACATCTTCTTTCTAACTCTTAGATCTGCCTGGGTAGCTCCACAGGCAATTATCCGGCTATCTTTTGATCCGAAAAATTTTGGGGTTTCCTTGCCGTACGGTGTTTGTACCATGAAACCAATTTTTTATTGCTTTTGTGGCTGTATTCTTGCCAAATGTTACCTTCTATAGTGTCTCTTAGCCTTTGCCCCACATATTTTGTGTTGGTTGGTGTATATCATCTTAGATCTCCGTGGATAATGTTTTTGTCATCATAAAAACTTTCAGCAAGTTGACTACTTTCAGCGATTCGTGCTAGGTTTGATCTTTGTTTCTTTAGTTTTTTTTTTTGCCTATTTTCTGTGATGTTTTATCCATGTTTCCCTTATGCCACCTTTAGGTTTTGGTAAATTAGGAAAGTTGATGGTATTAGGGATATTGATTGTGATTCTCTTATGTATAGGCAAAATAAGTAGGCTAATTAAATGGTAAAGGTTATTAATTATCATCAGATGTTAGATCTATTAAAAGAGAGGCAGAATTTTTTTCTAGGGTTTGCTCTTAAATGTCCCCTGTAGTTATGGCATAGGGTCATTAAATGTTCTATCAAACTTTGGGGGGTTTTTGTTTGTCTGCCTTTGTTTGTTTTCTTTTTGTTTGTTTTTTTATAAAATTTTTTTCCTTCCATCATAGATTATGATTTTTTTCATTTTTTTTTGTTCACTATCTTTATACCTCATCTGTATTTGCAAACCATCATATGATAATGCTTTTGTTGATCATCATAACTATTTCAACAATGTTGATAGCTATACTTTGGTTATTTTCTTTTTGTCTTTGTCGTTGGCCTTTTGTTGTTTGTGACTATGAATCAAAAAACGATACCATACTCTTAAAAAAAACCAGTTCATCGTCTTAACAATTATACAAATATACATGGCTCTCCTCAATGTAAAATGCATAACATTAATATGCCAAACGTATCTACCTCTGAGGCATACGCGTGTCAGTCTTCTACTACATCAAACAGCAATTGTGGCAAAGGTTAGTTGATATATATATATATATATATATATATATATATATATATATATATTTGTTTTGCTCATTGTTCATGTAGTTACGGTTATTGTCATGTTTACCATGCAACTACTGCCATTCTTACTTTCCGTTCTTTTTTTACAGGTATTGTTCAACAAGAACGTATACACAATGGTGGTCATATGCAACGTGTGCCTGCACCAGTGGATAGATCTTTTGAGCAACGGTGCAATAGCAACCAAAAGTTGGTTAAAAAATGGTGGTGGTATCTCGCCAAGTGAAGGTATGCTAATGTGGTTTGCATTTGGACAACAGTCTGGCATATATATATATTACATTGTAACCCTGTTTTTTAAATTGGAATAGGATCACGTAAATGTGATAACAGATATTCACAACAGCCAAGGAAAAGAGGCAGACCACAGAAAGACATGGCGAACAAAGAAGTGATGGAAGGTAACTTTTTATCTTCTCTTTTGATACATAGTTTCTCAAAGTTTACCATTCACATAACTAAATCATATTCTCATGTTCTTTCTTAAATATCGGATAGGATCACCTGCGTGTGATACCAGATGCTCACAACAACCTCGGAAAAGAGGCAGGCCGCAAAAAGAAATGGCCACCAAACAAGTTGGTCACTGTTATTTAACTCATGATATGTGCACCATTGCTCACCCACCTGATACTCATATGATTGAAGGTAACTTATGCTTTTCTCTTTTCAAATGCAATTTCTCAGCCTCTCTTTTTTACTATACACAATGGATTGCTCTTTCTTACAATTCTTTTGTCTAAATAGAATTGGGCACACAGAATACTGGTCCTTCAAAACAAAGTAGAGAAGGGAAAAACTCAGCCAATGATGTCATTGCAACCAATGTCCAGTCTGCTAATTCACAGAATGCCACACAAACCGTGAGTTACCAGCTACCTTTACATCACTCTGAAGGTCAGCAGATGTCTTTCATTTTGTAACGATATTTTTTTTAATTCACACTGTTTTCATGAAATGCTGATTTTCATTCTTATCGGGTTTTTTCTAACAGTGACGCCAACTGTCTATGACCATGGTGGTGGTCAAGTTACAGTTGACCATTGCTTTCACCAAGAAAGTCGAAAAAGAAAAAGATGTGCAAATCAATCTTCCAGGAGATACATGTATCGGAGAAATTCAGAAAGTCATCTACATGCCGTTGGTCAACCATCAATGGCTGAAGCAGCTGAAAGTCAGTATTTTTTTTCCATTGTGCGACACATTGTTTCTATACAAGTATGTGTTTGACTTTTATGGTATTCCCTTTTTGAAGGAGCAACATATGTTCATACCGATGCCCAGCCAAATGCTACAGAAAGTGCTGGCCTTCAATTGCAAGGCCAAAAAAGTGGTACCTATGGAAACCGACCATCCATTTTTTTATGCAGAATTTCCACCCTGCCTCAGATGGTTATGAAGACAACATAGAACAAGGGTCATATTCTTATACAAAACAAGGTAGCTACTAACCATTTTTTTTACCCACATTTTATCTTTTCTCGATTATATATTGTGACAATTCAGAATTACCCATGCTCTGTTCATTAATATAGGTGCATCACTAACGATGATCCAAAATTTCTGCAACTCTATATCTATGACACGCAGAACGAGGTTCAACATAGGTTAAGCCATTTTTCAGATGCGAATGGTCCTGACTTGGATCCAGAGGTTGTGCAAGGCCTCATTCACTTCTTAGATGCACATAATGAGCTGGTGCAGCTATTCAAAATAGCGAGGGACAAGTGTGCTCAGCACGATGTCCCAGAATTTAAGGTGAGGCTCTACAGCGGTGAACGCCCCCGCGGTTATGAGCTTCCATCATCGCAGACTCTTGGGGCCATAGTCTTTGACAGTGGCCCAGACAGTGAATCAAACTACGATGTTATTCTTGAATACAAAAACAGTGTGGTAAAAAGAATTAGCAAGATTCATAAGTCATACATGTCGTTGCAGTTTCCGTTGATTTTCATCTATGGTCAACCAAGGTACCATACAAAGTTAATGGTAAAAACAGCAGACCCAAACGATGAGCTAAAACGGGTATCGATGAATGCGTTCTACACATACCAGTTGTATCCAAGGCATGATACCTATAATTTGCTCTTTCGAACTGGCAGGCTTTTTCAGCAATACGTAGTTGGGGTATATTGTTGCATAGAACAAAATAAGATGGATTTTTACAGAACACATCAAAGTGATATTCGTGGAGACTATTTGTCAGGGCTCTATGATGCGATTTCAAGAGGGGGTCGTGATGGGTCACAGGCAGGTTCAAGAATTATATTACCTTCCTTATTTACTGGAGGTAAAAGATATATATACAACCATTACTTGGATGCATTGGCGATTTGTCGGGTGCTTGGTAATCCGCGGTTTTTTATAACCTTCACATGTAATGTAAAGTGGCTGGAGATTCAGAGATACATGGCTCAGTTTCCTCACTTGACGACGGCAGATAGGGCAAATATAGTATGCAGAGTCTTTGAGCAAAAGGTGAAATCATTCGTCAAGTTTATGAAACGGAGACGAACATTTGGGCAAGTCAAAGGAGGTAATACTATTTCCTTTTTGCCAAAAATTATTACCAGTTTATCTTTTACGTGCACTTTTTTGTTGAGTACTAAAAAAAAATGGTATGCCAGCATGTTGTTCTAATTTTGCTTCTCATATTTGTTCATGTACAGTCTTATATACGATTGAGTTTCAAAAGCGTGGCTTACCACATTGTCACACACTTCTTTGGATTTCTTCATCAACAAAGATCGAAAATGCTCAAGATGTCGATCAATACATTTCTGCAGAACTGCCTGACCCTCAACTTGATCCGCGTGCATATAAAATTGTTTCAGAAATGATGATGCATGGACCATGTGGCAAGGCCAACTTTAGTGCGCCATGTATGGAAGGCGATACTTGCACAAAAAATTTCCCAAATAAATACAATAACGAAACTTTTTTCGACGACAACGGCTATCCACATTATCGAAGAAGGCAAGGAAATGTTTCTGCAAGAAAAGGGCAAATGAAACTTGATAATGGATATGTAGTGCCATATAACTGAGTTCTATACCTGGCATTTGAAGCTCATATTAATGTCGAATATTGCGGGTGGAGTATGTTAATAAAATATCTATTCAAATATTTATCAAAAGGAACCGATCGAATCTTTGTAAAAGTGACAAGGTCTATTGGTGAATCATCTACTTCATCAACACAACCAGAGCTATGCAATTATGAAATTCAAAATTATCTTGATGGCCGATTCATATGCCCTTATGAAGCCTGTTTGAGAATTCTCAAATTTCAAATACACAGCAGAGAACCAGCAGTGCAAATACTTTCGGTCCATCTAGAGAATATGCAACATGTAACTTTTTGAGCCGGCGACAATTTAGAGTCTGTAGTTAACCGTCGTGATCGGAAGCTCACAACTCTCACTGAGTGGTTTACTTACAACATTGAAAATGAAGATGGCAGGCATTTAACATACCTACAGTTTCCATTAGAGTTTGTGTGGTATGAAGACCGAAAAAGTTGGCCACGCAGGAAAAATAACAAGTCTTCTATTGGACGGCTTGCATATATACACCCAAATTCAGGAGAGCTTTTCTATTTAAGGATGTTATTATGTCATCAGAAAGGGTGCCAAGGGTTTACAGAGCTCAGGTCAGTCAATGAAATTGTGTATCCAACATATCGTACTGCATGTGACGCGCTCGGTCTACTTGGTAACGACAAAAATGGGACACAGCTCTTGAAGAGGCATGCGGCTCAGCTTCATCGCCGGAACTCAGGTTCCTTTTTGCACGCCTTCTAACTCATTGTGACATTGCACAGCCGTTGCAGTTATGGGATAAATACTGGCGACGAATAGGTGATGATATTCCAGCAACTGTGTCAAAACAAGTGCGGATTCCCAACTACTATGTCAATGATAGTGATTTGCAAGGTTGCATATTATATGAGTTGGAGATAATACTAAGCAGTTGTGGAAAGTCAGTACAGAATTATGGTTTACAGTTACCACCACAGGAGCTGTTAGATCAGTTAAACAATCACTTGCTGATGGAAGAAAAGAATTACAACAGAGCAATGTTAGCGAAAGAAAGAGACGAGTCACTTCCAAAACTGAATAGTAAACAAAGGAGCATATATGACCTTATCATAAATGCTTTTAAAGCAGGCAAGCAAGAGTAGATATCTGTATATGGCCATGGAGGAACTGGAAAAACTTTTCTATGGAAAACAATCATTAGTACAATACGCTCTGAAGGTAAAATTGTCTTGGCAGTTGCTTCCTCCGGCATTGTTTCTCTTCTTCTTCCGTCTGGCCGAACTGCACATTCAAGATTCAAGCTTCCACGGGAATTGACCAATGAGTCACTTTGCAGCGTGAAGAAAAACACACATATAGGAAATCTTTTAAAAGAAACCAATATGATAATCTGGGATGAAACACCAATGAATGATCGATGATGCTTTGAAACATTTGACAGAATTCTCAGAGACTTATTAGATGCACCAGATGTTTTCTTCGTTGGAAAAACAATTGTTTTAGGAGGTGATTTTCGACAAACACTGCCAGTCAAAAAAGGCGCTCCAAAAATGGAAATAATAGCGTCGTCTATTGCAGAATCACACCTAAGGCCATACTTCCCTGTTATGACACTTAAAGAAAACATGAGGTTGTTTCGCACAGATTTGAGCATAGAAGAGAAGAAGTTAGCGCACTCCTTTGCATCATGGCTTCTTGATATTGGTGATGGGAACATTGGCGAACCAGATAAAGAAGATCCCAGATATTCAGCATGGGTTGAGATTCCTTCTGCATATTGCATACAAGATGATGAACAAGGGCTTTCAAATCTTATAGATTTCATCTACGATCAACCTACACTTCAGACACCTTCGGCAATTACTCTACAGGAAAAGGCAATCGTCTGCCCAAACAATGAAACAACAGATACCATTAATTCAAAAGTTTTATCCATGGTCCGTGGTCAGATAACAACTTATGCAAGCTATGATGTTGCCACACCGGTTGGCAACAGTGGAGCCGAAACAGAGATGTTGTACCCTCCTGAATATCTAAACACAATTAAGCTACCAGGGTTTCCACCACACGAGTTAGAGCTTAAGGTTGGATCACTGGTGATGCTTTTAAGGAATGTTAACTTGGCAGGCGGTTTGTGCAATGGGACACGTATGATAGTGACAAACCTCATGTCTAGGCTTATTGAAGTGCAGGTCATCACAGGCACAAGAGTCGTCGAAAAAGTTTTTATCCACAGAATACCACTAATCCATAAAGATCCAAATCTTCCTTTTGTTTTCAAACGCACCCAATTCCCAAAAAACTCTGTTACGCTATGATAATCAACAAAAGCCAAGGCCAATCTCAAAACAAAATTGGTGTATACCTTCCTGAACCAGTGTTTGGCCATGGCCAATTGTATGTGGCTCTCTCCAGAGCCACATCCCCTCATGGATTAAAAGTTCTTATTAAACAACAAGAAAATCAAAAGCCAAATGTCACAAAAAATATTGTTTACAAAGATTTCTTGAGAAAAATAAAAGATACAGGCTTTTTATTGGGGACGCAAACATTGCCATTGATACCTAACTTTTTTTAAAATAGATCTTCCTTACTTTTGTTATTAGTTGACTTTAATTTAGTTTGCGTCCTTCAACTTTGTGAATATTTTTTGCAGCCCACTTTTTGTTCTTATTAGTACCTTAGAATTGCCTATTTAGGATAAATGATTAGGTGTATATTACGCCAGCTTCGAAAAACAAAGTCTGCACAATATTTTTGCGATCCACATTCTATATCATACAGTCACAACAATATGTTATATTCTATTGCTTTTATAAAAGTACCATAAAACTTACAAGAGACTGGTAGATTTGGTAACGCTAAATTTTATTTTGCATATGCCATTATATTGCTATTCATATGCTTAGTCTCTGAATACTTCTTTCTATGAAAATCTTTTTCACAGCTGACTTGATTTATTTATTTCCTACCAGGCTAATGGAAGATAATGCACTTGCAATGGTACAACATGCACCTAAAGATAAACTTATTGAAGCTACCGATGCAGGACAAATCACAACAATTCGTTAGTTACGACCAACATCCCACAACAAAGTACTTGAGGCTAGAGCATATAGAAAATGGACTGCAATCACTTATGCAAAAAAAGATCAGAGTGGATTTTCCGGAAGAAAGAAAGAAACTGGATACTGTTGTATCTTGATAGATCGAGAGGTATGTCTTACTTTATATAGTGTTACAGAAACATATAAACTCCTTGAACTTAGATAATTTTACACATCGCCAAACTCACTTAATTTGTAAATATAACAAGGGAAATGCTATACAAGCCAACATGGATGTTAAGGAAATTGATTACTTCAGCTCAAATATCAAGCTTGGATTCGTCTACAGAATTTCCGATTTCGTGTGTGAGCCAACCAACCCTTATCAACAGACAATTAGCAACAGAACAAGCCTCAAGTTCGGAATAGCCACAAAATTTGATCCCATAGAAGCACCGGCAATCCCACACCACTACTTTGAATTTGCTTCGTACAACCAGCTTCAACACATAATTCCTAGAGAATATGCAACAAGGAAAATGCAATATCCAATTCTCACAGGTCATGTTTTCACTCTTAAATTTAGATAATTCCTACAAATATTAGAATTCTCACACTTATTTGATTACAGATTACATGGGATGTTTGCGGTCACCAGGAGATATTACACGCAGACCAAGTGGCAGCCAGAATGAAAGTGTCTTTAGAAAAGTGGATATTGAAAATTTGAGGTGCATTGCATTATACTTTTAACTTTTCTTGATAAAAAATAACCAATAAAGTTTTCTCAGTAACCTGACAACTTGCTCAACTTGGCAGTGGTAATGTTGTTGAGTTCACAATGTGGGATGACATGGTTGAAGAATTTGGAGATGCTGATTTTGAAACAATGGAAAAGCCAATCATAATTGCAGTTAGCTCTTGCCGAGTGTCAAAATTCAGAGGTATTGCACTGATGCTTTGTAAAACCTTGAGTCCCACATTGTTATGACATTTTTAAATAAAATCATGGCAGATTACCAGTTAACAGCAACTTCTGCAACACGCTATTACTTAAATCCACACATACCAGAGGCTCAAGAAGCAAGAGCACGATAATATCTTTAAATCCAAAAAATTAAAATAACAATAGCTTCGCATAAATAACTGACATAACATGTTCATTCTAATTTTTCAATACTGAACAGATACAGAGAGAGGCACCAGAAAAGTCCGCCGCTTCGTATTACCAAGACTCCATACGAAGATATTGAAAAAGAAAAGTTACGCAATAGATTTCCTTTGAAAACACTTCTAAAAGCAGATCCAGGCAGCTACATTGTAAGTTTTTTTAAAAAACAACTAACTATACTAACACCTAAAAAATAAGTGAACAGACACTTTAACACTGATTTGTTAAACACATGGTCATTTATCATTTGCACAAATATTTGCAGGGAGTCAAGTTCACAAGTGAGGCAACAATCAGTGGCATCAAACCAAAAAGAGATTGGTTTTACATGAGTTGCAACCAATGTGCTTCTAAAGTCAAAGAAGAAGATGGAATGTACCGGTGTATAGATCATGGAAAACAGTAAAAACCATCATATAGGTTCAAACTTCTGTAGCTCAATCTTATTTGATATAAAAAAAAAAAAAAAAAAAAAAAAAATACAAGCAAAAGCATAATCACGTAAGTTCATAAAATACATAGGTATAATTTCAAAGGTTTCATCACAGATCCCTCTGCAACAATTCCAATCACTTTCTTTAGCACTGTAGCAGAAGATATCACAGGGTATTCATGCCCAGAGTTGCTAGCGAACCACAAAGCCAAAGACTTGCAAGAAATACCAGAAGAAATTTTCGCAATTGAAGGTGAAAAAAACATTTTCCAGTTTCATTTCAACACATCAAGCCAAACAACAGACTTTAATCTTAATCGGGTTTTTAACAAAAAGAAAAGCCAAGAAGGCACAAGCAAAGTTGTACAACCAGCTTTAGGTAATGCATTTAAGTGAACAGTTTATCATATTTAAAATAGTATTTCCACATGTATATACTGATCCTTTTGCTTATGAATAACTAGAAACATTAGCAACACCTCTTGCGCTGACTGACAAAGAGAGTGTTGAGGAAAAAAAGATCAACAAGATGAGTCATAAACAGCAACACCTCTCCCATTGACAACCGATGAAAGTACCAAAGAAATAAAAGATGCAAAAGATGACTTACAAACACCAAATAATCCATTCCTTGACGATGAAAATGCCATTTAACTCACCAATTGATGTCCTTAAAATTAATAGCTAAAGATCCATACATTGACTTTGGATTTACAAATAAACAACAACACCAGGAACACCTATGACATTCATTCACCAAGAGGCTTTAGAAACAGGTGTGTAAGAGAAAGGGATTGAAAAGAGTAAGAACAAAATAGTGAAAAGAGCGTTGTTTCAACCACAACCATCAGAATCAAAGAAGCAAAAAGGTACACATCACATATTTAATTAACATAAACACTCTTTTATTCAATTAAATATCTTACAACGAGCTGAGATATACCTCTCACAGACATTACACAAACACTCATCTAACGATTAAACACACATACATAGTTGCAATTCCAAACAAGAACATAGATGGCATATCATAGCCAGCACCATAGTTTTTCATTGTAGTTTCAGATTTAGAAATTCATCAAACCCTTAAGCTTCTGAATAAACACATCATGGTTACGAGCGTTTAACTCCAATTCAGCCACCATCATCCTCATTTGCAACACCTTTTGATCATCTTTTCCTTGGACCTCTCTCAAATACTCTGCCGTTTTTTGTGCATAAGTATTTCCAATCGTTTCCAATTCATGTATAAATTCAGCCCTTTCACGAATGACACCAAGCAATCTTCCACAAAGACCAGTCATTTGTTGAGCCATTTGAAGATCCTCAATTCCAGCTTTGCGACAACAAAGAACAAACACCTCTGACCAATTGTTAGAATTAGCCTCAGCTCTAAGGTGATCACACCTAGGATGCCTTGACATTTTGTTTTGTTACTTCTTATTTAAAATTTAACAACTGGCTGGTGCAAAATAAATTTGCATCTACGTAATGTTAAATAGGAAAAGCAAAAATAGTACAACACTGTGCTCATATCTTTTACATGCATACAACCAAAATCCCACATGTGTATAATCAAATACCACTCATAAAAGTATCTGCACAAAAAGATTACCCAAACATGACTAAAAAGCTTGGCTGATTCCCATAAAAACAAAGCACTAAGATACACTACTATTTTGTGGGTTCACTAGAGCTTTACTTTCAATGCACCTAAATTTTATTTAAATAATGTAGGACACATCAATATTTTACAAATGCAAATGACACAACAGTAACTGCCATCTTTGAATGCAACATTTTACAAATGCATCTGCATCTTTCTACTTACACGTAATACCAAATACAAAATAGCGCACTATTTATACAGCAACTTTACATTCCATCCACACAATACCACCCAGTTGCCTATTTCCACTTTCACAAACTCACGGGCTCTCATATTAAAATTGATACAATAATGCAATGGTTATGCACAACCTTTAAACTATACCCACATGTTACCAATAATTTAACCTATTCCACTTACAAAAGCTCACATGCACTGCTTTTCTGACCATCTTTTATTATTCATAAACTACCAATATACATTTTTGCACACATAGAAACAACATTTTATTCATAGCAACTTCTTTAATATTCTACCAATATTACTTGCTACATGCAATTATCACAAAACAAACATAAATTTGCACACATAGAAACAACATTTTATTCATAGCAACTTCTTTACAAACACACACTAAGTAAACTTCGATACCATAAACATCGTTAAACATACAAAACACACAAAAATAGAAGAACATTCAAATCTCAACACCCTTACTGACGGAACACTTGCGGCTATGATACGTGGGATTGCGCCCTCGCAACAGGTTTTACCTCTCAAGGGATCTTGAGAAGCTTGCAACCCCCACCAGGCAGTGTACTTGATCGTTGTAGTATAGTATAGTGACAAGTACCGGGGGATTGATCGTTCAACTCAAGAATACTGTTCGCTAGGATTAGAGAGTCTACTAAACGAGGTCTAGAGGTGAAGGAAGATTCTTTTTGTAATTTTTTATATTTTATGAAAACAAGTAAAATCTCGGGTTTTGAAGGGGTGGGCGGAATTAGTTGCTAGTCAACTAACCTAAATAACTAAAGATGCAATCAAAATAAAATAAAATAAATGAAAATTAAACTAATATACTAATGTGGTGGAAACAATAATGAGAAAAGTTGTGTTTACTTAGATTTCATTACTCACAAGATATCTTTTACCGGTTGATTAGCTTGTTACAATTGCATGGATGACGGGTTATATTCCTTATCACTTGTCGTAGGGCCGTGTACAATATTCCCTAACTCTATAAGCTCCTAACATGGGATCACTAGAATTCGCTTATGCATTAAATACAACCAAAAATCGTAGTACACCTCTGATCATGTTTCTTAAGACGTTCAAGCAAGTTACCAATTGGAAGTCTGCCAGTTTTCTTAAGCCTAACATTGAATACAATCATCCAAAACAATTATAAACAAACAATCAACCAATAATCAACATCTAGGTTTCACTACATCTAAGCAAACACAATAAAAACCTAGCCTAACATGTTAAAAGAAAGACAAGCATAAGATAGAATCAAACAATACATAGACATATTGAATGATTATTGGAGAACTTATCTTTATTTAAACATGGAAGAAAGAAGGGTTTAAAACCCCTTCAATCAGCAGGAAATTCAACCTAGGGTTTGTGTTTAGTATTCCACAACTTGTTCCACACTTTTCAATGAAAAATTGCAAAAATATATATAGATATTACAGGCTGACGGCGTCACGTTGTAAATTGTGACGCCATCAACTCGCCGCCAAGATAGAAATCGTATTGCCTAGATCCACTTGTGACGCCGTCAAGAAGAAAGTAGGCTCTGGGCCGTCACGTTCATTATGACCCTGACGGCCTAGGTGACGCCGTCAGGTCCATCGCACTAAAAGAGTTCTGGGCCGTCACGTGTATTTTCCACTTCCACCTCTTTTGCCAAGCTTGACGCCGTCACGTGTTAACTCTTGACACCGTCAGGTACTGTTCCCAGCAAGGATTTTGAGCCTTTGCCATTTTCTTCACTTTTACGCTCCAAAAACATCCAAAATGCCTCATTTTCTGAATTTCCCCTCAAAAGTACCTAAAATGACAAAAGGAACGATTTAGGGCAGTAATTGATCAAATAATCGCGAATTCGGGCTTAAATGACCCCTTAAAAGCAGTACACTTTTCGCCTTATCAAATACCCTTACACTTGAGATTTGCTTGTCCTCAAGCAAATGCGCTTTTATTCTAATCAAAATACAAGTTAGGGGTTATTTAACACTAATGTAAATGTAATTACAACAAATAATCGTTCCACTAAAAACCAAAAACAAGCACGGAGGTCATACACTAGTACCTCACAAATAGTGTTTAGATACTCACATCTCTCGGGTGTAATAAAGTATATATCACAATATGGAAATGGAAAACATCTCTCACTACCTGTCATAGCAAATAGATTACCATAGGCTTGGGAAAGGATCAAACCTCCACCATTTGGCGTAAGCACCTAGGATAAACTATCAAAGAGATCTTTTAGAGGGTTATAACATGAGGTGTAGGGATATGGAAAACACGGTTTTGTTGGATAAAGGCAATATTTACTGGTGGTGAGTTAATCATCTCGGTCAATTACATGTACAATATGGCATTGCTAAGCCAAGACTCCACTCGACTTAAGCTAATCAAAACTACAAACTATGAAACAAACATAAAAATGAAATGGGATGGTAGTCCGTATGTTTTTCTCTCTTCTTTTTTATTTATTTATTTTATTTTTTTTATTATTTTTTTTTGCATACACTTTTACCCTACTATCCAAAATAATACATCATAGAGGAGTTTACACTCCCCTTACACTTGAATTTTTACATACTTTACAATAAATTATTCTATTGACTCGAATCAAGATAATCAAAACACTTGGAGTACTTTTTAATATTAACGCACATATGGGGGTAATAAACGACGTCTTCCCCATTACTCCATATCACTTGTACTTTACCGATGAGTCCCAATCGTCCCAAAAAAATATGTACAAGATATGACTCGACTTAGCAACCATGTAATCAATTAGACAATTAATTAAGGGTTTAACGAATAACAATAATGCACTAAAGATGAGTGCATACAAGGAAGGCTAAGGCGATTTGGTTGCACATTTGGGTGGATTGTAAACAAATTCTACCTTTAAGTAAAATACTTAAAGTTAGAAACGAAAAAATAGGCTCGGAGGGGTGTACTAGGGGTTTCGTGTACTAAAAATGAGTACAACGCTAAGGTGTCGGAAAAATTAATTGACTTTGCTAGTCAAGTAATATGACTTAAATGGTCAAGTAATTATGCTACGGGTTTAAACATAAGGGTGATCCTAATGCCTCTCATCATGTAGTAAATCCTAACTACACGAATGTAGTCTCACTAGCGGTCTCGGGATGCATCGCTATCACAAGTTCTAAAATCTAAATGCTACCGGTACACTCATAAGCACTAAGGCTTTTCCTAACAAATCTAATGGCGAACCTCACATGTATGAACTTAGTAGATCGCTGGCGCGAGTCTTTGACGCTTCAACTAACGGATGGTCACTAGCGCACTTCTTGGATCGCTGGCACGTTATTTGCATAACGGATGGTCACCAAGTCATATACTAGATCGCTAGCACGTTAGTCAATTAATCTAGTACTCGGATGGTAACTACCTTATTCATAATAATTTTTGTTTTGAGTGGTACGGTTTTTGTGCTAGTCATATAACTCCTATCCATGAGACGCTTGTTAAGGCTGAAGTTTCACTCCTAAATGTTGTAAAAAACTTTAAATTTGGCGCTAAAATTGCCCTAACAAGTATTTCTCTTAGTTTTATTACACACCTACTATCGAACAAACAAACTCAAGTGCAATTGTATCCTATAAGGTATCATCATTTACCCTCTCCTTACACTTAGGATAAACATTATTCCTAACGTTCAATTAAAGGATGTAAAAGTAAAGCAGGTAAAAGAATGAAAACAAATACTCCCCTGATTCGTTCGGTGTGGATAATGTGTCAACAAGGTTAGATCTTCCTCCAAGAAAATGAACTTTGAAAGCTTCCTTCCAGAAATGTAAATCATCTTCTTGTCATATGTAACCTGTTAAACCTGAGAAAACAATCAAGGCAAACCTCGCATAAAATCGGCGGCAATCTATATATATATATTAAAAATAATTCCTAGAAAACAAATTAAGATATAATGCTTGTGGAATGAATGTTTGCAGATTTCCTGGAGTTTATAAAACTGAAGAATCAACAAAAACTTTAAGACTCCGGTTTAAACGAAACTCGCAAAATTTTTCAGAATTTTAGTACCTGACGCCGTCTGGTTGTAATTCCTGACGCCGTCAGAATGTTCCTGGAAAAATCTTTTTTTAAGTTTCTGGAAAATTTCTGGAAAAACTTATGCTTTATTTCCTGGAAAATCCTGCAAAACATCATTATGACTTGATACAAGCATTTGACTCTAACAAATACTAATATACATGCTTATTTAATATTGTAGTACATCATGCTCATTTTCGTTATAATAAACAAATTTCGGGTCTCCCCTTACACTTAGCTTTTTCAAAATACCTTTATATGTAATTAAGACGAAGTTAAAAACAAAATAAAATATTTTCCCAATTTATTTTGAACCATGATCCATAAACAATAAAAATAAAACACGCATACGGAAACAAATAAAATCAAACAAACAAACAAATAAAAAGTAAAAATCTTGGGTTGCCTCCCAATAAGCGCTTGTTTTTATTCGAGTCACGAGCCTGACTCTACCCTTATTTAACGGAAATAAAGGAGGTTTTCCCTACACTTAGGATTAAGTGTGGGTGGTAGTAGCGATACAAACTATCTCGGTGGAAGTATGCCGCGTGAGGTAAGAGTGGTAGATGAATTATATACTCAAAAGGATGTGCTCCTAAAATCATAACCTTACCTAGTTCACTTTGGTCAATGGGTGAGTTAAAGTTTTCTCCTAAAAAGGGATCATCTTCAATCAATCTCGAGAGACTCCTAGTTGGGAATTCATCTTGACCTAATAAACCCAGTTTAAACCCATAATGTTTCTTGTGGTCAATCATGAATGGGTGATGTAAGTGTGTAAGGTCATGGTTCACTCCTATGTCAGCTTCTACTACACAAGGCTTAGAGTCTACCACCTTTATCCCAAGACTAACCGGACTATATGGTTTGATGGGTGGATCGGGACCTATTTCAATTCCTAAACTTTCATCCAAGGATGGAAGATTAGGTAATGGATTTGGTTGAGGCTCCCGTTCATCAAAACTAGAAACTTCCTTAGAACTAAAAGAAAGGTCATCACTACAAGTGTTAAAACCTATATTCTCTAGTTGTGCTTGGTCCAAGGTTTCTACCTCCATCGGGATTCCTAAAGTTTCTTCTACTTCTTTCGGGTAAGTCACTGGTGGTATGTGTGCCTCAACTGATGGTGGGACTTGTGGAGTACTTTGTGGGATTGGATTATCTACCTCATCCTCCATTGTATCTAGATTACCTATGTGTTCATCTTGTATTATGGTGGAATCAAACCACTCCATGTACCTAGGTATCTCATCTATAGGCTTATTATCCCCAAACAAACTTCTTGCTTGTTCCCTCAAACTTGCAATCAATTCATCTGTAACAACGTTTGTTGGGTTGCCATTTTTTTGGCAAGTAGGGCACAATTCTCTATGGTTTCCCATGCTTCATCAGCACTTAGTCCCCAAAGGTCCCCATCTGCGGCATGGTCAATGTCCATTTTGGTATAGTGGTCGACATGATGGTAAAATATTTCAATTTGGGACCACAAATTGAAATTATGATGAGGGACTTTTCGGAGTAAATATTTAAAACGAGTCCATGCATCATAGATAGGCTCATCTTGATGTTGTTTGAACATCAAGATGTCATTTGGAGTGGGTGAATTTCGTGGTTGGTAGTATGGTGGATTCGCGTTCTCCATAATGGCAAACGGAATAGTCAATGAACTTAATTTACTAACAAAGGCACAAAGAAAAAGATAGACTAAAGAAAACCTAAAAATAAAAATAAAAATCTTACTAGAAAGGAATCTAGTAAGTAGACCTAATAAAAAGAAATTCTAACCTAGACAATAACTATTCCCCGGGCTGCGGCGCCAAAAACTTGATACGTGGGATTGCGCCCTCACAACAGGTTTTACCTCTCAAGGGATCTTGAGAAGCTTGCAACCCCCACCAGGCAGTGAACCTGATCATTTTAGTATAGTATAGTGACAAGTACCGGGGGATTGATCGTTCAACTCAGGAATAGTGTTCGCTAGGATTAGAGAGTCTACTAAACTAGGTCTAGAGGTGAAGGAAGATTCTTTTTGTATTTTTTTATATTTTATGAAAACAAGTAAAATCTCGGGTTTTGAAAGAGTGGGCGGAATTAGTTGCTAGTCAACTAACCCAAATAACTAAAGATGCAATCAAAATAAAATAAAATAAAAGAAAATTAAACTAATATACTAATGTGGTGGAAACAATAATGAGAAAAGTTGTGTTTACTTAGATTTCATTACTCCCTAGATATCTTTTACTGGTTGATTAGCTTGTTACAATTGCATGGATGACGGGTTATATTCCTTATCACTTGTCGTAGGGCCATGTACAATATTCTCTAACTCTATAAGCTCCTACTTCACTCCTATGTCGAGCCGGCTAAGAAGCTCCTAACATGGGATCACTAGAATTTGGTTATGCATTAGATATAACCAAAAATCATAGTACACCTCTGATCATGTTTCTTAAGACGTTCAAGCAAGTTACCAATTGGAAGTCTGCCAGTTTTCTTAAGCCTAACATTGAATACAATCATCCAAAACAATTATAAACAAACAATCAACCAATAATCAACATCTAGGTTTCACTACATCCAAGCAAACACAATAAAAACCTAGCCTAACATGTTAAAAGAAAGACAAGCATACGATAGAATCAAACAATACATAGACATATTGAATGATTATTGGAGAACTTATCTTTATTAAAACATGGAAGAAAGAAGGGTTTAAAACCCCTTTAATCAGCAGGAAATTCAACCTAGGGTTTGTGCTTAGTATTCCACAACTTGTTCTACACTTTTCAATGAAAAATTTCAAAAATATATATAGATATTACAGGCTGACGGCGTCACGTTGTAAATTGTGACGCCGTCAACTTGCCGCCAAGATAGAAATCGTATTGCCTAGATCCACTTGTGACGCCGTCAAGAAGAAAATAGGCTCTGGGCGGTCACGTTCATTATGACCCTGACGGCCTAGGTGACGCCGTCAGGTCCATTGCACTAAAAGAGTTCTGCGCCGTCACGTGTATTTTCCACTTCCACCTCTTTTGCCAAGCTTGACGCCGTCACGTGAACTCTTGACGCCGTCAGGTACTGTTCCAAGCAAGGATTTTAAGACTTTGCCGTTTTCATCACTTTTACGCTCCAAAAACATCAAAAATGCCTCCTTTTCTGAATTTCCTCTCAAAAGTACCTAAAATGACAAAAGGAACGATTTAGAGCAATAATTGATCAAATAATCATGAATTCGAGCTTAAATGACCCCTTAAAAGCGGTACACATTTTGTCTTATCAGGCTACCAACCATAGAACAAGCAACCACTAACCCTTCAAATCCATGAAACCTACATGACGCTCCTTTTCAGTTCAACCTTCACGAGCTAGATCCAAAACACAAACCAACGCAGCTAAGATGTCTTGGTCTCTCTGCTGTGTCTCAGCCATGCATTCAACCGCATCAGGCACCACATTATCAAACGGGCCAAAAGATTCACCCTCTTGCATTAATTGGCCTCTTCTCTGAATATTAGCCTCAAGATCAGCACATTTCTGCCTGATGTATCTAATAAGATCCACATTCTCTCTCCTTTCTTGCACAGACATATACTTGAAGCAATGTTGAAGCTGATTAGAACCACAAGACTCTTTTAACTGCTTAATGTTTGGTCTTGCACCCATACTTCTTACCTATAACATGTGTGCGAAATGGCATAATAAAATCAGCTTTATATAGACCCTCCCAAAGAATAAAATTTATACAAAAAACATAAAAAATGAAAAAATAAAGAAAAATATCCTTCACAAAAAAACAAACTACCAAATTTTATTCATGCTCAGAATATCTTACAATAATACATGCAAACATGACATAAACATAATATTACACACAACCAAAAGCCTACATGGACTTCTACTGAGCAGCACAACAACACCTAAAACCACAGAAACACACTTCAATTATATTGCTCCATCGTAACCACATAACGACGCTTCTCAGTACGCGCTTCACTTACAAGATCAAGGACAACAACCAACGAAACTAGCAACTGAAAATCCTTATTCTGTGCTTCCTGTAGACATTGGAGACCATTAACAACAGCAGGATCCGATGGACTAAAATTTCCAACCTCTTCAATCAATGCCCTTTTAGTTGCAATCCTAGCACGCACATCATCACATTTTTTGACCAAAAGCAAAATAAGCCCTTCATTATCAGCCTCTTCATGCAAAAACAGCACCCACAACGCACGATGCAACTTGAGAACCACATGCTTCTTTGTATTCATCAAGTTTAGGAGTGGCAACCATCTTTCTTGACAATATTTTTACAAAAATGGTTAATAACCTGTACTACACACTTACACACACACTGCCACTCCTTATATAGACAACAAATACAAATAACCAACCTACTACACAGTTAATTGAAACAGTTCCTACCTAACAATGACATATTATAACATACCTACTAAAAAAACAATTGTATTTCTGTTTTTAAATACCATATCTTTTATCTACATGTATTATGTTCCACATTTCAATATTGAGTTTCATTCATTTAATTTTATCTTCCAAACTTTCTTATTTTCATTGCACTCTGCAGCAACAACCGAGCCTACAACTGCCGAAAAAGGAATGACCAAATCCACCGAAAAGAAGAAACAAAACTAGAAAAATCTCACCTATGTAAATATTTAAACGGTCTCCTGCCGTTAGTAGAAACTAATATGTTTTGCAGCATATTTGTGCTCACCATGCAGAAATATGTGCGAAAACATCACTAATCTTTTGTATAACACTTCGACTGAAGCTATGGTGTATTTAACTGCTAAATTGCCCCTTAGATATGGAACCTGCAACCTTCATTTTTTGTACACCACTGCATGACTACATGCAGAGAACACTTATATATACAATGCAGCTCCTAACTTCTACATATGAACCTTATATTATTATAATCTCTAGCTGAAAATCATATTAGCTTTTCTGTGATTGTTTATACCATTGGTTTACATATTATTACTGCCATTTTTTCCCCAACACTTGCTAAACCTTAGTTGGCAAAACCTCCCGGGGCAACGCGCGGGGTGATCCACCTCGTCTATACTACTTATAAAGAAAAAATAGTCAAAGTGAAAAGTTGAGTTTTCTCATATGAGAGAGAAAAATAATGTAATTAATACTCTTATTAAAACACCATATTACTTAAAAGTACAATGATTTATTCATATTGTACAACCAATTAAAAACATATCTATCAAATTAAATACAACCAATTAAAACAATTAATACAATTATTAAAATACTTCATTACTTAAAAGTACAATGATTTATTCACATTGTACAACCAATTAAAAACATATCTACAAAATTAAATACAATCATTTAAAACACCACTTACTAAAAAGTATAATAAAGTTTTCATAATGTACAATTTAAATAAGCTACAACAGAATCCATATGAAATAATTAAACACACTAATTAATGTTATTTTTAAACACCCTAAAATGAAAAGTACATGTTATTATACACATTATACAAATTAATAAAACACATAAAGCTTCATACAACCTAACAAATTGATGGTACATATAGTTTTGAAA
This sequence comes from Artemisia argyi, assembly GCA_030686995.1. NCBI lineage: Eukaryota > Viridiplantae > Streptophyta > Magnoliopsida > Asterales > Asteraceae > Artemisia > Artemisia argyi. The sequence continues at coordinate 209,491,120 of CM060682.1, read as the reverse complement.
ACTGGACGGGCCCACGGGGTTCAACCGGGAACCGGTGTCACCACCGGTTCGGCTAACCAATAAAAACCATCCAAAAATACACCAGAGAGGACCCGTTGAAACCGATACAAACTGGTGAATCAGGCTTCATCGAGATCTATTTCTCCGGTTAATCGTCACAGGGTACTCGAAGGAAAAACTGAAAAGTGAAAAGTTGAAACTAAAAAAGGAAATGTTGAAAACATAGATTTCAAAAGGAAATTATTAATACAAATCACAAACTGGGTTGACTCGGGACGCTTCAAACCCAGCGGGTTGACCCGGTTTAATTTAACCCGTTTTCGACCCAACCTAGCAAGTTGACCCGGTTTAAATCGAACCATTTTTTGACCGGAACGGTTCAACCGGTTGAACCACCCGGGTCGAACCGGGTTTCAAAACATTATGTTTAATTCCCAAATTTTCAAACTTTTATTATTTTTCATTTATAACCTATAAATTTTTTTTGTCAATAAATTGTCTGTCGCTATAAAATCTCGTTGCTATGCACGGTTACTCGTCTAGTAAGAAAAAATAGGTTTTTGAGTAAAGAATTATATTTTGTATTGATTTAATGATTTTTCTAACATCTATCACTCTTACTTTTCTTTATGTCATATGTCGGGTGATCATAAATGGTCATATATTACAATAGAGGTTGTCTTATACTATTTTTCATTTGCATGTTCTTCCCATTAAACAAAACAACTGTATGTAACATTACATAGTTTAGAATGATATAATCATATTCTTGTATGATACCTTTTATCAAGGTTGTCCACTGGTTTTTGAGGACCTGTGCCAAAAACTAAAATGCGCGCCTCGAACATGAACATTATATACATATGTAAAATAAACGGTGCAAAAGTTGTTTTAGTCAAGTGTAAACAATAGAAAATATAATGCAAACCACTTTTTTAGACCTCCTCTTCAACAAGTTTGGATGAAAATTTCTTAGATGTCCAAACCCAATCCCACATCAGTAGAACTATGTTGGAAAATTTAGTGCACTTGAGGGTTCAGTTCAAACCTGGCAATGGGTCAGGAGGTACGAAGTGTACACCCATCAGGTCCGTGAATACCCTGACTCATATAGTGATTAAGTATTATTCAGTGTCTGATGAAGTTCAGTGAGTTCACTCTTTCAGGGAGTGATACTCTGGACTGAATGGTATTGATCAGGATGATGAGTTCAGCACAGGCTTAAGAATCTCATCAGGGACTAGCTCATTAGTGAGTATAACGAACTCATTGGACTGAATTCAAACTTGATTTGTAACTGCTTTGACCTATTCAATTGGCAGTTATAACTGTATTAATGACCACGTTTAATTGGTCGTGTAACCCCTATTACCTATTAATATGGACGCAAATTAAGTTGGAATAATGGGTCGTTAATCACTCTTAATTCCATTCACTAGGTTTGAGTAATCTTGCCTATAAATAGGAAGATCAAATCATGCATGAAGAAGAGACAGAAAACACATAACACTTAAACGCAAAGGGTTATTGATTTGTGCCTAATTCAATAACAAACATTTGGTCTTATCCTAAGTAGATATTCGTGATACCCAGGCATAAGGGTCGAATAGTTTACTTTGGAAAGTGATAACACGATTCCAAGTGATATCTGGTATCCTTAATTGCTACGTAGTTAGGCTATTGATTGTCTTCACCCTGTTCTGGGCTCATAACCACCAACAATCAAAGTAAACTATTGTGTGATAATCAATGGCTGCTACTATGAGGCATATGGCTGCTAACTTCTCCAAATTGAAAAAGTTTGAAGGTGTTGATTTCAGAAGATGACAAAAGAAGATGCACTTCTTGCTATCAGGTATGAATGTGGTGTATGTTCTAAGCACTGCTATTCCTGAAGATCATGGAGATGATGCTACTGTGGAACAGATAAGGAATCGAAGCAAATAGGAGAATGATGATTATGTCTGCAGAGGTTTAATCCTCAATGGTAAGTCTGATTCTCTCTTTGACACTTATCAGAATGTTGAATCTTCCAAAGAACTGTGGGATTTCTTTATATGCCAAATATATGGCTGAGGATGCATCAAGTAAGAAGTTTCTTGTAAGTAATTTCACAAATTACAAAATGATTGATTCAAGGCCAGTCACGGAACAATACAATGAACTTCTTGGAATACTTGGAAGGTTTCCACAATACAAAATGAACATGGATGAGGATATTTCAGTCTCTCGTATCATTGACAAACTCCCTCCTTCTTGGAAAGATTTCAAGCATACCTTGAAACATAAGAAGGAAGAACCGACACTTGTTTAGTTGGCTAGTCATCTACGTATTGAGGAATCCCTCAGGGCGTAGGATAATGACAGGCCAAAGAGTAGCAATGCTACTGGTGCATCTGTTGTCAATATGGTGGAACATAACAATTCCACCAGATACAATGACAACAAAGGCAAACGTAAACATCATGATAACACAAGGGCTAACCCTAACAAGAAGGCAACACCTACTTGTTGGAAATGTGGCAAATCTGGTCACATTAAAAGGGATTGCAAAGGTGTCAAGGTTGGTGGTAAAACAATGGTTTAGGCACTAGTGGTTCAGGGAGTGGTGGTTCTTCCAACTCACTGAAAGGTCAGAATATGTTTAATAAATCTCTTCAGGTTTATTATGTTACGTATGTATCTAAATCTAACTATGTGCAGGATGATGATGTTGCATGGTGGGTTGACTCTGGTGCAACTATTCATGTGTGCAAAGATAGAAGATGGTTCAAGACTTACGAGTCACTGAATGATGGTTCTATTCTTCACATGGGAAATGAGTCAACAGCCTTGGTGCATGGTTGTTTAATGTTATTCATGTTCCTGATATAAGAAAGAACTTGGTTTCAAGTAGTGTTTTGAATAATCATGGATATAAACAAGTTATTGAATCTGATAAATTTATTTTGTCTAAACATGGTGTGTTTATTGGTTTTGGCTATTTGTGTAATCAAATGTTCAGGCTTAATATTGTCACTGATATTGTTAATTCAACCTTTATGTCAACCTCTAAACTGAACGACTCTACCCTGTGGCATGCTAGACTTGGCCATGTACACTATAAAAGGATGCAAGATATGTCTAAGGATGGGTTAATCCCAGCATCTGACATAAACAATGAAAAGTATAAAACTTGCATGTTGACCAAAATAACTAAGAAACCTTTTCAGGGTGTAAAACGTGAGACTGAGCTCTTGGAGCTAATACACAGTGACCTGTGTGATTTACATGCCACTCCCTCTTTGGGGAATAAGAAGTACTTTGTGACATTTATTGATGATGCTTCTAGGTTTTGTTATGTCTATCTGTTACATACCAAGGATGAAGCATTAGATAAATTCAAAGTGTTTAAAACTGAAGTTGAATTGCAACTTGGTTCCCTGATCAAAAGTTTCAGGACTGATAGGGGAGGTGAGTACATGGATACTCTGTATTTTCAGTCTGTTGGTATAATCCATGAAACGACTGCTCCCTATACTCCTCAACAAAATGGTATCTCTGAAAGGAAAAAATAGGGTACTGAAGGAGATGGTTAATTCCATGTTTTCCTACTCAGGACTAAGGGTTCTGGGGTGAAGCTATGTTAACAGCTTGCTATCTACTAAATAGGGTTCCTAAAAAAAGGAACAAAGTTACCCCTTATGAACTCTGGACTAAAAAGAAACCCAACCTGAATTACCTCAGGGTTTGGGGTTGTAGGGCAGTCGTAAGACTCCCTGATCCAAAATTAAAAACTTTGGGTGAAAGAGGCATTGAATGCATCTTTGTTGGATATGCTTAGCGTTCCAAGGCATACAGTTTCTATATTATTGAACCTAATGAATATGTTTCAATTAACTTAATAATTGAATCAAGGGATGCACTCTTTGATGAGAACATATTCTCATCAGCCCTTAGACCAAGTTAGAAGATTCCAAATGGAACTGATGACATTGGTGTATCAAAGGTCCCTGATGGATTATCATCTCAGGTCCCTGATGAGGTTTTGTTTCAACAACCTGAACCTGAGCTCAGGAAAAGCAAAAGGGTCAGGACTCCAAAGTCATTTGGACCTGAGTTTCAATTATACTTAATTGAAGGTACAAGGAGTGAGGTCTCTGACCAATATTCCTATTGTTTTGTTGTTGAGGATGATCCCAAAACATTTGAAGAAGAAATGAAGTCCCAGGATGTTTGTGCCGTTTGTGCCATTTTTTTGATTGTTTTGTGGGTTTGTGAGAGATGGAAAAAGGGTTCCTTAACAAGTATAATTCTCCTAATGTATCTAGTTCTGCTGCGAATCTGGTTATGAATGTTGATGTTGCTGCGTTAAGTACAACTACAAGTGAAGTGGAGTCTTTAAAACAAGGTGGTGCTACTGGTCAAGAAGAGCAGCAAACTTCTTCGACTTATTTGAATGTGGATGATGCACCTGATTGTTCTAAGAATGGTACTCAGAAAGTGGAGCCGATTCCACTTATGAAAGATATATCACATGGTGACCACTTGGAGCCGGTTACAAGTGCTGAAAATGCGAAGCAATTGATTGCTAATGCGCATAAGAATTTTGATGAAGCCATGAATAAAATTCAAAGTAAGATTGGTGCTAATGAAGTTAATCTTACAAGTACTCCTCCTTCGTTTGGGACTAATGTGAATATGAATAAGAGTGCAACTTCTGGTCCTAATGCTCATAAGGTTGATACAACTAATGATACTGGAGTGAAATCGGTTTCTTACACGGGTGCTACTTCTAATGAACCTCATAAACATGTTTCTAATTTTCGTAGGTTGGAATGTAGCAAGAAGAAGGCTGATGTTGATCTTTCTGTTCCAGTGAAAGTAGTGGAAGAGGTGAATATTAGATTTGAGAATACGCTTTATGGGAATTTTCTTGGTCAACGCCTTGTGTTTCCTGTTGTTGATTATTATGTTCGCAATGCGTGGGCTAAGTTTGGTATACAAAAGGTAATGATGAATGCAAAGGGGTTCTTTTTCTTTAAGTTCAGTTCGAGTAAAGGTGTTGATGATTTACTTGAAAATGGTCCTTGGTTGATTAGAAATGTTCCTATTATTCTTAAACCATGGACATTGAACACCAATTTACTTAAAGAGGATTTGACCATTATCCCGATGTGGGTTAAATTCCATGATGTTCCTCTTGCTATATTTTCTGATGATGGTCTTAGTCTTCTTGCTACTTTGATTGGTACACCCAAAAGGTTAGATGCTTTTACCAGCCAAATGTGTAAGGATTCGTGGGGCCGTAGTAGTTTTGCTAGATGCACGATTGAAGTGAAGTCGGATGAGGTGCTTCGGGATAGCCTCACTATTGGGATACCTTTACTTGATGGTACGGGGTCGACTATTGAGAAGATTCGGGTTGAATACGAGTGGAAACCACCACGGTGTGATAAGTGTAAGGTTTTTGGTCATACTCTTATTGACTGTCCTCAAGTTGTTGTGCCTTCTGTTCAGCCTAATATGCCTGTTAATGATGGTTTCAAGACTGTCAATAACAAGAGGAAAGGAAAGCAAGGTGCTCAAACACTTTCGAGTCAAGGAGGGTTTACTAAACCAGTTGTGGGTAAGCAGTTTCAGTATCGACCCAAAAAGACCTCTCAAGAACCTAAGACAGTGGATGGCAATAAGAAAAATGTTTCTGGTATGGCTTGTTCAAGTGGAACGAAGAAAGTTGCTGTCACTAAGAAGAATGCTTCTGATGTGGCTAGTATAAGTGGAATGAAGATCACTACATCCAATCAGTTTGATGCGCTTAATATGGATAATACGGATGGTTTTGGTATTCCTACTAATGACACCAACAAGGATGTGGATGCTGGCCGTACAATGGAAGTTAATGAGGATGAGTCGATTAAGACTCGTACTACATCACAAGAACTGCTTGTGAGTGATTCAATGTGAACAAAGGAAGTTGGTTCTACTCCTATAGTTGAGAAAATTGGTAAGCTTGAAAAACTACTTATTGATGGGAAAGCTACTCTTGTGGATGATGATGGTCATCCTATTCCGTGTACCTCTTCCATTAAGAAGGCTAACCCATTTTCAAAGGTGGGTGAGGTTGTGGTTTCTGATAGTGATGATGATGAGGTTCTTAACACGTTCGACGAATCAGCAAATCTTTTTGGTGGTGGTCATGAGCGTGAAGATGAATTTGATGACTATGATGATTATTCGAAGCAAATTTATGATCTTCCAGGGAATTTGGATGCTCTTTGTGGAAAACTAGAAGGGAGGGTTGAATAGTTTTACTTCTTTTTCGTTTTGCTTATTTTATAAAAGATAGTTTCTAAGATGAAACCTTCAAATCACTTTAATACATAAATATATATACTAGTTAATTTATGATTTTGTATAAATATTACTTATGTATAATGTACAATTTCAAAACACTTAACTACAAAAGCACAAATACAAGATTTATTAAAGGTTTTATATATACAATGCTTATGTATAATGTTAGGAAAGAATATACAATTTCATATATTTTATGTAAGCATATATATGTGTAGTAGTAGTGTGTAGATATAATTTTATGTACTAGGTTGTTTTTGTAAGATTAGTTTTATGAATGGATTTTAGTTTGATCTTTATGTGAAATCAACATATGCACAATACTATCAATTATGACTATGTATGAAATGCAAGTAAGTAATAAATCAAAGAGTGAGGGATGGAAAGATCAAACCGAGACACAAAGGATTTATAGTGGTTCGGCTACAAGGACACCTTCCTTGCCCTACTCCACTCCCCGAGTCACCTACTCGAGAGTTTTCTTCACTAGATCAAAGACCTCCTTTATGGCGGAGAAAACCGTACACACCAATATACACACCAATTTACACACCAATCTTCACACCAATCTACACACCAATCTACACACCAAACTACACACCAATCTTCACACCAATCTACTATTTTCTTCACACCAATCTTCTACACACCAATCTTCTATACACCGATCTTCTATTCTCTTCACACCTTCAAAGTACTAATGTCTTGACACCTTCAAGTCACTAATATCTTTGCAACTTCAATGCACTAGTGTCTTGACACCTTCAAGCCACTAATGTCTTCACACCTTCAATGCACTAATGTCTTGACACCTTCAAGCCACTAATGTCTTCACACCTTCAATGCACTAATGTCTTGACACCTTCAAGCCACTAATGTCTTCACAACTTCAATCTACAAATGTCTTCTAGTCTACTCCACTAGAGATCCTTAATTTCTTCACTACAAGCTCCTATTGCTACAATCTCCTATCACCACTACTATCTAACCCTTCTTCTTCACTTCAAGTCACACTTCACACTTACAACAATTCTAGATTCTTCAACTAAATCTAGTTAACTAATACATACACCTTATTCACCAAAGTATGAAAGATGTACAAGGAAATGTAAACAAACAACTTAGATAGCAAGATGATACTAAGTTGTAATACTTCTAATAGAAGTATTCTTCTCTTTGCACTTGAAAGAATGAGGCTTTGGATCACTTGGAAACAAAGGCTTATGAAATGAAATGATCAAAGGATTTTTTAGGATTGAAATAGAGATCTAGAACAGAAAGTTTCTGTGCAAAAAGGTGGGGAAAAAATCCAGGTTTAAGGTGGTATTTATAGGCAACAAGTTCTGACAAAGGAGCGTGGCCGGCCCCCTTAAAGCATGGCCGGCCCCCTTAAAATTAAGGGGGCCGCCCAACTGTAACGGCCAGAAAACTTGTCTTTTAGTGGGGAAAGTTTATTTGGTGAAAAACTAACTGATTTTGGTTAAATATTTGAAATCATATATTTAGTATGATTAAAACATTTTTCCTTATTACCAAAAGTGTTTTTCAAAAATATATAATAAGATTATATAATTAAATAAACTTTGTATTAGTTAATTAAATACCCCTTTGATCATACATAGCACTAAACACTTTGTTTATTCATACCTTAAGTGATTTGTTGGTGAAAGTGATTATTTATTACTAAATACGTGTTTACGTCATGATCTTTGGATTTGATTAGTTTAAGTTTTGTGATTATCAAAACATAGAGATATCGGAAGATATGAATAATGTTTTTAGTCAATTATTTATATCAACAATCTCCCCCTTTTTGATGATTACAAAACCTAAACTTATTAAATCCAAAAATTAATATTTAGACAAGTATTTAGTAAGTTTACATTCACTTCTCCCCCTTTTTGTAGAATCAAAAAGGTTAGGCCGAATAAGCTTCGTGAGAGAAGTTTAAACGGGTAGAAAACTCCCCCTTGATGTATGCTCCCCCTCGTTTGAGGGCACCAAGGTTTCGAGAAAGTAATACTTGCAAGAAAAATATTAGAAGCACAAGCATGGCACAAGCAAATACATATAGCATAATATTAGCAAGTAATAATCATGGCACAAGGTAATAAGAAACATATATTAAACCATTTAATAATAGAGAAATGATTATGTCAACCCATAATCATTGTTACAAAGGTAATACAAATAGAATTCTAAATAACATAGAACATCCTATAGTGCCAACAAGGAGTGTCATCAAACTTTCTTGAATCCCAAAATGGTTGAGGAGTTTTATTTGAAAATGAGAAAACATAAGCATATCAAATGCTTGGTGGTTTAGTGGAGGTAAACTCTTGGTTCCATGAGTGTTGGTGAGTTTGTAGAGCTTGGAGGTGGTGGATTTGAGGTGGAGTTTGTTGGTTGAGGGTTGTGATGTTGTTCAAGTGATGGGGTTTGTTGAGATCTAGTAAGAAGATACTCAATCCAAGTGAAGTGCTCATTCAAAGCAATGGTTTGTTGTTGAAGGAAGATGCAACAAGGGCAATTGTTAACATGCTTCTCAAGTTGGTTTTTGTTATGTGGTGATGATGGTGAGCTTGATTGTGGTGGATCCAAATTGCGTTGAGCAAGATGTAAAGCTAAAAGAGCACTAAGCTCATGTGCCTCTTTTAGCTCCTCAACGAACTTCAAGTGTTCGGAGGAAGGTGATGGTGGTGGAGCATGATAGTTGTCTTGGGTGAAGGTTTGCACATGCAACATTGGAGTAGCATGTGAGGTTGTAGGAAGTGGTGGTGGTACTCTAGGTGGTGGAGATATGTTTGAACTTGGGTAATCATGAAAACATGATATGGGTGGAAGAGTTTCTTCATGAGTGGATGATGTCTTTGTTGAATGAGCAATATGTGAAGTGTTGATTGAGATATTTGGATTGTTGTTTTGGGATTGAGCATGCTCATCAAAAGAGGAAGCATTAATGAGGGTATTAGTGGAAGATAGGTTGTGGGATGACTCATTTGAGTGGGTTTGAGGTTGAGTTGTTGGTTGACTTGAAACAACATCACAAGAGTTATGACAAGAATCAAGTTTCCTCCTCCAAACGGGTTTGACGGAGATCCTTGCGGTTCTTGAAATCTTTGGTTTTTGGTTGTTGGGAGATGACATGTTTGAGTGTGATGGCATTAATGATGGGAAGAGGGTATTTATAGTGTATGAGAAATGTGGTTTAGGAAGGTAAATTTTGAGGGATAACATGGGACAAAATATGTTTGTGAATTTTGGGAAGTATAGGCTGAAATGGGTCAAAAAGTGATAAAGAAAACAGTATCCCCGACCATCAGATGGCCGGTCCCCTTAAATGGAGGCCGGTCCCCTTAAATTTAAGGGGGCCGCCCTTATGATTTAAGGGGGCCGCCCATCTGGTGATTCCCAGAATGCCAGAAATGGGTTTTTGGCAGAAAATTTTCAAAAAGGTTGTGTTTTTGGATTTGGATTCAAGTAAGTCCAACTCTTGAGGCAATATAGAGCATACTATTCATGAATGTAGGGAAATAATAAAAGTGAACAACAAATTCCTCATAATCATGTTATTTTCTAATATTTCAATTAAGTATGGTAACTAAGGAAGCAATAAAGCAAACTAGTTAAGCATGCAACTATATAAAGATAATGGTAAGTAGGCTTAGTGCAAACAAATTGAAGATTGCTTATGATAAACACGTGGGAAGATATGATTATATGAACTTCAAGACTTGTTACAAACAAGATCCATATGGGCAAACCATGATTCTCATGAAATGATTTGATTAGATTGTAGATGTCAATTTCACATAAGTGTATGACATATATGAGAAGATAATAACAATGTTTTAAACAAAATGTTTTTAGTTTTATTCAACAATGTTTGAAAGTAAGTTTTCACTTAATCCCATAAATCTGAGAATGAAAGAGTCTAATGAGAAGCAAAGTTCATATAAATAAATTAGCGTTAGGTATATATAGGAAGTGCAATTTAATCAAGTTGGAGAATGAGTATGAGACTATTACTAGTGGTGCTCAATTCAGGCTAAACACGACCGTTTTTACGGGTTACACACACCCAACTTCTCACATAGAAGCAATTCAACCGTTAGGTTAAATTGAATTTCTAGTCAATAGATTCTCCAGTAGTCATTCTCCTTTTTAGAATAAATCGAGTTCCTAAATTTACCTATCGAAGATTACCAAATATGAAGTTTACTTGATTCACTAATACTTAGCTTAATGTTTTGAGATACATTCAAGTTAGTATCCCAATAAAACAAAATTTGTTTTGTTTTAAAAAGAAAAATGTTTCTATCTTGATAAAGATCAAAATAATGTTATGATAGCTTATGATTAAGCATGTTGTTTGAAAAAGCATAAAATAGATATTCGAAAGGTTTTAATTCAAAGAAAGAAGTTTTTTTTTTTAAATATGATGTTTTGATTTTGACAATCAAGAAATTTCAAGTGAAAGATACACTTCAAGAGAATCGATTAAGCCCATTGTCACATATAAAAATCTCTAATTGGCAACTAAAGATATGAAAGAGATATGGTAGACATTAAACATCTAAATGCAATGAGATAGGAAGGGACAAAGAAAATCATCAATGAATACAATATAGGCATATGAATGTATGCATGTATACAAGACACATTGTAATATTGAGTTACTAGCAAGTCTTAATTATACCACATCTATTAATGCAACTAGTAAGATCATATAGCATAAATGGCAAGCATTCTACTTTAAATCATAGAAGATTATCAATATAGATGAAAACTAAGACAAATGATAATAGACATAGCAACAAGAGAGTTAATTATCCTAATGTCATGTATGCATATATTGGTATTCATGATCTAAAAGCATAGCAACTTATAAATTAAATCATATTAATATACTAATTGAAGCATACTTTATCTTAATGTAATGTAGGCAAGTTTTTGAAAAGAAAACTTACCTCAGGTCCAACTCTTCTTTAAGAGTGGTCATGAGAGCAATATAAAACGTCAGGAAGGTTTTCCCCAAAGCAAGTTGAAGAAGCGAAGTAATATCCTAATGCGAAAAGGATCAAGGAGACTTGATCATAGAAACACTATCGGTCGCCCCAATCATCACAAGTCGTGCAGATTAAGAATGGTAGAACAAGAATCCTTCGTCATGAGGTAGTAACGAACACACCATAAAGACAATGGTCATCAAATGAAAGAAAGCAAATAGAGCGATCCAAAAAGTGGTAGTTCCTTTGATCGTTAATTACCTACACATGACAGAGAGCTTGGTACCCAGATTCTCATGGGTCCGATTTGATTAGTAGCGAACATCCAATGCACTTAAATGCATATGAAGAGGATGTCGTCGAGAAGTACAAGAATTCATTATTTGTTTGTTTTAGCAAACAAACAATAACTTTCTTGACTAGAGAAATAATCAATGGATGTAAATAATAATAGTTCTAAATTTTTCCATTAGGTTTAACAAATTTTATTTGTTTTGATGTATTTGTCAAATACTCATCTGCCGTATATCCTAATCCGGTTTTATCATAAAATGACTTTTGAATGTTAAGTAGATATTTTAAAGATTTAGAACTATTTTCGAATTTTGCTAATATTTTAGCTTTTTCCTTTTCCATTTTAATTTCATGTTTATAGTCTTGACAATTTTTACATTCAAGATCAATTTCAATATTACTTTCAAGTCTAGACATTTTGTCTTCTAAAATTATTTCTTTTTCAAAGTTATTTTCAGCGGATGTTGAAGATTCATTTTTAAAAATAATTTTTGAGTCAATGTTGCAAAAGTGTTTGAAGCTATTTTCCATTTTTGAAAATTCTAATGTAAATTGATCATAGCAAAAATGTTTGGTTTTGAATTGTACCTTATTTGTACTTGTACACTCTTCACTCGCTATACGGTGATCAACTCCATTCTTCATGTCGCTCCATGTTTTGTTTGTAGCATTGCTTGGATCTTGGAGCATGTAATCCTTGTCATCACTATTTGTATTAACATTTGTTAGGATGTTCACGTATTCCGTATTTACATCGTCTTTATCGTCCTTGTTGCACCATGATTTATTAACATGCTTTCTTCGGATTTGACACATGTGTTCTTCATTATTGGTACCTTCAATGATCACATTTGAACTAGTAGTACATGTGTTTATTTCAACTAAATATTTATCTATTAAACTTTCTAGAGTAACAATTTCATGTGCAATATCAAGTTTATCATCTTTGGTTTTACATTTCTCTTGGTGAAACTTTAAAAGGCATTTCCAAATATCATTTGCCGTTTTACAAGGAAATAATCTTTCATATTCAACATTTGGTAGAGTTTTGAAAATAAGTAATTTAGCTTTAGTATTTTTATCAATTTTTATTTGAAGATTATTATGTTGATTTTCAAAATCCATTTTGGTTAGTTTAAGATCACCAATTGAAATAATATGCCAAAGATCAAGATCTATTGATTTCACATAATTTTCAAATTTATTTTTCCATTCAAGAAAATGATCATTTTCAAATAATGGTGGTTTTTGCGTAAATTCTCCTTCTAGATATTTTTCGAATTCCATAGATCGTTACAAGTTTTAAAATAAAGTATATTTTAAAAATCTTGTTAAACGTGGCTCTGGTACCAATTGTGGAAAACTAGAAGGGGGGGTTGAATAGTTTTACTTCTTTTTCGTTTTGCTTATTTTATAAAAGATAGTTTCTAAGATGAAACCTTCAAATCACTTTAATACATAAATATATATACTAGTTAATTTATGATTTTGTATAAATATTACTTATGTATAATGTACAATTTCAAAACACTTAACTACAAAAGCACAAATACAAGATTTATTAAAGGTTTTATATATACAATGCTTATGTATAATGTTAGGAAAGAATATACAATTTCATATATTTTATGTAAGCATATATATGTGTAGTAGTAGTGTATAGATATAATTTTATGTACTAGGTTGTTTTTGTAAGATCAGTTTTATGAATGGATTTTAGTTTGATCTTTATGTGAAATCAACATATGCACAATACTATCAATTATGACTATGTATGAAATGCAAGTAAGTAATAAATCAAAGAGTGAGGGATGGAAAGATCAAACCGAGACACAAAGGATTTATAGTGGTTCGGCTACAAGGACACCTTCCTTGCCCTACTCCACTCCCCGAGTCACCTACTCGAGAGTTTTCTTCACTAGATCAAAGACCTCCTTTATGGCGGAGAAAACCGTACACACCAATATACACACCAATTTACACACCAATCTTCACACCAATCTACACACCAATCTACACACCAAACTACACACCAATCTTCACACCAATCTACTATTTTCTTCACACCAATCTTCTACACACCAATCTTCTATACACCGATCTTCTATTCTCTTCACACCTTCAAAGTACTAATGTCTTGACACCTTCAAGTCACTAATATCTTTGCAACTTCAATGCACTAGTGTCTTGACACCTTCAAGCCACTAATGTCTTCACACCTTCAATGCACTAATGTCTTGACACCTTCAAGCCACTAATGTCTTCACACCTTCAATGCACTAATGTCTTGACACCTTCAAGCCACTAATATCTTCACAACTTCAATCTACAAATGTCTTCTAGTCTACTCCACTAGAGATCCTTAATTTCTTCACTACAAGCTCCTATTGCTACAATCTCCTATCACCACTACTATCTAACCCTTCTTCTTCACTTCAAGTCACACTTCACACTTATAACAATTCTAGATTCTTCAACTAAATCTAGTTAACTAATACATACACCTTATTCACCAAAGTATGAAAGATGTACAAGGAAATGTAAACAAACAACTTAGATAGCAAGATGATACTAAGTTGTAATACTTCTAATAGAAGTATTCTTCTCTTTGCACTTGAAAGAATGAGGCTTTGGATCACTTGGAAACAAAGGCTTATGAAATGAAATGATCAAAGGATTTTTTAGGATTGAAATAGAGATCTAGAACAGAAAGTTTCTGTGCAAAAAGGTGGGGAAAAAATCCAGGTTTAAGGTGGTATTTATAGGCAACAAGTTCTGACAGAGGAGCGTGGCCGGCCCCCTTAAAGCATGGCCGGCCCCCTTAAAATTAAGGGGGCCGCCCCTTATAATTAAGGGGGCCGCCCAACTGTAACGGCCAGAAAACTTGTCTTTTAGTGGGGAAAGTTTATTTGGTGAAAAACTAACTGATTTTGGTTAAATATTTGAAATCATATATTTAGTATGATTAAAACATTTTTCCTTATTACCAAAAGTGTTTTTCAAAAATATATAATAAGATTATATAATTAAATAAACTTTGTATTAGTTAATTAAATACCCCTTTGATCATACATAGCACTAAACACTTTGTTTATTCATACCTTAAGTGATTTGTTGGTGAAAGTGATTATTTATTACTAAATACGTGTTTACGTCATGATCTTTGGATTTGATTAGTTTAAGTTTTGTGATTATCAAAACATAGAGATATCGGAAGATATGAATAATGTTTTTAGTCAATTATTTATATCAACACTCTTAATGCCGTGTATGGCTTTAATCTCCAAGGTCGTAGGAAGTAGTTTATAATTTTGTCAGAGTCTTTTGTTATCATGTAGTTAGTGGTTTTGTTTTCTTGTTTAGAAAATAGGAAGTATCTTGTTATGTAAACTTTCCGCCTATGTAATGGGCTGAGATATGGGATTCACCCATATCCGTTGTACTTAAATGCTTTTTGGTGTAATATATTTACCGGGTCGTTTGACCTTTTACCCCAAAAAAAAAAAAAAAAGTCCCAGGATGTTGCTTTCTAGAAAGAAACAATAAATGATGAGATTGACTCCATCATGGGCAACAACACTTGGGTGTTGGTTGATCTACCACCAGATTGCAAATAGATTTTCAAAAAGAAAATGAAGGTAGATGGAACTATTGAAAAGTTCAAGGCTAGACTAGTCATTCAGGGCTTTAGACAAAAGTCAGGGATAGACTACTTTGATACTTATGACCCTGTGGCACGTATCAGTACCATAAGATTGCTGATTGCTTTGGCATCAATTCACAATCTGATTATTCATCAGATGGATGTGAAGACAGCTTTCTTGAATGGTGAATTGGATGAGGAGGTTTATATGAACCAACCTCAGGGCTTCATCTTGCCTGGCAATGAAAACAAGGTGTGTAAACTGATTAAGTCTTTATATGGACTGAAACAAGCACCTAAGCAATGGCATAAAAAATTTGATGAAGTGGTTTTGTCTAATGGTTATGTTCTTAACCATGCTGACAAATGTGTATATAGCAAATTTGATGAATCTGGTAAAGGAGTCATCATTTGTCTATATGTTGATGACATGTTGAACTTTGGCACTGACCAAAATCAGGTTGACATGACAAAGGAATTTTTGTCATCAAGATTCTCCATGAAAGACATGGGGGAGGCTGATGTTATCCTTGGTATAAGGATCAAACATGAAAGTAATGGTATATCAATTTCTCAGTCTCATTATACTGAGAAGGTACTGAAGAAATTTCATTACTTTAATTGTACTCCAGTGAGTACTCCTATGGATACCACTGAGAAGCTTATGCCTAATACTGGCAAAGCTGTATCTCAATCTGAGTATTCTAGGGTGATTGGCTGCCTGATGTATGCCATGACTTATACAAGACCTGATATTGCTTTTGCTGTGGGTAAACTGAGCAGGTATACTAGTAACTGGCAAGCAATTCAGAGGGTACTGAAGTATTTGAAGAGAACTATGGATTATAGTCTCTCATATACTGGTTATCCATCAGTGTTGGAAGGATAAACTGATGCAAGTTGGATCAGTAACACTGAAGACAATTCGTCTACCAGTGGCTGGGTATTCCTACTTGGTGGAGGTGCAATTTCTTGGGCATCCAAGAAGCAAACTTGTATCACCAGTTCAAAAATGGAATCTGAATTTATGGCTTTAGCAGCTGGTGGCAAAGAAGCTGAATGGTTGAAAAACTTGCTTCTTGAGATTCCCTTGTGGCCTAAACCTATAGCACCTATTTCTATCCGTTGTGATAGTGCAGCTACATTGGCAAAGGCTTATAGCCAGATGTACAATGGGAAGTCTAGACACTTAGGTGTCAGGCATAGCATGATTCATGAGCTTATCATGAATGGGGTGATATCTATAGAGTTTGTTAGATCTCAACAGAACTTAGCTGATCACTTGACGAAGGGTTTGTCTAGAGACTTGGTTATAAAGTCTGCTAAAGGGATGGGTTTAAAGTCCAACTTAGTCACTGAATGCTAAGACACCCAACTCCCTCCTGAGAAAACTTGGGAGCTGAGTTCAATGTGGAAAGCTGAACATTCAGTGTACTAGAGCATATGTTTTAGATTACATCCCAAGGTTTGTGCTCAGAACCTGCTGAAAAGGAGGATGAAGTAATTACTTCTTAATGGTTAATTTTCTTTGAAAATGTGCTTGGTAGGAGCATGAATAAAGAGGAACCACCTATGTGAATGTTGAAGTTTTGCCGCTTCAGGGAGCTTTGGACTTTTGGCTCTTACAACATTTGTGAATTGGATATGGACACATGGCTTGTATAGTGTCAGAAGATTTTAAGTGTTTGAAAATGTATGTGTATTTTATCTTCAGGTATTCAAATAGGTTGATGGGTTCAATTCTTTGGAACACCCTGATTCTCGAATATTTGAACGTGTAATTTACTAAGATGGAAATTCAATCCTCAGGATATTTTCGTTTATGCATATGTTTTGTTTATGTTTAATTTTCATGCAAAGGAAGTGAACTAAATTTGGGAAGGATTGTTGGAAAATTTATTGCACTTGAGGGTTCAGTTCAAATTGGGCAATAGGTCAGGAGGTACGGAGTGTACACCCATCAGGTCCCTGAACACCCTGACTCATATAGTGGTTAAGTGTTATTCAGTGTCTGATGAAGTTGAGTGAGTTCACTCTTTCAAGGAGTGATACTCTGGACTGAATGGTATTCATCAGGATGATGAGTTCAGCTCAGGCTGAAGAATCTTATCACGGAACTGATGTCCTCAGGGACTAGCTCATCAGTGAGTATAACGAACTCACTGGACTGAAGTCAAACTTGGTTTGTAACTGCTTTGACCTATTAAATTGGCAGTTATAACTTTATTAATGACCACGTTTAATTGGTCATGTAACCACTATTACCTATTATTATGGACGTAAATTAAGTGGGATTAATGGGCCGTTAATTACTCTTAATTCCATTGACTAGGGTTGAGTAATCTTGCCTATAAATAGAAAGATCAAATCATGCATGAAGAAGAGACAGAAAACACATAACACTTAAACGCAAAGGGTTATTGATTTGTGCCTAATTCAATAACAAACATTTGGACTTATCCCAAGTAGATATTCGTGATACCCAAGCATTAGGGTCGAATAGTTTACTTTGGAAAGTGATAACACGATTCCAAGTGATATCCGGTAACCTTAATTGGTACGTAGTTAGGCTATTGATTGTCTTCACCCTGTTCTGGGCTCATAACCACCAACAAACTATAATCTCAAAGTTAGCATATAATCTTGGTAAGGTACACCTTCTTTCACCAATTGGTTTTAGAATAGGACCTTAGTTGGGCTTATATGTTAGACTAGGTGAGATGTTAGGCCGCATGAATACTCATAAATGGTATCAAAGCTACGGTTGGGTCCAGTGGTGTTGTGGATGGTGTTCCCTTGGTTAGACCCTGGTTCGACGGTATTAGTGGATCCTGGTAAACCTTGACCGAAAGGAAGCCGCAAAAATGCTATGTGTTTTGATGGTAATGGTCGGCCATATGAAAAAGGTGGGATCATGACTATAATTGAAGGGGAGGCCCATGGTGGTTTTGGTTTGATGGAAGGATTGTTGAGTGTGAATATCTAATCCCACTTCGGTAAAACTATAATCTCAAAGTTAACATATAAGCTTGGTGGGTTACTCCTTTTGTCACCAAATGCTTTAGAATGAAACCCTTGTTGGGCTTATATGTTGGACCTGGTGAGATGTTGGGTCGTAGGATTCCTAAACCCTAAACCAGTAAAAGGCGGTGTGTTTCGATGGTAAAGGTAGGTGGTATAAAAAAGGTGGGATAGTGGCTATAGTTGAAGTGGAGGCCCATAGTGGTTTTGGTTTGAGGGGATGATTGTTGGGTGTGCAACCCCAATCTCACATTGGTAGAACTATAATCTCAAAGTTAACATATAAGCATGATGGGCTACTCCTTCCATTTCTAATCGGTTTGAAACGTCCATACTAGAATTTTTTTTACTGCTTACTAAATTATGGCATACTTTATTTTCAAAACTAATGCACTTCTGGGCGATACCAGAAAACAGGTGCACTTACAATTAAAACCGGCGGGTTTTCTAGGCAAATCATACCAAAAAGTTTAGAACATGAAATCTGTCAAAAACCACTTATCAACAAACCATAACAAGCTATAAACTAAACATACTGACTTATATACACGTGTTTTTCAATTGTATAAATGGGCTTTTTAACATAACTTGACCCATAAGAAAGTCATATGGGTAAAAACATATTAACGCCAAACATCCCCTTTAACTTGAAAACATGACATATACGAGTCTTTAAACTTCATTATTCTGCTTTTATATAAACATACATAAAAGAATAATATCCTGGGGCATTTCTTGGTATAGAGAGGGTTAGGAATTTACCCATGAGCTCCACCAAAAGCTAGCTTGTGACCTTCTTACCCTTAAATGCAATGTTGCTAGGCTAACCTATAAGAAAACATGAATGAAGCAACGTAAGTAATAGCTTAGTGAGATAACATATATAAAACTGAAAATAAACATGTCAATGATACAAAATGTTGCTTTCGTGAGAACTTTCCCCTGCATAGCTATCTTGGTGCTTATAACACTCTAATTCCTCATGCGAATGTACTCTTGCATCATAACATGCACTAGGGCTAGGTACTTCATCATGATGCTAGAAACTCTTTCTTGACATGAATATACTAGTCGTCCACTTAGAACGTTGTGAACCCTTATTTGATTCAACATAGCAATATATGCTCTAGTCGCCCACATAGGACGTCAAGTCCCGTTTTGGAGACTTTTCTTATCATATTGTGCTATTCATCCACTTTGGATTTGTAAATTCAACATTTTATAACTAACGAGCCGTATGAGCATATTAATCATCCATATAGGATGTCTAAGTCCCGTTTTGGAGCATATGGTACTTTAATGGCTCGATTCTCTACTAAGGATGTCTAACTTCCGTTTCGGAACATGTGATCACATAATAGCACGTGTCGCCCACTTAGGATGTCTAAGCCCATCTTGGGTCATAAAGTATATGATTATGCAAGTTATCCACCAAGGATGTTTCGCTCCGTTTTTGGTATACATGCATGTCTATTCTAGTCATGTCGCCACTAAGGACGTTCAACAAGTAATAATACAATATTTTTACAAAAAAACATATTACTAAGACCACATGGGTCGTTACAGGCTATTTTGACCCGTCTACTTTATTTCACATATAAGCTTATACCGATTAAGTCATTAAAACTCGTAATATGCAAATACAAACTTGTAACACGAGTATAACATATGTACATGAACATGCGTACCACGAAATGAGTGGTACATCTAACGAGTTACTATAGTCCCATTATGATTGTTATATACGTTACTCACCTCGAAAACACTTGAATACTATCACGAGCTCCCTTAAAACGTCTTCGGCTAACACTTATAACCTAGGAACATACAATTTACTTGGAACTTATTATAATTAGAAACATAATTTAAGAAAAGTTGCTCCAATCAAATCAAGATGTGCTAAAAATACAAGACTAACATAATACCAAGGTTTTATGTTCTGTTACATAAGTTTGTTAATGAGATTTAGTTTGGATAGTTCGCCTAGTTAACTAAAGGGATAGTGCTGAAAAAATATAACTAACTTGTTAGGTGTATTATTTAAAATATTTTACGATTATTTCATTCGCCTGTAGAAGAGGTTTGATAATGGATCGGTAAAATGGCTATAAAATACACGAAGGTCGAAATGTAAAAAAATTGTTATATATAATGGTCAAAATTTAGTTGGCTATATATAACCATAAATCATTCAGTTTTCTAAATTTTTTTTATTGTCATCATCCCTTAACTAAGCTAACTGTTCATGATTTTATTCACTAATTATGCATTCATGATAGTAATCTTAAACAAATTAACCCAATTATCAATTTTGTTCTCTTAACCCCACAGGCCACAACAAACATCTCATGCCCCCACCCTTCTAGTCCCTACGTACAGAAAACAACACCCACGCCCCCTAACGCCCACATTAACACTCCCTCGCAATCGCAAGCCCCCACATTATGAAATCAACAAGTCGACAAATTTCTGTTGAAAAACTGTTAAACGTGTAACGCCTTTCACTTTTATGAAAGTTAACCGTCACTGTTCGGTTCCTATTATGGAGTTAGTACCCCAGCCATGTCATTTCAGTATTTCACTATCAGTGGTCTCAACGTCGATTTGCATGGCCCCTTCTGGTGACAATGAATCAATCTTTTGTCTTCTTTCTTCTTCAATTACTTCTTTATTTTAATATATTATAATGGCATTCTACTTATTTACATGCAAATATTCCCTGATACAACTATAACTATACCCAATCCCGCCGACGGTACGAGGAAGGTATGATGTATGCAGTCACACCTTTACCCAAAGGTGAAGGGACCATGAAAGCATAAAGTTATAGAATACCATGAAAGCATAAAGTTTATGTCGTGTAGTGGTCCGGGACGCATTTATCATGCATCTAGAAACACACATGTCGTACAAATAGAACGCCTACGTAGATGTTAAATAAATATCAGATGCTACAAAACCAGCTTTTGATTCATTAACTGTGTTGTAAAAATGAAATGTTAACGCAGATACTAGACCAAAACATGAGCACTTACTAGTCTCGAGAGAATAATAAGGTTAACAACGGGACTTTTCAGTCAGTATGATAATAATGAAAACTCATCCGGCCTTATCTTTTAAGTTTTCTTCCAAAATCAGATAATCCTTCATCAATGTCATTCCCTGGTACTGTTCTGATGTTGTAGTTCAAAACCCTTCACTCGCTTCTTTGATGTTGTAGTTCAAACAACCCTTTGGCACCTTCGGCGATTTAGAAACGAAATGGTCCGCAAAACGCCCGTCAAAGAATCTCATTTTAAATGACAATAAACTAGCTTATTTTTCTTGGATTTCAAATAGACACAAGAGAAACTCACTTAACTGGGTGGAATGGTAATTCGTAAGACCTTGTAATGCCATTTCCATCTCTCATTTGTAATTTTTGCCCTTAGATTCTTGCTAGGTGGCCTCTTGTTTTTATATATCATTCTTGCCGTTCAAAAAAAAAAAAAAAACAAAAAAACAAAAAAAAAAAACAAAAAAGAAATAAGTAAAAGCCATAGAACAGTTTTATGTAGTGTTTTTACTTGTGTTGCAAAAAAAGTCTCCAAGGCCGATTAATCACCGCCTAGGCACAACAGGGCCACCAACCTTGTCGATTTATGTAACTGGGTCAAACAAATAGGTCAACCATGGTCAATGACGGTCAGTGGTGGTCAAATTTTCCGGAAACCTGCAAATCTTGCCGGAAGTATTCAAAACTCACCACAAAATTATTTTGATCAATTATAGTAACTGTTTAAATCCATTACAAGTTGTTTTTAGAAAAATCTTGCCAAAAATACCTAAAACTTGCCGAAAATACACAAAACTTGTCGGAAATACCCAAAATTTGCCAGAAATGCCAATCAGATTAATCACCGATTAATCCGGCCTAAACCAATTACAAGCTACAAGGTGATCGACCGCCTCACTACCGATTCACGATTTTTGCAACCTTTGTTTTTAGGATCAAATTCTCATTGAAAAACATATCTGTTTAACAATCATCGGGACTAAAATAGAATCATATAGTGCGTCCAGAATAGTCACCGATGGACACAATAATGTTAATTACCTAAGTGCTCAGAAGTTTGCCTCCTTTGCTAGTGTCCACACAGCTTGCGGCCAAGCATTAGCCTCTGAGCAATAGCATCCTTGTCCCATGTATACAATTATTTAAACTTTAATATTTGATTAGATATTTCGATATAGTGGAACACTGAAGTGTGTCTACAATGTTAAGCAATCGACGAATATGATTAGTGATAACCGCGGAAAACTGAAGTTATAAACATGTTTTTAAGTGTTTCATAAGTTAAGAGGAACCCATATGTCTAATCCTAATATAAGGCTATTTGGCGCTGTTCCTATTAAAAACTGCCGAAGAAAAGTTATCCCCATGATGCTACAAAGCCAACAAGAGCCGTATGCCGGCCAGCATTCAAAACAAAATTATGGTGGTAGATTATAATATCGCATATATTTCAATGATAAAAGAACACACACGGAATTTAACAAGATCTACATTTATCAAAAATATTACACAAAGTTAAGACTTAATAAAGCTCATAAAGTGTGTGAAAGCAACATGTCCAAAATATCCATAACGACCTTTGCCACATTCAAGGGCCGAATGATATGCTTGTTTATTTTCCTTTTCTTTTGAGAATTGCCTTTTATCAGATTATTTCCTTTTTTAGACCCTTTTAAGAACATCATGTAAGACACATGAGGCACGGGGTACATTATGATATAGAGACAGGACGGATTTTCAAGGCAAATATTTTCATGGCAGTGGAGAGAAAGCATGAGACATGACGACATTCTACGAGCAATTTTCTAAGAGATATAGATATTAATTCTCTAATTTCCTTTTACACTTTTTGTGAAAATGTAATCTGAACCCATACAAGCATTTATTAACTAATAAGCTACAAAGACGAGAAAAAATAAACAACTTCTTCAGCAGCCACATCAATCTATGAGGAATGACTCTGTTGGAACTCAAACTTTTCCTAGAAACTAAAAATTAGGTGAAATTCTTGGGATGACTCGTCTATATTAGGAGTTTACTCACTCAGCCTAATGTTCAGACGGATTAGAAAGACACATTGTCAAGTACACCTACAAATTGGTAAGTTGAATTAATGTATATATAGAAGGGAATAATTTCTTGAATTGTCAATTGGATACCGGAACAAGAAAAGATAAGGCAAGCTTCCTTTCAGGTAGAAAATGCATTACAAGGACCTGTCCTCCTGTAGCAACCATTATGCTTTCTACTGCTATGCCGTGACTGATTCTTTCCTACACCATCACTATTCAGGAACTATTTACAGGATTCAGGAAATTAGAACAAAGCTTTACGGACGAAAACTAGACATAGCAAATGACAAAGCTATAGGGTTACTGATATATTATTACCCAAGCAAAAATTACCCCAAGTGCAAAAATGTGGTATGTTAAACACACAACAGTCTAGTATCGAAAAACTGAAAGTTAACATATAGATGCATACTGAAATACAACTCGTGCCTAATGTGTGATATTCCAGTGAATATATGATTACCATATAGACCTTTGTAGCACACGGCGTAGCAAGCAAAATTACATGCATCAGCTTGTAGGTCCAAACACTATTGTAGATATTTTATATTTACACAAATATATGCCAAGAATCAAACTTTCTGAGTATCTATAAATACTCAGAAAAAACTCATCAGCTCACACAAGTCTTATAACCTTCTCTTCATATTAAAGAAGTGATTACGCGTCAATCCTTCTGCCTAAAACAATGAAGGTGTGCTTCTATTTCTACACAATTTTATAATTATATTAGCATCTCATCTATATCTCATGTTAGCTTGTCCCATTACAGTTTCTAGGACGAATGCATAAGTTTAAGCATAGTATTTCTACACAATTTTATAATTATATTAGCATCTCATCTATATCTCATGTTGCATCTTTTCCACCTTTCTTGTAAATGTATTTCTTAGATTTTTTACTCATAATCATCTGATTGATGTGTCGTACAGAATTCCCATCATCCAAAAACCTACTACGCTATGCTAGATTATGCTATTCTGTCACTCCACTTAGCAAAGCCCAAAGAGACAACCTGCTCCAAAACACATTTTCATGCATAGATGCAGAAAGTGCTGATGGGGAGCAACTTTTTAATGGATTCCGAAAGATCGGGGCTCTTGAAAAAGATCCACTTATCAGTGATCTAGCAACACCAAACTTTGCCACATATGTTGAGAAAATGAGCAAAAAAGAAACTGAAACAACAGAAGACGAACTGAAGCTCGTCAAAGAGAAGTTGGAGAAGGTGCTCTTGACCTGTGCCAGAAATTTCAGACATGCGAGTGCAACTACACATAGTGGCAAGATTCTGGAGGAGGCCACAGAGAATGGGAAAAAAGCAATTGTTGATCCACTTCAGCATGATGTCTTCAATTCAGAAGTTGGAGGACCAAAGAAAACTATCGTAAAGGAGCAGAGAGAATCACTGCATGAGCTGTTCCAGAAAACCAACATGACAGCGGAAAAATCTGAATCTATAAGTAGCATAAGAATAGAAAAGAAAACTGATAAACCTTCTGTCCCTTTACTGAAAAAGATACCAAAAGAAAGAATGATCCACCATTCCTCTAAGCGCTCTACATCAGCTTCAGTAGGAACCATAGATTCGGCTTCACCTCATGGAAAACTGCACAAGGTACTTATATATTTTATGTTCATATAACTCTTAGCATATAATATTGAGACTGGTTCAGGTAACCTTATGTTTAATTGTTTGTCTAGAAATAAGAAAAGCAAGTGCAGAATTCAGTTTGGTATCCTAATCTTATTGAAACATGTGCAGATGCTACGCATGCTCCACAGAGTTTACCCTGAAGCCTCAGACATTTCACAAAAAACTCAAAACCTATGGAAATATGTCACAAACAGCAACTTTACTGAAACGCCCAGGTTAATTTTTTTTTTTTTTTAATAGACCAACTTAATATAACACCAACACTTATATTAACATATAAAATTGTACATAACATATATCATTCGCCTTGACCCGTACATGATCAAAATGGGTCAATATGGGCAAGAATGGTACTATGCCAAACACCCCTTTAAACTATAAAAAAACTACTTAACTACTTGATCATTACATAACCATGAGTTTATATGTTCATACACAAAAGCATACGACCTAGGGCGTTTCTTGGTAAGAGAGTGTGTAGGGAAAAAGGCTCCATACCTAAGTATTTCACCGAGGTCTAGTTCTCGGTCTTCGTACCCTTGATTGCACTACCACTAGCTTCACCTATAATAAACATAACGAAGCAACATAAGCAATTGCTTAGTGAGATAACATATAAAAGATACTAATCATAACCTGGCATAATACTATGGTTGCTTCGTATTGTTATTATATACTAGTCGCCCACTAAGGACGTTGTGAACCCATATTGGTTCAATATAACTGAAAATGTTCTAGTCGTCCACTTAGGACGTCTAAGTCATATATTTCATGACTTTGAGCCGCTTATACACACTGATCATCCACAAAGGATGTCTAAATCCCATTAAACGAGATGAGACACTAATAAAGGCTCGGTCATCCACTAAGGATGTCTAGGCTCTTTATCAGAGCATGTGATGACATAATAACATGTGTCGTCCACTTAGGACGTCTATACCCATAATTCGGGTCATAATGCATATACTTATGCAAATCGCCCACTTAGGACGGCTAATTTTGCTATGTCGTGCACTTAGGACGCAATACAAGTAGTATCGTAAAAATAGAGTTAAAATCACATAACTAAACAAAAACGGGTCATTCGGGGCTGTTTTGACCCGTCTAGCATAATTCATATATAAACATACTACAAGCAACTCATTTAGGCACACAACATATAATTGTAACACCATGAGCTTGTAACTCAAATATACTAGATGAACCTTAACATGAATACCACAATTAAAGTGGCATACTAACGGGTTACCAAGGACCTGTTTATATGCTTAAATATGTTACTCACCTTGAAAACGCTTGAATAGAACACGAGCTCCCTTAAAGACGTCCCTGGCTAACTCTTATATCCTAGGAACACATAAATGACATGGAGCTTATTTAGAACATAACTAAGCTTATCATAATAAGCACTAAAAGGATAGATAAGCCATAAGGGGGTGTTTGGTTTGTGGCTTATATAACCACACCAACTTAATTTCTGAAAATTAACACCACAAAATGGTGTTATAGTACCTTAATAAGGTACCCATCACTTTTTCTAATCATTTATACATGATTACTTGGGTTCTTGGTGATTTCTCAAAAATCATAATTTCACATAATCATGTGAAATTCTACAATAACCTCATAAATGGCATAAAGACTTCATCTCTAAGCATTACCCAACAAAAGAAAGCTTTAACACATGAAATAAGAATTAAGACATGATTTTTACCTTGAATTAGATGACGGAAACTCTAGCTTATTTGTTTATAAGCTTATGTAAGATGATAACTTGCTCAAAACTAACTTGAATTCAAACCCTAGAATCACAAGGAGGTAGATGTGAGTTTATGTCATGAAGTAGCAGTAGTGGGTGGAAGAGATTTCTGGAATTTCGTTCTTTCCTGAGTATGAAGTAAAGTCAGATAGTTATAATATTAAGTTTCACAATTTGGAAACTTTAGTCCCTGGTAGGAAATTGTTACAAGTTTAGTACCTGAAAGATTGAGGTGTTACAACTCTCCCCCACTTATTCGGTTTGGGTCCTCACAAACCATTCCTTATAAAAAGCGGGGTAGTATTTGATGAGATCCTCTTCGGGCTCTCATGTGCACTCCGACCCCTTTCTGTGCTTCCATCTCACCTTAAGAAGGAGGACCTCTCTTTTTCTGAGTTTCTTGACCATGGTGTCAAGAATCTCTACTGGCTCTTCAACGTAGCCAAGTTTCTCATCAACTGTTATATCCGCTAGAGGGATATACTGTGCCTCACCTGCAAGACATTTTCCTAGCTGAGACACGCGGAAAGTATTGTGAATACTGTTCAACTCTTCTGGTAGCTCAAGTCTGTATGCTACTTTTCCAACTCTATCGATTATTCTGAATGGACCGATGTACCGTGGTCCTAGCTTTCCACGCTTCCTGAATTGGATAACACCTTTCCAGGGAGAAACTTTCAGCATGACACGATCACCAACTTGAAATTCTATAGGCCGTCTCCTCTTGTCTGCATAAGACTTCTGTCGATCCTCGGCCATCTTAAGCCTTTCTCTGATTTGATCAATCTTATTGTTCGTTTGTTGAACAACATCTGAACTAGCTAATTCTCTTTGTCCGATTTCACCCCAACATATAGGAGTTCGGCACTTCCTTCCATACAACATCTCATATGGAGGCATCTCAATGCTGGAATGATAACTGTTATTATAAGAGAATTCTGCTAGCACTAAGTACTTATCCCAGCTACCACCGAAGTCGATAGCACAGGCTCGAAGCATATCTTCCAGTGTCTGAATGGTCCTTTCACTCTGACCATCTGTCTGCGGATGAAAAGCCGTGCTAAAATGGACACGAGTACCTAGATTCTCTTGGAATATCCACCAGAATCTAGAGGTAAATCTGATATCTCTATCTGATACTATAGAGACTGGTACTCCATGTCTAGCTACTACTTCACGAAGATACAACTTCGCGAGAGCTTCTGAGGACATCGATTCCTTAATAGGAAGGAAAATCACACTCTTTGTTAAACGATCTACAATTACCCATATTGCATCATACTGACGCGGTGTCTTGGGTAATTTTGTGATAAGATCCATAGTGATCCTTTCCCATTTCGAGACAGAAATCTCGAAAGGTTGTAGCTTACCATAAGGTTGATGATGTTCTGTCTTAACTTGGAGGCAAGTAAGGCATTGCTCGACATACTTTACAATGTCTCTTTTCATACCTGGCCACCAATAATCTGGTTTAAGATCATGATACATCTAGGTGGCACCTGGGTGAATGGAATATTTCGACTTATGAGCCTCGTCGAGCAACAACTTTTTGAGCTCTTTATTATTCGGTATCCATATTCTACCGAAGCGTGTTCTGAGTCCTCGTGAGTCCACAACTAAGTTGTGCACCTGACCCACGAGTCGTTCTGAGTTTACATCACCGTTCTCCCATGCTTCTAACTGAACTGTTTTGATATTCTCATAAAAGTATGGAGTAATCACCATCTGAAGTGATTTTACTAGAAGAGAATCATGCCTTGTCTTTCGACTTAAGGCATCTGCCACAACGTTGGCCTTACCCGGGTGGTAAAGAATTTCACAATCATAATCTTTGACTAGATCCAACCAACATCGTAGCCTCATATTGAGGTCACGCTGATCAAAGAAGTATTAGAGACATTTATGGTCGGTAAAGATCTTGATCTTTACTCCATAAAGATAATGCCTCCATAATTTTAAGGCAAAAAACTACTGTTGCTAGCTCTAAATCATGAGTGGGGTAATCTTCCTCATGTTTCTTGAGCTGCCTGGAAGCATAAGCTATGACTCGGCCTCTCTGCATGAGAACACAGCCGAGGCCATTGGCCAATGCATCACATTAAACTTCCAGGTCATCATTGCCTTCTGGCAATACTAAGACTGGAGCCTGACATAACTTCTGTTTAAGAGTCTGAAAAGCAAGTCCTGATCCTCATCCCACTCGAATTTTACATTCTTGCGGGTGAGCTCAGTGAGCGAGGAAGCAATCTTTGCAAAATCTTAGATAAAACGGCGGTAGTAACCCGCAAGTCCAAGGAAGGATCTAATTTCTGTGGGAGTTTTTGGTCGCTCCCAATTCATGATGGAACTGATTTTAGCTGGATCTACTTTAATGCCTTCGCTGTTTACAACATGCCCGAGAAATTGGACTTCTCGGAGCCAGAACTCACACTTCGAGGACTTAGCATAAAGCTTTTCTCATCTTAACATACTGAGGACTTGGCGCAAGTGGGTTTCATGATCACTAGCTGATTTGGAATAAACCAGGATATCGTCAATGAAAACAATAACTGACTGATCTAACATCAGATGACAGACCCGATTCATCAGGTCCATAAATGCGGCTGGAGCATTCGTCAAACCAAATGGCATAACTATAAACTCGTAATGCCCATACCTGGTCCGAAAAGCTGTTTTCGGGATGTCCTCTTCCCGAACCTTTAACTGGTGATATCCGGATCTAAGATCTATTTTTGAAAAGAAGCTTGCGCCCTAGAGCTGATCAAATAAATCATCAATCCTAGGAAGAGGATAACGATTTTTGATGGTAACTTTAATGAGCTCTCAGTAGTCGATGCACATTTGCATACTACCATCTTTCTTTTTGACAAAAAGAACTGGTGCTCCCCATGGGGAACTACTAGGGCGAATGAAGCCCTTGTCTAGCAGTTCTTGTAACTGCTTCATGAGTTCCTGCATTTCTGATGGAGCAAGTCTGTAGGGAGTTTTATCAATAGGGGTACTCCCTGGAATAAGATCAATGCGGAACTCTACTTGTCTACCAGGCGGTAGACCTGGGAGTTCCTCTAGAAAGACATCAGGAAAGTCCTGAACAACTGGAAATTTATTAAGGTCTAGAACGGGTTTATGGATATCGACAACATGAGATAAATAGGCTTGACAGCCACGTGACAAGTGTTTCTTGGTTCTAGCATAAGTACAAATAGCAAGGTTAGCCTTTTTATGCTCACCATAGATAACCATTTCTCCCCCACTTGGGGTTCTGAGTCGGACTAGCTTATGATGACACAAAATGATGGCTTTATTTGTGCATAGCCAGTCCATACCGATAACTACATCAAGCTCTCCCATAGGGATAGGAATTAGGTCGATCGTATACTTTTCATTATCAATTTCTATTTCACAGTTCTAAAAGACAGCAACTACACATATCACTTTGTTATTAGCTACTTCCACATCTAGTGGTGGCTTAAGCTGGCTAATTGGAACAGAAAATCTCCGACTGAACCTTTCGGATACAAAAGATCTATCTGCACCAGAATCAAATAACACACGAGCAGGTAATAGATTCACAAAGAAGGTACCTGTCACAACATCGTATGTTTCCTTAGCTTCATCCACGGTCATCTGATGAACACGAGCTGGGGGTCTATGTGGTCTTTGGGTAGCAGGAAAGCCAGGGGCTCCTGAAGGTCTAGAAGTAGATGACGCCCCTAGTCTGTCTGTATTCCTCCTAGGTTCTTGTTGACGCGGAGGAAGAGGTATGACATTTGGACAAGACTCAGTCATGTGATTCGTATCATAGCATTTCCTGCAAACCTGAACTAGTTTTGGACAATCTTTACTGATGTGACTAGGTTCACTGCAACTGTAGCAGGTCCTGATACCTGCACGGCATTCCCCCGGGTGATACCTTTTATAATTCGCACATAGTGGAAAGCTCCTACCCCCCGTGCTAGGGTAAGCCTCATTTGGCTAAACTTTCTTTCGAGACGAACTAGCTTGCTCTATCTTTCTCTTAGGAGGAATCTCTTCCTCTTTCTTTGTTTCCTGTTCTCACTCTAAAGCTACATTCATGAGTTAATCCATGTTTTTCCAATCCCTAGCTGAAATAAACTGACTGATATCTTTTCGAAGCATATCCACATAATGTTTCATAAGTAACCTTTAATCATTAGCATATTCGGGCAGAAAATGTGCTCTGTCCTGGAAGGTCATGGAGAAATCATGTACTGACTCCGTGGTCAGGTGAGTACCCAAGAAGTCTTGGCAAATCTTATTAAGTTACACCTCTAGAGCAAAGTTCTGAAAGAGTAATTCCTTGAACTCCTTCCAAGTCATACTCCTAGCAATTTCTGGTGTTTTTGATGAAAGGGTCCAATTCCACCATGATTTAGCCTGATCGCGAAGCAGATTAATAACAAAATTAACCCAACGATCCTCAGGGACCTTGCTGGTGGCAAACGCCCCTTCAACATCCTGGATCCATCTGTCGCATTTAAAAGGATCCTGTTCTCCCGAGTAAGTCGGGGGCTTGCAAGCTGAGAAGTCAGTATAAGTAACTTCCTTAGTTGGCGCGACTCGTGCAGCCAGCTTCTGATCAAGTTCTGTTGTGATAGCCTGAGCTATGATCTTACTGAGACGTTCTGTATAATATGGTATAGCTGCTTCCTGTGCCTTGGCTACTTCTTGAGATATTATATCTCTGATCTTTCTAGCCATAGCATCAGAAATAGGAGCATTATCATGCTCATCTGTTTCTGGTGGATCAGGGGTTGGCTCCCGATCAATCTGTTCTGGTATGTCTACACGAGTCGGCCACTCAGAACTTTCAGGAGGTCTTTCAGCCATATCTACACTGAAAGTTAAACATATTGCATGATAAGGGAATAATAAGAGTCACTGTAAGATTCATAATTCATTCCTTTAGTGTAACATAACACCAGTAAGTTCCCGTTATGTGATGCGGTTATTACCACGTTGGCCAGACGTCGTAATAATTCCATCAGATAACCAAGTTCTTACCGTTACCATATTACACTAGTAATGCGGAAACGTATGCTAATACTAATACTGATGCTACATAATAATGCGAAAACGTGTCTAATACTATAGGTCCCATAGAGCCTAGGTTTAAGTCTAAGTACCCATCTACAGTGGATACCTAAATCCCATAAACCACAGCTTTGATGCCAACTTGAAACGCCCAGGTTAATTTTATTTTATTTTATTTTTTTTAGACCAACTTAATATAACACCAACACTTATATTAACATATAAAATTGTACATAACATATATCATTCACCTTGACCCGTACATGATCAAAATGGGTCAATATGGGCAAGAATGGTACTATGCCAAACACCCCTTTAAACTATAAAGAAACTACTTAACTACTTGATCATTGCATAACCATGAGTTTATATGTTCATACACAAAAGCATACGACCTAGGGCGTTTCTTGGTAAGAGAGCGTGTAGGGAAAAAAGCTCCATACCTAAGTATTTCACCGAGGTCTAGTTCTCGGTCTTCGCACCCTTGATTGCACTACCACTAGCTTCACCTATAATAAACATAACGAAGCAACATAAGCAATAGCTTAGTGAGATAACATATAAAAGATACTAATCATAACATGGCATAATACTATGGTTGCTTCGTATTGTTATTATATACTAGTCGCCCACTAAGGACGTTGTGAACCCATATTGGTTCAATATAACTGAAAATGTTCTAGTCGTCCACTTAGGACGTCTAAGTCATATATTTCATGACTTTGAGCCGCTTATACACACTGATCATCCACAAAGGATGTCTAAATCCCATTAAACGAGATGAGACACTAATAAAGGATCGGTTATCCACTAAGGATGTCTAGGCTCTTTATCAAAGCATGTGATGACATAATAACATGTGTCGTCCACTTAGGACGTCTATACCCATAATTCGGGTCATAATGCATATACTTATGCAAATCGCCCACTTAGGACGGTTAATTTTGCTATGTCGTGCACTTAGGACGCAATACAAGTAGTATCGTGGAAATAGAGTTAAAATCACATAACTAAACCAAAACGGGTCATTCAGGGCTGTTTTGACCCGTCTAGCATAATACATATATAAACATACTGCAAGTAACTCATTTAGGCACACAACATATGACTGTAACACCATGAGCTTGTAACTCAAATATACTAGATGAACCTTAACGTGAATACCACAATTAAAGTGGCATACTAACGGGTTACCAAGGACCCGTTTCTATGCTTAAATATGTTACTCACCTCGAAAACGCTTGATTAGAACACGAGCTCCCATAAAGACGTCCCTGGCTAACTCTTATAACCTAGGAACACATAAATGACATGGAGCTTATTTAGAACATAACTAAGTTTATCATAATAAGCACTAAAAGGATAGATAAGCCATAAGGGGGTGTTTGGTTTGTGGCTTATATAACCACACAAACATAATTTCTGAAAATTAACACCACAAAATGGTGTTATAGCACCTTAATAAGGTACCCATCACTTTTTCTAATCATTTATACATGATTACTAGGGTTGTTGGTGATTTCTCAAAAATCATAATTTCACATAATCATGTGAAATTCTACAATAACCCCCATAAATGGCATAAAGACTTCATCTCTAAGCATTACCCATCAAAAGGAAGCTCTAACACGTGAAATAAGAATTAAGACATGATTTTTACCTTAAATTAAATGATGGAAACCCTACCTTATTCGTTTATAATCTTATGTAAGGTGATAACTTGCTTAAAACTAACTTGAATTCAAACCATAGAATCACAAGGAGGTAGATGTGAGTTTATGTCATGAAGTAACAGTAGAGGGTGGAAGAGATTTCTGGAATTTCGCTCTTTCCTGAATATGAAGGTCAGATAGTTATAATATTAAGTTTCACATTTTGGCAACTTTAGTCCCTGGTAGGAAATTTTTACAAGTTTAGTACCTGAAAGATTGAGGTGTTACATTTACGAATGGGGAGGAGTATTGAAACAGAAGTCATATGTTATCCGAAGATATCATAATATTTCCTTATAGTACTGTTCCTAAAGTGAGTGCAAATCACACAAAAAACAAGGTGCCCAATCCCATATACAGTAGGGGTGATACCAACTGGAAAAGAGAATGCTGGATCAAATCAGAAGCAGAATGTAAGTATACAAAAACAAACATCTTAGGCGTAACAACTTTACTACTCAGTGCCAAATTGAACCATCAATATACTTCCACTTTCGGCATAGGATGTGCTATTTTCTAGATTTGAGAGATAGAATATGTGAAAGTCGACTTTAGTAACTAACTTTTGAGAGAATAATAGAAAAAAAATGGGCATCAGACACATAATATATATGTAACGAATTCTTGTTAAATTGATATCATAGAAAAACCTAAGTAGAGCACTGCATGACGGATACTTATATCCCTTTAGCTGTTACCCCAAGAGAAACAAGCATTCTATAATAGAAAGCAAAAAAGGTACTGACCGGACTATATATCAACCCCTCTTAAAGTAAATCTACATAGTAGAATAGCATATGCCCTATGTCTAAAGCATCTGAGAGCACCAGTATGGTTCATGTTACATGTGACTCAATTCTGCTATTTTTCTGTGTAGACCTGATACTGGAACTGTAGAAGGCAAACAATCTGGTATGGATAATGCATTTGGTTGGAAGCACATGTAGCAAATGAGACAGAAGAAATTCACTTGCTGGTAGTTAGTGAGCTTGTTGAAATAATGTAAACAGATGATAACCACCAAAAGCACCATTCGACACACTATTTCCCCTTTTCGGAGCAAGTGTGTGATTCTATAGGGAGAAAATATGAATTGCACTTGCAATTTTTTAGAGGGTAAAATTGTGATGATGGCGTTCAGTGGCATGGTTTACATAAGTACAATTGTTCTAGTATCGTGTCGTCATGAGTTTGTGAAGTAATAGAGTCTATATATGGTCTCTTCTAATTACTCAATAAACATGCTATCTTTGACATCTAATTTGTATGGCTTGAAAAATCTAATACTCATGTTAGCGATGCTTGATTCATAGCTCACGAAATTCGATAATTTTAAGCTAGCATGTTATTTCACTCTCACAGATCATGGTTATTATACTATACAAGGCTTACTAGTGAAATGCCCACAAACATCTTACAAAATTAATGCAGCTTACATCTATGTTTGGAAACCACTCCAAAGTTGTACATCGAGGAAATTGACAAACCTTTTCTAAGTGTCACAATGTAGCATAAACAGGTGTATGACACATACTTCACATTATATACACATTATGCAGTATTTGGACTCACCTTAGCTTTATAACTGTATACATTTATTAAACACGCTGCTGATCGTTGCACAGGTGATTGATTATTAACATTTAAAGATTGGTATGACCACCTATTTTGATGAAACAATTACCCCCCAATTTTTGCCGAACTTTTTGAGCAGTGGGACATTTATATGGGCCAAATGCCATTCTTATCTGCCCATGTGTAGAGCCCTAGCTATACCAAGGACATGAGGTCAGAATGTCCATCAACTTTTTTTCTTTATGAAGTTTAACATTTGTTAAATGTGAACTCAGATTTAGAGGAATAATCTACTAACTATATAAAACAAGCTTTTGAAATGTGATCTCTAACCTAAAATTGTTCAAAATTCGACACGTGGAAATTCATTTTAATCGATGGCATGTATTGCATTTCCCTTTTAGCATTTAATAAGTCAACAAAATAACAACACTTGCCAACTTATAACCCGGAATCCATCTATAACCGAAACCCTTCAAACCATCACCTCCCCCAAATCAGTTCATCCCTAAATTCAATCCACAAAAAGACAATGAATTAAACTACATAAAACATTTGATTTTGGTCCCTATCAAACCCAGATCCCTAACAATTAAAGAACTATGATTCAGAATCCACAAAAATTTTGTTCCGGTTGATTGCATTGTTCGATTATTGAAGGCAATTTATTCCGGCAACCTAATTGATAGCAATAACAGGTTATTAATTTTTATTTTTATATATATTTGTCTCAGTTACATGATTTTTTTATTTTGACCTGCTATGATAGCAATTACATGTTCATGTTTTTTGTTTTGTTTTTGATTATTTTAACATCTATTTCTAATCTGTTATCAATTTTATTAATTACATCCTCATGTTTTCCTGATGATGATGATGTTCTGGACATTAACTGAAAATTGAATCATTTGAAAACAGGACATCATTTACAATCAGGTGTTTCATGAAGAGGTCACCAAATGTTTGACGAAACGTCTAAGATATAGGATATTAAGGAACAGGTAAATGCTTAATACCTTAATATACATGTATATCTTTTTTCGTATAGTGGGCAGTATACCCGTTTATTTAAGTGTTTGGTTGAGGTTCTAAGTATGCTAAAACTATTAGGTTAATTTTTCGGTCGTTTACCTATTTAAAATCAATGTTTTTGACAAGTTGGAAAACCACTCAAAATGGTTAAATTTTGGATACGTGTTATGGGAGTGGTGTTTTTTTATTTTTTACTTTTTATTTATTTATTTATTTTTTTTTTTTTTATGATCTAATTTTATTTGATTGCCTACCAAAGAAATAGTTTAATTATATACCATGTGACAATGCAACAAAAGTATCATCCGTGTCAGCAGCAGACTAACAGCCCAGTCAGCGATCTCCAAACAACCCGATTAGTAGCAAACTGAACACCCGGGTCAGCATGTATACACTCCTGATAGCAGCAAACCAAACACCCTGACAACAACTTACAAAACAACCATGATAACAGAAAACAAACACCTCTCAACCCATGACAACAACGATGATGTTATATTTCTTATGCTAAAACATATTTTCATATATTTGTTAATATAAGTTCTGTTGTGATGATTAGAATTAACTACAATTGAAATGAGCGAAACATGGGAAGAGTACGAGATGGAAGGTATCATGGTTGCTATTGGTAGACATGGTACAAATTATGGTGGGATTGGTTGGTGATTTTAGCGATTCCGAAGGATCATGCTCCTCGACATGGTAAGTTCTATACTAAATATTTATGTTTTTATTTTATTATAATCTTAGCTAAATGAAACTAGCCTAGATCAACCTCTATAAACAATACAGGAAAAGTGGACGGGTTGAAATAAGATGGGATATTTAGATTCTCTAACATCTACATTAGTACACAAGATTTGAACATTTAACTTTTTAGTATATTCGGATTTGTCTTTTAGTTGTGGAGACATGTTAGCAAATATCGCAAATATTATGGATTGCCCTATGCTCATCTTTTTTATTTTCATATTTGCAATAAGGTATTTTTATTATTCATTTATGGACGGCTTATTTGAATTCTGAAAAAACCTATACAGTAACTATTTTCAATTTATGAGGGTGTTAACTTCAGCTTATGGCTTGCCATAAGGTCAAGCTGATAGGCTCATAAGCTGAAAACTGAACTTATGAGCTTTTCCAAATTTGGATAAGCAGTCCATAAGCCGACAAAGTAAGCTAATCGAAAGACCCCGTAAATGTGTTTGGCAAAAGGATCTTTAGTCGTGACCGTAAAGTATAGAGAAAAACTTGAGAAACCCAAATGATAAAGGTAATTAGTTTAAGGATACAAGGCTAATTTGCGATTTTGTTTTCTGCATTATGTTTCATTAAAGTCATCGAAGTTTGTAGAATGTCAATGTTCAACAAATGAAGTCTTGCACTCCTGCTTGCTGAAAAACAACAATGTATGCTCTGCAAATTTGAATATTGACATGTGTTTACATAAATGTCACGTTTAGTATTTCTCTTATTGCGTACACCATCTTCATTTAATATATTCTGTAATGGATAAATTAGTTATAGTGTTAATATTTCTCATGGACGTAAATTAATATTTAGTTTATATGTTTCTTTTGTAATAAAGACAAATGATCTGTTCTTGCACCAATTTAATGTATTTTATGACTCAATTTTATGTAGGTCGTAGGTTGTGGGCACTATTGTTATTTTGGAGGTCTAAATAATATTAAAGTCAGAAGGTATGTCATATGTGTATTTAGACTGAAATCAGAAATATCTATTAAGTGTATATATTTGTAGAACAATAGTCATAAATAGTTTTAGTAGGAACAAAACATTATTCAAACTTTCGATTTGAATAATACATGGGCAGGTGTCGGATTGAACTCGCTATTGCTGCAGCACAGATAAAAGTTGCAGAC
The DNA here is from genome assembly GCA_030686995.1 of Artemisia argyi. NCBI lineage: Eukaryota > Viridiplantae > Streptophyta > Magnoliopsida > Asterales > Asteraceae > Artemisia > Artemisia argyi. The sequence continues at coordinate 209,453,014 of CM060682.1, read as the reverse complement.
TTCATTTGTGAGTTTTCTATTTCATTTTCTGTAACTTTCAACTAAATAGATAGAAAATTGTAGAGAGATCACGCATAAGAAAGTGATCCTTCTTTCAAAAACTTTTGATGATCAAAGTTTCTGTATAATATTGAATTACACTGTTTCCTTTTTTTTATGCTAGGCTGGTGATAATGTGGCTCCCCTTTTATAGGGCTTAACATCACTTCCTGAAAATGTGGTAAGTACTCTTACTTATTGTATTAATATTCTGTGGAAAACTAAAGGGGGGGGGGGGGGGGGGGGGGGGGGGGTTTGTTGAATAGTTTTACGTCTTTTTGATTTATTATGAAAAACTTTGTTCATGCGTTTTGTGTTTTTTCAAAAATGTAGATTCGATATTATGCGAACTCAAGTCTTGAACAATATGAATAACAATATATATGTATGCTATAGCAATTATAATGTAAGTAAAGAAATAAATAAGAGATGGAAAGATCGAACCACGAGACAAGAGATTTATAGTGGTTCGGCTACAAGGACACCTTCCTTGCCCTACTCCACTCCCCGAGCACCTAACTCGAGAGTTTTCTTCACTATGTCAACAAGCTCCCTTATGGCCGAGAAAACCTTACACACCAATATTCACACCACAACTTCGTCACACCTTCTACACAACTTCTTCACACCTAGTCACTACGTAATCACAACACTACTTCTTCACACCTATCTATCTTCACAACTATCTACTTCACAACTATCTTCTTCACAACTATCTACTTCCCAACTATCTACAACTATCTACTTCACAATCTCTCTATCTACACACCTTGCTAATCTATCTTCAACAAAATATTCCCAACAAGTTACACAAAGAAATAGATATAATGGATGATGCTCTAACAACTTGGATGTGAAGGTCACAACAAGTTGGAATACTTATTGTCTTGGTAGATTGAAGTATTCTTCTCTGGCACTTGGAAAGTTGAGGTTTGGATCACTTTGAAACAATGATTTATGTATATATGATCAAACGATTTTAGAGAATAGAAATGGAGATCTAGAACAGAAAGTTTTGGTTGCAAAAGGTGAGAAAAATCTGTGAAATGAACCAGTAGTTATAGGCAGAAAAAATATTGTTCTAGAGCGTGGCCGGTCCCCTTAATAATTAAGGGGGCCGCCTAGGGAATTAAGGGGGCCGCCCCCTCCAGAACGTTGGACATTTTTGTTTTTTTGTGGGGAAGGTTTTTCTGGATTATTTTTGCCATTTTTGGTTGAAAACTTGAATTCATATATTTATAATAATTTAAACATATTCTTTTAATTCCAAAAATGATTTTGTAAAAGATATAAAATGTTTGTGACATTTTATAAAAAATCTAGTGATTGAGAAAATGTCCCTTTGATCATAGAATGCAATAAACACTTTGTTTATTCATACCTTAAGTGATTTGGATGTAAAGTGAGATATTAATCGCTAAATACTTGTTTACGTCATAATTTTTAGTTTAATGGATTTACGTTTTGTGATTATCAAAATATAGAGATGTCGATGAATGTTAACAATGTTTTTAGGCATTATTTATATCAACAATCTCCCCCTTTTTGGTGATTACAAAACCTTAAACTCATTAAGTCTAAAAATGAATTTTTAGACAAGTATTTAGAGTTTATGTTCACTTCTCCCCCTTTTTGTAGAATCAAAAAAGTTATGCCGATTAAGCTTCATATAAGAAGTTAAACGGGTAGAAAGCTCCCCCTTGATGTGTGTTCCCCCTCATTTGAGAGCACCAAGGAAACGAGCTATGGAATGCTTGGCTACAAAAAATATGTGAAGAGTACAAGACATATATACGCAAAGCAAGAATAAAGCAAACAAAAATAGATTCATTCAAGCATTTAAGATGATCATAGAAATGAACATCATTACAACATTCAATAATCAATATGCTTGAAGCATATCGATTACAATAAAATAAAAGAAATAACATAGTCCCAAATTGCCAAAGAGAGCTTTTGGACTTGCTTGCAACCCATGGTTGAGTGTTTTATTTGGTTGAGGGGTGCATAAGCATAAAACTTAGTTGCTCGATGGAGAAGGATATGGAGTAGGGTATGGAGCGGAAGAGGTGGATCTCACGATGTTGTATCTTGTCAAGGGTGGTATTGGATGAGGACGAGTGAGAAGATACTCTATCCAAGATATATCTTCACTCAAGTAGAGGATTTGTTTTTGGAGGAAGATGCAACAAGGGCAAAAATGAGTGTGGTTTGTAACTTGATCCAAGTTGAGAGAGTAGTGTAAGCAATTTGCATAGGGTGATGATGGAGGTTTCCCTTTGTTGCGTTATGCAAGATGCATAGCAAGGAGATCACTTAGATCATGGATTTGGTTTATTTCTTCATGGAACTTTTGCTTTTCTGTGGCAATGTGGAGTGAATCATTTGGTTGATATGGATGAATTGGGGTTGTGTAGTTGGAATTGAAATTGTTGGAAATATAGTTTGATGGTTGACCAAACTTATAGGGATCATTGTAGATGGTTTGGGGTTGAGATGTGTAGTTTGGGATGAAGGTGGATGTTTGGCCAATGTTGTATGGTTTGTAAAGTGGATCAAAGGAATATCCTTGTGGGTTTGGAGTGAAGTTTGGGAAGTAAGAAGTTGGAGGTGTTGATTGATCACCAACTTCATTGGTTATGATGGATTTGTTTCGAGGGCTTTTTCTTCGCCAAGTGGGTTTTTCCGTCATCCTTGCTAGCCTTGAGGCTTTTGGTTTTGGTTTGTTTGGAGAAGTCATGAAAAGATGAATGAAGAGTTTGAAAAATGGGGTATTTATAGTGTGAGATATGTGTGATTATGGATGGATAATGTTTGTTTGGGAGATTAGGACATGATATGTTTGTAAATTTTGGAAAGTGTAGGATAAAATGGGCTAAAAAACAGAAAATATTTTGTAAACCCAACCATCAGATGGCCGGTCCCCTTAATGATTAAGGGGGCCGCCTTACATAATTAAGGGGGCCGCCCATCTGGTAGTTTCCAGATTGCCAGAATTGGGTTTTGGCAGAAAATTTGCTGAAAGGTTGTGTTTTTGGGTTTGGATTCACGCAAGTTCAACTCTTTGAGGCAATTTAGCATCTAATCTATTCATAATATAGCATGCATGCAAAAATACTTAAATAATAGAACAATCAAGCAATCAATAATTACCTAGAGGAAACAAGTAAAGGCAAGGGCAATCAATTTTACCTAGAGTAACTATCTTAGATCAAAGGCAAATGCAACTAGTGAGTGAGAAACTAGTGATGGAACAAAAATGACAACATTGTTTGTGACTTTGTCCTAGTGTGTGCCTATATGTAACAAATGTGGAGTTGTGACTTTTTTGACTCCTAAATGCAAACAATAAAACTTCCTAAGGAACAATCCAAAATCTCCTTGATTTGATTTTTGCTCAATTCATGAATATCAATGGTATATATTAGATTATATATTTTGACAATTCATGTGAGATTTTATGCATGATTTAAGAAAATGTTTTTAGCATTATTCAACAATGCAAGAAAAATTGTTTTCATGTGTTTCCTAGATGTGAGAATAGTTTTAAAGAAAATTCAATTTGGTTTTATAAGAATGTTTATGCAATAAAATGAGGTTTCCCAATCTTTAATCTTGTGCAAAATAGATTCCTAGACTCAGATATGAAGAGGTGGAAGAAAAATAAATTTTATGCAAGTAATAAGTAGTGTAAATGCAATAAAATTTAGTCAATTTGTTCCATCATGCATAATCCTAAACGCAAGTGGTTAAATAATTCACGCTTAAGGGGTTTAGTGAATATATCCGAAATGTTATCTTCTGATGTAACCTTTTCTATAGATATGTTCCTTTTTGTACATTATCCCTAAGGAAGTGGTGGTGTATTTCTATATGTTTAGTTATCCCTAAGGAAGTGGTGGAATATATCCGAAAAGTTATCTTCCGATGCAACCTTAAATCTATCGCACCTTTGTTATCGCACATAATAGGAACATTTTCTAAAACCAAGATGTTAGACAACATCCCATAAATGTGCAAATACTGCTAGTGCTATTTCTATACGAGGGCTTGTTTCATCCATAGTGTTTGTTGACATGCCTTTCCAGCACTTACATATTCGGATTCGGTGGTAGAGGTAGCAAGAGCGGTTTGCTTTTTTGAAAACCAAGATGTTAGACAACATCCCATAAATGTGCAAATACTGCTAGTGCTCTTTCTATCTACGTAGTCTCCCGCATGATCCGAATACGCATGGACAATGGTTTCTATGCCAGATCCCTTTGGATATCATAATCCTAAGTGTATAGTGCCTTTAATGTATCAGAAGATACGCTTAACCGCTTCTAGGTGAGAGGTTTTGGGATCCTCTTGAAAGCGGGCACAAAGGCAAACACTAAACATGATATCGGGTCTACTTGCCGTTAAGTATAGTAAACTACCTATCATTCCTCTATACTTAGTATTATCCACAGACTCACCTTCATCATCTTTTGTGAGTTTCACTTCCGTAGACATAGGAATTTTCATGGGTTTTGAGTCTTCTATGCTAAATTTCTTAAGCATTTTCTTAATGTACTTAGATTGGTTAAAGAATATTCCATCTTCTTATTTTTTTATTTGTAATCCTAGGAAAAAGTTTAGTTCACCTATCATACTCATCTCGAACTCATCATGCATGATTTTGGCAAATTCATCACACATTTCTTGACAAGTCGATCCAAATATAATGTCATTGACATATATTTGAACAATGATGAGATTTGGGTCTTTCTTTTTAGTGAAAAGAGTGTTATCTACCATTCCCATGGAATAATCATGTTTAATAAGATATGCTTTTAATCGATCATACCAAGCCTTAGGAGCTTGTTTGAGTCCATATAAAGCTTTCTTTAGTTTATAAACATAATCAGGTTTTGCGAAGTCAATAAATCCTGGAGGTTGTGCCACATAAACCTCCTCATTGATAAAACCGTTTAGGAATGCACTTTTCACGTCCATTTAGAATTACTTAAAGTCTAGGACGCATGCATAGGCATGTGATATTCTAATAGATTCTAATCTAGCTTCGTCATAATCAATTCCTTCTTGTTGATTATAACCTTGGGCAACTAACCTAGCTTTGTTCCTAGTTACTATTCCATTTTCATCTAACTTATTCCTATATACCCACTTAGTTCCTATGATGGTCATGTTCATTGGATTTGGGACTAATTCCCAAACATCATTAGCCTTAAATTGATTTAATTCTTTTTGCATAGCCATAACCCAACTTTCATCCTTTAATGCTTCATTAATATTCTTAGGTTCTATAGCTAAGAGGAAATAAAAGAAATTATTTTTATCTTGGGCTTGTGACCTAAGGGTTCTTTGATTAAGACTTCCTATTATGTTATCAAATGGATGTGATTTAGATTCCTTAATATTTACTACTTCGTTATCTTCTAGGTCTATTGTTTCATTATCATTCCCTAGGGGTTTTGTTTTACTAACCTCAATAGCTTCATCTTCAACTAAGTCATCATTTTCTAAAGCTAATGTTTTAGGAGGTGATGGTGTTTCATCAAATGTTACATTTAACGATTCTTCTACTTTCATAGTGTGTTTGTTAAGTATTATATATGCTTTACTATTTTGTGAGTAACCTAAAAATATTCCTTCGTATGATTTTGGGTCGAACTTAGTAAGGTAATCCCTAGTGTTTAAAATATAACATTTACTTCCGAATACCCTAAAGTAGCTTAAGTTAGGTTTTCTACCTCTTAGCAACTCTTAAGGAGTTTTTCCTAAAATTCTCCTAATTGATACTCTATTAATTATATATGTCGATGTATCTACGGCGTCACACCAAAATTTTTGTAGGATGGATTGTTCATTTAACATAGTTCTACTCATTTCTTGTAGTGACCTATTCTTTCTTTCTACTACGCCATTTGATTGAGGAGTACGAGGTGCGGAAAAATTGTGAGATATTCCATTTAAATCACAATATTTTTCGAATTGTACTTCGTTATCAAATTAACTACCATGGTCCGTCCTAATAGAGACTATTGTGCATCCTAATTTATTTTGAATCATTTTACTAAATATCTCAAATTTTTCAAAGGCTTGGGTTTTGTCACTTAGAAACCTAGTCCACGTGTATCGTGAATAGTCATCTACTATTACTAAGGTATAATGGTTTCCTCCATAGCTCCGCACAGTGGATGGACCAAATAGATCCATATGTAATAATTCAAGGCATCTAGTAGTGGATACTATATTCTTAGCTTTGTGACTTGCATGAGCTTGTTTTTCAATTTTACAAGCATCACAAAAGTGTTTGTCATACCTTAGGATAGGCAAGTTTCTAACTAATTCCTTAGAGGCTAAAGATTGTATGTGTTGCATGTTTGCATGCCCTAATCTCCTATGCCACAAAGTGGAGTTTTCGTCTAGAGTTGCTAGGTATATCTTATCTTCCGGTTTTTTCCTAGTTTCATAACATATATGCTTCCTTTCCTAATTCCTCTACCTATGACTTTTCCATTCATAACTATTTCGCTATCCCTATCTGTAAAGGTAACCCTACATTTATTATTGCATATTTGGCCTATACTAAGTAAGTTATATGCTAAATTATTTACATGCTCAACATTTTCAATAGTGAGTCTTGAGAGATCGTTCGTTTGCCAATGATTTTTCTACGCAAGTCACTACCGAAAATAACATTACCTCCATTGTATGCCTTGTATGTAGAAAATAGCTTGCGGTTCCCCGTCATATGCCTCGAACATCCGCTATCCTTGATCCATTCGTCAGGCTCCAAATCTATTCCTAAGCATATTTCATTGGTCGCTTTGGCTACAAAACATTTTTCATCTGTTGGTTTTTCCACTTCTTCTTTGTCACTATCACTCCATGTTCCACTAACGAAGAAGCCTTGATTTTCATAACCTGGTGGATTTGGACATTCGCCAATGAGATGATTTGGACTTCCACATCTAAAGCACTTTCTTTTCCCCTAGTTATCGCTTTTGTTTCTTTGGAATGACTTTCTTTCGTCTCGTGGTAATCTAGTGAATCTTCCTCGTCTTTTGAAGAATTTATTGAATTCTCTTACGGCCATTGCATATTCTTTGTCTTCACTCTCGTCACTTGAATCATCATCGTCACTAAGTTCCTTTTTGGCTTTTAGAGCAAGAGATTTAGTTTGTTCTTTCTTGACTTTGACCGTTTCCGAATCTCTTCTTATAATTTCTTCATGAACCTTCAAGTTGCCAATAAGTTCATCAAGTGATAACTTCATCAAATTCTTCGATTCTTCAATAGCCGTGACCTTGGCTCGCCATTTTGGATGCAATGCCCTAAGAAATTTCCTAACACAATTCTTTCTAGAAAAGGTCTCATCAAGTGTTTTTAAACTTGTGATAATAGTGTTAAATTTAGCAAAAGCATTATCTATTGATTCCTCCACCGGAATCGTAAATTGTTCATATTGTTGTACAAGAAGATCTATTTTATTGTCTTTGACTTGACTATTACTTTGGTGAGTAATAATTAGTGACTCCCAAATTTCTTTGGCGGTTTTACACATAAAAGTTCTTTCATATTTTTTGTGCGGTAACGCATTATAAATTATCATTTTAGCTTCATTATTTTTTGCTAGTTTCTTTTTCAAATCATCATTTTGTTTTTCAAAAGGTACAATTTCATCCATTTTAGTTTCCGGATTTTGTTGAGTAGGAGGAAAATCACCAAAGGTAATAACATGCCAAAGATCAAGATCTTTAGATTTCACAAAAGTTTCAAATCTATTTTTCCAATATAAAAATCCATCACTTTCAAATAGTGGTGGTCTTTGCATAGATTGTGTAACACCCCCAATTCATGGATGCAGCGGAATTCGAACTGGGTGTTACTGGCTGGCACAATAGTCACAATAATAGAAAACGAACTCCAATTGAGTCGTTTTAAAAGATTTATCATTCAAATTATATAAATATCAGAGATTACAAAATGAGGTCCCAGATGGTTCCATGTTTACAAATTACATTAATTGAGTTTTGAATGATAATAAAATTTATAGCCCTCTTGAGTATCCGTGCCCTTCCGTGCCATCCTTGATCGTCATGAACCTGAAATACATGTTTGAGAGGTCAACACAAAGGTTGAGTGATATTCATAGAGTTTGTTTAATGTTTGAGCACAATGTGTTGGTAGTAAATCGTTGAACACAATAATCGTAGTGTTTGTAGTTAAATCGTTTGAACACAGTAATCGTAGTGTTTGTAGTTAAATCGTTTGAACACAATAATCGTAGTGTTTGTAGTTAAATCGTTTGAACACAATAATCGTAGTGTTTGTAGTTAAATCGTTTGAACACAGTAATCGTAGTGTTTGTAGTTAAATCGTTTGAACAATATGTTGGTAGTGTGAGCTATAGACTCACACCAATGTTTGGAAAACAAAACGGGCAGGCTACGTTATTATACGCCCATAAAATGTATTATACACTAAGCTTATGACACCAAAACGTTAACGTGTACCAATATCGATCGGCAGATTTATCCCAGTAGGTACTTTGCCGTCATACCTAATGTCTCAAATATTAATGCATTTGTTTGAACTTAGTCAAAACAAATGGGATTCGTCAATCCCAATAGGCCTATTCACAATATTCGCGCTCACTTGCAAGTAACCCTCGCAAGTGATTAAATGGTTCATAATAAGGGATCTTGGTTTGGCAAGGATGTTACTTAGTGATAATAAAACATAGTCGAATAGCATACAGTAGAAAGCATTGTGTTCGAGTAGAAAAATAATAGCATGTATTCCCCCCAAGGGTTTGTAAAACATTGAAGTAATGTAAAGTGGGGCTATGAACTCACCTTAAGTAAGATAGCAAGTAATGAATGTAACGGTTGAATCATGAAGGTTTCTACGAGCAACCTATAATCGAATGTTGCGACTTAGGATCGGAGTAAAGAATATGAAGTAGTGCCTATATATATATATATATATATATATATATATATATATATATATATATATATATATATATATATATATATATATATATATATATATATATCTTGCATTTAGCCCATGATGTGGTATGATGTATAATGTAAGTCTTTGAAAGAAAAGGTCACTACCGTTCGGGCCGACATGATGAAATATATACATATAATTTTTGATCCGAAAAGTTACATGTCCGATATTTGAATAAACTTAGGAAAGTTTATTAGTACATGAAGATTGTTATTAGGGGTAGTTTCATAAGTCTTGTATGACCATTTTCTCTTTGTAATATCTCATGGTTCCTTTTTAAGTGAAGTAGATTCAAATTGCTTGTTCAATATATCGCCAATTCCTTGTTTCATGTTTACGCCTATGTAAGTTTACTTGGTCATTTCGTCATGGCCTAGCCATGACCTTTGGTCCTTGTTCCAAGGTCATGAGACACAACCTTGGCTCTAGCCATGGTTGTGGTCTTGATTATAGGTCATAAGACCTCTTGTTCCTTTTAAAGTATAACCATAATCTAGTGACTTTGGTCTAAAAATGGGCTGTTTAAGAATTTGAAGAATTTATCACTCGGAAAGCGTTTTCAGGGCTCGAGCTTCTTTATTCCTGAATGAAAACGTCGTTCCGGACAACTTTCGTGTTTTAACTTTTTGATGAATCGGACCAGAAGTGTGACTTTCAAAACCCAAATTTGATCAGAATGGTATTTGGCAGTTTGCCGCAAAGTTTTGGTAACTTCAAATGGGCGTAACTTTTGACTCGTATACTCGTTTTGGGTGGTTCAAATTGCTATGGTTTCCTTGTTAAGTCCTCTACTGTAATATGTAATGATCCAACATCATATTTTTACCATTTTGATCAGGTCTTACCAAGAAAGTCACTAGTTTGTTTGTTATAGTAACTTGTCTTATCAATCATGTACAATAACTTGTTTTACTCACTTTTATACATCATGGACATGAATACAAGACATAATATAGCACAAATAATATGTAAATAACATGAATATGATTATTTAACAAGAATCATGTTAGGGTTTGGCTTACAACTTTTGGCTTTCAAAGATGAAAGGAAGTTAACATGTAAGGAAAAGGACTTTGATAGACTTGCTTCAACCCATTTCACTTCATGCAATCTTTCTACCCTTGTAATCTTGAAAGATGGATGATGAAGGTTGAGGTGACTTGAGTGGATTCAAACTCAAGAGAAATCACCAAGTATATGAGGTTATGGAAGTGTTTGATGAATCAAAACCTAACTAGGGTTTATGTGTGGATATTGCACTTGATTTCTTGCACAAAACTTGAAGTAAACTAGCAAATGAGAGGGTGTTTGTGTTGTGAACGACTAGGAGGGATGGGGAGGGCTCATATATGAGTTTAAGGAGGTGCTAGGAAGGTGCTAGGAAGTTGCCTTAAGGAGGTGCAAGTATTTAGGATATTTTCCAACACTTGGAGACCAAGTTCACTTAGTATACATGTATCCTAAAGTCTAAGGCTTATCATAAGCCACCAAGGCATGGTGAAGCCTCATATAGTCGGCCATATGGTGGATAGGGTGACTAGATGCATAAACTTGGTATTATCTAGCTTACGGAGTGAGTTTTGGTCCCGGTAATTGCTAACGGTAAGTCGTTAAGTCACGAAACGTAAAACCGGGTATCGTAAAAATACGAAACTTGGAAGAATGGTTAAACTTGTCAAAATACTCCATAATAAAATATAAAATGAGTGGTAGGTTCTACCGGGTGCTAAAACCCTGCTAAAAACTGGAAACACGGGTCTAAAACGCGCAATTCGCGTAAAACGCTGAACTGAAAAACGTAAAATTCCAAAACTTTTGGAATTGTCATAAAATGATAGAAAATCATATTTCTATTGTTTATAATGTTTTATGGATATATCGGGATGCTGGAAGGACGTTTAAACCTAAAAGTAAATCTCGGACACGGCTTTGTGATTTTTGCAGAAATGATCCGACGAGCGTCAAACTCTCGGATTATCGTTAAAATAGTTTCACTTATGAGAATATGAAATAAAAATTTCTGAGATGAATAGTGAAAAGTGAATAGTAAAAAGTGAATAGTGAAATTTTCAGGAATAGTAATTAACCTGAAATTGTGAATTGTTACAGTCTCTACCCCTTACGGGGAACTTCGTCCCGAAGTTCAGTTTATGTCATGGTTTGAAGCGATGTCGGTGAAAAGATAGGATTTCTTGTGGCGAATATAATGTAGGTATCATGCCATACCCGAGCAATGTAATGTAAGTATCATGCCATACCCGAGCAATGTAATGTAGGTATCAAGCTATACTCGAGCAATGTAATGTAGTTATCATGCCATACTCGAGCAATGTAATGTAGGTATCATGCCATACCCGAGCAATGTAATGTAGGTTGACTTCATACTTATGTTATTTCGGATACAAATAAGCCCACTTGTTTATAATTCTTTATTTACATAGAGAGGCATCCCAAACAATGTAAATACGGAAATATAAACTTATGGTTCGGTGATTTACAATTTCTTTATTTAAATGAAAAGGCATCCCAATCCATTCAAATAATTACAAATCATCCTACTTAAGAATTCCCAACACAACATTCATACTTAGCCGGTGAGTTACAAGGTAGTGTATTACGAGATGATACTGGTGTTCCAAAAGTACTAGACGAATATTCAATTTTGTAAAGCTGATGAGCGTGCTTGTGGTGTAACTATGGATGATTTGAGCTTTAAAAGTGCATCAAGATCTGTTAATGAGCTTGTGGTTTCAACGGTTGTGAAGGTAATGTTGTGATATGTTGATGAACAAAAGTGTGTAGTGTATGCTTAACATTAATACTCTTAGGTATAGATGTTGAGTTTGCTTTAAAAATCTTAAGAGATTTTAAAGGTTTATGATGGAATGGTATCCTTAGGACCTAAACAGGATTGTACTTCTACAGGATGAAGAGAATAATTGATAACTATTCCAAGATAGTAGTTCGGATTATCTCATAAATGAAAATTTTCAAGAATGAATTTAGATCATACAAATAAGGTGTTAAGATCTTGCTGAGTGGTAAGGCACTTTCGTGTCTCTAGATTGTTTTAATGTATTCTGGTGGTTTATCGTGTTCATGTAGGAAATCAATCTAAACATAACCCTAGTACAACTATTCTCAGTATTTGAAAATTTTAAGTCGAATATAGTTAGTCAGACTATATTCCACTGTCCCTAGGTTAAATATAGATGACTAGTCTATATTTAGCCAAGGTTCGATAAAATTTTCAAATACCTAAATTAGGTATACTTGTGATATGTCCGTTGGTTTTGGGAAACTGTTCACTAAACAAAGGCGATGTCAACCCTTAAGTTGCAAGTCCCGTCCATACAAGACTTGTAACGTATGTTTTCATATTCCATTGCATAGAAGATAGTAAGGGTAGGTACGTATGGAAAGGAAGTTTTAAGTAGTTCTAAAATAGAACATACTTGGCCAGGATCACGAACTTTTTATAATGAAGGTTTCAGAAGAAAACTTTGATAAATGTAAAGCTGAACTTCAGCTTTTGTAGGTGATGGATTTGTTTGTCCTTTAGAAATCTCATATTTCTTGTTTTGAAATCGATAGATTGTGACGAGTTTTTGATATCATAAGAAATGATATTGATGATGTGATGGAATAATTCTAGAGACCATTTGCACAAAACACAATGTCTCGGAAGTAGGTTAGACCATTGTGCAATTCACAATGTCTGGGAAGTAGGTTAGGCCATTATGTGACTCAAAACATTTGAGAAATGATTAAGACCATTGTATCATACAATGTCTTGGAAAATGAATGAGACCATTGTATCTCACAATGTCTTGGAAAATGAATGAGGCCATTGTATCTCACAATGTCTTGAAAAGTGAATGAGACCATTGTATCTCACAATGTCTTGAAAAATGAATGAGACCATTGTATCTCACAATGTCTTGGAAAATAGGAAAGACCATTGCAATCAGTTACAATGTCTTGGACATATAATGTTGGAGTAGGAACATGATTGGGAGAGTGTGGCTGTGCCGAAATGCCTTAGAATAGGCATACACAGATATGTTTAGTCCATTGTTTAGATAAATGATTGAAAATAAACCGAGTTTATATATCAATATACTAATATGTTCATGTAGCATAAAATGCCTAGTGTGTATATATCAATATACTTATATGTGTTCATGTAGCATAAAATGCCTAGTGTCTATATATCAATATACTTATATGTGTTCATGTAGCATAAAATGCTTAGTGTGTATATATCAATATACTTATATGTGTTCATGTAGCATAAAAATGTCTACGGGGAAATGCTCAAAATGGGTATATATGAATATACCAATATGTTTGTGTATCATAACATGCTTACTAAGTCCATAATCGTCTGGAGGATGGAAGACACGGAGAGCGGAAGGCTATAAAATGTTTTTGCTTGTATGTGTGGTTATAGTTTAGGTCTCAATTAGACCCGTTTCTCTATAACCATGGCTCTGGTACCAATCTGTAACACCCCCAATTCATGGATGCAGCGGAATTCGAACTGGGTGTTACTGGACGGCACAATAGTCACAATAATAGAAAACGAACTCCAATTGAGTCGTTTTAAAAGATTTATCATTCAAATTATATAAATATCAGAGATTACAAAATGAGGTCCCAGATGGTTCCATGTTTACAAATTACATTAATTGAGTTTTGAATGATAATAAAATTTATAGCCCTCTTGAGTATCCGTGCCCTTCCGTGCCATCCTTGATCGTCATGAACCTGAAATACATGCTTGAGAGGTCAACACAAAGGTTGAGTGATATTCATAGAGTTTGTTTAATGTTTGAGCCCAATGTGTTGGTAGTAAATCGTTGAACACAATAATTGTAGTGTTTGTAGTTAAATCGTTTGAACACAGTAATCGTAGTGTTTGTAGTTAAATCGTTTGAACACAATAATCGTAGTGTTTGTAGTTAAATCGTTTGAACACAATAATCGTAGTGTTTGTAGTTAAATCGTTTGAACACAGTAATCGTAGTGTTTGTAGTTAAATCGTTTGAACAATATGTTGGTAGTGTGAGCTATAGACTCACACCAATGTTTGGAAAACAAAACAGGCAGGCTACGTTATTATACGCCCATAAAATGTATTATACACTAAGCTTATGACACCAAAACGTTAACGTGTACCAATATCGATCGGCAGATTTATCCCGGTAGGTACTTTGCCGTCATACCTAATGTCTCAAATATTAATGCATTTGTTTGAACTTAGTCAAAACAAATGGGATTCGTCAATCCCAATAGGCCTATTCACAATATTCGCGCTCACTTGCAAGTAACCCTCGCAAGTGATTAAATGGTTCATAATAAGGGATCTTGGTTTGGCAAGGATGTTACTTAGTGATAATAAAACATAGTCGAATAGCATACAGTAGAAAGCATTGTGTTCGAGTAGAAAAATAATAGCATGTATTCCCCCCAAGGGTTTGTAAAACATTGAAGTAATGTAAAGTGGGGCTATGAACTCACCTTAAGTAAGATAGCAAGTAATGAATGTAACGGTTGAATCATGAAGGTTTCTACGAGCAACCTATAATCGAATGTTGCGACTTAGGATCGGAGTAAAGAATATGAAGTAGTGCCTATATATATATATATATATATATATATATATATATATATATATATATATATATATATATATATATATATATATATATATATATATATATATATATATATCTTGCATTTAGCCCATGATGTGGTATGATGTATAATGTAAGTCTTTGAAAGAAAAGATTCATGAACATGTATGTTTTGTATATCGTTTACTACCGTTCGGGCCGACATAATTCAGAAGTCATGTTAGTAAGCGTTCGAGGAGCCAGGACACTTTAATTCGTAAATCTACAACTCAACTCGACGGCTTACATAATGAACTCCTCACATGAGGCTCCCTACTATTGTAGTAGTTGATGAAATATATACATATAATTTTTGATCCGAAAAGTTACATGTCCGATATTTGAATAAACTTAGGAAAGTTTATTAGTACATGAAGATTGTTATTAGGGGTAGTTTCATAAGTCTTGTATGACCATTTTCTCTTTGTAATATCTCATGGTTCCTTTTTAAGTGAAGTAGATTCAAATTGCTTGTTCAATATATCGCCAATTCCTTGTTTCATGTTTACGCCTATGTAAGTTTACTTGGTCATTTCGTCATGGCCTAGCCATGACCTTTGGTCCTTGTTCCAAGGTCATGAGACACAACCTTGGCTCTAGCCATGGTTGTGGTCTTGATTATAGGTCATAAGACCTCTTGTTCCTTTTAAAGTATAACCATAATCTAGTGACTTTGGTCTAAAAATGGGCTGTTTAAGAATTTGAAGAATTTATCACTCGGAAAGCGTTTTCAGGGCTCGAGCTTCTTTGATCCTGAATGAAAACGTCGTTCCGGACAAGTTTCGTGTTTTAACTTTTTGATGAATCGGACCAGAAGTGTGACTTTCAAAACCCAAATTTGATCAGAATGGTATTTGGCAGTTTGCCGCAAAGTTTTGGTAACTTCAAATGGGCGTAACTTTTGACTCGTATACTCGTTTTGGGTGGTTCAAATTGCTATGGTTTCCTTGTTAAGTCCTCTACTGTAATATGTAATGATCCAACATCATATTTTTACCATTTTGATCAGGTCTTACCAAGAAAGTCACTAGTTTGTTTGTTATAGTAACTTGTCTTATCAATCATGTACAATAATTTGTTTTACTCACTTTTATACATCATGGACATGAATACAAGACATAATATAGCACAAATAATATGTAAATAACATGAATATGATTATTTAACAAGAATCATGTTAGGGTTTGGCTTACAACTTTTGGCTTTCAAAGATGAAAGGAAGTTAACATGTAAGGAAAAGGACTTTGATAGACTTGCTTCAACCCATTTCACTTCATGCAATCTTTCTACCCTTGTAATCTTGAAAGATGGATGATGAAGGTTGAGGTGACTTGAGTGGATTCAAACTCAAGAGAAATCACCAAGTATATGAGGTTATGGAAGTGTTTGATGAATCAAAACCTAACTAGGGTTTATGTGTGGATATTGCACTTGATTTCTTGCACAAAACTTGAAGTAAACTAGCAAATGAGAGGGTGTTTGTGTTGTGAACGACTAGGAGGGATGGGGAGGGCTCATATATGAGTTTAAGGAGGTGCTAGGAAGGTGCTAGGAAGTTGCCTTAAGGAGGTGCAAGTATTTAGGATATTTTCCAACACTTGGAGACCAAGTTCACTTAGTATACATGTATCCTAAAGTCTAAGGCTTATCATAAGCCACCAAGGCATGGTGAAGCCTCATATAGTCGGCCATATGGTGGATAGGGTGACTAGATGCATAAACTTGGTATTATCTAGCTTACGGAGTGAGTTTTGGTCCCGGTAATTGCTAACGGTAAGTCGTTAAGTCACGAAACGTAAAACCGGGTATCGTAAAAATACGAAACTTGGAAGAATGGTTAAACTTGTCAAAATACTCCATAATAAAATATAAAATGAGTGGTAGGTTCTACCGGGTGCTAAAACCCTGCTAAAAACTGGAAACACGGGTCTAAAACGCGCAATTCGCGTAAAACGCTGAACTGAAAAACGTAAAATTCCAAAACTTTTGGAATTGTCATAAAATGATAGAAAATCATATTTCTATTGTTTATAATGTTTTATGGATATATCGGGATGCTGGAAGGACGTTTAAACCTAAAAGTAAATCTCGGACACGGCTTTGTGATTTTTGCAGAAATGATCCGACGAGCGTCAAACTCTCGGATTATCGTTAAAATAGTTTCACTTATGAGAATATGAAATAAAAATTTCTGAGATGAATAGTGAAAAGTGAATAGTAAAAAGTGAATAGTGAAATTTTCGGGAATAGTAATTAACCTGAAATTGTGAATTGTTACAGATTGCCCTTCTAAATATTATTCAGATTTCATAGATCGTTGCAAGTTTTAAAATACAATAAATTTTAAAAATCTCAGATGCCAATTGTGGAAACTAGAAGGGGGGGGGGGTGAATTGTTTTACGTCTTTTTGATTTATTATGAAAAACTTTGTTTATTCGTTTTTTGTTTTTTCAAAAATGTATATTCGATATTATGTGAACTCAAGTCTTGCACAATATGAATAACAATATTTATATATGCTACAACAATTATAATGTAAGTAAAGAAATAAATAAGAGATGGAAAGATCGAACCACGAGACAAGAGATTTATAGTGGTTCGGCTACAAGGACACCTTCCTTGCCCTACTCCACTCCCCGAACACCTAACTCGAGAGTTTTCTTCACTATGTCAACAAGCTCCCTTATGGCAGAGAAAACCTTACACACCAATATTCACACCACAACTTCGTCACACCTTATTCACACCTTCTACACAACTTCTTCACACCTAGTCACTACTTAATCACAACACTACTTCTTCACACCTATCTATCTTCACAACTATCTACTTCACAACTATCTTCTTCACAACTATCTATTTCCCAACTATCTACAACTATCTACTTCACAATCTCTCTATCTACACACCTTGCTAATCTATCTTCTACCAAATATTCACAACAAGTTATACAAAGAAATAGATATAATGGATGATGCTTTAACAACTTGGATGTGGAGGTCACAACAAGTTGTAATACTTCTTGTCTTGGTAGATTGAAGTATTCTTCTCTTGCAGTTAAAAGGTGAGGTTTGGATCACTTTGAAACAAAGATTTATGTATATATGATCAAAGGATTTTAGAGAATAGAAATGGAGATCTAGAATAGAAAGTTTTGGGTGCAAAAGGTGAGAAAAATATGTGAAATGAGCCAGTATTTATAGGCAGAAAAAATACTGTTCTAGAGCGTGGCCGGTCCCTTTAATAATTAAGGGGGCCGCCTAGGGAATTAAGGGGGCCGCCCCCTCCAGAACGTTGGACATTTTTGTCCTTTTGTGGGGAAGGTTTTCCTGGATTATTTTCGCAATTTTTGGTTGAAAATTTGAATTCATATATTTATAATGATTTAAACATATTCTTTTAATTCCAAAAATGATTTTGTAAAAGATTTAAAATGTTTGTGACATTTTATAAAAAATCTAGTGATTGAGAAAATGTCCCTTTGATCATAGAATGCAATAAACACTTTGTTTATTCATACCTTAAGTGATTTGGATGTAAAGTGAGATATTAATCGCTAAATACTTGTTTACGTCATAATTTTTAGTTTAATGGATTTACGTTTTGTGATTATCAAAATATAGAGATGTCGATGAATGTTAACAATGTTTTTAGGCATTATTTATGTCAACCTATTCAACTACGCTTTTAAAAAAATTTGGTTATCTTGCTAATTATTACTTTGATTATATCTACTGTACCAGATTATGCACACAATACTTGGCGATATCCACATGAAGTTGTCCCATCTCCCAAGAGGCTATCAAAGGTTTTATGATACAGACTGGAGACCTCTTGCAATTTAAGACCTGATAGGCCTTTCACATTGTCGAAGGCAAATGCGGCGTAAACACTAACGGGTCTCAGTTCTTTAATTATAACGACTCTTGCTACGCCATGGTTGGATAATAAGCATACTGTCTTCAACCGAGTTATAAAGGCATGGGCGATGCCCAGTTAATTACCTGCCAGGCAAAAATTAATTTTGAAACTCTTGACTATTTTGTAAAGTGGGTTAGATGAAATTCTTTTGAAACAAACCTTTGGTTTTAGATAATTCAGAAAGTGAAGACAAACAAGGGAGATAAACCATACCAAAATGTGAAGATCTTGAATGTGACGGTTCCAAAGAGAGCTGTAACAGAATATTAATCACAATCTTTAAAGAACTTGGTGTCCATTACATTTTTGACATTTTGTATACTATATAATGTTTCAAGTGCATAACTTTTAAGCACATAAAGCTTATACATATTATTCATATATTGGCAGGGGGTTTTTGAAAAGTTACAAATATTGAAGGAAAGAGTAGCAGCAGGAATAGCGATTGAGTGGCTGGTATGTGCTTTACGCTTCTCCTTACAAATATAGGATTTGTACATGTATCTTGGGAAGGAATTGATATAGGTTGGTATGTGCTTTATGCTTTTCCTTAAATATGTCTTCAGAGATTGATCTTTGTAACTATTTGATTATATACATACAATTCATCTTTTGGAGAAAATCTTTGTAGTTAAATTAGTATACATATCAATTTAGCTACTCACCCATCCCAAAAATGGATGCATAAGCACAAATTTTGTATTATAGTCAAAGATCAAGGTGAGAAACCTTGATGATTTTATTTGTTTGTGGTTTCCAGATGGTACATCGAGAGACCAGCCTTGGGTGATTTAGATGATGTTGTGATAATGATTATTAAGACCATGAATAAAGATGGTATGTATTTCTAGTCTTTTATCTTAATAAAAAGTTCTTATTGATGTTATTCATGCGAAAAACCAGCAAGTCGGCTATTTAAGACAGTTCTGGAACACCCCCGAATTCGGATATTAAAGTTAGTCCCAAACACCCTTGATTACACCTGAATTCCGCTATTAGAAACAGTCCCAAACACATTCTACTATTAAAACTATCCCAAACACCCCTTAATAACTTAATAATTCTCAGGAAAAAAAATTCCCAAACACCACTTAATTTGACCCAGTTGTCCTTTTGTATTTGAGCTTAGGGTTTTTTTTTTTTTTTTCGTTTTGAAGCGTTGGATGTAAAATATAACCTGAACTGGTCCATTTGTAAGTAAATGGGCAAAAATAGTCCTCTAACTTTGGGCTTCTTTGTCCTGCATATATTTACTCATGCGTCGTTAAGAGCTAATGTTAATCACTATTGGAAAATTTAGTGCACTTGAGGGATTAATTCACACCTGGTAATGGGTTTGGAGGTACGGAGTGTACACCCATTTGGTCACTGAATCCCCTGACTCAATAGTGGTTATGCTAGTGTGAATTTGTTTCTGCTGTTAGTATGAATCTGCTGCTAGTGGATTCTGCTAACAGTGGATTCTGCTGCTAGTGGGATTCTGCTGCTAGTGTGATTCTGCTGCTGGCATCAGTTTATTTTGCTGCTCATTTTTAACCACAAATTCCTACTATTATGGAAAGTATTATGATATAATTAATGGGCCGTTAATTATACATAATTCAATGGGCTAGGGTTTGAGTATTCTCTATTATAAATAGAGGTCATAACATCCTGCATGGAGACGATTAACACAAACCCTAAACACTTGAATACAATTTGGTTCTTGATTTGTGCCTAAAACAAGAACTTCACTTGGTCTTATCCCATAGAGATATTCATGTAACCCAGGCATAGGGTCGAATAGTTTCTATTGAAAAGTGATAACACGATTTCAAGTGAATATCCGGTACCATTGATTATCTTAACCCTGATCTGGGAAACCCTAAAATATCTAACAATCAATAGAAACTATTAGTGATAATCAATGGCTGCTGCTATTAGACAAATGGCTGCTAACTTTTCTAAGTTGGAAAAGTTTGAAGGTGTTGATTTCAGAAGATGGCAAAAGAAGATGCACTTCTTGTTGTCAAGCATGAATGTGGTGTACGTCCTTACAACTGCTATTCCTTAAGATTGTGGGGATGATGCTACGGTGGAACAAGTATGGGTCAGAAGCAAATGGGAGAATGATGATTACATATGTAGGGGTTTAATTCTCAATGGTATGTCTGATTCTCTATTTGATATTTATCAGAATGTTGAATCTTCTCAGGAACTATGAGATTCCTTGGAGGCCAAATATATGGCTGAGGATGCATCGAGTAAGAAGTTCCTTGTAAGTAATTTTAACAATTACAAAATGGTCGATTCTAGACCTGTCATGGAACAATACAACGAACTGCTTAGTATACTTGGTCGATTCACACAATACAAGATGAACATGGATGACTCTATTTCTGTCTCTTGTATCATCGATAAATTACCTCCTTCTTGGAAAGATTTCAAGCATATGCTTAAACAGAAGAAGGAGGAATTAACTCTTGTTGAGTTGGGCAGTCATTTACGTATTGAGGAATCACCCAAAACACAAGACAGTGACAAGCCAAAGAGTAGCAATGCTACTGGCCCATCAGTTGTTAATATGGAGGAGCATAACAACTCCTCCAAGTACAATGACAACAAGGGCAAACGTAAGCATCAGGATAACACCAAATCTGATCTTAAAAAGAAACCAAAAGTCACTTGCTGGAAGTGTGGTAAAACTGGACACTTCAGGAAGGATTGTAAAGGTGTTAAAATTGGTAATAAAACCAATGGATCAGGGACAAGTGTATCAGGGAATGGTAATACCAATTCTCTAAAAGGTCAGAATATATTTAATAAGTCCTTTGAGATTTATTATGTTACATATATATATGAAGTGTATTTTGTACAGGATGATGATGTTGCGTGGTGGGTTGACTCTGGAGCAACAATTCATGTGTGTAAAGATAGAAGCTGGTTCAATACCTATGAGTCAATGAATGATGGTTCTATTCTTCATATGGGAAACGAGGCAACAGGTGCATGGAAAAGGATGTGTGGATTTAAAGTTTAGTTCTGGAAAGATTGTTTCTTTGTTTAATGTTTTAAATGTTCATGATATTAGAAAGAATTTGGTTTCTAGCAGTGTTTTAAATAATTGTGGTTTTAAACAAGTGATTGAATCTGATAAGTTTGTTTTATCTAAACATGGTATGTTTATTGGTTTTGGCTATTTGTGTAATCAAATGTTCAGACTTAATATTATTCATGATAATGTTAATTTTGCTTTTATGTCAACCTCTAAACTTAATGATTCAAGCCTTTTGCATGCTAGACTTGGCCATGTACACTTTAAAAGAATGCGAGATATGTCTAAGGATGGGTTAATTCCAGCCTTTGATATGGACACTGAAAAGTGTAAAACTTGCATGATGACCAAAATAACTAAGAAACCTTTTCAAAGTGAAAAACGTGAAACTAAAGCTTTGGAGCTGATTCATAGTGGCCTATGTGATTTACATGCTACTCACTCTCTGGGGAATAAGAAATACTTTGTGACTTTTATTGATGATGCTTCTAGGTTTTGTTATGTTTATTTGTTACATACTAAGGATGAAGCAATTTGATAAATTTAAAGTATTTAAAACTGAAGTTGAACTGCAACAAGGGTCTCTAATCAAAAGATTAAGGACTGATAGGGGAGGTGAGTACATGGATACTCTGTATTTTCATTCTGTTGGTATAATCCATGAAACGACTGCTCCCTATACTCCTCAGCAAAATGGTATTTCTGAAAGGAAAAACAGGGTGCTGAAGGAGATGGTTAATTCCATGTTGTCCTATTAAGGGCTGAGTCAAGGGTTCTGGGGTGAAGCTATGTTAATAGCTTGCTATTTACTAAATAGGGTTCCAAATAAAATGAACAAGATAACCCCTTATGAACTCTGGACTAAAAGAAAACCCAACCTGAACTTTCTCAGGGTTTGGGGTTGTAGGGCAGTTGTAAGACTCCCCGATCCGAAGCAGAAAACTTTGGGTGAAACAGGAATTGAATGCATCTTTGTTGGATATGCTAAGCATTCCAAGGCATATAGGTTTTATGTTATTGAACCTAATGATTCTGTTTCAATTAACATAATAATTGAATCAAGAGATGCACTCTTTGATGAGAATAGATTCACATCTGTCCCTAGACCAAGTCAGAGGATTCCAAATGGAACTGATTACATTGGTGTTTTAGAGATCCCTAATGAGGATTCTGATGAGGTTGTGGTACAACAACCTGAACCTGAGGTCAGAAGAAGCAAAAGGGTTAGGACTCCAAAGTCATTTGGACCTGAGTTTCAATTATACTTAATTGAAGGTACAAGGAGTGAGGTCTCTGACCAGTACTCCTATTGCTTCATTGTTGAAGATGATCCCAAAACATTTGAAGAAGCAATGAAGTCGTAGGATGTTGCTTTCTGGAAAGAAGCAATAAATGATGAGATGGATTCCATCATGGGCAACAACACTTATGTGTTGACTGATCTACCACCTGGTTGCAAACCTTTAGGTTACAAATGGATTTTCAGAAAGAAAATGAAGTTAGATGGAACTGTTGAAAAGTTCAAGGCAAGACTAGTTATTCAGGGCTTTATACAAAGGTCAGGAATAGACTATTTTGATAGTTATGCCCTTGTAGCTCGTATCAGTACCATAAGATTGCTGATTGCTTTGGCATCAATTCACAATTTGATTATTCATTAGATGGATGTGAAGACAACTTTCTTGAATGGTGACTTAGATGAGGAGGTTTACATGAACCAACCTGAGGAATTCATCATGCCTGGCAATGAAAACAAGGTGTATAAACTGATTAAGTCTTTTTATGGACTAAAACAGGCACATAAACAATGGCATCAAAAATTTGATGAAGTGGTTTTGTCTAATAGCTATTTACTTAATCAGGTGACAAATGTGTATATAGCAAATTTGATGAATCTGGTAAAGGAGTCATCATTTGTCTATATGTTGATGACATGCTGATCTTTGGCACTGACCAAAATCAGGTTGACCTGACTAAGGCATTTTTGTCATCAAAGTTCTCCATGAAGGATATGGGGGATGCTGATGTTATCCTTGGTATTAGGATTAAACATGAAAGTAACAAAATTTCTATCTCTTAGTCTTATTACATTGAGAAGGTGTTGAGGAAATTTAATTACTTTGATTGTACTCCAGTGAGTACTCCTATGGATACAAGTGAGAAGCTAATGCCTAATACTGGCAAAGCTGTATCTCAACTTGTGTATTCTAGGGTGATTGGCTACTTGATGTATGCCATGACTTGTACAAGACCTGATATTGCTTTTACAGTGGGTAAAGTGAGCAGGTATATTAGCAATCCTAGTGCTCATTACTGGCAAGTAATTCAGAGGGTCTTTAAGTATTTGAAGAGAACTATGGAGTATAGTCTCTCATATACTGGATATCCTTTAGTATTAGAAGGATACACAGACGCAAGTTAGATCAGTAACACTGAAGACAATTCGTCTACTAGTGGCTGGCTATTCCTACTTGGTGGAGGTGCAATTTCTTGGGCATCCAAGAAGCAAACTTGCATTACTAGTTCAACCATGGAATCTGAATTTGTGGCTTTAGCTGCTGCTGGTAAAGAAGCTGAATGGTTGAGAAACTTACTTCTTGAGATTCCATTGTGGCCTAAACCTATAGCACCTATTTCTATCCGTTGTGATAATGCTGCTACATTGGCAAAGGCTTATAGCCAGATGTACAATGGGAAGTCTAGACACTTAGGTGTCAGGCATAGTATGATTCATGAGCTTATCATGAATGGGGTGATATCTATAGAGTTTGTTAGATCTCAACATAATTTAGCTGATCACTTGACGAAGGGTTTGGCTAGAGACTTGGTTATAAATTATGCTAAAGCGATGGGTTTGAAGTCCAACTTAGTCACTGAATGTTAAGACACCCAACTCCCTCCTGAGGAAACTTGGGAGCTGAGTTCAATGTGGAAAGCTGAACATTTAGTGGATTGGAGCACATGTTTTATATTACATCCCAAGGTTGTGCCCAGAACCTGCTGGAAAAGGAGGATGAAGTATTTACTTCTCAATGGGTAATTTCTTTGAAAAAGTGCAAAGCAGGAGCATGAATAAAGAGGAACCACCTATGTAAATGTTGAAGTTTTACCGCTTCAAGAAGCTTTGGACTTTTAGCTTTTACAATATTTATGAATTGGATATTGTCACATGGCTTGTATAGTGTCAGGAGTATTTAAGTGTTTGAAAACTTGTGTGTATTTATCTTCGGGTATTCAAATGGGTTGAAGGGTTCAATTCTTGGAACACCTTGATTCTCGAATATATGAATGTATTTGCACTAAGATGGAAATTCAATCTTCAAGATATTTTCATTTATGCACTTGTTTTGTTTAATGTTTATTATTTAATGCAAAGGAAGTGAACTAAATTTGGGGAGGATTGTTGGAAAATTTAGTGCACTTGAGGGAATAATTTATACCTGGTATTGGGTTTGGAGGTACGGAGTGTACACCCATTTGGTCACTAAATCCCCTGACTCAATAGTGGGTATGCTAGTGTGAATCTGTTTCTGCTGATCTGATTCTGCTGCTAGTATTGATTCTGCTGTTAGTATGAATCTGCTGCTAGTGGATTCTTTTGACAGTTGATTCTGCTGCTAGTGGGATTTTGCTGCTAGTGGGATTCTGCTGCTAGTGTGATTCTGCTTCTGGCATCAGTTTATTCTGCTGCTCGTTTTTAACCACTGATTCCTACTATTATGGAAAGTATTATGATATAATTAATGGGCAGTTAATTATACATAATTCCATGGGCTAGGGTTTGAGTATTCTCTATTATAAATAGAGGTCATAACATCCTGCATGGAGACGATTAACACAAACCCTAAACACTTGAATACGATTTGGTTCTTGATTTGTGCCTAAAACAAGAACTTCACTTGGTCTTATCCCATAGAGATATTCGTGTAACCCAGGCATAGGGTCGAATAGTTTCTATTGTAAAGTGATAACACGATTTCAAGTGAATATCCAGTACCATTGATTATCTTAACCCTGATCTGGGAAACCCTAAAATAACTAACTATCACTCAAACTAGAGGCTTCTTATTAACTAATACAAATAGGATATAAAAGAAAATGGGTCAGGTGGAGAAAAGACGTCATGCTTTAATAGAGTTATAGTTTTAGTGTTGTACTGGATTCATAATATTACTTGCGAAGTGTTTAACCTGGAAAAGAATAGAATAAAACATGTTTAACCTGAAAAAGAAACCATCCCCTGCTTTATAAATTCTCTTTTGAGCAAAAAGCTTTTCGAAGTGATGAGGTATGTTAAAAGTTGGTTAATGCATGTATTGTTAGCAGTTTTTCGGCGTTATAGTTTTACTTGTAGAGTCTTCATATTATGTTATGTATCGTTTTACTTTCATTTAAGGTTGAAAAGGGGTGGTTACTTTTGTATAGTTACCTAATTGTTTTCTTTACATATTTCTGCTTAATTTTAGTTATATATTTTGAACTTTTTTTGTTGGTTAGTTTTGTTTCTGAACATCTTTTTTGTTTTGTGCAGTTGCAATATAATCGTGTATGGCATAGAGATAGCCTGCCCTTCAGGTGGGCCTTGAAGCTATTGTCTAAGGTGGGACTCTATTTGGAACGGCCGGCTTTTTATGTAGCTGTTTAAATGTAAAAAGAGGAAAAGGTCTAAAAGTGTTGTGTTATGACAAAAATGGCAGCTACAACAAATCTACAAGCAACGTTGTCCATAAGAAGTTCTTCATAGATTATATGTTTATTGTTTTCGCTTTTTCTCCACAATAAAGTATATATACTTTTCTTACGGTTATTTAGAGCGTGACCTTATATTTCGTTTCAACATTATATTCGTTTTAACATTATTGCATCAAATATTTTACTACTTTGTCTATAATAAGTTCTTCATAGATTATAAAAAGTGTTCTGTTCTGACGAAGATGGCAACTACAACAAACAAATGTGTATTCAACTGGAGGAAAAAATGTATTGAAGGAGAAGGTTCAAACATTATAGAAACAAGCACACGTCGGTTTACAACTTATGGATAAGTCTTTAATTTGAGTATAGTAGAGTATTTTATTTTAGTAGAGTAGAGTATCTTATCATTTCTATCATCTATTAAAATAAATAAATAAATAAATAAATAATATCTTAAAACTAGCCGCCCATCGGGTGGGCCTTCAGGCTAATGACAAATGAATTATATTTTACCTTATATTCAACTTATAACGGACTAAATGAATTATAATGACAAACTTTGTTGCAATTTACAATCTTAATCTATTATCAAACCATTGTACTTAAAAACAAATTTTTAAAACTAGCCGCCATCGGGCGGGCCTTGAAGCTAGTATCTTATATTCTTAGCATAAAATAACAATCAGAAAAGGAAAATTAATAAATAAATGAATGATAAACTAAATATTCCGTACAAAAGACACACTCACAGTCCTTAATAGCGGAATCAAAAGACCATCAAGAGCAAATTAGCTTCAAAGAAAGACATCCTTTCCTAAGCTCCATCCAGAGCAAGTGTTCTATCCTTTTTGGATCATCTGCCACATAATTGAATGTAACATATACAAGTTTTTTTTTGGTAACCATGGTTTTCGACCTTTTGGCAGACTAATCCACGAACTAGGTTTGAACCCACCACTACACAGACTCAAACCGAGTAAAGCCTTCTCTTTTAAGGAGGTTGGCGTGGCCACTTCAGGGTTGTTTGCACCTATCAAGAATTGAACTTAAGACCTCACACATCTTAAAGTGATAGCCATAAGTCTTTTTGCCAATAGGCCACCCCTGAGTGGGTGTAAAATGTAACATATACAAGTTCCAAGGGAAAGTTTGGGTAAGCTTACTTATGCAGCTTATTGCCTTACTAGAATGCAGTGAGCTTTTACGAGTGATTGCATAAAGTTAAACAGATTAAGCTCATTCGCTTATTTAATCTATTTTTATAAATAATAACCTCCGCCTCAGCTTTTTAGCTTATTCTGAAAGTGTTCAATAGTTTTACCATTACTACATTCTAATACCGCGCACCCATTTATCATTGTAAGTTCTAGTTTTACTCCTCCATTGTAAGTGTTAGTCCTTTTTGGCCAATTTATCATTACTACAATCTTATACCGCACACCCAAACACTTTCTCCCCCATTGTGTTAGATAATAACCTAAATTCTTATTTTTTTAAAGAGGATAAATTTATAAAACTAAGCTAGCCCAAACACCCCTTAAGAACAAAAACGGCAATTGCTTGCAAAAGTCAGATCTAGCGTTTAACTAAGTAACTAACTATATATGTAGACCTACCATACTGAAAAGCAAAAAAGATGAATGGCTAGTAAAAGTTATATCAAAATAAAAATGTAAATCTCCAGCTAAAAGTACGTTACACTTTTAGAAAACACATATACATTAGAGATAAGTGTGACAGGTTTCAAAAGTAGAAAGCTCTTAATGTTAGGACTCTTTAAACCCAAGGGGCTAAAATTAGGCTTAAATCACTAGCCTAAAGTTCAAGTCAGGTTCATGATCTGTTCTAACCCTGTTCAGAATCATTTGACACTCAACTGTCACTATATAATGCAGATTTTGGCTATCTTCTAATCAAATTGTTAGATTTTAGTACAATACTTATTCCGTTGCACATCCTTAAATGAAGCAGATCCATGTTAAGGCTACCTGGAGAAATTTGAGCCTTTTTGGTTCTCATGTATGCGGCTTAACCAATATCACAATTACCGTTTCTTGACTCTTCATAGCCATCCCAAGGTGTTGCACAACCCTATATCCCTTTTTTAGTGATCATTATTGGTAATCAAAGCTTTAAAAAAAACAAGTTAAAATCAGTTTTAAAAGTTTATGACAGGTTCATTACTATTCAAGATCCGGTGGTCTTGAGGAATGAAAGTACTTGAAATACATAGTGTTTCTAGTGAGAGAAAGTAGAGAGAGGGTGGAGAAAAGAAAGATGAATATATTAGCTTTAGTAGATATGAATGATGCACACACTTTCCCACACCCCTCATGGACAGTCATGAGGGGTATTTATAGGCTCATCACATCACAACTATGCCTCGTATACAATATTAGTCCCGTGGGCACAACTATCTACATATCTAGTCCAATTCACGTAAAAGATGCCAGCTTCACAAAATAGAAAAGCTAACAATCTCCCTCCAAAATGATGTCACACGTGAATGGTTAAAGTGAGTCCTATAAGTACATAACTAAGTAAATAACAATGTTGTTGAAGCGCAAAGTCTCTGAGGATGTCATTATAATCAAGATACTAATATGACTTGAAGTTCTCTCTTCCGATGAACTCGGCGTTGATCTTTGGCACTGAAACACTGATCGTTGTAGCTCTGAATTTCATATGCATCATCCTGTGTTGTGATGATCTAGTTTGGGTTATTGCTCTCTCCTAACTAGATAGCCTTTTTCTTTAATTTGCTCCCTCCTAAATCAACAACCATTTATTAAATCTCTTTAGTCGTCTAACACACAGCGGAGAAAATAGACCATAGACTGTAGCACCATGGTTGTTGTTCGGGGAGCATCATATCAACATAACTCACATATAATGCATCCAAGTTGATAAATAAGCCCCGATGTACACATAATTGGTACCTCTCCGATTCTAGATTAAGCACAGTTCCCTTAATCAACGAAATCACAGAAAATGAAACAAAATAACCCGAAAAACCTACCAAAAAATCCTCGAGTACAATACTTCTCCCTCTTGATGGTTGCGAGTTATCGGAGTCATCATAACGTAGTATACATGTCGTAAAACCAATTGGAAGCAATGCATATTTCTCAATACCCCATATATGTCAATAAATACTCTCAATACTTATCCCTCAATGCAATCTCCATTCATAACCTGTTATGACCAAGAATCACCTTCAGGAGATCGGGGATGCTCGAAATAAAGAATAGACATGGTATTTATTAGATTGAAATAATGGAGAAGATGTGTGTATTTTCTAGAGAGAGAAAGAAGGAAAACACACACACCTTGAAATACAATGACATCCTCCTCTCCTAGTTGCCACTAGGAGGGTATTTATACTACTTAACACTCTAAACTATGTCCTATTGACAAGACTAGTCCTTGTGTTTAAGTAAATGATTAAACTAGTGCAATTCCCAATTATGACATAACTTTTAAGGCTAACAATCTCTCCCCAAAGTGATGTCATACGGGAATTTCTTACAATGTTCCCTACAAGTAAAATTAAATACAAAACATAAGCGCAGCAGCTCCGAGAGTGGTCTTCAAACTTCATTGCTTCATTCAGTTTCCTGAATCTTCTTAGCTGCCATCCCTTTACTTGCAGAAGAACAATGTGAGCAAATCTAACTAAGGATTAAATCTGGATTTTCACTCTCCCCTAATTAGTGCTCTCCCCCAAACTGATAACCTTTCTTATCAATGCCCTGAATCTGAAGAAGTCTTTTGATAATTAAATGCATACCGTCTTTAGTCTTCTAATATGCAGCGGAAAATGTAGAACATACTGTAGACTCGACCTTCTTCAAGATTGTCCATTCGGGGGAACAGAATATCAACATCTTCATCTCACCAAATGCATTCCAGTTATCTTACGTATACCAAATCAGCCCGTAACGTACACATGAAATGATAACACCAAAGTAACAAGTTGAAACACTGATCATCTTGAATTTGTTGCCCGAAATTGGTGAAGGTGGATAAGGTAGAAGTACGTAGAAAAGGTTGAGAGAATAAGGATATAGAATCAACCAATCTCCGACACAAATCATTTTGTAAATCATTAAACCCGATCACGTGAACTTGTTGTGCATCCTCGATGTACACATTTCTCTCCCCTGATGATTGCGATCTCATCGGAATCAGCATAACATTGTGTACATGAAGTATTAACCGGAATCACTTTAGCATAAATCATAATCAGCACGTGTGAAGATGTCGATAATCCCAATCTTCTACCAATACCATTTGAAACTGTCTTACTCTTTATCAACCTCTGAATCAACAACGACGGCTATTTCTATTAATCTTATATGAGGGGAAAACTTGATATGACGAACTTGAGAATGAAGAAAAATCCCCCAGACTTGTGACTTAAACTTGTACTATCCGTATGACTAAGAACGACTTGACATATCCTCAACTACGAGAGACACTGAGCACTACAACGTAACTCCTTAAAGTGATAGCTACTTTGTGGGTATAGAGAGAAAGAATCACACAAGTAACTAGATATCCAAGTCTTCATCACCATTAACATATGCCCAAAGAAGTCATCTTCGCGGAAGTGAAGAAAGAAAGAAGACAAAATAAGTACATGTGCCCATAAAACGTTACTTCAAACCCAAATAAACATTAAAGAATTATCCCATAGTCACAAACATCCGATATTAGCCATTGTCATTTGATTGTGATTCTTGATCAGGATCTTTTAAACTATACATGGTGTGTTTGAGGTGAGATATATTGGTATTAGGTTTATGGAACAATGAAGTGAATCATCTTCTATTAAGTGTAGACCAATAATATCATATGTGTTTTCTAACTCGATAAGAATAGCTTACTCGATACACCTTTCCTTACTTGATAACAAATATTCAACGGCGTATAGTTTCCCTTTATTCAATATATGAAATAAAACCTTACTCCATATACGATAAGGGTTGTTAGCTTAATTTCTAACTGGCTAACTCGCCAAAGAAAGCTTACTCGAAACTGCTTACTCGGAAGCCCTTACTCGAAACTTTCTTACTCGGAATACCTTACTTAGAACTGCTTACTCAGAAGGCCTTGCTTGAAATTTTCTTACTCGGAATACCTTACTCGGTACTGCTTACTCGGAAGGCCTTACTCAAAATTTTCTTACTCGAAACTCCTTACTCGAAATATTCAGCATACATGAAATTTTGGTTACTCGAAATTTTTATGCTTCCTTACTCGATAAAACAGTCCTTACTCGATAAAATGCTTCCTTACTCGATAACTCCGAGAAATACGCTCCCTTACTCAATAAAACCTCCTCCTTATTCGATAAACTTCATCCTTACTCGATAAGACCATACTTTTTCCGAGAAAAAAGCCAAAAAACACAATTTTTCACCGCAAAACACCACAATTTTTCATAAGGTGTCATATCTAAGGGATGTTTACTTCATTTTCAGATTGGTTATATTGGGTTGTTTCTCTAGTCGGTGGTCATTTACTAGCTGGTTTTGAAGAGGTCGCTTATAGGTTGAAGAGAAGAGATGAGATTGTAGAAAAAGAGAGTCATATTTACCAACATATTCTCACGGAATCATGCTTACATGGCTTCAATATTGCATCAAGTACAAGGTAATTTATGGCATGTACACTACACTATGATGATTCCAATACCTCGCAACCATCAGGAGGGAGAAGAACATGCCAAAAGTAGTGTTTCGCCTTCAATGATTGGATTGACTGAGAGAACTGGGCTTAACATCGTGAATGGAGAACTAGTGTGTGTGTGCATCGGGGCTTATTACCAACTTGAAGGCAAATTTATGTGAGTTATGTTGTTATGTTGCCACCCTACCACACAACCATTTTGAAGATTTCAAAGTGTCTTGTCTACTTTATCCACTGTGTGATTAGAAGATTAAAGATATATCATAAGGGTTGTCAGTTTGGGAGGGAGCAGATAAAAGAAAAGGCTCACTAGTTAGGAGGGAGTAATAACCTAACTAGACCATTACAGTTGAAGTTCAGAGCCATGTAAATCAGTGCCGTCAGTGCCCAAGATCAAATGCCGAGATCGTCGGAAGAGAAGAACTTCAGGTTTGCCTCAGTATCTAGACTACAAAGACTCTGCGCTTCAACAACGTCAACATAGTTTACTATTGTTGTAATTTACATTGTTTATGTATTTACAAGTCTCATGTAACCATTCACGTGTGACGATATCTTGGAAGGAGATTGTTAGCCTCGCTTTTTTATAAAGATAACGTCACACAAGTGAAATGGACTACATGAGGCAAACATGTAGTGTGATGAGCCTATAAATACTCCTCATGACTCTCCATGAGGGGTGTGGGAAAGCATTGTGTAAACACTCACTTATCAATCTAATATATTTAGTGTTTCTTTCCACCTTTCTCTCTCTTCTTTCTCTCTCTAGAACCATGATGTATTTTGATCAACCTCGACCTCCGAAACGTGTTTCTTGGTCTTAACAAGTGGTATCAGAGCTAACCAGGGGCGAATCGTGGTGTTTTGTGATGTTGAAACGGTTCAGCTTTTATTAAGTGACCAATGATATCATGTGTTTTTTGGTGTGATGGTAAGTATGTGATATGCCCTAATTCTTTAGAGCTTAAAAATGAGGGTTTTTTATATTAGATTTTCAACGAAACCTTGAGAAACTCTAAAGAATTTCATTCCTTGATGCTCGGTAAAAAAGCCCTTGTATTTCTAAAACATCACTCCTTACTCGGAACAAATCCCTTGCTCGATGAATACTGCATACTGGATAAGGTGTTATTCAGGTTTGCTTACTCGATAAGGTGTGCTTAATATAACCTGGCTCGGATACCACTTGTTATGACCAAGAATCACCTTCATGAGGACGGGGATGCTCGAAATAAAGAATAGACATGGTATTTATTAGATTGAAAGAATGGGGAAGATGTGTGTGTTTTCTAGAGAGATAAAGAAGGAAACCACACACACCTTGAAATACAATGAGACATCCTCCTCTCCTAGTTGCCACTAGGAGGGTATTTATACTACTTAACACTCTAAACTATGTCCTATTGACAAGACTAGTCCTTGTGTTTAAGTAAATAATTAAACTAGCGCAATTCCCAATTATGACATTACTTTTAAGGCTAACATAACCCCTTTAACAATCCATCGGCTAAAAGTAATGACCACATAAGGAGACAACCCAATGTAACCAATATGAAAATGAAGTAAGCACCCAAACTTTGTGACTTCATGCTTGTACTAACGATTTTGTGACTTAAAACCTATACTAAGCACTACACTGTAACTCCTTAAGGTATGAGGTGCATAGTGGATACACGCCACACAAGTTATCTTGAGACACACGACCTGACTCAAAGATAAATAAGTACACCCATGACATGTCACTTCAATCCCAATTAAGCAATATCATACAAAAACTCCATAGTCACAAAAAAAAAATACCAACTTTAGCCGTGTCATGTAACTCAAACGCGACAATGATCATTCCCGTGAGGTGTGAAGATGTTTGTTTTGATGTGTTTCGGTTTAGTTAATTTATGGTTTTGATTGAATAAGTTCTTGATTTAGGTGATATGATCGAATAATTTCTTTGTATGAGAAAGTTTTCGGTTATGGTTTTGTTATAGATTCCCCTGTTATATATGCCCCTTGTTCCAAGGATAAGATTTCTCAAAAGTCCAATTTTTCTCGTAAGAACAATTGAATTTTCTTGAAATTTTTAAATTTCTTGAAAGAGTGAGTTTTCTCGAAATTTTTAAATTTCTCGAAATGGTGAAAGTTCTCGAAATTTTCAAATTTCTCGAAATGCCACGTGGCACAGTTAGTGGAATCTCCACTACTACTAAAGGTTCTCGAAAGCCACGTCATATTTCTTGAAATTTTTAAATTTCACAAAATTTTCCTGGAGTATGTGTCCTAAATCTAGGGATGTGTCTTGACATTCCTATGTTTCGAGAAATTTCAAAATTTCTCGAAATCTTCAAAAGTTCTCAAAATTTTCTTAAACACAAAACTAAAAACCATGCTTTTTTCATCAATTTTCGATCCAAATACCCCATATGTTGCATGATTTTTCCCACCAAATGATCAAATCTTTCACCTTTATCAAATCTAAACCCATAACTATCATCAAACTATATCAATAACGAATCAAAATCCATAAAATCAATAACAACAGACTATTTTCCTAAACAAATAGGAAACACATAAAGCAAAATCAAATTTTTGGTTTTAGCTTGAAACTTTAGAGCTAATAGCACCAAAAAGTTTCAAACTTTACCATTTTAAATGAAAAAAAAAAATCCGGTTTTAGAACCATAAACCCACGAAATTTTTTGAAACAACATTTTGATCATGGTTTTCGACAAACTAACACTCCATGATTCACATTTCGCTCTTGATACCAATTGACAGGTTCCATACTATTCAATATCTGGTGGTCTTGGGGAATGAAAGTACTCAAAATACAGTGTTTCTAGTGAGAGAAAGTAGACAGAGGGCGGAGATAAGAAATATGAATATATTAGCTTTGGTAGCTATGAATGATACACACAGTTTCCCGCACTTTAATGGAGAGTCATGAGGGGGTATTTATAGGCTCATCACATCACAACTATGCCTCGTGTACAATATTAGTCTCTACTGATACAACTATTTACATATCTAGTCCAATTCACGTGTAAGACGTCAACTTCACAAAATAGCAATGCTAACAGTTTATGTCTTACTTTACATACATCAAAGCTCCAAGATGAGTAAAATCATAAAGTAAAAAAAAAAAGAAAAAAAAAAAAAAAAAGAAAAAAAAAAAAAGGATGGTAAATAACTAAGAGAGGAAGGAAACATGAACATATTAGCCACGAGCTAACTAGAGCTTAATTATCCATGAGGCTATAAAGCCAGAATCCATGTAACACAAATAACTTGATTATTTGGTCATTACTCATTAGAGAATACAAATTAATACTTAACGGGATTGAGCTAGTTTACCAATTGTTTACATGTCAGCACTAGGTTTTATTCTATATTCAAGAATGAAGTTATTGTTTGATTAATGTTGATGCATAATTTGTGTTGGGCCGGTCTTGCTGACTCCTCTGGTGCCGTTCGTCATCGTCCCGAGCCTTGCGTAATGCTACACACAAGAAAGAACCGGTTAGAAGGGGACCCGAGGCCGGAGGCCCGGGATCCACCCTCCGATGGTCAAGTCAATATAAGTATAAGTAGAGAGAGGTATGTGTGTCTAGTGAGAGAGAATGACCTGTTAGGATGGATGATCCTACCCTTGTATTTATAGCGTATAGATTAGGGTTACATAGGATGTGAGCCACCTTTTATTGGTTTCGGCCCATTGGGTCTGGCCCATTCCAGACTATACGTCAACATGTCCCCCAGTCTAGTCTGATATGGTTCTTGACCATGTTATGCTAGACTTATGTTATACGTCCTTAGCACGTAAAACCGATAATAGTATAAGTGGGTCAGGTCAGTCCACATTGTACGTCAACATGCCCGATCTTAGGCAGCACCCGCGAATATGTGTCGGGTGATTGTGCTCGGACGCTTGGTTTCCCGTGGCTAAACGGTAAAGACCCTGTAAGAGGAATACATTTTCTATAGTCAGGGTAACACTAGAGTTGACTGGATACCTTCGTCTTATCTCGTATGAGAGGATGAAGAGGAGGGTTTATATTGGTGAAGGTGGACTCCGTATTGAAGGCTGACGGAAGACGTGCTTCCTTGGCCAGGTAAATGCGAATATAGCCTTCAACTTGCTGCCGGCAGAAGACGTACTTCTGTGCCTGGGTAATGCGAATATAGCATTCGGCTTACTGTTGGTGGAAGACGTTCTTCCGTGGCCAGGTAATGCGAATATAGCATTCGGCTTAGTGTTGGCGGAAGATGTACTTCTGTGGCCAGGTAATGCGAATATAGCATTTGGCTTGGTACCGGACTTACAATGCCTCTTAAATACTTGGTGCGAATATGGCATTCATCTTAGTATTGGGCTTGCAATGCCTCTTACATACTTGGTGCGGATATAGCATCCGTCTTAGTATTGGGCTTGCAACGCCTCTTACATACTTGGTGCGGATATGGCATCCGTCTTAGTATTGGGTTTGCAACGCCTCTTACATACTTGGTGCGGATATGGCATTCGTCTTAGTATTGGGCTTGCAATGCCTCTTACATACTTTGTGTGGATATGGCATCCGTCTTAGTATTGGGCTTGCAACGCCTCTTACATACTTGGTGTGGATATGGCATCCGTCTTAGTATTGGGCTTGCAATGCCTCTTACATACATGGTGCGGATATGGCATCCGTCTTAGTATTGGTCTTGCAACGCCTCTTACATACTTCTTGCGGATATGGCATCCGTCTTAGTATTGGGCTTGCAACGCCTCTTACATACTTGGTGCGGATATGGCATTTGTCTTAGTATTGGGCTTGCAATGCCTCTTACATACTTGGTACGGATATGGCATCCGTCTTAGTATTAGGCTTGCAATGCCTCTGCAATGCCTCTTACATACTTGGTGCGGATATGGCATCCGTATTAGTACAGGGCTTGCAACGCCTCTTACATATTTGGTGCGGATATGGCATCCGTCTTAGTATTGGGCTTGCAATGCCTCTTATATACTTTCTGTATCCGGAGATACTTACGTGACATGCACGAAGATAATTATAATGGTATCGTTATACCCATGTAGCCCCCCAAGTTTAATGATACTATACTTGATTAGTGGCAGTAAACTTATATGCTCAAGTATCCAAAAACAATGAATAATTTTTGCACTTATTTCAACAGGCCGTAGCCTGCGTAGCACGGAGCTTACTAGGGAGATGGCTCCACCATATGTCATATAATTTAATCTTGGAATTAAGGATAAAAAAGGTCCGGAAACGTACCATATGTGATTGCACGGAGGAGTTGTAGCTCCGCGTCTCCATGCTTTGGCAGGCAATGGAAGTCGCTAAAACAAAAGTGAGGATATCCGCTGTGCTGGTAATGGAAGCATGCCGTGTGGTTAAAGGTTACTTGGCTCATGATGTTCGCCATTGTGAAGTAAACTTTCCACTGTAAGATAAAAAGACTTTTGGAAGCATCCAAGTTCGTTGACCGGTATTTATCTCTGAAGGCTCGAGGCCGCAATTGTGATGCGGTTGATGACCGCGGATGCCAATAAAAAATGTCTACACGTGCGGAGTGTCATGAAAGGACTTAGCTTCTAATTTGGCTATTTTGACAGCAATATCGTCATAAGCCGGAGCTTGCAACCGCGGATACCAAAGAGGAGAACAAGTTAATGTCCGCGCCCTTGCGTATATCAAGCGGATCCAGTGCTATTTGCAAGACGTATATTACATATGACATATAGTCCGCACACTTAACGCTTGACCTTTTAAAATATGGTCAACTATAATTATCTTCAAGTATATAGCAAAAAAAGGTAGACAGAAATTATCTATTTTAGAGATGAAGAATATAATCTGCACACTTAATGTCCGCACACTTACGTCCATAGCTTGACAGAACATAATATTCCGGACGTGCGGAACGTCATGAAAGGAAAGAGCTTACGACCGCAGATACTAAAGAGGAAAATAAATGCGGAAGGATAGTAAATTATTCAACCCCTCACAAAGAGTCGCACGAAAGACGATATTTCCATTATTTTTCATTTCCATATTCCCAGTACTTTTAATATGTTTCCGCATGTCCCATAGTATTTCCATATTTCCAAACAGTTGCACGGATGACGATATATCCGCAGTTGGTGGGACCAACTTCCTTGCATAATGTATTTCTTTCAAGCATCTTAAAATACGGAATTTGTCTTTTTTTTTTTTTAGCTGACCAAATGCGGCATAAGTTTCGCAAGGGATTATGGACGGACCAACTTCCTTGAGCGGACCATGTGCCTTCTTCTTTTCCCTCATTTTTTTATTAAGTACAAAAATTTATTGGGGGTGTAAGAGGGTCATGTGACTCCAATTTTCTTTTTGTAAAAGATCTTTTGGCTGAGTAGTGATTGGAGGTTCATCTCCAAATGTTTTGCTCGGTCAGCCGAATGGAATGAGCTGGTGATTTACCTCCTGAAGGCTTGTGGCCGTAATGGTGATATACCTCCAGAAGGCTCGTGGCCGTAATGGTGATTTACCTCCGGAAGGCTCGTGGCCGTAATGGTGATGCTACTGGTGACCGCGGATACCAAAAAAAAATGTTCGGACGCACGAATGAGCCGAATGCCATATTTCCAGTCCTGGCGATTCGCGGTACCTTTGGTTTCCTGCTTTCGATATTATAGACAAAATATAGTAGTTGTGACCAGCCATAGCTAGAGTGTGAATGTGTTGGCTACGGTCGGTTCTCACAAGTGTTTGTGTTCACACGTTAGATAAAAAAGACAATTGACGTCAATTATCCAAGCCCGGATCAGAATGACCGTAGTGGCCGCGACCAAAAAGCATCGGAATACTTACATTGGTCACTTTGGGAAAAGGTCTGCTGTGACAAAAATTTTGTAAGTGACCAGGAACTTATGAAGACTATAACCAGAAGCTCGCCGGTAATCAAGACACTTAGTCACGGCTTGAGCCTCTTACCGAAGTACGATTGGTACGTCAAAAGTTCAGAGTTAATATCCGGAACATTAGCGATGGTTTTGGGCCATAAATGTAAAGAAGCCGGGCCACGACATAATGTTGGGGATGGACCGGAAACAGAAAGATGTGGGGCCGCGGTTCTTTCAAGGCATTTTAGCTGGACCTAGGTTTGAGAAAATGGCAACAACAATCTGCTATCTAGACAAGGGAATAAACGAAGCAGCAGCAAGTTTTAATTTACATACCCACTCAATTGGAGCAGGAAAGTAGCTACCAACTTATTTTATAGGAAGAGACCGACAACATGTTTTTCTTTGTGCTCCACGTATTTCTTGGTATGGAACCCAAATGAGATCTAGGACCCCGGATATAGCAAAAATAAAACAGCTTTTCGTAGGGAGATTCATGAACTCGCTTACGAAAAAAGCATGAAGCATGTTTTATTCGGGGTCCCACGGATGGCGCCACTTGTTGAAGCATAATTTGTGTTGGGCCGGTATTGATGACTCCTCTGGTGTCGTTCGTCATCGCCCCGAGCCTTGCGTAATGCTACACACAAGAAAGAACTGGTTAGAAGGGGACCCGAGGCCGGAGCCCAGAGATCCACCTTCCGACGGTTAAGTCAGAATAAGTATAAGTAGAGAGAGGTATGTGTGTCTAGTGAGAGAGAATGGCCTGTTGGGATGGATGATCCTACCCATGTATTTATAATTTATATAGATTAGGGTTACATAGGATGTGGGCCACCCTTTTATTGGTTTCGGCCCATTGGGTCTGGCTTATTCCAGACTATACGTCAACAATTAATATACTTAATTAGGTTAAAAAACCCAAAAAAGATAAAGATTTAAGATCATTTGAGGACCAAACATTGTTTACATACCAAGGGATCAATCTCCACCCTTCATCTTCATCTCATCCAATGGATGAGATTAAATTCCCTCTTTACACTAGAGGGGTATTTTTTTCTAATATATATAGATATTTTCTAATAAACTTTTCATTCAATCACACACACCTGTGTGTTTTCTTCATCTCATTATTTTTTCTCTCTACACCATTAATACAAAAACAAAACAACGCAAATAGATCTCGATTTGAACGATCTTCTCAAACAACACGAATTTATCTTCTTCGATTCATCAATCGATCATCTTATCATCTTGTTTTTCAAATTGTTAATATCATGTTCATATTCTTCTTGTTATATTCATCCGATTTGTATTTTATTATTTTATTTTTTAGCTAATTCATGTGAATAAGCTTATGAATTTGAGGAAAGGAGAGTTGTATGAATAAGCATGTGAATTAGATGAAATTTTGTATGAATAAGCTTATAAGTTAGAGGAGAGT
Source organism: Artemisia argyi (assembly GCA_030686995.1). Classification (NCBI taxonomy): domain Eukaryota; kingdom Viridiplantae; phylum Streptophyta; class Magnoliopsida; order Asterales; family Asteraceae; genus Artemisia; species Artemisia argyi. Next base: position 209,412,616 of record CM060682.1, on the reverse strand, counting down.
TATGAATAATGTGATATGCTTAGAAATTCATCAAACTAATTGATTTTTTGTATTTTACAAGTTAGTAACAAACTATCATATGTGATTTCTTTCAAAAATCATATATGATTTAACATGATTATCACTAATTTATCAAACCATTATACTTGATGTCTTCTATTCTTACGCATTTATTTACAAGTGATTATGAATGTGTGCATTAAAACTTAAACAAAATAGACATAATATTGAAAATCACATTTGTAAATGTTTTGCCATTTTTATTTCAGTATAAACATCATGACATAATACCAAGAAAGTTAAACCATATTAGCAAGACATTGTACCAGTTACCAATGGTTTACAAAATTGTCCGTAGACGTCAAAACTCCATACAGAGATTACAAGAAAAAATGAATATTACATTTTAAAAGTGAAATGAAGATTCATGAGCTTCTTCATTGAGCTTCTTGGGCCTTTGTATTCTTGTAATGTTCAAAATGCATTGAAAACAGCCTTCTCTATACAGATAAGAAGATTTGATTTAATTTTCAAGCATATAATCATATATGATATATTATAATGGTAAAGAAGTTAACTTTGAAGTAGATTATCATAAATGATATCATACACATAACTAACTTTTAATTACTCACCAAGAGATGACAAACTTGCTTGTATTTTAGTTTCAAGCACATTATCATATATGATATATTATAGTGTTAAAAAAGTTGGATTTCAAGCAAATTATCATATATGATATTATAGTGTTAGAAAAATACGGACTATAATTTTCAGACGAAACGAATATTAATTTTATTAATACATTTTTTCTTAATAGTAATACATTAGCCGATTTTGATATTAGGCATCCTTGAACAACGGTTGAACTTCGGCTTAAATATCACCTTAGTTAAGGCACCATCATTTTAATTTATAAGAGTAGAATTGTCTTCAGCACCATGTTGAGCTAACACTCCAATGTCTACCATCACCTTTATACAAATGTGTAACCTTTCCCGCTCCTTTACCAAGCGTCTTCCTGCACACCTTACATTCCTGTATCATAAACTCGTACCCTGTGATTGATCTACCCGTGGCGTAGTCAGAATCCACAATAACCTATACGTTCATTTGTAATCCGCGATCAAACACATCCAACATACTCACATCCATAGATGCTATGTCAGGTCTCTTGCACAACATTTGATACTCATGATTTCCAACAAGGGTTTTAAAAGGTGCACCATGGCGCCGCTAAAGCGCGAGGCGTGACATTCACGTTACTAAAAAGACGCCGGTTTTAGGAGTGACGTGAGATGAGGTATAGCGCTTTTTTTGAATTCAACTTCGTGGAAAAAGTGTTTTTTGAAAGAAATGAAAAAGATTATATGCAAAGATAGATTATTGACTTGATTCATTATATATAACACCTTTTGTAAACTCGATATATATAAAATATGCAATAATATATCCAAATCTATAAATATTTTCATATTTTTTTGTTGCTTTTAGTCACGCATTAAAAAACGCTACGGCTTCACCATAGCTTTTAAGGCGTGAGACTTGACCATGCAACTATGCCTCAGGCTATTTGTAACCTTACTTCCAACTGCATATATACATTACCCATCATTTATATGAACACAGTGATACAAGATACACAATAATGTTGACTATAAATAATGCACGAAAAAATATACCCTCAAACATTATAACGGTGAGTGTATAAAGAAGAATACAATGATAAAAGGACTAATGACCCTTATCAGGGGCGGCTCAAGCCTTATGAAGGCCTAAAGCAAAATTCAAATATAAGGCCTTTCTAAAATTTTCAATTTTTTTATCTCTTTACTTAATATTAGCTTTTCGATTCATTGGATTATAAAATATCTAATTATTAAACAAAAAACATGACGTAAATCTAAAAGTTTATTGAAAATGGAGAAAAACAATATAAGAAAGAGAAAAAAAACCAAACTTCGCTTTATGAAAATCTGTAAGTGGCGCTAAACAACCGAACCAACACGAAAGGGGTTTTTTCGAGTTCGTTAGTTTTGGTTTAATCAAAAAAATGAACTAATATGGACACTTAAGCAAACAGACATTGGTGTTCATGTTTGTTCTTTGAAAAATAGGTTATTCTTTTTCATTTATTAGGAAACTATGCTCGAGTCTTGAAACATTTAATTTGTTTACACCATCAGACATTGGTGTTCATGTTTGTTCTTTGAAAAATAGGTTATTCTTTTTCATTTTGTGATAATAAAAAGATGGACATGGTGGTGTTTTTTAAACTCAACAAGAACTTAGTGATATGGATTTAAAAGAAATAAACAAAAAATAAGTAAAAAATCTAAATAATTTTAGCAGTTTTAGTTATAAGGGTCTTTTATATATCGAGACCTAAAGATAATGCCCAAAAAGATCGAGGGCCTTAAATACTCATAAAGGGCGTTAATGTTCATATGTGACCGACTATATATATTCATAAAGGGTGTTAAAATTGAGAGCTTTAAATATTCGGGGGCCTAAAGCGATGACTTTAATAGCTTTACCCTTTAGCCAACACTGACCCTTATGTATAGACTAAACAATGACGATGCACTAAAACCAATCCTATTCGGTTTATGATTGTTTTAGCCGACTACTACAAGGCTATATATATCCTAAGTTTTAGTCTTAGTCTAAGTATAATTGAGCAGTTACATAATACTCCCATGATGTATTACTCCCTCCATCTCATATTTATTATTCACATTTCCTTTTATAAATGTCTCAAATTAATTGTCCACCTTACATTTTAAGTAAAAATAAGAAAACTTAGTTGGAGAATATTCTATTTGCTTGGTTGATAATTGTAGGGATCTCACTTTTATTAAACTTTGTGATATTTGTCTCCTGACAATAATTTTGAGACGGAAGGAGTATTAATGAGTAAAATAGGTGGTTGATATCGTTGTCTATGTTTGGTGTTTTTTTATTGGTTATCTTTGGTTATGTAAAATAATATAATTATCAGGGTAAAACCTTCACTACAAGAAAATATGCTTTTAATGATAGAGGTTTTAATAACACTAAAAAGTGTCAATTAAATTTAACTTTTAAGTGACACTTTTTAAAAAGTGTGGGTAAAAGCTTTAAACTATTAGATTTGGTGACACCTTTTACAAATAAAATGTGTCTCGAAAGGCAAACAATTTATCCTAACACTATTTTTATGCACTATATGTAGATCTTTCTTTATAGCACTTCTACCTACACTTTTAAATATAGGAGAAACACATGAAAATTATATCGACAACTTTTTATAGTTTTTGTGAAGCTTTGTTGGTGACACTTTTTATGTGTCACCAAAAAACTATTATTTTAGTTCCTTTATCAAAAAAATTCCGCATCCATGACCTCAATTCGTCACGATGCATGTGCTATTAATATAAGAGTACGAGACTAACATGTAAAATAGCAAGGTTTTGTTTCAATATAAGTTTGTCAACGGGATTTAGTTTGGATAGCTCGCCTACTGAGTTATGCGTCATGATAATAATCACGATTCACGAACATTTTAACCCATCTATAAATTTCGTTTTCTTACCACTACAGGCCACACATGTACACATCCCACCCACCCTCCTAGTCCCTACAGGAAATAACACCCACATTAACATTCCCTTGCACTAGCAAGCCCCCACATTATGAAATCAACAAGTCGACAAATTTCTTAAGAAAAACTGTTAAACGTGTAGTACCTTTCACCTTTGTACCTAGTTGGATTACGACTTGTATGTTTGTTGTCTATAAAACATCGAATGGTATCTTATTGATCGTAATTGTGATTGTGTACAAAATACCTAACGATGCATATTTATATATATACTATCTAAATAGCTTAGAGCACAAGCAACTAAGGGAGTGTTTCTTTTTTATTTTATGAGAAGTGATAGTTGGACCTATCAATTTAATAGTATTAATCTTTTAAATGGGACTCACAATTTTTGTTAGTTGGTCTGGATTCACAAGCCGAAATTTATAAGGTTCTCCCCATTAAGTGGCTTATATAGAGGTGGGTCTCACATGGGCCCCATATTTCTCTTAGCTAACAAAAAATAAATAAATAAATAAAATAAAATAAACCCCTAACTTACAACCTTAATGGGTACGACCCATTTATACAATTAGTGATCATTATTATCATTTGACTTTTATTCTGCAATACATATTTTAATTATGTAACAATTAAAACATAATATGTAAATACCTCTAAATAAATATCAATTTTCTTGGGCCTTGCTTAGCAAGACCAAGAAACTTTACTAGTACACATACGTGATGCATGGTTTGGCGACAAGTATGGAACTTATTTTCAGAAAAAGTTACTCCGATCAATTCAAGAAACCATCAAGGCAAGATACAAATTTCTTCATCCATGGTGCTTAGAGGTCCTATGATAAGTTCCATTACAAACTTTGCAATGTAGAATTCTATAACAATCATCAGAGTGATGATTGTTATACTCGCATAGCTCACATGGTATTAGGAACTTAGGTTTTGATTTAAATCTAACTAATTTTGATGATTAAGTTAATGATTTGGTGTTCTTTGTAGTTGTATCCTGACTTTTGAAAGATGTCATAGAGTCAACTTTTATGCTCAGGGCCTTAATTTCCTTCATTAAAACTAATAAATGAATTTAAGGTTCTGGAACTGTTGCTACTCCTTTACCTTTGTCAGAGGAGGCTGATGTTTTATGTTTGGTTTTATTGGTCACATCAATGATGACACTTCTTGTTTTGTAATGTTAGACTTTCTCTTTGAAGCAGGCTTAAGGATTGATTTTGGTTCTGCTATCTGAAGTGTTTTCACATGAGTTAGAGGTGTTTTATCCATTGAGTCTGATTCATTTGCTGACTTAGACTCAGTCACTTAGGTCATTGGACATTCAGTGGGATTGATTTCAGGGGTTTGACATTTAGGGGATAGTATCTGACTAGTGTTCTAGTTAGGCATCTTGACCATTTGAGTCTTTTGAAACCAATTTTTATCAACAAATTCGTTTATCATTTCATTGAAATTAATATCTCAATGTTAGTATGCTGAAGTATAAGGGCATTAAGTTTGGCTTGTTTAAGGTCTAATAATTCTTCTCTACAAGTGTTCATTTCAAGCACAAGATTTATATGTTTTGACTTCAAGTTTGTTCTTTGTTCTTCAACATATCTAATTTCAACACATATATAATCAAGAAAAGATTTCATATCATCATTATCTTCCATTTCAAGAAAATATGTACCTTTTTTTTTATAGTGATATCAACCCATTCACCATTCCTAGTATGTTCCTTTCCCATAGCTAGCTTTCATCATCAGCGAAGGCCATAAGTACCTTGATTTGAACCATTTCATCATCATCAGATGATACCTTTCTCTCATCCCAGTCATAAGATTCACCTACCAACCTCTGTTTCTAGCTTGATAAAATTGAGAGGGCTTAGAGGATCTATTAGCTTGCATGAGAGCTAGGTCAGCTTTGACCTTGTTGTACGTTGCAACATAGTCTTTCTGAATTCTTGGTTCAATTTGATTTTGTAAAGAAGTTTGGCACGCAGTGATGAGTTTTGGTTGAAAAAGGTGTTGATATGAAGATGGATAAGATGGTGAGGATGTTTCAGAAAATAATCTTTTGCAAAATGCCCAGTTTTATGACATTTAAAAAATTCGGTTTTCTCAGAGGGTTTTGAGGTACCGAATCTGGATAGATTGTTGTTTGAAGAATCTCTTAGAATTGGCTAAAAGAGCACTTCCTAAAATTTCTCAATAAGATCATCCAAGTATTCTTGATTGTTTCTCAAGTCTTCCTCATCTATAGGATCATCCTAAAAGTCCTGAAAACAAAATTAGAGAAGAAAGTAGTCGATATGGGTTTGCTTTTAGTCAGAGCTTTCTTGGTGTTAGGCCCATTGATTTTATGAATAATTATTTCTTCATGCTTGAACTTTCCAAAAAAAGGTTGCTAAATCAAGGTCTCTAACATGGTTAGAGTTTTTTAGACTTTAGTTAAAGCTTAACCACTTCTTTGGGAGGTTGTTGCTAAAGCCTACATTGATTTCATGTTTGGAAAGAGTGACACCATCATTTACCAGTTCATTCACGAGAATTTATACTTGGCAAAGGTTTGAGAAACTGTTTCACCTTCAATGTTTTTGAAGGTGTTGCAAGCGAGTTTTAAGTCCATGACTCTATTTTCTTTGACTTCGGAGGGTCATTCACTGTTTAGAATCAGATCTTTTCATGTATGTTTAGCAGTAGGAAACCTAATAACTAGCTCCATCAGATCATGAGGTAAGCATGAAATGATGATACTTTTGAGGCATTAGTCAAGATTGACTACCTTTCTTTCATCATTGTTCCACTGAGCTTTTGGTTTTTCTAGACCTGGAGCAGTTTTGGGAACATATGGCAAAATAAGGTTAAATCACTTCACCATGTCAACTAAATGTATGTTTAAACAAGTTAAAAGAAAGTATACAAAAAGAGTTTAAACAAAAGAACACAACAAGGTTTTTCAATGTTTAAATTCTTATTTGAAACAAAGAATTTAATATGATTGTTTGCGGAATAACAATCTTAGTTGAATAACAAAATGTAACGTGATCTCCTTGTTAGCTGTATATTTCAATTGATGAGTTGGTGATTAGTTGTAGATTAATATTGAAAGCTGTAGATCAATATTAATCTACAACTAATCACCAACTCATCAATTGAAAGATACAGCTAACACTCCTCACTTTCTTAAACAAAAATCTAAGTATTGTGTTCAAGTAAAAACTATGCTAACCACTGAGTATATTCAAGGACTTAGTTTTAGGAGGAATAAATACTCTTGTAAATGCTAATACATTAATTGTACTAGATAACATTTATTCATTTACAACATTTTTTTAATATAGGCAAATATGAAGTGGATACTCATGGGTTAAAAGTGATGTGTCAAACATCTAACTAGAAAGGTACACTAGTACTTTACAGCATTTTTTGGTACTTTACTACATTAAATTCTTCTATTCTTGCAACACGTCTAACCTTGCTTTAAGATACAATGCTGACAACTATTTACCCTTTTTATACCAACTCTTGTACTTTGTTGACTTTCATTGATAAGTAGCTTTCTCTAAACACATGACCAAAGTACTCACTTATTTGTTTCATGGATTTAGATACTTTTCCTAAGTTTCTAAGTTCAAGATGTCTTGGTTATTGAAGAGATCAAAGAGGACTCAGTGGGCTACTATCATCACTCACTGGCTCAATCATCTTCTTTTGATTGAGGGACTTCACAAGTTGAGTTCCGTCTCAGGAAGTGGTGAGTCTTTCTTTAGACTCTGAAGAACTTTGAAGATGAATCTCGAAGTTTTCTTATATTCTTGGACTTCAATTAAACTTAAGTATTTTCTATTCAAATTCTAGACGAAGATAATTGAGCACTTAATTGGTCCAACACTTTTATCCCAAAGTAGATGTTCTTCTTTAAATTAAACATAGTTTATTAAGACAAGTGAGATCATTACATTTGTACATTCATAAAATGTTATATTGACTTTCTAAAAGTATTTTGATTCGTTGAAACATAAAAGTAAATATTTATTTTGATACACATTCTTAAATTTTGAGTTTGGAGATCAAGGCTTTATTGTCCACATGGACATCCTGATATCTACAAGCCTAATGTAAGAGCCTAAAGAAAGCCCACTTAGGAACACAAGCCTTATGGCTCCAACAAATTTAAGGTAGTAAGTTATTGTTAGTACCACCTTGAATTCTTCAAGATTGTAAGATAATTGAACAAAGAGTATGAATAACTTGTAATATTACACGCATGCAAACGCATATACCTATGTATATGTAGTCCTTTAGTTTGGAAACTAACCAGAAAATAAACCTTTAACTACAACATATGTGCTTATCAGCTTTAGAGAATTAGAGATACGAAAACTTTATTAGTCAGTAATTAGATGATAATTACTACAAGAAAACTGTGACATTTAGTGACACTTTTTACTTTGTGTCAATGACAATTTTCGAGTAGTGATGATTTACACATAGCAGTGATAAATAAGCCTACTAAATAAACTTACAATTCGGTGTACCACATTTATTTTTTGACAAGTGTTATTCATTCATTCTCTCTTATTATTATCCACCAATTAATTTTTTATTTTCATCAATCACATTTGTATGTCTATAAATTAGAGCTACAAATCATTTTTCTTTACACGCATATGCATGATTTGGCTACAACTATGGAACTAATTTTAAGAAAAGTTGCTCCAATCAAATCAAAATGTGCTAAAATTCTTTTATATAATAAAGGAATTACATAATTTCGGAGTTTTTTTTACAAAACAATCTTAGTGAAAAAAAAATTGGACCAATAGGAATGCTCGATTTTGACTCATAGGCGAAATTGAGTTATATGATTGGCTAATAAAAATTCAAAATTGAATTGATTTTGGTCAAACTTTAATAAATATGGTGGAGAATTTGATTGAGAAAAAAAAACAAATAAAAATATAGGTGTCAAATTTATGAAAATAAAAACTTAAAAAAAGATGAGGTAATTAATAAAAGATTAGTGGTTGAATTTTAAATATATTATGTGGAGTTAAGTGTAAAATTATAAATCTCCATGTTTTTTGATAACTTTAAATAATAAACAAATAACCCTTTACACTTTATACCCCATACACTCTATAATATGTTTGTTTACAATTACATGAGTACTAGTATTGGTTTGAGACTTCCATCCATTAAACTTACAAAATTTTATAATTGTACGAATTAGTTTTAATATACGTTAAATACTTTTAAAATAAATATTAGTTTCAAACTTTCATATATTAAAATATCTTTTTACTATGTACGTTAAATATAAATAAGAACTCATATTATCCTATTTAAAAGTTTAATCTATACATACACGAGGTTTGAATATTAAATACAGTTAAATTATTATTAACGGTAATATAAATATCAAATGGTAAGTACGAGTTGTTGTGATATGAAAATAAATATACGCGATTGTACTTATAACGACTCATGTAATTATTATTTAAAGTTTATATACGGATATCCGGGAAAATATTTTTAAAAAACTTCATCAACGCTCATTATGTGCTATTAAACTTGCACATTTTGTACAACATGATATCAATAGTTTAGGGTTTAGGGTTTAAACCACAACATCAACCTCAACATTAACATCTATGTCAGCTAAATAAAGTTAAATCTTTCATCTAATAAAAATTTTACAAAATATTAATTGATATTAATACATAATGAAAAACTCATGCATACTTATTAGTTGTACTTATACCATAATTTTTACGGGTAAATTCTTATATATCCATATAGTAAACAAAAATTTTAAAATAAATTTGATTTATGTGTAAACACATGTGATCAAAGAACCTTTGGCCCAATAACATTATAAGGAAACACGCTCAAGAATCCAATACAAGGTCGATGCCACGGTTATATTTACAATTTCTGCTAACTATTTTTTTTACTTTCGAACATGTTGATGCTCTAACTTTTTAAAATATACATAAGCTTTTCTGTTTCTAAACGATAATACTATATAATTAAATTTTTCTGGAAAAACACCGTGCGTGCACGGGTATTATAACTAGTACGAGAGTAACATAATACCAAGGTTTTATGTTCAATTACATAAGTTTGTTAACGAGATTTATTTGTTTATTTTGGTAAACATGGGTTTCCAACTCGACATTGCGAGCGGACTAATCCCACGGCAACTACCTTTTTTGATAGCAATAATGAGATTTAGTTTGCATAGTTCGCCTAGTTAAGTAAAGGGATAATGCTGAAAAAATATGACTAACTTGTCAAGATTTATGATTAGATCTTTAAGTGTATTATCTATTTTTATCTTTTTTTACGATTATATCATTCGTCTGTTAAAAAGAGGTTTGATAAAACAGATTAATTGGTAAAATAGTCGTGTAATACATACAAAGCAGGTCGAAATGTAAAAACAATTGAAATATAAAGGTTAAAATTTAGTTGGCTATATATAACCATAAATCTTGACAAGTTTTTCTTATTTAACTAGATCTTGCCAAGTTTATTACTCTATCCGTCTCATAATAATAGTTCATATTTTCTTTTATTAATGTCTCAAAAAGATTGTTCACTTTTCATTTTAAGTAAAATAAATAAATAAATAAATAAATTTGTGAAGAAATATTCAATTTGAGTGGTTGGAGATTGTAGTGGTCTCACTTTTATTAAACATTGTGATTTTTGTCTTTGAACAATAATTTTGAGACGGATGTAGTATTTATTATTATTATTATTATTATTATTATTATTATTATTATTATTATCCTTTAACCAATAGGCTTGTGGTCCACTGGGCATGTCTTATTAAGTTAAGCGTGCCTAGTGGAGAGTAGTACCGGTTTGGGTGACCAAACCGGGAAGTCCTCACTTGTGGACTACAATGCCCTGTCGGTATGCTTTCAAAGTCCTTCAATGAAGGTTTCAACCCACCAGGGTTCGAATCTGGAGAAGGCAGGGTTTACTTCAATTTAAGTGTCGTGCCTTCGGGCTGCTTAAGTTGAAGGTTTTTCCCCCCATCAGGTTTCGAATTGGACATGGATTTCCCTTAAAGAAAGTAACCGTTCAAAAAAAAACTAAGCTAAATGTTCATGATTTTATTTACTAATTATGCATTCATGATAGTAATCATAACCCAATTATCAATTTTGTTCTATTAACCTCACATGCGACAAGAAACATCTCATGCACCCCCTTCTAGTCCCTACATAAAACAACACCCACACCCCCTAACACTCACATTACACTCCCTCGCTATCACAAGGCCCCACATTATGAAATCAACAAGTCGACAAATTTCTTTAGAAAAACTGTTAAACGTGTAACGTCTTTCACCTTTATGACATATAATGTGTAAAAACGGACGAAAACGTGAAAAAACAAACGACAACATGTAAAAATGGACAAAAGCGTGTAAAAGTGAATGACAACGTGAAAAAACGGACAAAAATGTGCAAAAACGGAAAAAAGTGCAAAAACGGACGAAAACGTAAGAAAACAGATGAAAACGTGTAAAAATAGATGAAAACGTGTATAAAAACGAACAAAAACTTATAAAAATAGACGAAAACAGTACGGTACTAGATCGGTACATTTGAAAAAGTATGTTGCTATTTACTCAAGTATTAAATATGTCACGTAGGCATTTTTCCCGGTTTTCAAACTTTTTTCCCGGTAACCGGTAACTTTTGGGTAGAATGGAACAAAAAATGAAAGTTCGTTACATTAAGTGGGACAAAAAATAGTACGCGTACTAGATTGAAACATTTGAAAAAGTACGTTGGTATTGCACGTCCAAATCCCTTAAATCAATATAAAGAGTAATCTCAACTCGAAAACCTTTAGAAAGTTAACCGTCACTGTTCGGTTCATATTATGGAGTTAGTACCCCAGCCATGTCATTTCACTATCAGTGGTCTCAACGTCGATTTGCATGGCCCCAGGTGACAATGAATCAATCTTTTGTCTTCTTTCTTCTTCAATTACTTCTTTATTTAAATATATTATAATGGCATTCTACTTATTTACATGCAATATTCACTTATACAGCTATAACTATACCCAATCCCGCCGAGGGTACGAGGGAGGTATGATGTATGCAGTCACACCTTTACCCGAAAGTGAAGGGAATACTTACACAAAGACATCCGACAAGAGTTTGTTTATTTACATGCAATATAATTTGTATTTACTTAGGTTGTTTTTCAATCAAATCTATACTAAAGAACTTTGGGCTCTGAATTAGCCCTACAGTATGAAACTATATATCACCTTCCATTAAATCATTCGGGAGTGACCTAGTGGTAAAAGCTTATAATTACATCACTAAAATGTGAAATGTCTCATATTTCGATTCCTGCTTCTCTAAAGTGGCCGGCCACGCGAATTTTTCCGAAAAAGTGGAGGGATTTATCAGTTTGAGTTTGTTTGGCGGTTGGGTCAAACCACGTAGATCAATATGTCAAAAGGTCGGAAACCATAGTTAACCACAGAAATCACCTTAAGATTAGCAACACAAATCAAACTGATATTTTGATAAACCACTGAAGTCTGAAGTAAAACACAACTTGAGCAACACATAATATATGGCAAGAAGACTCCATAGTGGAGGTCATTTGCATTAAACTAATATCTGAATTCCATAGTCCAAAATCTGCTTTGTTATTTGCTATATTCACAGTGTTTAATCAGCCACACATATTGTTATTGACATAAGGTTGAGTAAATGGAGGATACATCATATAACTGTCCAGCATTATAATTCATTAGTGCTCGTCATCAAGATTGTATTGAATTGAGTGAATTCATTAGTGTTGGTTATCAGGAAAAGGCGAAATCTCTAGTGTTTGGGTTTTAGTGATATTTAGGAGACAACTGTTTATAAAGCAGCTAATTCGAGAGTTCTAGACGTTTTAGGGGCCAGCAATAATCATAAAGTTATATAATTTTCCTAGGGACCATGAAAGCATAAAGTTTATGTCGTGTAGTGGTCCGGGATGCATTTATCACGCATCTAGAAACACACGTGTCGTACAAATAGAACGCCTACGTAGATGTTAAAATAAATATCTGATGCTACGAAACCAACTTTTGATTCATTAACTATGTTGTAAAAAGGAAATGTTAACGCAGATACTAGACCAAAACATGATCACTTACTAGTCTCAAGAGAATAATAAGGTTAACAACGGGACTTTTCAATCAGTACGATAATAATGAAAACTCATCCGACCTTATCTTTTAAGTTTTCTTCCAAAATCAGATAATCTTTCATCAATGTCATTCCCTGGTACTGTTCTGATAGTTCTTGACTAGTTTTAAGTTCTCCTTTTGTTTCATAATCATATTTCATATATTACCTGACGGTATAATACAACAATGGTCTGAAATTACTATGCTTTTGTTAGATGCAGAGGACCAATAAGGGGTATGTGATACATTATACAGGCCTAAACTTCTCATGCATAAGGTTTCCCAGGCCCCTGTTCGATCCATAAGGATCAAGATCAAATAAACGCTTATTCTCATCAAAAATCAACATGAGGTTACCAGTTTTGAGAATACTTCAAAAAACCACTATTTGTAAAGCTGCATTTTTGTACAGTGGCAGCAATAATCATACTTGATTCCTTGGTATTACTAAGAAATAAGTAAAAGTCATAGAAGAGTTTTATATAGTGTTTTTAGGATCGACTTCTCATTGAAAAACATATCTGTTTAACAATCATCGGGACTAAAATAGAATCATATAGTGCGTCCAGAATAGTCACCGACGGACACAATAATGTTAAATACCTAAGTGCTCAGAAGTTTACCTCCTTTGCTAGTGTCCACACAGCTTGCGGCCAAACATTAGCCTCTGAGCAACAGTATCCTTGTCCCTAAAATGTATACAATTATTTAAACTTTAATATTCGATTAGATATTTTGATATAGTGGAACACTGAAGTGTGTCTACAATGTTAAGCAATTGACGAATATGATGAGTGCTAACCGTGGAAAACTGAAGTTATAAACATGTTTAAGTGTTTCATAAGTTAAGAGGAACCCATATGTCTAATCTTGCTATGAGGCTATTTGGCGTTGTTCCTATTAAAAAATGCCGAAGAAAAGTTATCCCCACGATGCTACAGAGCCAACAAGAGCTGTATGCCGGCCAGCATTCAAAACAAAAATTATGGTGGTAGATTATAATTTCGCATACATATATTTCATTGATAAAAGAACACACACGGAATTTAACAAGATCTACATTTATCAAAAATATTACACAAAGTTAAGACTTAATAAAGCTCATAAAGTGTGTGAAAGCAGCATGTCCAAAATATACATAACGACCTTTGCCACATTCAATGGCCGAATGATATGCTTGTTTATTTTCCTTTTCTTTTGAGAATTGCCTTTTATCAGATAATTTCCTTTTTTAGACCCTTTTAAGAACATCGTGTAAGGCACATGAGGCACGGGGTACATTAAGATATAGAGACAGGACGGATTTTCAAGGCAAATATTTTCAAGGCAGTGGAGAGAAAGCATGAGACATGACGACATTCTACGAGCAATTTTCTAAGAGATATAGATATTAATTCTCTAATTTCCTTTTACACTTTTTGTCAAAAAGTAATCTGAACCCATACAAGCATTTATTAACTAATAAGCTACAAAGACGAGATAAAATAAACCACTTCCTCAGCAGCCACATCAATCTATGAGGAATGACTTTGTTGGAACTCAAACTTTTCCTAGGAACTTAAAATTAGGTGAAATTCTTGGGATGACTCGTCTATATTAGGAGTTTACTCACTCAGCCTAATGTTCAGACGGATTAGAAAGACACATTGTCAATTACACCTACAAATTGGTAAGTTGAATTAATGTATATATAGAAGGGAATAATTTCTTGACTTGTCAATTGGATACCTGAAACAAGAAAAGATAAGGCAAGCTTCCTTTCAGGTAGAAAATGCATTACAAGGACCTGTCCTCCTGTAGCAACCGTTATGCTTTCTACTGCTATGCCGTGACTAATTCTTTCCTACACCATCACTATTCAGGAACTATTTACAGGATTCAGGAAATGAGAACAAGCTTTACGGACGAAAACTAGACATAGCAAATGACAAAGCTATAGGGCTACTGATATATTATTACCCAAGCAAAAATTACCCCAAGTGCAAAAATGTGGTATGTTAAACACACAACAGTCTAGTATCGAAAAACTGAAAGTTAACATATAGATGCATACTGAAATACAACTCGTGACTAAGGTGTGATATTCCAGTGAATAAATGATTACCATGTAGACCTTTGTAGCACACGGCGTAGCAAGCAAAATTACATGCATCAGCTTGTAGGTCCAAACACTATTGTAGATATTTTATATTTACACAAATATATGCCAAGAATCAAACTTTCTGAGTATCTATAAATAGTCAGAAAAAACTCATCAGCTCACACAAGTCTTATAACCTTCTCTTCATATTAAAGAAGTGATTACGCGTCAATCCTTCTGCCTAAAACAATGAAGGTGTGCTTCTATTTCTACATAATTTTATAATTATATTAGCATCTCATCTATATCTCATGTTAGCTTGTCCCATTACAGTTTCTAGGACGAATGCATAAGTTTAAGCAGAGTAACACTGAGTATCAGAAAGAATTTGCTCCAGGTAAATTTTGCATCTTTTCCACCTTTCTTGCAAATGTATTTCTTAGATTTTTTACTCATAATCATCTGATTGATGTGTCGTACAGAATTCCCATCATCCAAAAACCTACTACGCTATGCTAGATTATGCTATTCTGTCACTCCACATAGCAAAGCCCAAAGAGACAACCTGCTCCAAAACACATTTTCATGCATAGATGCAGAAAGTGCTGATGGGGAGCAACTTTTTAATGGATTCCGAAAGATCGGGGCTCTTGAAAAAGATCCACTTATCAGTGATCTAGCAACACCAAACTTTGCCACATATGTTGAGAAAATGAGCAAAAAAGAAACTGAAACAACAGAAGACGAACTGAAGCTCGTAAAAGAGAAGTTGGAGAAGGTGCTCTTGACCTGTGCCAGAAATTTCAGACATGCGAGTGCAACTACACTTAGTGGCAAGATTCTGGAGGAGGCCACAGAGAATGGGAAAAAAGCAATTGTTGATCCACTTCAGCATGACGTCTTCAATTCAGAAGTTGGAGGACCAAAGAAAACTATCATGAAGGAGCAGACAGAATCACTGCGGGAGCTGTTCCAGAAAACCAACATGACAGCGGAAAAATCTGAATCTCTAAGTAGCATAAGAATAGAAAAGAAAACTGATAAACCTTCTGTCCCTTTACTGAAAAAGATACCAAAAGAAAGAATGATCCACCATTCCTCTAAGCGCTCTACATCAGCTTCCGTAGGAAGCATTGATTCGGCTTCAGCTGATCATGAAAAACTGCACAAGGTACTTCTATATTTTATGTTCATATAACTCATAGCATCTAATATTGAGACTAGTTCAGGTAACCTTATGTTTAATTCGTTTGTCTAGAAATAAGAAGAAAAAAAAAAGTGCAAATTTCAGTTCGGTATCCTAATCTTATTGAAACATGTGCAGATCCTACACATGCTCAACAGAGTTTACCCTGAAGCCTCATCCATTTCACAAAAAACTCAAAACCTATGGAAATATGTCACAAACAGCAACTTTACGAATGGGGAGGAGTATAGAAACATAAGTCATATGCTATCCAAAGATATCGCAATATTTCCTTATAGTACTGTTCCTAAAATGAGAGCAAATCACACAAAGAGCAAGGTGCCGAATCCCATATACGGTGGGGGTGATACCAACCGGAAAAGAGAATGCTGGATCAAATCAGATGCAGAATGTAAGTATACGAAAACAAAACATCTTAGGCGTAACAACTTTACTACTTAGTGCCAAATTGAATCATCAATATACTTCCTCTTTCGGCATAGGATGTGCTATTTTCTAGATTTGGGAGATAGAATATGTGAAAATCGACTTTAATAACTAACTTTTGAGAGAATAATAGAAAAAAATGGGCAGCAAACACATAATATATATGTAACGAATGGGCAAATGACATTTAAATACATTCAAGTTGACACTTTTTGTTGTTGTGTGTAGCCAACTTTTTTTTTTGCTATTGTAACACAAACCTTTTGAATTTCGTCTATTGTGTGTATTTTGTGATCGTTTTTTCATGTAAAATGACCATTTTACCCCTCAAATTTTGAAAAAAGTAAGGGTAAAATGGTCACAAAATACACACAATAGACGAAATTAAAAAGGTTTGTGTCACAATAGCAAAAAAAAAAAAAAAAAAAGTTGGCTACACACAACAACAAAAAGTGTCAACTTGAATGTATTTAAATGTCATTTGCCCGGTAACGAATTCTTGTTAAATTGATATCATAGAAAAACCTAAGTAGAGAGCACCGCATGACGGATACTTATATCCTCTTAGCTGTTACCCCAAGAGAAACAAGCATTCTATATTAGAAAGCAAAAAAGGTACTGACAGGACTATATATCAACCCCTCTTAAAGTAAATCTACATATTAGAATGGCATATACCCTGTATCAAAAGCATGTGAGAGCACCAGTATGGTTCACGTTACTTGTGACTCAATTCTGCTATTTTTCTGTGTAGACCTGATACTGGAACTGTAGAAGGCAAACAATGTGGTATGGATAATGCATTTGGTTGGAAGCACATGTAGCAAATGAGACAGAAGAAATTCACTTGCTGGTAGTTAGTGAGCTTGTTGAAATAATGTAAACAGATGATAACCACCAAAAGCACCATTCGACACACTATTTCCCCTTTTCAGCGCAAGTGTGTGATTCTATAGGGAGAAAATATGAATTACACTTGCATTTTTTTAGAGGGTAAAATTGTGATGATGGCGTTCAATGGCATGGTTTACATAAGTATAATTGTTCTAGTATCATGTCATCATCAGTTTGTGAAGTAATAGAGTCTATATATGGTCTCTTCTAATTGCTCAATAAACATGTATCTTTGACATCTAATTTGTATGGCTTGAAAATCTAATACTCATGTTAGCGATGCTTGATTCATAGCTCACGAAATTCGATATTTTAAGCCAGCATATTAGTTCACTTTCACAGATCATGATACAAGTGAAATGCCCACAAACATCTTACAAAATTAATGCAGCTTACATCTATGTTTGGAAACCACTCCAAAGTTGTACATCGAGGAAATTGACAAACCTTTCTAAATATCACACTTCTCAGATGACGAGGAAATCATATAAGTCACAATGTAGCATAAACAGATGTATGACACATATTTAACATTATATACACATTATGCAATATTTGGACTGACCTTAGCTTTATAGCTGTATACATTTATTAAACACGCTACTGATTGTTGCACAGGTAATTGATTATTAACATTTAAAGATTGGTATGACCACCTATTTTGATGAAACAATTACCCCCCAATTTTGCCGGGTGATTTTGGAACTTTTTGAGCAGTGGGACATTTATATGAATCAAATGCCACTCTTATCTCCCTAGCTATATACCAAGGACATGAGGGTCAGAATGTCCATATATCAACTTTTTTTCTTTATGAAGTTTAACATTTGTTAAATGTGAACTCAGATTTAGAAGAATACTACATCTTACTCCTATATTCTTAGCATACAATAACAATCAGAAAAGGAAAAATAATAAATAAATGAATGATAAACTAAATATTCCGTACAAAAGACACACTCACAGTCCTTAACAGCGGAATCAAAAGACCATCAAGAGCAAATTAGCTTCAAAGAAAGACATCCTTTCCTAAGCTCCATCCAGAGCAAGTGTTCTATCATTTTTGGATCATCTGCCACATAATTGAATGTAACATATACAAGTTTTTTTTTTTTTTTTTTTTTTTTTTTTTTTTTTTTTTTTTTTTTGATAACCATGGTTTTCGACCTTTTGGCTGATTAATCCACGAGCTAGGTTTGAACCCACCACCACACAGACTCAAAACGGGTAAAGCCCTCTCTTTTAAGGAGGTTGGCGTGGCCACTTCAGGGTTGTTTGCACCTATCAAGAATTGAACTTAAGACCTCACACATCTTAAAGTGATAGCCACAAGTCTTTTTGCCACTAGGCCACCCTGAGTGGTTTTAAAATGTAACATACACAAGTTCTAAGGGGAAGTTTGGGTAAGCTTACTTATGCAGCTTATTGCCTTCCTAGAATGCAGTAAGCTTTTACGAGTGTTTGGATAAAGCTAAACAGCTTAAGCTCATTCGCTTATTTAATCTGTTTTTATAAATAATAACCTCCGCCTCAGCTTTTTAGCTTATTCTGAAAGTGTTCAATAGCTTTACCATTACTACAATCTAATACCGCATACCCATTTATCATTGTAACTTTTAGTTTTACTCCTCCATTGTACGTGTTAGTCCTTTTTTGCCAATTTATCATTGCTACAATCTTATACCGCACACCCAAACACTATCTCCCACATTGTGTTAGAAAATAAGCTAAATTCTTATTTTTTTTAAAGAGGATAAGCTAGCCCAAACACCCCTTAATAACAAAAACGGCAATTGCTTGCAAAAGTCAGATCTAACATTTTACTAAGTAACTAACTATATATGTAGACCTACCATACTGAAAAGCAAAAAAGATGAATGGCTAGTAAAAGTATATCAAAATAAAAATGTAAATCTCCAGCCAAAAGTACGTTACACTTTTATAAAACACATATATACATTAGGGATACGTGTGACAGGTTTCAAAAGTAGAAAGCTCTTAATGTTAAAACTCTTTAAACCCGATGGGCCAAAGTGCAGCTAAAATTAGGCTTAAATCACTAGCCCAAAGTTCAAGTCAGGTTCATGATCTGTTCTAACCCAGTTCAGACACTCAACTGTCACTATACAATGCAGATTTGGGCTATCTTCTAACCAAATTATTTGATTTTAGTACAATACTTATTCCGTTGCACATCCTTAAACGAAGCAGATCCATGTTAAGGCTACCTGGAGAAATTTGAACCTTTTTGGCTCTCATGTGTGCGGCTTAACCAGTATCACAATGACCGTTTCTTGACTCTTACTAGCCATCCCAAGATGTTGCACAGCCCTATATCCCTTTTTTAGTAATCATTATTGGCAATCAAAGCTTTAAAAAAAACCGGTTATAATCAGTTTTAAAAATTTACGACAGGTTCTAGTGAGAGAAAGTAGAGAGAGAGTAGAGAAAAGAACGATGAATATATTAGCGTACATTTTCCCACACCCCTCATGGAGAGTCATGAGGGGTATTTATAGGCTCATCACATCACAACTATGCCTCATATACAATATTAGTCCCTGTGGCACAGCTATCTACATATCTAGTCCAATTCACGTAAAAGATGCCAGCTTCACAAAATAGCAAAGCTAAGAATCTCCCTCCAAGATGATGTCACACGTGAATGGTTAAAATGAGTCCTATAAGTACATAAATAAGTAAATAACAATGTTGTTGAAGTGCAAAGTCTCTGAGGATGCCATTGTAATTAAGATACTAATGATGACTTGAAGTTCTCTCTTCCGACGAACTCGGCTTTGATCTTTGGCACTGAAGACACTGATCGTTGTAGCTCTGAATTTCATATGCATCATCATGTGTTGTGATGATCTAGTTAGGTTATTGCTCCCTCCTAACTAGATAGCTTTTTTCTTTAATTTTCTCTCTCCTAAATCAACAACCATCTAATAAATCTCTTTAGTCTTCTAACACGTAGCAGAGAAAGTAGACCGTAGACTCTAGCACCATGGTTGTTGTTCGGGGAGTATCATATCAACATAACTCAGATATAATGCATCCAAGTTGGTAAATAAGCCCCGATGTACACATAATTGGTACATCTTCGGTTCTAGATTAAGCACAATTCGCTCAATCTACCAAATCACAGAAGATGAAATAATAATACCCGAAAAACCTACCAAAACAATCCACTAGTACAATACTTCTCTCCTGATGGTTGTGAATTATCGGAATCATCATAACGTAGTGTACATGTCGTAAAACCAATGGGAAGCAATGTATATTGCTCAATACCCCATGAGTATATGCCGATAAATACTCTCAATACTTATCCCTCGATGCAATCTCCATTCATAACCCCTTTAACAATCCATCAGCTAAAGTAATGACCACATAAGGAGACAACCCAATGTAACCAATTTGAAAATGAAGTAAGCACCCAAACTTTGTGACTTCAAGCTTGTACTAATGATTTTGTGACTTAAAACCTATACTGAGCACTACTTTGTAACTACTTAAAGTATGAGGTGTATAGTGGATACATGTCCCAGACAAGTTATCTTGAGACATATGACTTGACTCAAAGATAAATAAGTACACCCGTAACATGTCACTTCAATCCCAAATAAACAACCCCGTAGTCACACAAAAAACAAAAAAAAAAAAAAAAAAAAAAAAAAAAAAAAACAACAACAACAACAACTTTAGCCGTGTCATGTAACTCAAATCTTGACAATGATCATTCCCGTAAGGTGTGAAGATGTTTGTTTTGATGTGTTTCGGTTTATTTAATTTATGGTTTTGATTTAATAAGTTCTTGGTTTAGGTGATATGATCGATAATTTCTTGGTATGAGAAAGTTTTAGGTTATGGTTTAGTTATAGATTACCCTGTTTCTATATATGCCCCCTGTTCTGCGGATAAGATTTCTCAAAAGTCCAATTTCTCTCGTAAGCACAATATTTCTTGAAAGGGTGAATTTTCTCGAAAATTTTAAATTCTCGAAAGAGTGAATTGTCTCGAAATTTTTAAATTTCTCAAAATGGTGAAAGTTCTCGAAATTTTCAAATTTCTCGAAATGCCACGTGGCACAGTTAGTGGAATCTCCACTACTACTAAAAGTTCTCGAAAGCCACGTCATATTTCTCGAAATTCCTAAATTTCTCAAAATTTTCCTGGTGCGTGTTTCCTAAAACTAGGGATGTGTCTAGACATTCCTATGTTTCGAGAAATTTCAAAATTTCTCGAAATTTTCAAAAGTTCTCAAAATTTTCTTAAACACCAAACTAAAAATCATGCTTTTTTTCATCCATTTTCGATCCAAATACCACATATGTAGTATGAACTTTCCAACCAAACGATCAAATCTTCATCTTTATCAAATCTAAACCCATAACTATCACCAAACTATATCAATTACGAATCAAAATCCATAAAATCAATAACAACATACTATTTTCCTAAGCAAATAGGATACGCACAATGCAAAATCAAATTTTCGATTTTTGCTTGAAACTTTAGAGCTAATAGCAACATAAAGTTTCAAACTTTACCATTTTAAATGCAAAAAAAGATTCCGGTTTTAGAACCATAAATCCACAAAAATTTTTGAAACAACATTTTGATCGTGTTTTTTGACAAACAAACACTCCACGATTCTCGTTTAGCTCTTGATACCAATTGACAGGGTCCGTACTATTCAAGATCCGGTGGTCTTGGGGAATGAAAGTACTCGAAATACATAGTGTTTCTAGTGAGAGAAAGTAGAGAGAGTGTGGAGATAAGAAAGATGCATTTTTAAACCTTTTAAGAGCCACCAATAATAGTTCTTGGCAAATTTAAATTATCTTGGTTAGGGGACACTGATCTCTTTTATCACCAAATCTGATTCTACTCTAGAAACACATTTGTCATACAAAGGACAGTTAACAAACATCATATATCTGAATACCCTTAGCCAATGTTTGCTTTATTAGCTGTACATGTTGATAACATGGGCATTATCTTTTACATAATAAAAGGTTATAGGATACCTTGAAGATCGTCAAAATAACAATAAAAACCTCATCTTCATATTTTAAGTTTCTTAGCTATCATTATCAGTTCTAATACTGTTCTAATACTTATTAACAGCTTTTATAATCTCTTTATGTTTCATAATCATATTTAGTCATTTGGATTTCTTATATTACCATATCTTGGTCTATGATATACGCAAGCTTGAAAAAGGTCATCCACAACCTTGAAAGTATTCGTAGAAGGTTTTTTTGGGGTGGAAAAAACGAAGTTGATAAAATTTCTTGGATTGCTTGGGAAAAAGTGCTACTACCTCTAAACAAATGTGGTTTAGGAATTGGTATTCTTTTGGCAAGTAACCAATCTTTACTTGCTAAATGGTGGTGGAGATTTCGCAATGAAGACTCGTCCCCTTGGTGTAAAGTCATCCGTTCTATTCATGGGCCATCGGGTGGTGTTCTTAATCCTAATACTCATAAGAAAGCTACTGGTACATGGTCTCAAATAATAAATCTTAAAGGTGATCTTTCCAAGGTCGGTATTAACCTTCCCATGCTCTTCAATAGAAAGATCGATGAAGGTCAAACAACAAGTTTTTGGCATGATAACTGGTTAGGCGGTCCAAACCTACAAGAAGCTTTCCCACATTTGTACCACCTGGAGTTAAACCCGAATAGTCGTGTTTGTGAAAGAACAATCTCTATTCCTCTAAACTCCAATGCTACGTGGGCTCCTTCCGTCTTGGGCATGGCGTAGGAGGATTAGAAGCCAAGCTGAAACAACAGAGCTAAATGACCTAACCAACTTGCTTCTTAACCTTCATCTCACAAACAATATGGACACTTGGGAATTCATTCCTGATGCTTCAAGACAACTCACGGTTAACAGCATGCGAAAATTGATCTCTGCATCTACGAATACCAGTAACTATCATCACACTAAATGGAACAAGCTTCTCCCTTCGAAGGTAAACATTCTTTCTTGGCGTGTTTCGAATAAAAGACTCCCAACTAGGTCTAATCTCGACAGCCGAGGGATAGATCTTGATTCAACTAGATGCCCTTTGTGTGACAACGATATTGAAACAGAGGACCATGTGTTTGTATATTGTCCCATTGCTACAGATACCTGGAAGGCGGTTTTGTCGTGGTGGAAGATTATAGGTTTTTCCCCCACTAATCTTGAGGAAGTCTTATCCATGGCTGATCATGTTTCTATTTTACAAAACCAAAGGAAGTTCTTCGATACAGTGGTCCACACAACCCTATGGGCGGAATCACCGAAACAAAGTCCTCTTCAACCTCAAACGACCGCAAAAGGAGTTAATTCTCAACGATATTCAATCAATGTCGTTAAATTGGATCACTAGTAGGATGTAGAAAAGTCTCATTCAGTTGGATGAATGGGTTAGCAATCCTTGTACCACTCTATCTCAATTCTTGTAAATCTCTCATGTAGCTTCTTTCCTTTTTAATAAATTTGCCGTTCAAAAAAGAATGATATACGCAAATTGTCTAAATCGACCATATAATTGTACTAAAATCAGAAGGTTGTTTAATGCACAGGGCCAAAAAGGGGTACAAGTTGCATTAGAATTGTTTACGCTTGTGATCCATAAGGGTTCTTGGTCAATACGAGGTTTTTAGTGCACTTGCACTAGTTACAAATGCAATAAACAAACCTCTAATGTATTGTTTCTGTTGGAAAAACTAGAAATGATGAAAATGCCATTGAATATACAAGACATCTAACCAATTACATGTTTAAAGCTCATCACATGTATTTTTGTCTTTTTAGAATTGTTTTAGGCATTTTCATCATCCAACATGTTTTTGGTCGAAAGTTGGTGTAAAAATCTTATACACATACAACATACTTGAGTGACATAGAATGGATTTTCAAAATATCAATGGTCTTAATGAAAAAAGTTGAGTACGTGGTGGCAACCTACACATACATTATCCAATGCAACAGTTGTCGTGCAGGTTGCAATCATCACCAACAAACACATATGTGCAACAAATTTTCCGATATGACATTTAAAGTATCGTCATGAACTAAGTAACATGAGAATAAACCATATACCGAGTCCAAAAACTCAAATCCGTGATGCCTTTAACCTGACTTGTTACATCCCGTCATATATTATAAACTTATTTTTAGAAATCTTCATCCAGTATCCCACCTACACATCCAATGCAACAGTTTTCGTGCAGGTTGCAATCATCACCGACAAATACATATGTGCAACAAGTTTTCTGATATATGACATTTAAAGTAGCATCAAGAACTAAGCAACATGAGAATAAACCATTTATCGAGTCCAAAAATTCAAATCCGTGATGCCTTTAACCTGACTTGTTTACATCCCGTCATATCTTATAAACTTATTTTTAGAAATCGTCATCCAATATGTTGGATAATACCTCGACAACAAACCCGAAGTTCGATCGCGGAACGCTAGATCGAGAGTTGTATCGAGCACAAGTAGCAACACGATAGACTACAAAGAACCCACAAGAATATGCACACGATATACCCTCAAACACCCCTTTATTAATACCAATAAAGCTTACAATTTGAGGAAGAAGAATGTTAAAAACTAGCATCCCCCCTCATCTCTATTTATAGAGATGAGGGGGTAGAAACCTTAGCTTGCAAGCCAAGCTAACTAATCCTAGTTCTAGTCTACCACCTAATCTTATTACAAAAGTACACTTAAGCCCCCTAATATATGTTTAAGTTACTACTAATATTTAACAATTTCCACCTTAGGAGTAACACTTAAACATAACCGATACTCAACACCTTTTCCTCGTGCTGGAACCTCGAACCGGGGACCACCTTGTCGACCAGGCATTGTACTTCAATAATTTTCCATGATTAGCTTCCGTAGACTCCTTCACTTTCTTCTTTTCAGCAACATTACCCTCTGCACCCTCTTGACCAGGTACTCCGGTTACCGTAATGTCTGCCCCCACCTTTATACCAAGGTGTACCTTTTCCTGCTCATTTACCAAGCAGTCCGTGTTTGTCTTTTCTTCAAGTTGTTTAACCTCCAACTTTCTTTGAGTCACTGCAGCATCATCGTTACTAACCTGAACATCCTCAGCTTCACGATTCCCCTGAGCTCCCTGCAATCCCACCTCAAACCAAACACATTCATCAACCTGTACTCCATGGACTCCTGTTTTAACACCAGGACCAAGTTGTTTGAACCTAACTTGTTTATGACCAAGTTGTTTGAACCCAACTTGTTTATGACCAAGTTGTTTGAATCTAACTTGTTTTGAACCTCCATGCTTTTGTACACCAAAAATCATCACTTTTGCTTCAAGAGTATACACGCAGTTCTCTTTCCTGATCCCAGTCATCATAACCCGACAACCTTTGATCACCTTGACTCTACCCATCTGCATCTTCACAGTATAACCCTCTTTTTCAAGAGTACCCAATGAAATCAAGCTTTTTCTTAACCCTGGAACATACCTGACATCTTCCAGTATAAAGCTTGAACCATCATGCAACTGCATCTTCACTTTTCCTGTCCCTTTGATAGTGCATGTCCTGTTATCACCTAACTGAACCGAACCATCATCAAGATCCTTGAAGTCATACAAGAAGTCCCTCCTAGGTGTCATATGATAAGACCCACCTGAATCCATTACCAATTCAGTCATCTCATCATTCCCGACCATCGCCAAGGCTTCTCCAAAGTAGGCGTTACCCTCGTCATCAGAAGAATCAGAATCCTGATCATGCTTACCCTTCCTGACGAACCCACTTGACTTCTTCTTTGGACAGTCTCTCTTCAGATGATCATCTGAATGACATATGAAGCACTTGAGTTTAACAGTTCCACCCCTTGACTTAAATCGCGAACTTCCACCAGAATGAGCTTTCCTTGAATGATCTGACCCTTCCCTTACATATAACCCATCACCAGTTTCTTCCTTTGTGCCTTCAGTTCTTTTCTTCAACTCTCTTGAATTCAGAGACGCAAGAACATCTTCCATTGTCAAGGATTCCCTCCCATACAACAATGTTTCCACAAAGCTTTCGTAAGACGATGGCAACGACGTAAGTAACATAAGAGCCTGATCCTCATCCTCAATCTCGATATCAATATTCGCCAAATCAAGTATCAACTTATTAAACTCATCTATATGATCACCCAGTTTCGTACCTGGACTCATATAGAACGTGTACAACTTCTTCTTCAGATACAGTCTGTTTGCTAAGGACTTAGTCATATACAGACTAGTCAACTTCGACCAAATTCCTGCAGCAGATGTTTCCTTGGTAACTTCCCATAAAACCCGGTCTCCCAAGCATAGAATCAAGGTACTGTATGCCTTCTTCATCAAAGCAGCTTTTTCTCCTGCTTCCATATCCGCGGGTAATGTCTCTAATGCAGCATCACATCCTAGCTGTACCATTAAAGCACGCATCTTTATTTGCCATAACCCGAAGTCATTCTTCCCATCGAATTTTTCGATGTCAAACCTAGTTATCGAACTAGCCATTCTTCTTATACCTTGCTAAAAAACCTTGTCAAGTTGTTTCTTAACCAACTTTACCGACAAGCCTCACAAGCCGTATGCAATATCCTCCCTTGTTGCTATAAACCCTTCTTGCAAATCGAATAAATTAGAATAACCCTAAACCCTCGATTTCGAACAAGCAAACCTGATCGTACACTTGAAACCCAAGCAAACCACGATCAAAACTTGAACCACAAGAAAAATAATTAAACCTTCTTTTTCTCTTGTCACCGATCGCTACTTTAAACAATGATTCGAAACCCAAACCTCGATCTAGCACTCGAACTTCGATGACCACAATAACCGCGGCTCTGATACCACTTGTTGGATAATACCTCGACAACAAACCCGAAGTTCGATCGCGGAACGCTAGATCGAGAGTTGTATCGAGCACAAGTAGCAACACGATAGACTACAAAGAACCCACAAGAATATGCACACGATATACCCTCAAACACCCCTTTATTAATACCAATAAAGCTTACAATTTGAGGAAGAAGAATGTTAAAAACTAGCATCCCCCCTCATCTCTATTTATAGAGATGAGGGGGTAGAAACCTTAGCTTGCAAGCCAAGCTAACTAATCCTAGTTCTAGTCTACCACCTAATCTTATTACAAAAGTACACTTAAGCCCCCTAATATATGTTTAAGTTACTACTAATATTTAACACAATATCCAAGATCTCTGATACCGAGTCACAAACTCTGAATGCAGTGTAGCATTTCAAATAAAAAGCAGGCCTAGTGTTTATAATTTACTAGTGATGTATATCATCAAACACACGTACACAATACTGTTAATATTACCAAAGCCTTGAATTAAAACAATTGATGTTAACTTGTAAGATTTTAGGTAAAATCATATGGATAATGATTGTGATAGGAATTTCGAGTAAATAGCCATGGGTATTTAAAATGAAAACCTACTAACTGATGATGTAACAATTAACTCAATGATGAGTTTCATTGAGCTAATTTGTTGAGATGCAGTGTTTTCAAAATAATATTGCATGCGTTTTGACTATTTGAGCCATCTATGTATGTTTTAAAATATAGTAAGAAAATAAAATTCACCGTTATGATATTTAAATAGAAAACCAGCATAAAGATTTAAGGGGACGAGATTAACAGTGAAAAACTGAAGTCATACCTAAATGCATCTGTAAAATTTTAGGTATGATATAATGAAATTCATATCATATCCGTAAAGAAAATGCAAAATAATACGCATGAATATCTGTTTATATGCAGGGGTGAATATACAAATCGTGTTCAATATCATGAAGTTGAACGGGGTGAACCAATAAGCTATATGTCAAATCCATGTTTAGGGATGTTTAGTACTGTTTCTAAACACATATGCCAAAAAGTTTGGGCCAGTGATGCTTCAAAGCCTACAAGAGTTATATGCTAACAGACACGCAATATTATAGTGGTAGATGATTGTTGTTACTCATATATAAATTTCAGAGAGAAAACAACAAACAGGTCAATTGACAAGCTCTGATTTTATTGATAATGTTAATATAGTCAAAGTAAGGACATGAAAAGAAATCGTAACATGTTTGAAAAGAACAGGTCCAAACTTTTTGGAAAATTGAATACGTTACTGATATTACATAGATAACCAAGAAAAATACATCTTACTACTTTACCCAAAAAAAAAAAAAAAAATCATAATATATTGGAATAAATTATCATGAGATAAGCCTTGTAACAGGAGTTGTGGATAGACTCATAGAAACTATATACGGAACATGAACTGCATTATAAGGACCTACGAAAATCATCTGCCTTTGACAGAATCGGAAACTAAGTTATGAACAGTCACCCACTTAAGGTTAACTAGAATGGTGTTAAAATTTAAAAGTATCCTATTTTGACTCATCAATTGATGCCTGGTTCAGAATATCTCAAATAAAGAAGACACATAAATCACAAGTGAGTCATTTTATCAAAGAGTACGAGGCACACACAGAAAGGATTGATGTTTATATCCCTCCCCAAATTACTGTTTCCATTTCGGAGTACCAGAAGAAATGTTATAATTCCTAAAACATAGTCGCACATAAATGAATTAGATAATGTTTCACTTGGACCATATTTTCCACAATTGCAAATTGGTGCATGGCTCCTACTCATTCTCTTAATTTATAACTCTAGATAGGGTGAAATAAGTCTACAGAATGAACTAAAGAGACCTTATAAGCTCAAAAAGTTGAGTGACATGTTTTGGCAAGAAGGGGATAATTAATAGAGAAAACAAGTTAAAATTAATAGAGAAGACAGGGATACTTTGGCTAAAATCATAACTTCTAAAGATGTATTATTTTCAAAGTTGACTTTGAAAATAAAATGATACTATGATTCCTAGAAAATAATAAAACTGTACTTACAAGATAGTACAGCAAAAATTTGTTATGTTAACAATTAACAAAGGCAGTCTGGTACCATATATGTTACACATATGAGAAGTAATATCAAAAAATAAAGGCATCTTGAAACATAGCTCATGACTTGATGTATGAGCGTTTAGTGAGGTTTTATATACAGTGAACATGCTGCATTTTCAGACAAAATCACCGATCATGTCGAAAAATAATTAACCTAAGCTAGAGCTATAATAGCACATGGCAAGCAAAACTACAATCAAAAACTTGTTGGTCCAGCGGAGATACTAGGTATTTACACAAATAATATCTATCCAAATTGTTGTTATTTACTCTATGTTGTTGTTCACCAGCCACAAATTTGAAAGTCAAAAGCATCTATAAAGAGTCGAAAAAATTCATCAATTCGCATAATAATCTTCATCATCTTTCTTTCTCCATACCTAGTTAATCACACGCTAAGCTTTCTGCCCAAAACTATGAAGGTATAGTTTATTTTTTTCTGTAGAAAGTTACATAATTGTACGTCTACCTCCACTGTGACTCATAATTGCATCTCTTATTGCAGTGTTTAGGAGGAATGCATTACAAGTTTAAGCAGACTCACAGTGAGTACCTAAAAGACCTTACTTCAGGTAAGTCATGCCATGTTATCAACATTTTTACAACATATGTGTTATGCTTTTTTATCAAGGAAAATCAAATGATTAATGTGTCTTACTACTCTATGCAGCAAGTGCTGATGGCGAGCATCCGTCTGAACTCTTTCATGGATTTCAGACAATTAAGGCTCTTGAAAAAGATGATATCATCACTGATCTAGCAACACCAAACTTTATCACGTATGTTGAGAATATGATGAAAAACGAAACGAGAACGACACAACTTGAACTGAAGCTCGTCAATGAGAAGTTAGAGAAGGATCTTATCTCATGTGCAAGAAAAAACATACATCGGAGAACCACTACACATGGTTGTAAGCTTCTAGAAGAGGCAGCAAAGAAAGAAAAGAAAGCAAAAGCCAATCAACGTCAGCATTACTCATCTGGTTCAGAAGTTCGGTTACCAAAAACAAGAGTATTAAAGGACCACAGAACAACACTTTTGGAGCTCTTTGAGAAAACAAAAACGGGAAAGGAAAAAGTTGAAGCAAAACATAATATAGGAAAACATAATGAAAAGAAAACTGTTAAATCTCCTGTTCATTTAATGGGAAAAATACTTAAACGAAAAATGAGTCACCCTTCCTCTAAGCACTCTACACCAGCTTCTGAAGGAACCATTGATTTTGCTATAACTGACCAAAAACTGCACAGGGTATATCTATTTTATCATAGCATAATTTTTTTTTACTGATATGGTAATATACTATTTAGTCCAGTTTCCTAGACATATGGGCAACCCATAACTGATGGCAAATCAGTTAATGCAAGTGTCAATTTCATTTTAGTATCCTAATATGTAACATGTATTTATGCAGATCCCCATGCTCCAGAGGTTTAATCCTGAAACCTCAGCTATTTCACAAAAATCTCAAACCTTGAGGAAATATGTGACAAATGGCAACTTCCCTGATGAGGAAGGGTATAGAAACAGAAAACATATGTTACCCAAAGATTTCACTACTGGCATTTCTAGGGAAGATCCTGAAATGATTGCAAAACGCACCAAGAACAAGGTATCTCATCTTACATGTGGTGGGGTTGATACCAACTGGAAAAGAGAATGCTGGATCAAATCAGATGCAGAATGTAAGTATGCCAAATTCATATATAACATCTAACTTTATTACGTAACATGATATTAAAATCGAATCATATTTTTATTTCAACTAACTAGGACTGTTAAAACTGAAACCCCAGAGGTTAACAAAAAATTTAAATTAGCAATATATACACTACAGGCACTTGTAACCACCCCTGATCGATTAACTATATGAGAAATTGGTAAATAAAGTGCAACAAAAAATTGGTAATAGTCATGAAGTATTTCCGAATGTCTTTTTTTCTATTGTTCTTCACCACTACTGTTATATTAGTTTTAGGGCCAGGTTTACAGTCGGATGTTAAGTATTGGCTGTGATGAAAACTTACTCTATCACTACATGACCGTCACTCTATCCCTTTAGCTGTGAACTTTATCTTGACCAAAGGCATAGCTTTCACATAGTTTATGAAGCCTCTTATAACACAAACACAATTTAGAGTAGCATATGGTGCGCGTTAATTGTGCTTCAAATTTTGGATTCTATCTAAAAACTATATATCTCTGACTTTCTGTTATATTTATATCCTACTGCTAATTACTGCAATTTTCTGTATAGACTTAATATTGGAGCTGTAAAAGAGAAGAAATGATGATGGATGGCAAACTTGGTTAAAATTGGGTTGGAAGCACATTGAGAAAATGAGATGGAAGAAATTATAGTTAGCTAGTTTAAATAAAGTAGCAGATGACAACCACCAAAGCCATGCCATTTTTCCTTTTTTTCGACACAAGAGTGGTTACGAAGAGGGAAAACGTGAATTAAACATGCATCTTTTTCAGGTGAAATGGTGGTGGTGACATTTGATGGTTTACATAGACACGACTCTAAGAGTATTGTGTTGTATCAGCTTGTGCATCTTATAATTATTTAATGTATCCGATATCACTAAAGTAATATGTAAGGGTAGAAAGGTTCCTGTAGTATACTTTCCAGTCTCGGAAACATGCATCTAAAACCTTATACAACGCTAAATATCTGTTTATGAAGGAACTACTATAGAAGTAACTGACACGGTTTAGTATATTTAATGCTTCTTAGATGCTAAGAAAGACAACAAGTGTCAAAACATGTTCTTCACATGTCCAACATCTGCACGCTAATTATCAAATGCTCCAATGGGAGAAGTAAAGAAACATGACAACCTATTAAGAATATCGAACTCTCATAATAGGACAAAAGCGTGTCAAGAAGAAATCTAGACAAGAAATTGACCCGTTCCTGATTGACCGTGAACAATAGTGACAGCTTTGGTTATTTTTCTTTTTTGTTGTCAATAAGCTTTCTAGATTAAAAATAAATTAAAAGATTGCTGACATTGGGTCCTTGTAATCGAGACAAGACAATGTTAAAAAGTTCTATACAAGTCCCGAGTCTAATGTAATTTGTGCCTTTGATTCCACCTAGCATGATATACAAACATTGGTTTCTTTTACCTAAAATTACCAACAATGCCCATTACAAGAGTAAACAAAAGCTAAGCACTCACATGTAGCATGAAACTCACTAATGCCACAAACCAAGTGTTATCGACTTATTTCAAGTTAGTATACAGCAATTTAGACTTTTAACCATAAACACATGATACATGTTTTTTGAGATGATACAATACCTAATTTCCAACCAAACATTTGTAAGATCAATAGACACTTCAAATGATTACATTAATTTACAATTTCAATTGGTACAACTTGGAAGACAATAACTAGTTCTACATAACTGTGTACAGTGTACACACTGAAATTGTTAAAAGAATTATTGAATGATAAAAAGAACATCATGACTGATATATAGTTGGACTCACCACAGCTATAATTCACCAAACATATTGTCAATTTTAGTTACGCCATAGAATCTGAAGATTGAAGAATGTGGTTCGAGACATCGAGTCGTGTTTATTATTTATTATTTATTATATGGGCCGAGGGATTAAATTTTTTGGCCCATTGAAGCCCTAAAACAAGGACATGGCTGATCACTTCTCCGGTTCTCCAGGATCCATTATTCCATTGACTGGTTAACATATGAAAATTGAAAAATAATGTAATTTCATTAATAACTGAGCTAAAAAGCTAGCGTTTCACCAAATGTTACAAAAAGTGTCAAAATATGTTTTTATATACACATTTTGAGGACGTGTCACGTAGAAAAACAGCGATACGTGTCACGTGTTAGGGCATGATACTTCATGCTTCACCTAAGCATGCATATTGCAACACCTTTTGTCACATGAAATGATTTTATTATTGAGTAGTGATAAAGAGACATAAATCATGTCACTAAATAAATGCTTAATCTATTTATTATTTGACGCGTATTTTCTCACTTTTAATCTTCATCTTTGATTTTGACGCATGCATCAATCTTGTTGTTAATATATTTGTAGGCATACATGTTAATGAAAAATGCATTTCTTTTTCATAGCTTAAACCACATTCATTAATATATTTATGTACATATAAAAAATTGTTACAGTATTATTAGGTCGATATTTAGACCAAATAACCTCAAGAAGAAGAGCTCAGGGGCGTCCTTAAAGGTTGCTGGTAAAAGTCTTTTATTTAAACTAATTCGTTTTCGACAAGTAACACTAGTGATTACCATTGACAGCATGCATCACTCGTGATCTGTAACACCATGAATGTACGAGACTTTGCGAGTTAAATCCATTGAACATAATTCATGAACTTACTCAAAACATACACGTAAAAGAATTAAACGCCTTCAGTGACTTCAAAACTTTTGAACGTCTCAGTAGAGAACGATCAAAGTTTGACAATTTGTGTTTCCAACTTTGATTTTTATGTTTACTTCAAATATTGCGTAAACTACTAACTAATGTAAAAGTCAAAAATGCAAGTTTAGTGGCCATTAGAATCAATTGATATATGGGTGGGGAAAAAGATTAATTAGTGGCTCAAATAGGTGTTAGGCTCTATATATTAAGCTAGCTAAGAGTATTTATGATCTAATTAATCAGCTAATTATGGTGAATTAGTAGCCCCTCATGAGCTCTTCCACCCCCTTGCTATAGTGTCCACTTGGTAGAATTGTATCGGGGCCATGCATGCATCTCTAGTGGCTAGTATGGTTTTGTTGCATGTCCGTGCAAAGCAGTGACATCAATAAAAAAAGAAGACAATGATGATTGGTGATAAAAGAGTGATGAGATGTGTTTGTTGTTGATGAGTGACACAATTTTTGTTTCGTAGTGTTAATTTTGTTAAAGAAACCCTCAATTTTTCATAAATGTACTTGATTCTTAAAAGATTGTGATTGTAGTATTGTTACTTTATTCTAAATGCACAAATAATTAGTCACAACAAATTATCATTTTCAAATTCATAAAGCGCGTAATCTTCTTTGGGGAACATGCGGTTCATTGTAAAAAGCTCTCGGGCTTTCAAGTACAAACATGATTTTGTTAGAGACGTCATTTTTAATGTATGTAGGCGTGCCGGGATCTCCACCAAGAAAGAAGCGCATGTGAACATTTTGATGGACCCGTTAGATGGAAGATCTACATTGAGACCGGCTGACATTTTGGTTTTTAGATGGGTTTGGAGAAACATGCTTGTGTGGATCTGACCGGGGTTTCTCCTCTCATGGGATTGAGTAGTCAGGGTTTTACAGCTGGACATGCCGCTTTGAAAGCCGCCTTGTGCAAAGTGACAAAACACGATAAAGCATACATTGAAAATCAACACGTGTTTATTCCTTTCACATTTGATATATTTGGTTTCCTCGCACCTAAGGCGGTGGAACTACTCAACAGAGTCCAACGAATTATGAACAGTAATGTTATGACACATAGATACACGAATGTAGTTTTCAAAAGAGTTGGCTTTACAATCAAAAAAGAACTAGCAGTGCAGCTTGTTGCTCGTTTGCTTTCAACAATTATGTAAATTCTATTTTGATGAAATGTAATTATGTGGCACGATTTGATGATAGGTGCCTATCTATGAACCTTACAAAAGGATGTTTCACATAAGTGTGCCTAAACATATAACATGCAACATAGATTCTTTTTCTCTTGTTTGTTTTCTTTTAATTTATGTGGGAGACAATATGTATCTTTGAGTGAAGGGGAGTGTGTTGTGGTAGTAAGATAAGGAAAGGACGTGTGTGGCAGTGACACAAGGAAGGGAATAATTCTATTATGATGAGTGTTTGAATTTTTCTAACAGAAAATGAGCTTTTGGAATGTATATTTGTAATTTTGTTTGTATTTAGTATTAATTTTGGCATTTGATAATAAATTTAGTTAAATTAATTATATTGGATTGATTAAAGTAAGTGTTATTCTAGTTTTTATTGGTAAAAATATTTGACCATCATGAATTTTTGAATAACAATAGTGAAAGATTTGTTTTTCGAGATAAAATATGGTTTTTATGTATTGTTTATTATCGCATAATATCGCAAAAGTTAAAGAAAATAAATAATTTATAACTAGCAGATATTGCATCTATATCGCAAGTTTATGGTAAGATATTGATTTTTATAGTTTCAATAAGTTACAAAGATGTTCATATTTTTAACGTAAATGATAGAGAAAAAGTTGTTTATCAAGTTATCAATGCATGATATTAAGAGAGAAATATGTCTTGATAGTAATTTTGGAAACTCAAAAGTTATACTTTTGAAGCTTGTATGGGAGAGAGGATGCACAGTAAAACATTTTTCATCAGATTTCTCTTTCTAAACACAAAAGTTTACGTATTTGAAACTTAATTTTGATTTTTTTTTTTAATTTGCAATTAGTAATGAATTTATCTAATTGTGTTTGTGTAAATGTGCAATATGCATCAAAATTTATATTCCATTATTCCCCACTTAATTATAATTAGTAGTTAGACTTATGATTTGTCATAAATTAAGTGTCTAATTTTATATTATAACCAGTTAAATATTTTAAAAAATTAAATGACATTTCATTATGATTAATGTAGCTATTGTATTTTTTTTATGAAAAAAATTGCATTTTAAAAGTGAAAATTTAATTTGGGAGAAAATTAACACTACTTAAAATTTCAAGACATTATACTATATAACATTTATTTAAGTGTTTTGAGAGCCACCACTGTTCTGAAACCACCGACTTGAAGGTGGGCGTAAGGGAGTGGGACGGCTTGCGTGCACCATGGAGCCACGGCTTGTTTTATACACTTTCTAAGGATTTATGTTATAATAATAGTCGTTCTACTATATGCAACAAACTTAAAAATACTTTTTCAATATCATACTTATCAACAATTTAAAATACCCTTAACACATAAGTAATTGGTATAACAATGATTTCAACCCGCGCGTTGTTGCTAGGTGTTCGCCTACAATCGTATTGTATAAGTAAAAACATCTAAAATAGCAAAATCATGAGTACCCACTTTATATTTAATATACTATTCTAAAATGCACGACGTCATAACAAACTCTATTACATTTATCACATACAAATGACTATCAAAGTGTCACATATCACAACATATCCTGCTGTATGTAATGCTTAGAAATAACAGATCCAACGACCCACATATACAACATCCATACCTAATTTTTTCCAGCTACCGAACAATCAGTACGCACTTTATATTAACATATCGTTTTAAATCACACAACATCACAAGACAAATTATTGTATCTTGAAATTGTTCCAAACAACTCTTGTCCATCTGAAATTTACAATATGCATTTGCTAACTTGATATCGAAACCTCATATATATATATATATATATATATATATATATATATATATATATATATATATATATATATATATATATATATATATATATATATATATTACGGGCCTCCTCTTCCTCTTCAAGTTAGTGGCATGTAGCTTGTCTATAGGATGCAAAGCAAATGTAAACAATCTCTATTCATATGTTCAGGTGTAGTCATCTTTTATTTTATTTGCAACACATTGTTTCACCACATAACTACCATGATTATTGTCCAGGGCATGAATACTATCATTTATTTTAAACATACTGCCAAACACTAAAATATCCAGACTATAACCAACTTGTGCAAGAAACCAAGGTTCTTATTTCTTCTGGTATACCTGGAATGTGTAGCATGTTGCCATCCTTTCTAGCACTGATGCGTGGGAATCGCAACAGGCTTTACCTCTCGAGGGATCTCGAGAAGCTTACAACCCCCACCAGGCAGTGTACCTGATCGTTGTAGTATAGTATAGTGACAAGTAGCGGGGGATTGATCGTTCAGCTTAGGAATAGTGTCGCTAGGATTAGAAAGCCTAAATACTAGTTCTAAAGGTGAGGGATGATTATTTTTGTGTTTTTATATTTTATGGAAAGCAAATTAAAATCTCGGGTTTGAAGGATTTGGGCGGAATTAGTTGCTATTCAACTAACCCAATACTAAGATGTAATCAAAATAAAATACTAGGAATGAAAATAAACTAGTTTATACTAAGGTTGTAAGCAGTAATTGGAGAAAATGTGTTTACTTAGATTTCACTACTCCCTAGATATCTTTTACATGTTAATTACTTGTTATAATTGCATGGATGACGGATCGTATTCCTTAATACCATTCATGGGGTGGCACACATAACTCCCCAATTCTATGAGCTCTTATCTCCTCCTACACCATGTCCAGCACAACTATAGGGATTGTAAACAGTGGCTCATGCATTAAATACAACCAATAAAGACCTAGTGCGCGTTGGTTCATGTTTCTTAAGACGTTCAAGCATGTTACCAATTGGAGATCTGCCAGTTTTCTTAAGCCTAACATATAAATCATTCATCCAAGACAAGAATAAACAAGTAATCAACACATAATCAATATCTAGGTTTCATTAGATCTAACCAAACACAAGATAGATCTAGCCTAGCATGATGGAATTAAGACAAGAACATGATATAGACAACCAACACATAGACATATTGATTGAATTAGAAGAACACTTATCTTGATTAATCATGCAAGGTATCAAGGGGTTGGAACCCTTGAAAAACCTGTAAACTTACACCAAAATCGTACTTAGGGTTTCTTCCAAAAAACTTCTCTCTTTAAATGTGAAAAATTAGAAAACTATATATAGGAAAAGGGGTCTGACGGCGTCAAGACCAATTAGGTGACGCCGTCACCTCGCCGCCAAAACAATCCTCGGACCGCCTAGATCTACATTTGACGCC
This sequence comes from Artemisia argyi, assembly GCA_030686995.1. Classification (NCBI taxonomy): domain Eukaryota; kingdom Viridiplantae; phylum Streptophyta; class Magnoliopsida; order Asterales; family Asteraceae; genus Artemisia; species Artemisia argyi. The sequence goes on along the minus strand of CM060682.1, from coordinate 209,374,314 downwards.
GTCAAGAACAATTCATTTCCAGGCCGTCATGACTTTTACTCTTGACGCCCTACCTTCATGACGCCGTCAAAACTCTTCTGGGTCGTCATGGAATTTTACTCTTGACGCCGTCAGGAAACTACTCTTGACGCCGTCACCTACTGTTCCCAGCATGGAAAATTAAGACTTCGGCGTTTTCTTCACTTTTATGCTCCAAAAACGTCCGAATTGCTTCCTTTTCCAGATTTCTCTCCCAAAGTACCTAAAACGTATCCAGATAATCTTTCCAACATCTGATCAATGGATGGTAAGGGAAAGTGATCTTTTCTCGTGGCATCATTGAGCTTTCGATAGTCGATGCATACCCGCCATCCAGTGACAGTTCTCTGGGGCACCATCTCACCCTTGTCATTCTTTACTACAGTCATTCCACCCTTTTTAGGTACAACCTGTACAGGACTGACCCATGAGCTATCCAAGATCGGGTAAATCAATCCTGCATCCAAAAGTTTTATGACTTCTTTCTTCACTACTTCCTTAATGTTAGGGTTCACGCGTCTCTGGGGTTGCACGGTAGGTTTATAATCTTCTTCCATGAGAATCTTATGTGTGCAAAAAGTCGAGTCAATCCCCTTAATGTCGGCTACACTCCATGCAAGCACCCCCTTGTATTTTTTTAGGACCTCTAAGAGTTTAACTTTTTGTTCATGTTCCAAGGAGGAGTTTATGATTACCGGGAGTTGACTCTCTCCCTGAAGGAAGGCATACTCCAAATGGTTAGGAAGCTCTTTAAGATCTACGTCAGGGGGCTCGATAATAGAAGGTTTGAGCTTGTTTTCGGGCTTGCGGAGCTCGAGCTGCTCCGTTGCCTCTTGTCTGGGGTAGAAGGAGACTGCATTAACATCCTCCATCTTTTCCACCTCTAGCAAAGGCAGAAAACTTTCGTCACGTAGCCAGCCTTCATCGATCCGTTCATTGACACAACTATCAATGACATCTGTGAGTTCATCTACTTCCCCGATAAAATAGAGCCGGTTGGCTGCTTCGAGGGAGAGGTCCATAGAATCCTTAATGTCGAAGGTTGTGCTATCGTCTCCCACTCGTAATGTTAATTTGCCATCGTAGACATCGATGACAGCGCGAGCGGTAGCAAGAAATGGTCTACCTAAGATGATGGGTACCAAGTCATCCTCCTCCATATCCAGGATTACGAAGTCAACCAGGAATTTGAATTTCCCGACTTTGACTAGCACATTCTCGCATATCCCTACGGGGTACTTGACCGATCTATCGGCTAGTTGGATGTTCATATGGGTAGGCTTCAATCCAGAGTATCCTAGTCTACGGAACATAGAGTGAGGCATGAGATTTATACTTGCTCCTAAATCAGCAAGAGCATTCTTGATTGATAGAGGTCCTATGGAGCAAGGCAGGGTGAAGCTGCCCGGATCATCTACCTTCTTTGGTAGCCCTCGATGGGTCACCACTGAGCATTCTTCCCCCAGGGTCACAAGACCCTCGAGTTTCTTCCTGTTAGCGAGTAGCTTTTTGAAGTATGTGCTATACTTTGGCATGTGATAGCAAGCATCAAGGAGAGGTATGGTGACAACTGAGCCTTTTAGGTATGACAAGAACCTCTTGTTATCATTCTCAGTTTTCTGGTTCCTTAATCGGGACGGGAATGGGATTCTCACAGGTTGGTTAGGCAGGGCTGATGGGGAAGGGGTCGTCACGGGCGGTTTGTCTGGGGCACCAACGCCGACATCCCCCTCCTCCTCCCCAGGTTTGTTTGGATCGAGGGTGATGGGGGACGAGCTTAGGTAAGGAGGGTCCTTGGTTGTCGTTCCAGCTCACGTGGTTATCGCGAGCATGGGGTCTTTTTTGCTTACTGATGGCGTTTGAAGATTATCTAGGGCTGAGTTAAGCTTGTTGAAAAATTCTCCAATACCCTCCTGCTGCTCGTCGAAAAATTCATTAAGGCCTTTCATTTGCAAGTCTTTTTCTTGAGTGAAGTGACCAAGGTCATCTTCGAAATTGCTCCTGATTTTGAATTCAGGGCCTTCCTCCCCTTCTCTTTTCTTTACCAGATTTCCCCAAAGGGTGTAATCGTCATTTTGGTAAAAAGGCAAAAGGGAGGGATCAGCATAAATGTCCCCTCCTGACAAGCATGCATGTTCAGTTGTGGTTGCTCCTTCACATTCTTCCACCTCATGCGGGCCCCCACAGTAATCGCAGATCAAGTAAGGATTTGACAGCTGTTTAGGTAATTGCGATCCAGATGGGAATTCCACTCTCTTGTGAATTTTTTTCAACCGATCCGAGGTGATTTCAGAAATGCTAACTGTCGACTCAGTTTCATCCCAAGTGTCATCCTGGTCCTGAGCATATTCTTCAATCCTATCCCATCCTTCCTCGACACTAAGATTGGCCAATCTTCCTTTTCTAGATTGGTTAATTCCGTTTCGGTCTTTAGAGGAGATATTATCGTAGAAGATTTGGACCAAGAGCCAAAGCTCAATGCCATGATGGGGAACTTGTCTTATTAAATCTTTGAATCTAGTCCACGATTTATGGAAGGGTTCATCATTCCCCTTCCGGAAACAGAGGATCCTATCTCTAAATGCTGAGGTTTTTCCAGGTGGAAAGAACTTCTCATAGAACTTGGATATGAGTTGCTCCCATGTGAAAATAGATTCGGAAGGGAGTTTGTCATACCATTCTTGGGCTTTTTCATATAAGGTGAAAGGAAGAATCGCAATCGGGATGTGTTTCTAGTAGCCCCATCCGTATGGAGGGTTTCTACTATTTTCAGGAAGTCCTTGATGTGTTGGATTGGATTTTCCTCATCTAGTCCGCGAAACTTACACACACTTTTGACAAGCCAAACATCGTTTGCATGCAAGACCTCGTTGGTGTGTTCATTTGGGTAGACAATGGTGTTTGAGAAGCCACAAGAGGTTGGGGAGGAGTAGTCTTTAAGACGCTTAGGAATGGGGGTTGCGGGAGTACTAGTGTCGTCGTTGGGTTGGGAGCTAGGGGTCGTGACATGGTTTTCTGAATTTTCTTCTGAGAGAGGGGCATCAAAATCGATGGCAACGCTAGATGGTTCAGAAGTTGAGTGATATTGTCTTAATCTATGCAGTTCTCTTTCGGGTTCCACATAAGGCAAGACAAGGTTTCGAGTGGAACTACGACTCCTAGTGATCCTAAGGTTAAGGGATTCTTCATTTGCCATGATGGCAGGTGGTGAAGAGTTACGAACAAAGACACAAAGAAATGAGATAGACTAAAGAAGACCTAAAAATGAAAATAAAATCTTACTAGAAAGGGATCTAGCAAGTAGACCTAATAAAAAGAAATTCTAACCTAGACAATAACTATTCCCCGGCAGCGGCGCCAAAAACTTGATGCGTGGGAATCGCAACAGGCTTTACCTCTCGAGGGATCTCGAGAAGCTTACAACCCCCACCAGGCAGTGTACCTGATCGTTGTAGTATAGTATAGTGACAAGTACCGGGGGATTGATCGTTCAGCTTAGGAATAGTGTCGCTAGGATTAGAAAGCCTAAATACTAGTTCTAAAGGTGAGGGATGATTATTTTTGTGTTTTTATATTTTATAGAAAGCAAATTAAAATCTCGGGTTTGAAGGATTTGGGCGGAATTAGTTGCTATTCAACTAACCCAATACTAAGATGCAATCAAAATAAAATACTAGGAATGAAAATAAACTAGTTTATACTAAGGTTGTGAGCAGTAATTGGAGAAAATGTGTTTACTTAGATTTCACTACTCCCTAGATATCTTTTACATGTTAATTACTTGTTATAATTGCATGGATGACGGATCGTATTCCTTAATACCATTCATGGGGTGGCACACATAACTCCCCAATTCTATGAGCTCTTATCTCCTCCTACACCATGCCCAGCACAACTATAGGGATTGTAAACAGTGGCTCATGCATTAAATACAACCAATAAAGACCTAGTGCGTGTTGGTTCATGTTTCTTAAGACGTTCAAGCATGTTACCAATTGGAGATCTGCCAGTTTTCTTAAGCCTAACATATAAATCATTCATCCAAGACAAGAATAAACAAGTAATCAACACATAATCAATATCTAGGTTTCATTAGATCTAACCAAACACAAGATAGATCTAGCCTAGCATGATGGAATTAAGACAAGAACATGATATAGACAACCAACACATAGACATATTGATTGAATTAGAAGAACACTTATCTTGATTAATCATGCAAGGTATCAAGGGGTTGGAACCCTTGAAAAACCTGTAAACTTACACCAAAATCGTACTTAGGGTTTCTCCCAAAAAACTTCTCTCTTTAAATGTGAAAAATTAGAAAACTATATATAGGAAAAGGGGTCTGACGGCGTCAAGACCAATTAGGTGACGCCGTCACCCTGCCGCCAAAACAATCCTCGGACTGCCTAGATCTACATTTGACGCCGTCAAGAACAATTCATTTCCAGGCCGTCATGACTTTTACTCTTGACGCCCTACGTTCATGACGCCGTCAAAACTCTTCTGGGTCGTCATGGAATTTTACTCTTGACGCCGTCAGGAAACTACTCTTAACGCCGTCACCTACTGTTCCCAGCATGGAAAATTAAGACTTTGGCGTTTTCTTCACTTTTATGCTCCAAAAACGTCCGAATTGCTTCCTTTTCCAGATTTCTCTCCCAAAGTACCTAAAATCACAAAAGGAACGATTTAGGGCAATATTTGATCAAATAAATTCGAATTCGGGCTTAAATGACCCCCTAAAAACGGATCATTTTTTGCCTCATCAAGCACCTAAATAATCACAAATGTTTCACCACAAGCTGCAAAGTGAAACTATGGAAACATGTTCCAAAAAATAATAATATAAACTGGCAGGCTGATCAGGAAGATCTTCAGGACTTTACATTCCTAGGCTCGAACCGTGGTTGTTAAAAGCTCCAACTGCTGATATACGGACCAAATATTACTCCACTTGGGATCCTGAAGTGCTCGACCGACAAACTAATGTAGAAAAGTAAAAATAAAATTAAAAAATGCAGAATTTCACAAATAAAATGTGGCACATAGAAGATAGCAATATACTAATGCATACCTCGTCCTTTCTGAAAGCATCCATCCCTCCAAAAGTCGTTACAGATTCCCAACTCCCATTTCGGCACTCTAAATGCTAATCTGGCTAAAAAGGTAGGGCAATCCAACAAATTTGTCACCTGAGACACTGATCAGTTTCTAATTAGAATAAGCACATCATGTAAGATGGACACACAAATACTCAGATAAGGATACTAGGAGAAACTGGTACATAAATTCTTAAGAAAGTGTGCAAAGAGTTTTCCTGACATATAAAGGATCAAAAAACGATTTCCTCATTGCATAACATCCTATCTAAAGCTTCAGTGACTCCGCTCTACTCACATTTACATCAGCAAGACTATTTTATGTATCACGGGTAGTCAGCAAATTGAACAGTTGCACAGTAACAGGAGACAAAATAACTATAATTCAACTCATACAACATCTTGCCTACAAAACACATACACAATATATGTCGTACCAACTGCTGCCACGAAAAAATTACAGCAGCATGCCCAACAAAATCATCATAGCCAAGCATCTAACATCTGAATTACACACACGAATATAATGCACAACACATATGCAAAATCACGTTGGCCTAAAGCAACGCTAAATGATATAAATCAGTGGCCATGACATTAAGGTAAGATTGCTGATGAGTGAGGTTTGAACCAGGCTTTACCTCTCGAGGGATCTCGAGAAGCTTACAACCCCCACCAGGCAGTGTACCTGATCGATGTAGTATAGTATAATGACAAGTACCGGGGGATTGATCGTTTAGCTAGGAATAGTGTCGCTAGGATTAGAAAACCTAAATACTAGATCTAGAGATGAGGGATGATTCTTTTTGTATTTTTTATATTTTTAGGAAAGCAAATTAAAATCTCGGGTTTGAAGGATTTGGGCGGAATTAGTTGCTAGTCAACTAACCCAATACTAAAGATGCAATCAAAATAAAATACTAAAAATGAAAATAAACTATATTAAACTAAAGTTGTGAGCAATATGTGGGAAAAATGTGTTTACTTAGATTTCACTACTCCCTAGATATCTTTTACACGTTAATTACTTGTTATAGTTGCGTGGATGACGGATTGTATTCCTTAATACCATTCATGGGGTGGTGTACTTACTTTCCCAATCCTATGAGTGCCTACTTCACTCCTATGTCGAGCCTGCTAGAAGCTCCTAACATGGGATCATTAGAATTTACTCATGCATTAAATACAACCAATAAAACCTAGTACACATCGGTTCATGTTTCCTAAGACGTTCAAGCATGTTACACAATGGAGATCTGCCAGTTTTCTTAAGCCTAACATTGAAATCATTCATCCAATACAACCATAAACAAGTAATCAACATCTAGGTTTCATTAGATCTAAGCAAACACAAGATAAATCTAGCCTAGCATGTTGAAATCAAGACAAGCACAAGATATAGACAACCAACACATAGACATATTGATTGAATTAAAAGAAGACTTATCTCAATAGCACATGTAAGGATTCAAGGGTTGAAAACCCTTGAAAAACTATAAAATTCGTACAAGGTTCGGCCCTAGGGTTTCTCCACATCAGTTCCTCTCAATGAATGAAAATTAGAAAACTATATATAGATTTTAGGAGGTGACGGTGTCAAGAACAAAGGTCTGACGCCGTCATCTCGCCACCCAATAATTCCTCGGACTACCTTGATCTACATCTGACGCCGTCATGTAGTCCCCTTTTGCAGGTCGTCACACAATTTACTCTTGACGCTCTACTTGTGACGCCTTCATGTTTCTTCTGGGTCTTCATGGTTTTTACTCTTGACGCCGTCAGGATTGCCTTCTTGACGCCGTCATACACTGTTCCCAGCATGGAAAATTAAGTCTTTGGCGTTTTCTTCACTTTTATGCTCCAAAAACGTCCGAATTGCTTCCTTTTCCAGATTTCACTCCCAAAGTACCTAAAATCATAAAAGGAACGATTTAGGGTAATATTTGATCAAATAAATTCAATTCCGGGCTTAAATGACCCCTTAAAAGTGGTTCATTTTTCGCCTCATCATATACCCTTACACTTGAGATTTGCTTGTCCTCAAGCAAATGCGCTTTTATTCTAATCAAAAGACAAGTTAGGGGTCATTTAACACTAATATAAAAGTAATTACAACAAATAATCGTTCCACTAAAGACCAAAGACAAGCACGGAGGTCATATACTAGCACCTCACAAATAGTGTTTAGATACTCACATCTCTCGGGTGTAATAAAGTATAAATTACAATATGAAAATGGAAAACATCTCTCACTACCTGTCATAACAAAATAGATTACCATAAGCTTGGGAAAGGATCAAACCTCCACCACATGGCGTAAGCACCTAGGATAAACTATCAAAGAGGTCTTTTAAAGGGTTGTAACGTTAGGTGTAGGGATATGAAATACACATTTTGTTGGATACAGGCAGTCTTTACTGGTGGCGAGTTAACAATCTTGGTTAATTACATGTACAATATGGTGTTGCTAAGCCAAGACTAGACTCGACTTAGGCTAATAAATCAAAAATAACAAAAACATAAAATGAACATAGAATGAAAAGGGATGGTAGTCCGTATGTTTTTTCTCTCTTTTTTTTATTTTTTTTTTCTTTTCTTTTTCTTGATTTTTCTCTCTTTTTTTTTCTTTTTTTTTTCTTTTTTTTTTTTTTTTTGCATACACTCTTACCCTACCATCCAAAATAATACATCATAGGGAATGAACATTTCCCTTACACTTGAATTTTTACATACTTTACAATAAACTAATCTAATGACTCGAATTAAGAAAATCAAAACACTTAGAGTACTTTTAAGCTTATCGTACATATGGGGGTAATAAATGATGTTCTTCCCCATTACTTCATAAAATAAGTACTTTACCCAATCGTCCCAAAACAATATGTACAAGGATATGACTCGACTTAGCAACCATGTAATCAATTAGATAATTAACTTAGGGTTTAACAATTAACAATAATGCACTAAAGATGAGTGCATACCCGGAAGGCTAAGGCGATTTGGGTGTACATTTAAGTGGGGTGTAACAAATTCTTCCTTTAAGTAAAATGCTTAAAGTTAGAAACGAAAAGATAGGCTCGGAGGGGTGTACTAGGGGTGTCGTGTACTAAAAATGAGTACAACGCTAAGGTGTGGGAAAAATTAGTTGACTTAACTAGCCAAGTAATATGACTTAAATGGTCAAGTAATTATGATACGGGTTTAACACAAGGGTGATCCTAATGCCTCTTATCATGTAGTAAATCCTACTACACGAATGTAGTCTCACTAGCAGTCTCGGGATGCATCACTAACGCAAGTTCTAGAATCTAAATGCTACCGGTACACTCATAAGCACTAATTGTAAATGCTTTTCCTATCAAATCTAAAGGCGAACCTCACATATTTGGGTGGAAAATTTTTCTGAATAGTACGGTTATGTGCTAGTCATACAATCTCCTATCCATGAGACGCTTGCTATGGATAAAGTTTCACTCCTAAATGTTGTAAAAAAATTTAAATTTGGTGCAAAAATTACACTAACAAGTATTTCTCATAGTTTTATTACACATCTACTATTAAACAAACAAACTCAAGCGAAAGTGTATTTGTAAGGTATCATCATTTTACCCTCCCCTTACACTTAGGATGAACATTGTCCCCAATGTTCAAGTAAAGAATGTAAAAGTGAAAAAGTAAAAAGAATGAAATCAAATACTCCCCTGATTCGCTCGGTATGGATAATAAGTTGGCCAGGTTAAATCTTCCTCCAAGAAAATGAACAATCATAGTTTCCCTTCCAGAAAAATAATCAGCTTCTTGTCATACATAACCTGTAAATCCTGAGAAAATAGACAAGGCAACCTCGCATAAAATCGGCGGAAATCTACATGAGTTACTAAATCCTAGAAAACAAAGTAAGATATAATGCTTGTGGAATGAAGTTTGCAGATTTCCTGAAGATTATAAAACTTAATAATTCAACAAAAACTTTAAGACTCCATTAGAAAAACAAAACTGGTAAAATTTCCAGATTTTTACACGTGACGCCGTCAAGAGTAAACTCATGACGCCGTCAGAAGTGACCTGCAGAAATTCATATGTTAAGTTTCTGGAAAATTTCTGGAAAAACTTGGCCCTACTTCCTGGAAAATCCTGCAAAACTTCATTATGACTCGATACAAGCATTTGACTCTAACAAATATGAATATACATGTTCACTTAATATTGTGGAGAATCATGATCGGTTTGTTTCTTAAAAACATATTTGGGGTTTCCCCTTACACTTATCTTTTGCAAAAATACCTTTGGGTGAAGTTAAGACTAAGCCAAACAACAAAGTAAAATATTTCCACTATTTAGTTTAGAAACATGATCTACCAACAATAAAAATAAAGCATGCATACGGAAACAAATAACAAACAAACAAAATAAAATCACAAAAAGCATGGGTTGCCTCCCAAGAAGCGCTTTTCTTTATTTACGAGTCTTGTAGCTAGACTCAAGGTCATGGGTTACTACGTGACCTCATCATTGGTTTCACTCTCTAGGTCATCTTCTAAGCCAGTTTTGTACTCCGGACCTAGTTGCAAACATTCTTTGTAGAAACCAAGCATCCTATTCTTCGCATACTCTACTCCTCTACGTCTATCCTCATCATTCCTATAATAAGCCGCTTGCTTGTGTTCCTTTTCTAGATTAGAGAGAAGGCGGTATTGCTCAATTTTGTAAGGCATTTGGTAGGCAATCTCATCATTCTCTTCCTTGAATCTAACTATCCCTAAAGTCGGATCATAACTCATCCTAGTGGCCTCAACAAATGGTTTTCCAAATATTATTTGGCTTAGGCAATCATCTATCACCGGACGAGTGTCTTCTACTATCATAAAATCGATCTCATAAGTGAAATTACCTATAATCACATGCAATCCCTTCACTCTTCCCACAAAATTACTTATCAAATTCTTATTGGGCATCATCCTAAAATCAAGTTGTTTCTTCATCACCCAATTGTAATAAGTCCTAGTCATGATGTTTATAGGAGATCTAGGATCGATATAAGCTTTCCATATATGCATATGCCCGATGTTGCATGGTATGTTGATGTTAGAGGGGTCTCCCATTTTGATAAGGGGTGTGCCAAGGATATATGGTCTCTCGGGACTATCGAATAAATCCTTATGGTATTCCCGTTCTTCCTTGGTGGGCAACTTATCAAAGTGCTTTTCTATAGTTTCAACTTCCTCTAACTCCTCTCCGTTATTAACCTCAACTTCCCTATTTTCATCCCTAGTCTCGGTTTCTACTCCAACTTCATCCTTGTCACTTTCTTCTATCTCCTTATCTATTGGCTTAATGGTGACAACATTGACAAAGTGGACATGTTTGGATGATGAGGGGTCCTTAATTTGGATTCCGTTATCGGTGTCCCTAGTGTCCTTCCGAGGTGTAGTTAATGCCTAGTTGTTGAGGGCTTTCAACAAGTTGTCTATCTTATTGGACATCTCCGTTTGTTGTTGGTTGAATTCGGTTTCAAACCTAGCTATGCGAGCTTCTTGAGATGCCATGAACTTAGACATCAATCCTTCAAGATTGTTGGTACTACCATAGTTGTTAGAAGGATTGATGTTGAAAGTACGGTTGGAGGGTGGACCGTTTGTGTAACACCCCCAAAATTTGATACAGCGGAAGACTCAACAAGCTTTCGGGGTGCTACGGGGATTGGTATCCAAGACAAGACAATATAGAACGAGATAAAGTAAACATAACAAAAACACAACCAAAACGGGGTTTTAAGGTTTACATTTATCCCAACATCATTCAGAGTCAGGCCCAAAATAAAATAACAGTAGGTCCAAATTTAGTTATCAGAGTTTAGAAAAATAGATCCATAAACCGTGAGCCTTGGCCGAGCCCTCCATTCCAAGCATGCATCTCGTCACTTAATTACCTGAGAAAACGTGCTAAAAGTCAGCTTTCGCTAGTGAGATTATAGGTTTGAATTCAACTAACAATATAGTGGACATATATGCAAAACGCTTGCTAGCTAGACTAAGGATTCGCTAAAAGCCTGCGGATACCCTCCGCTCCAACATAACACACGGATACCCTCCGTACTAACATAGATATTCGGGTAACCCCCGCAATACCAAAAATACTCGGATAACCTCCGAAGTATTAATAACCTATAGGTGCACACTATAGTATCTAAATAAGTCAACCTTGAATAGTACACACAACATATATGTGACTAAAGCTGACAATTCCAAATAACAAAATAAGCCAACCTTGAATAGTACACACAACCTATATGTGACTAAAGCTGACAATCCACCAATAACCAAATAAGCCAACCTTGAATAGTACACACGACATGTGTGACTAAAGCTGACAATAGATCCTAGTCCATACGCATAGCAAGTTTAGAAAGAATATAAAAGCGATAATAGTCCACGTAAATAATTTGCACGTTTCTCACCCCAAGTATTAAAAACATAGTTCAAGATTAAAAAGTGGGGCTATGACTCACCTCAAGTCCAGAAAATAGCAAGAAGAAGTCGGTAGAAATAAGATGTATAGTAACTCACGAAACAGCAACTACGGACTTGGCACGACCTAACAATGTTAACTTGTTCAGAAATCATTTCCTCAAATTTAAAATATTCCCAAACCCGGACGAGAATCCGTTTTATTTCCGAAAATCCATTTCGTATTAGTTTGGTATGTTTGCGTTTGGTATCCATACGGGTGGTGGGTTGACTCAAAACAAACCAAAAAGATCACATAATGAATAATAAAATAAACTAGGGGTCTAATATTAGCCCAATATATCATTTAAATAAATCGCCGAAGTTTATCAAGTCCGTCGATTTGATAATCCCCATATTTATTTACGTAACATACCGTTCCAAGATTACACCCAACCTAAAGCACATAGCACATAATTAATATATAGTACATATCATAGTTTAATAAATTCCTCATATATATCGTCAAATTGGCCAGATTTCCCGATACATACACTCGCAATTTATTACACTTTACATATACTACAACCTATGGGCGTCGTAGGATACGATGCCCATTAATATATTCATTTCATATAACCAAATAACCCGGTTCAACCTTACGGTTAAGTGGTTATTTAGTTATAGAAAACGTTTATATTAATCGTCATATATCCGTGACAACACGAACGTCACAAATAATAACTTACCTGGACTCGAGTGACAACGACTCCGCATAACTCGATAAGTTTACCCGTTATATATACAAAATGACATTTTATTAAACGTTTAATAATTGTCGGGAGTTTCCCATTTTATAACACAATTTTTATAATAATAATACGTTCAATAATATTACGCCACTTTCGTAGCTTAATATATATATCTAATTGTATTATTTATAATACGACTCGTGATTATTATTATTATTAATATACGCGCCTATATAATTATATATACGTTATTCACGTCTATATATTCACATAAACGTTTATATTATCAATAACTATTGTTACGAGTTTTATTATTTTCGTTTTAATTGTGATAGTTATCGAGTCATACGAAATGGTCACATGTCCGAGTCATGACTCTCGGCTCATTGTCCAAGTCCAATATAATAAGTAAAAGTCATAAAATAATACATCTCCGTCCAAACAATCCCAATCCACGTGCTACAACATGAGGGTCCGACTACGGCACCCGACTAACCTATCTCCGTCAATCTAACGACCGTCTCACAATCGGTCCCCAATCACACTTTTCGTCAACAACTCCTCAAAACCAATAACCATTGTCGAGACCAAACGTGGTCTCGACCCACAAGTATTCGGCCAACATCAAACAACCAAAGCCAAATCCAAAACCAAATACAAGTAATAAAAATAAATATCAACAAGGTCCATTATCGGGTTGGTTTACCAAGCCAAACCCGAGCCACTCGACTCACTTGAGTCTCGGCTCCATACATAAAATTTAGTTTGAAACCCTAAACGATTTTCCTCTCTGGCGATTTTATTAAACCCTTACAACATTTAATCGGACTTTACAATTTTCATCAGTATCTTGTGTTTTTTGCTTCGATTTGTATGTTTATTTGATCTAGCATTCGTGTTTATCATTAAACTTATCAATTTCGGTGCTTAATCCACTTCTTCTTGTGATTATTGGTTAATCGTTCTTAGGGTTTTCTAAATCGCTTTTTCTCTTTTGAATCGACTGTAAGGATTTGAGATCGCTGCTCTATTTAATTGCTCCTTAGTCGGTTTAACACTTATATAATTCTCATTCTAGCAATCTTATCATTATTATGTCGAGTTATATGGGTGCTGGTTGAGAGTTTGGTGGTGTTCGTGTAAACCCTAACGTTTTAGTTAGGGTTTTATAAGTGGTTGAGCTTGATTGTGGTTTGGCTGGTAGTGGGTTTTGAGAGATGAATAAAGGGTTTTTCAATACTAAGAAGGATACTAATGTTCCTAGTGTTAATATTCACGATTTGGCTGCTAGTAGTGGTAACATGGCTGCTGGTCATGATGGTAATGTTTTGGGATCTCATAAAACTCGTGAAGATAACATGGAGCAACTTACAAACCAAGTGAAGCCGATTACTGCACTTGATGAGGGTTATTCTCAAGGAGGTTTGATTGAGGTGGAAAAGGTTGATGTAGGTGATGATATCTCATCACTCCTACGTACTCAGGTAGTGGAGCCGATTCCACTTACGAAAGCTACACCACATGGTGATGATTTGGAGCAGGTTACAAGTGCTGTTACTGTAAAGCACTTGCTCTCTACTGCACATAAGAACTTTGATGAAGCCATGACTAATATTCAACGTGATATTGATGCTAATAAGGCTTCCTCTTCAAGTGGTATTGGGCATTATGGTCCTAATGCTTCTAAGGATGATACTACTACTGGAGTGAAGTCGGTTTCTTACGCGGGTGCTACTTCTATTGAATCTCAGAAACACATGTCTAATTTTCGGAGGTTAGAATGCAGCAAAAAGAAGGATGATGTTGACCTTTCAATCCCGTTGAAAGTAGTAGAAGAGGTGAATATGAGGTTTGAAAATACTCTATACGTTTATTTCCTTGGTCAACGTCTTGCTTTTCCTGTGGTTGATTATTATGTTCGCAATGCGTGGTCTAAGTATGGTTTACAAAAGGTTATGATGAATGCTAAAGGGTTCTTTTTCTTCAAGTTTAACTCGAAGAAAGGTGTCGATGATGTTCTTGATAATGGTCCTTGGTTGATCCGTAATGTTCCTATTATTCTTAAACCATGGACATTGAACACAAACTTGCTTAAAGAGGATTTAACTAACATTCCAGTGTGGGTTAAATTCCATGATGTTCCTTTAGTAATGTTCTCGGATGACGGGCTTAGTCTTCTTGCTACTTTGATTGGGACACCCAAAAGGTTAGATGCTTTTACCAGCCAAATGTGCAAGGATTCGTGGGGCCGTAGTAGCTTTGCTAGATGCATGATTGAAGTAAAGTCGGATGAGATGCTTAGGGATAGCATTACTGTTGAGATACCTCTACTCGATGGTACGGGTTCGACTATTGAGAAGATCCGGGTTGAATATGAGTGGAAACCTCCGCGTTGTGATAAGTGTAAGGTTTTTGGTCATACTATTCTTGATTGTCCGAAAGTTGTTGTTCCTCCAGTTCAACCTAGTAAGCCGGTTAATGATGGTTTCACGGCTGTCAATAACAATAAGAAAGGTAAACAAGGTGGTTCTACTAATCAGGGTAAAGGTGGCTTTACTAAACCAGTTGTGGGTAAGCAATTTCATTACCAACCCAAAAAGAACCCCCCTGTATTTAAGAAGGTGGATGGAACTAAGAATAAGGCTTCTGATGTGGATAGTACGAGTGGAACCAAGATCACTACTTCTAATCAGTTTGACGCTCTTAATATGGATGATACAGATGGTTTTGGTATTCCTCAGGTTGTTACTAACATGGATGTGGATACTGGCAATATAATGGAAGTTAATAAGGATGAGTCGGTTAAGACTGGTACTACATCACAAGTCCCACTTGTGAGTGATATGCAACAACCGTTTGTGAGTGATTCTATGGGAACAAGGGAAGCTGGTTCTACTCCTATTGTTGAGAAAATTAGTAAGCTTGAAAAGCTAATAATCGATGGGAAAGCTACTCTTGTGGATGATGCTGGTCAACCTATTCCGTCTACATCTACCACTAAGCGGTCTAACCCATTTTCAAAGGTGGGTGAGGTTGTGGTTTCTGATACTGAAGACGAGGAGGTTGTGGACATGTTTGATGAGTCAGTAAACCTATTTGGTGGAGGTGGTCATGATCGTGAGGATGAGTATGATGACTATGATGACTATGATGATTATTCTAAGCAAATTTATGATCTCCCAGGGAATTTGGACGCTTTTAATGCCATGTATGGCACTAAACTCCAAGCTCGTAGGAAGTAGTTTTTCATCTTTGTCAATGTAGTGTGTTATCATGTGAGTTGTGGTTTGTTTTCGCTTTTAGAAAATAGGAAGTATCTTGTTATATAAGCTTATCGCCTATGTAACGGGCTGAGATTTGCGATTCACCCAAATCCATTGTACTTAAATGTTTTTTGGAGTAATACATTTACCGGGTCGTTGACCTTTTACCCAAAAAAAAAATAAATAAGCTCCAAGAGCCACACCAAAACTGCCCAAGTCGACCACTTGGGTCGCGGCATCAATAACCATAATCGGCCAAAAAAAACCAAGACTCCATCGAGTCAAACCAATACCAAACAATTAAAACATGAACAACCATGAACTCAAAGCCACAAGAAGCGAAATAACGAGACATAGGCTCGAATCCCACATCAAGCCGTGAGTCTTCGACTCACGGTTCACTCGAACCCACAAAGAAAATCAAACCCGGATACCAAACCATTATTATCATCAAAAACATCATTTCCCAATCAAGATAAATTCGATTTCCATGAAAAACATCCGTGTAGCCACGGATTTAATACCAAAACGTGGCACCCAAAAACCAAAATCGATTATTCTCACCTTCTTGAACCTCCAATCGAATAGATCTAATACAAACAACAAGTTTGGGTCAGATTTAATAAGATTTTGTGGTGTTAATGTTGGTTATATGTTGTGTATGATATACCAAAAGAAAGAGAATTTGATGAGGAAGAAGATGGTGGTGTTTGTTTTGTAGGGTGGTCGGCGTGGTGGTGGTGGTGGCCGGATTTTGGTTCGGCGGCTAGGGTAAGAAAAGGGAAGAGAGAGAGATGGAAATTGGTGAGTGTTTGTGTGTGGTGTTGGGTGTGAACCGAAAACCAAAGGACCCATTTGTAGTTAACTCTTTTTATTTTATTTAAAAGTTAATAATAATAATAATAATAATAATAATAATAATAATAATAATAATAATAATAATAATAATAATAATAATAATAATAATAATAATAATAATAATAGTAATAATAATATTACTATGGTGTTGAGCGGGTAATGTGGGTAAATGTAAAAACATGTGGCCCGAACCCGAACTCATTTCAAACTTCAATATCTCCCGAAAACATCTCGTAAATAAATAAAATATAGTCGGACTCGTAAGACGAATCATAAAACTTTCATTAGGTAATCCTAGTGCCAGAGTCAACGTAGTGCCAAGTGAAAATTCAAGTATACATCACCGAGCATTAAATCAATAATGAATTATGAACATAATTCACGAATTCGATAACGTCTTTAATTAAAAATATCCATAAAATAGGTCTTACAAGTTCGTTGTGAAATAAAATTTCAAATAAAAAAATTATAAACGAACTTTAATCGTAATGCGGGTTTTTAAAATAGCTCCCTAAACTGCCGGTTGTCACAGTTTGGTTGGTAACGATTAGGCGGATTGGAAGAATTGGCTTGATTTTGTTTCCACCTAAGGTTTGGGTGATTTTTCCAAGAGGGGTTGTAGGAATCACCGTAAGGGTTAGGCTCGGGTTTGAAAGTGTACCACTTATCTCCCGCTTTGTTGGTACGCGAGGATGCGTAGTCCGCAAAAGCTGTTCCGGAGAGTTCCACACAATCACGAGTGTCATGGGGACCACTAGATAATTCGCATGAAGAAGTGATTTTGTTCACTTGGCTTGAAGGCTTAGGAGCTTCGTAAGATTTCATGAGAAACTTGACTTGGTCCTCAAGTTCCATGATCCTACGGTCGGGAGTGCTAGAGTTATTCGAAGGTAAAGATATTGCCTTGACCGTTTTGTTCAAATCACGGGGATCATTCCAACTCGTCCTCACGTTCCCACGTAAATTCTGGTCCATGTCGGGAATTCCAACGAACCTTGACGAGCGGGATGCGACTTCGCTTGAGTCGTTTAACTTCACGATCTAAAATCTCAATTGGTTCTTCCATGAAATTCAGTTTCTCATCAACACGGATGTCCCTCATTGGAATGACGGGCATTTCATCGGAAAGACATTTCTTCAAATTACTTACGTGGAACACGTCGTGAACTTTACTCAGTTCATGTGGTAATTCCAACCTATAAGCCACGGGCCCAATCCTTTCTAAGATCAAGAATGGTCCAATGTAGCGTGGGTTAAGTTTACCACGTTTCCCGAAACGTATTACACCTTTCCATGGCGAGACTTTCAGCATTACCTTGTCTCCAACCTGGAACTCTAAAGGTTTACGTCTCTGGTCGGCGTAGCTCTTCTGCCTATCTCTGGCTGCTTGCAACCGATCACGAATCTGAGCCACTTTCTCTGTAGTTTCTAAAATAAGCTCAGGGCCTGTGAGTTGGCTATCTCCAACTTCTGCCCAACCAATAGGCGAACGACACTTTCTGCCATACAAAGCTTCGAATGGTGCAGCCTTAAGATTTGTGTGGTAGCTGTTATTATAGGAGAATTCCGCAAGGGGTAAATACTTCTCCCAGCCTTTACCAAAGTCTATGATGCATGCACGAAGCATATCCTCTAACGTCTGAATGGTCCTCTCACTTTGACCATCGGTTTGGGGATGATATGCAGTACTCATATCAAGCCTCGTCCCCAAAGCCGTTTGAAGTGATCGCCACAAAGCTGACGTAAAACGACTATCATGATCCGAAATAATAGATATCGGGACTCCATAACGCGAAATAATTTCCTTCACATATAACCTCACAAGCTTATCCACACTATCATCTTCACTAATAGCTAAGAAATGAGCAGACTTTGTCAGACGATCCACAATTACCCAGATAGCGTCACAACCGCTAGCTGTCCTTGGTAATTTGGTAATGAAGTCCATAGTAATCCGCTCCCATTTCCAGACTGGAAGTTCTAGTTGCGTTAGTAATCCTGACGGTCTCTGGTGTTCAGCCTTAACTTTAGCACATGTCAAGCACTTACTAACGTACGATGCTATATCTGCCTTCATATTTGGCCACCAATAGAACTTCTTAAGATCCTGGTACATCTTATCGGATCCAGGATGAATAGAGTACCTTGACTTATGCGACTCATGCATAATCAACTCCCGAATTCCTCCATGCAAAGGTACCCAAATCCGATTTCCAAAACATAATAATCCATCAGAACGCTTAACAAATCCTTTCTCATTATCAGCCATCCCAAATATATTCTCGGCAGATCTATTTTCTGCTTTCAACGCTTCCGTTTGAGCTTCAAGTATTTGAGACGGTAATGGCGATACGATAGTCATTCCCAATGACTTAACTCGTAACGGTGGTACTCTTTCCTTTCGACTAAGAGCATCAGCAACAACGTTTGCTTTACCAGGGTGGTAGCGAATTTCACAATCATAATCGCTTAGCAACTCGATCCAACGTCGCTGTCTCATATTGAGCTCTTTTTGATTCAAGATGTGTTGTAGACTTTTATGGTCAGTAAACACAACACACTTTGTTCCGTACAAGTAATGTCTCCATATTCTTAAAGCGAAAACTATAGCACCTAGCTCCAAATCATGGGTGGTGTAGTTTTTCTCATGCTTTTTGAGCTGTCGTGAAGCATAAGCTATCACCTTCTCTCGTTGCATTAACACGGCTCCCAAACCTTTATGTGAGGTGTCACAATAGACGACGAAATCCTCATTACCTTCCGGTAACGCTAAGATAGGAGCACTACACAACATCTTCTTAAGTAATTGAAACGCTTCCTCTTCTTTATCTCCCCATTCATACGTAACACTCTTTTGAGTCAATTTGGTCAATGGTTTAGCTATCTTCGAAAATCCCTCAATGAATCTTCGGTAATAACCAGCTAAACCCAAAAATTGACGAACTTCGGTTGGGGGTGTAGGTGCAGCCCAATCTTTTATCGCCTCAATCTTAGCAGGATCCACATGGACTCCTTGTCTATCAATCACATGACCCAAAAATTGTACCGTCGGAATCCAAAATTCGTATTTCGAAAACTTGGCATAAAGTTTCTCCTTCCTGAGCAATTCCAAAATGAGTCTTAGATGCTCCTCATGCTCTTTCTCACTCTTTGAATAAATCAGAATGTCATCGATGAATACAATCACAAACTTGTCTAAGTAAGGCTTACACACATGATTCATGAGATCCATGAATATTGCTGGTGCGTTAGTCAACCCAAACGGCATCACCTGAAACTCGTAATGCCCGTAACGGGTTCTGAAAGCCGTTTTCGGAATATCTTCCTCGCGAACTCGAAGTTGATGATATCCCGATCTTCGAATACACACTCGATCCTTGGAGTTGATCGAACAAGTCGTCGATCCTAGGTAACGGGTATCGATTCTTCACCGTTAACTTATTCAACTCTCTATAATCAATACACATACGAAACGATCCATCCTTCTTCTTCACAAATAAGACTGGGGCTCCCCAGGGTGAAGAACTTGGTCTTATGAATCCTTTTTCGGCTAACTCCGCTAATTGTTTCGACAACTCTTCCAGTTCGGTAGGTGCAAGACGATAAGGCGCTCGTGTTACAGGTGCAGCACCAGGTATCAACTCAATCTGAAACTCCACTTGTCTAGTCGGCGGGATCCCCGGCAAATCATCGGGAAACACATCAGGAAAATCACGAACTATAGGCACATCTCCAATGCACCTTTCCTTTTTCTTCGTCTCTCCCTTCTCTGAAATTTGGGCTAAGAAAAGGTAACATCCCTTCTCCATTAGCTTCGGTAATCTTGTGCAAGATATAACTGCTAATCGGGATGGGCTCCTAGAATCCTTTCAGTCTCCTAATATATTCAGGACTTCCTTTCCGTATGGTACACGCACGATCTTCTCGTCGCAAAGTATGTGAGCACGATACTTCGACAACCAATCCATACCAATGATAACGTCAAAACTTCCTAACGTGACGGGTAGAAGATCTATGTTGAAAGGGTGGTTCAAGAAATTTAACGTACAACCGCGAATGATAGTATTAATCCTTTCTATGTTTCCATTTGCTAACTCAATATCATATCCAATTCCTAAGGCCATCGGGGGTTTCTCTAGTAAGGGTGCAAACGTAGTGGACACAAAACTCCTATCGGCACCAGTATCAAATAGTATGGAAGCATAACGATTATTGAGGAGGAACGTACCAGTAACGACGTTCGGATCTTCTCCTCTCTCGTTCCCGAGTGCATACACTCTTCCCTGGGCAGCTCCAGCTTCCACACGTTGGTCCCCATTATCTTGTCGTCCACAGTTTCCTCCAGCTCCACGGTTTCCATAATTGTACCCATTACCACCCGAGCCTTGATTTCCACGGTTCCGCGATTCTCTACACTCATTCCTATAGTGTCCCTTCTTTCCACACCCATAACAAGTAACATCTGCCTTGTTTCTCATCTCAGGAGCAGCTTGAACCATAGCAAGAGGTCGGGCTCTATAATCCCTAGCTGTGTGTCCTTTCTTTGAGCAATTCTGGCATTTCACACTACACCATCCAGTATGATGCTGGTGGCAACGATCACACTTGGGTGCATCACCGTTCTGATTCTTCTTATCTCCATTCCCAATAGCATAAGCCTTAGCTTGTCTCTTGCTTCGGTGATCATTACTCTTAGAGTGACGGTCTCTCTTTCTTTTTCCATTCTTCTCCTTATCAGCTTCTTCTAATTCCAACGAATCCATAAGTTGTTGAGCAATTGTGATTGCCTCATGGATGTTTGCAGGCCTAGCGGAAATCACATCATTTCTCGTAGCTACAGGCAACCCATCAGTATACATTTCGATCTTTTGAGTCTCGGTTTTCACTATATCTGGGCACAACAAGGCTAATTCCTGGTAACGACGATTGTAAGTCGCCATATCAGTACCTTTCACCTTGTGGTTCCAAAACTCAATCTCTAGCTTCTTGACCTCATTCCTTGGGCAATAAGTCTGAATCAGCAAAGACTTAAATTGCTCCCAAGTCATGGCATAAGCTACATCACTCCCAACTGCATTTCGGTAGTTGTTCCACCAAGTCAAAGCTTCATCCTTGAAAGTAAAAGAAGCAAACTTTACCTTCGCATTCTCCACACAACCACTGACATTAAACACTGACTCAGTCTTCTCAATCCACCTGACTAAGTAAACCACTCCTTCAGTTCCACCAAACTCGATGGGTCCACAAATCTTGAACTCCTTGTATTGACATCCATTAGCACGAACAGGTGGAAAAGTTCCAGCAGAATTGTTGGAATGATTTGACTCAGCTAGTAGTTCAGCAACTCTTTGCTCCACAAGTTGATTGATCATTGCTTGATCCACAGGAGGTGCATTAAGTGGAACATGATCATTTTCTCCCTGAACATCAACATTTTGATTCCTGTTGTTGCGGTTAGTGGTGTCCAGGTTGTTAGGAGTAGGGGTTTCAACATTTCGAGTAGGTCGACGTCCTCGGCGAACAGGAGTAGTCACCGCAGGACCAGTTCTGGTAGACCTAACAGGGTTTCGTCGTGGTGCCATTGATCTCTAACATCATACAAGTTCATGAGTCTCCAATAGAACTTATCAATATGCTCAACAAGAGTAATTCAACGAAGCTAAGCCATGGAAAGAATAGCAACAATACACCGCGTAACATCAATAAAGCGAATAAGGACTCCATTTCCATAACACCCAAAATTACATAATACCATATACTAATAACCATCAACCATACAATAGCGATCTAACCTCGTTTCAACTAACGGATAACACAAAACGTACTAATCGTTCCAAAAGAGACGAATACTGAACAAAATATATCAAAATATGATAACTAGCTTTTCTAACCGAACACTCCTCGGTTAAGAAAGCAACCATACAACATAACCCAAGCAACTAGCCACGCGGCTGGCGGAGTCTACTCAACTCCTGCCTCAAGCCATCAAGATCCCTCCATAACGATCCTAGCTCCACGCTATGGGTGTCTCGGTCTCTCTTGAGGTCAGCCACCTCCTTCTCTAGCTCGGCATTCCTTTGCCATAGCTTGCGGTCGGCCTCACGAGCAATAACAAATCCTCGCTGCAAACTATCGATATGCTCGTGGACATCCATCAAAACTCTCCTCAGCTCAGTAGCCCTGCCCACAGCGACAGTCAAATCAACTCTCAAATCGGCTAAAAACTCTCCAATAACTCTCTCAAGTCGATCAGATACACGTGCAACTCTCTCACTAAGCTCAGTAATCCGAGCCCACAACCTGCCAATCTCACCCAACTCTGCATGCTCAGCAGAAACCTCAGAAGATGCATCCGACTCAACGGGACTACCAGGTGGCAACTCAAACAAGAACGGATGATCAGGTGAATCAGGCTCAATCGGGTGTACAGGTGAATCAGGCTCCTCAGCCTGAGCTGGTGGTAATAACTCATCATCATCATCATCATCAGGCATCTCATCCTCCTGAGGGTCATCCTCCTCCTCAGGGTCATCATCATCACCCTGCTCAGCCTCCTGAGGGTCATCCTCCTGCTCAGGGTCATCAGCCTCATCCTCACCCTCGTACTCCTCCTCCTCCTCATCGGAAGAGTACCTCATTACTCGTCGTCTCCTACTAGGTGAACCATGTGGAGATGTAGTAGGTGATCTAGGACGACGACGCAATGATGTGGGTGGCGCCTCAGACAGAAGAGAATGAGCATCAATCTATAAAGGTGATGGAGTAGGGCGTACCGACATGCGTGCCGTAGCTCGGTGGGCAAAGCGTGGTGCCACACGAGCCAAAGCCTGATGAAGAGTAAGCTGCCTCGATGTACCAGGGAGCCCTAGAGAAGATGAGGGTCCCTGCGTAGATGCAGCAGGTAGTGCTGAAGTAGAAGCTGCCTGTGATACCATAGCTGAAGACATGGCCATCTGGTAAGGGTCATCAGATGCCATAGTGAACTGTGCAGGTAAAACCGGTGCAGTAAGAATATCCTCGACGACATCGGGCATATGGGAGGCCATGGTCTGTGACAACGGCGTAGGGTAGGTGTAAGTGTTTCAAAACAACTAAATCACAACTCATAATACCATTCCCAATATACTCATCAAATAGTTCAATCATATAATCTCAATAAAAGAATTTCAAACACCGCATTACTAAAATGTTTATAAAACATATAGACCATATAATTCCTCGAAAACGCCATCTTATTACTAAAATCCATAAACCTCAAATCATCTCAATAAATCCCAAATCTAACAATCATCTCAAATATCTCATAATACCTCAAATAATAGAAGATGTTTCGGCTTGGCGGGCTGGCGGGCGGTGGTCAAGGATCATTTTCTATAAAAATACGGTTATAGTTTAGGCGTTTATTTACCTAGTTCTCTATAACCTTGGCTCTGATACCAATCTGTAACACCCTCAAAATTTGATACAGCGGAAGACTCAACAAGCTTTCGGGGTGCTACGGGGATTGGTATCCAACACAAGACAATATAGAACGAGATAAAGTAAACATAACAAAAACACAACCAAAACGGGGTTTTAAGGTTTACATTTATCCCAACATCATTCAGAGTCAGGCCCAAAATAAAATAACAGTAGGTCCAAATTTAGTTATCAGAGTTTAGAAAAATAGATCCATAAACCGTGAGCCTTGGCCGAGCCCTCCATTCCAAGCATGCATCTCGTCACTTAATTACCTGAGAAAACGTGCTAAAAGTCAGCTTTCGCTGGTGAGATCATAGGTTTGAATTCAACTAACAATATAGTGGACATATACGCAAAACGCTTGCTAGCTAGACTAAGGATTCGCTAAAAGCCTGCGGATACCCTCCGCTCCAACATAACACACGGATACCCTCCGTACTAACATAGATATTCGGGTAACCCCCGCAATACCAAAAATACTCGGATAACCTCCGAAGTATTAATAACCTATAGGTGCACACTATAGTATCTAAATAAGTCAACCTTGAATAGTACACACAACATATATGTGACTAAAGCTGACAATTCCAAATAACCAAATAAGCCAACCTTGAATAGTACACACAACCTATATGTGACTAAAGCTGACAATCCACCAATAACCAAATAAGCCAACCTTGAATAGTACACACGACATGTGTGACTAAAGCTGACAATAGATCCTAGTCCATACGCATAGCAAGTTTAGAAAGAATATAAAAGCGATAATAGTCCACGTAAATAATTTGCACGTTTCTCACCCCAAGTATTGAAAACATAGTTCAAGATTAAAAAGTGGGGCTATGACTCACCTCAAGTCCAGAAAATAGCAAGAAGAAGTCGGTAGAAATGAGATGTATAGTAACTCACGAAACAGCAACTACGGACTTGGCACGACCTAGCAATATTAACTTGTTCAGAAATCATTTCCTCAAATTTAAAATATTCCCAAACCCGGACGAGAATCCATTTTATTTCCGAAAATCCATTTCGTATTAGTTTGGTATGTTTGCGTTTGGTATCCATACGAGTGGTGGGTTGACTCAAAACAAACCAAAAAGATCACATAATGAATAATAAAATAAACTAGGGGTCTAATATTAGCCCAATATATCATTTAAATAAATCGCCGAAGTTTATCAAGTCCGTCGATTTGATAATCACCATATTTATTTACGTAACATACCGTTCCAAGATTACACCCAACCTAAAGCACATAGCACATAATTAATATATAGTACATATCATAGTTTAATAAATTCCTCATATATATCGTCAAATTGGCCAGATTTCTCGATACATACACTCGCAATTTATTACACTTTACATATACTACAACCTATGGGCGTCGTAGGATACGATGCCCATTAATATATTCATTTCATATAACCAAATAACCCGGTTCAACCTTACGGTTAAGTGGTTATTTAGTTATAGAAAACGTTTATATTAATCGTCATATATCCGTAACAACACGAACGTCACAAATAATAACTTACCTGGACTCGAGTGACAACGACTCCGCATAACTAGATAAGTTTACCCGTTATATATACAAAATGACGTTTTATTAAACGTTTAATAATTGTCGGGAGTTTCCCGTTTTATAACACAATTTTTATAATAATAATACGTTCAATAGTATTACGCCACTTACGTAGCTTAATATATATATCTAATTGTATTATTTATAATACGACTCGTGATTATTATTATTATTAATATACGCGCCTATATAATTATATATACGTTATTCACGTCTATATATTCACATAAACGTTTATATTATCAATAACTATTATTACGAGTTTTATTATTTTCGTTTTAATTGTGATAGTTATCGAGTCATACGAAATGGTCACATGTCCGAGTCATGACTCTCGGCTCATTGTCCAAGTCCAATATAATAAGTAAAAGTCATAAAATAATACATCTCCGTCCAAACAATCCCAATCCACGTGCTACAACATGAGGGTCCGACTACGGCACCCGACTAACCTATCTCCGTCAATCTAACGACCGTCTCACAATCGGTCCCCAATCACACTTTTCGTCAACAACTCCTCAAAACCAATAACCATTGTCGAGACCAAACGTGGTCTCGACCCACAAGTATTCGGCCAACATCAAACAACCAAAGCCAAATCCAAAACCAAATACAAGTAATAAAAATAAATATCAACAAGGTCCATTATCGGGTTGGTTTACCAAGCCAAACCCGAGCCACTCGACTCACTTGAGTCTCGGCTCCATACACGAGTCACAAGGACTCGACCTCCACAACCAATAGGTCACAAAATAAGCTCC
Source organism: Artemisia argyi (assembly GCA_030686995.1). Taxonomy (NCBI): domain Eukaryota; kingdom Viridiplantae; phylum Streptophyta; class Magnoliopsida; order Asterales; family Asteraceae; genus Artemisia; species Artemisia argyi. The sequence continues at coordinate 209,348,065 of CM060682.1, read as the reverse complement.
AAGAGCCACACCAAAACTGCCCAAGTCGACCACTTGGGTCGCGGCATCAATAACCATAATCGGCCAAAAAAAGCCAAGACTCCATCGAGTCAAACCAATACCAAACAATTAAAACATGAACAACCATGAACTCAAAGCCACAAGAAGCGAAATAACGAGACATAGGCTCGAATCCCACATCAAGCCGTGAGTCTTCGACTCACGGTTCACTCGAACCCACAAAGAAAATCAAACCCGGATACCAAACCATTATTATCATCAAAAACATCATTTCCCAATCAAGATAAATTCGATTTCCATGAAAAACATCCGTGTAGCCACGGATTTAATACCAAAACGTGGCACCCAAAAACCAAAATCGATTATTCTCACCTTCTTGAACCTCCAATCGAATAGATCTAATACAAACAACAAGTTTGGGTCAGATTTAATAAGATTTCGTGGTGTTAATGTTGGTTATATGTTGTGTATGATATACCAAAAGAAAGAGAATTTGATGAGGAAGAAGATGGTGGTGTTTGTTTTGTAGGGTGGTCGGCGTGGTGGTGGTGGTGGCCGGATTTTGGTTCGGCGGCTAGGGTAAGAAAAGGGAAGAGAGAGAGATGGAAATTGGTGAGTGTTTGTGTGTGGTGTTGGGTGTGAACCGAAAACCAAAGGACCCATTTGTAGTTAACTCATTTTATTTTATTTAAAAGTTATTAATAATAATAATAATAATAATAATAATAATAATAATAATAATAATAATAATAATAATAATAATAATAATAATAATAATAATAATAATAATAATAATAATAATAATAATAATAATAATAGTAATAATAATATTACTATGGTGTTGAGCGGGTAATGTGGGTAAATGTAAAAACATGTGGCCCGAACCCGAACTCATTTCAAACTTCAATATCTCCCGAAAACATCTCGTAAATAAATAAAATATAGTCGGACTCGTAAGACGAATCATAAAACTTTCGTTAGGTAATCCTAGTGCCAGAGTCAACGTAGTGCCAAGTGAGAATTCAAGTATACATCACCGAGCATTAAATCAATAATGAATTATGAACATAATTCACGAATTCCATAACGTCTTTAATTAAAAATATCCATAAAATAGGTCTTACAAGTTCGTTGTGAAATAAAATTTCAAATAAAAAAATTATAAACGAACTGTAATCGTAATGCGGGTTTTTAAAATAGCTCCCTAAACTGCCGGTTGTCACAGTTTGGTTGGTAACGATTAGGCGGATTGGAAGAATTGGCTTGATTTTGTTTCCACCTAAGGTTTGGGTGATTTTTCCAAGAGGGGTTGTAGGAATCACCGTAAGGGTTAGGCTCGGGTTTGAAAGTGTACCACTTATCTCCCGCTTTGTCGGTACGCGAGGATGCGTAGTCCGCAAAAGCTGTTCCGGGGAGTTCCACACAATCACGAGTGTCATGGGGACCACTAGATAATTCGCATGAAGAAGTGATTTTGTTCACTTGGCTTGAAGGCTTAGGAGCTTCGTAAGATTTCATGAGAAACTTGACTTGGTCCTCAAGTTCCATGATCCTACGGTCGGGAGTGCTAGAGTTATTCGAAGGTAAAGATATTGCCTTGACCATTTTGTTCAAATCACGGGGATCATTCCAACTTTCGTTGTCATAGAGAGCAAGATCTTCTATGAGTTCCCATGATTGTTCCGCACTTAGATCACGTAGCTTACCACCCGCCGATTGGTCAATGGCTCGCCTCGTGGAGAGATCGATATGGTCATAAAAGATTTGGACTTGGAGCCAAAGATCTATGCCATGATGAGGGACTTTTTGGAGTAAGTCCTTGAAACGAGTCCATGCTTTATAGAGAGATTCATTTTGACGTTGTTAGAACATCAAGATGTCATTTATAAGCTTGGTAGTTCTCCCCGGTGGGAAAAATTGAGCAAGGAAACGAGTGGTGAGATCATCCCATGTGGTGATGGATCCCGCGGGTAAACGCTCAAGCCATTGACTAGCTTGATCACGTAGAGAGAATTGAAATAGGCGTAATCGGGTTGTCTCTCTAATTGCAACATTTAGGTCTATGGAATCTACGATTTTAAGGAAGTCCTTGAGATGTTGATTTGGATCTTCAGAACGAAGTCCATGGAATGCACATCCGCTTTGCACCAACCGGATGGTGTCGGATCGCAAGGGGGTCACATTGGCTCCGGTGAGCTCAATGGTGTTTCGATAGCCTTGGTGGCTGGGTCGGGAATACTCTCCTAAGGTTCGGGGCCTAAGAGGTTCTAGTGGTGGGTTTTGTTGTGGTAGGATGATGGGTTCAAAGATTTTCCCATCGTCCATGATGTCGGGTGGTGAAAAGTTACGAACAAAAACACAAAGAAATAAGATAGACTAAAGAGAACCTAAAAATAAAAATAAAATCTTACTAGAAAGGAATCTAGCAAGTAGACCTAATAAAAAGAGATTTTAACCTAGATAATAACTATTCCCCGGTAGCGGCGCCAAAAACTTGATGCATGGGGTTTGCACCAGGCTTTACCTCTCGAGGGATCTCGAAAAGCTTACAACCCCCACCAGGTAGTGTACCTGATCGATGTAGTATAGTATAATGACAAGTACCGGGGGATTGATCGTTCAGCTAGGAATAGTGTCGCTAGGATTAGAAAACCTAAATAATAGATCTAGAGATGAGGGATGATTCTTTTTGTATTTTTTATATTTTTAGGAAAGCAAATTAAAATCTCGGGTTTGAAGGATTTGGGGCGGAATTAGTTGCTAGTCAACTAACCCAATACTAAAGATGCAATCAAAATAAAATATTAAAAATGAAAATAAACTATATTAAGCTAAAGTTGTGAGCAATATGTGGGAAAAATGTGTTTACTTAGATTTAACTACTCCCTAGATATCTTTTACACGTTAATTACTTGTTATAGTTGCGTGGATGATGGATTGTATTCCTTAATACCATTCATGGGGTGGCGTACTTACTTCCCCAATCCTATGAGTGCCTACTTCACTCCTATGTCGAGCCTGCTAGAAGCTCCTAACATGGGATCATTAGAATTTACTCATGCATTAAATACAACCAATAAAACCTAGTACACATCGGTTCATGTTTCCTAAGACGTTCAAGCATGTTACACAATGGAGATCTGCCAGTTTTCTTAAGCCTAACATTGAAATCATTCATCCAATACAACCATAAACAAGTAATCAACACATAATCAACATCTAGGTTTCATTAGATCTAAGCAAACACAAGATAAATCTAGCCTAGCATGTTGAAATCAAGACAAGCACAAGATATAGACAACCAACACATAGACATATTGATTGAATTAAAAGAAGACTTATCTCAATAGCACATGTAAGGATTCAAGGGTTGAAAACCCTTGAAAAATTGTAAAATTCGTACAAGGTTCGGCCCTAGGGTTTCTCCACACCAGTTCCGCTCAATGAATGAAAATTAGAAAACTATATATAGATTTTAGGAGGTGATGGCCTCAAGAACAAAGGTCTGACGCCGTCATCTTGCCGCCCAATAATTCCTCAGACTGCCTTGATCTACATCTGACGCCGTCATGTAGTCCCCTTCTATAGGCCGTCACACAATTTACTCTTGACGCTCTACTTCTGACGCCTTCATGTGTCTTCTGGGTCGTCATGGTTTTTACTCTTGACGCCGTCAGGATTGCCTTCTTGACGCCGTCAGGATTGCCTTCTTGACGCCGTCATACACTGTTCCCAGCATGGAAAATTAAGTCTTTGGCGTTTTCTTCACTTTTATGCTCCAAAAACGTTTGAATTGCTTCCTTTTCCAGATTTCAATCCCAAAGTACCTAAAATCACAAAATGAACGATTTAGGGTAATATTTGATCAAATAAATTCAATTCCGGGCTTAAATGACCCCCTAAAAGTGGTTCATTTTTTGCCTCATCAATTGCCAACGGGCTGGCGTGAAACAGCAAGGCAAGATATGCGCAAAAAAAACTTGCACCTTGAAGTTGATCAAGGATATAATCAATTCTCAGTAAAGGATACACATTTTTCACTATGACTTTATTTAGCTCGCGATAATCGATACAAATTCGCATACTACCATCCTTTCTGTAAAATCGCCATTTGCCACCCAAAATGGCAGAGCCCACAAACATGCTTGGGTGGGTGCCAGACCTGAACAGTTAAACTGGCCATGCTTCGTATAGTACTTAGGGGTGTAATCGAGCCGAGCCGAGTCGAGTATTGACAAGCTCGAGCTCGGCTCGACATATAATACTCGAGCTCGAAACCCGACTCGAGCTCGGCTCGATCATTAAAACTCGACTCGACTCGGCTCGTATATATATAAATAAAATCATAGTTTATGAAAAAAATCACCCACAAAACTGAGATTGCACCAGCATAAAAAATTGATGAGGCGAAAAGTGTACCGCTTTTAGGAGGTCATTTAAGCCCGAATTCGTGATTATTTGATCAAATATTGCCCTAAATCGTTCCTTTTGTCATTTTAGGTACTTTTAGAGAGAAATCTGGAAAAGGAAGCTTTTTGGACGTTTTTGGAGCATAAAAGTGAAGAAAACGGCAAAGTATCAATTTTCCTTGTTGGAACAGTACCTGATGGCGTCAAGGCTCTCCACATGACGGCGTCAAGAGTTACAAAAGAGGTGGATGTGGAAAATACATGTGACGATCCAGAGAGTTTTTAAGTATAGGAGATGACGGCGTCACCCAAGGCCGTCATGGTCCAAACATTAGTGATGGCCCAGAGCTCAACTACACATGACGGCATCACAAGTAGATCTAGACAATACGATTTTATTATGGCGGCGAGTTGACGGCTTCACAATTCAATACATGAAGCCGTCACGATGTATAATCTATATATAGTTTTCCAAATTTCATTATTAGTGTGCAACTTTAAGGGAATAAACCCTAGTCCGAATTTTATCAGCTTTTCAAGGGTTTCAACCCCTTGAATCTTTCATGTTCAATTAAAGATACGTATTCCTTCAAATCATTCAATATGTCTATGTGTTGTTTGATTATATCTTATGCTTGTCTTCTATTTAACATGCTAGGCTAGATTACCATTGTGTTTGCTTAGATGTAGTGAAACCTAGATGTTGATTATGGGTTGATTGTTTTTTTATAATTGTTACGGATGATTGTATTCGATGTTAGGCTTAAGAAAACTGACAGACTTCCATTGGTAACTTGCTTGAACGTCTTAAGAAACATGATCGGAGGTGTACTACGATTTTTGGTTGTATTCAATGCGTAGGAGAATTCTAATGATCCCATGTTAGGAGCTTCTAACGGCTCGACATAGGAGTGAAGTAGGATCCTATAAAGTTAGGGAATATTGTACACGGCCCTACGACTAGTATTAAGGAATATGACCCGTCATCCATGCAATTGTAACAAGCTATCAACCTGTAAAAGATATCTAGGGAGTAATGAGACCTAAGTAAACACAACTTTCCTTATCATTGTTTACACCACATTAGTATAATAGTTTATTTTCATTTCTTTTATTTTATTTTGATTGCATCTTTAGATTAATTGGGTTAGTTGGCTAGCAACTAATTCCGCCCACTCTTCCAAAACCCGAGATTTTACTTGCTTTTATAAAAATATAAAAATACAAAAAGAATCATCCCTCACCTCTAGACCTAATTTATTAGGCTTTCTAATCATAGCGACACTATTCCTGAGTTAAACGATCAATCCCCCGGTACTTGTCACTATACTACAACGATCAGGTACATTGCCTAGTGGGGGTTGTAAGCTTCTCGAGATCCCTTGAGAGGTAAAACCAATACGATTTTATTATGGCGGCAAGTTGACGGCGTCATAATTCAATACATGACGCCGTCACGATGTATAATCTATATATAGTTTTCCAAAATTCATTCATTAGTGTGCAACTTTTAGGGAATAAACCCTAGTCCGAATTTTATCAGCTTTTCAAGGGTTTCAACCCCTTGAATCTTTCATGTTAAATTAAAGATAAGTATTCCTTCAAATCATTCAATATGTCTATGTGTTGTTTGATTATATCTTACGCTTGTCTTCTATTTAACATGCTAGGCTATATTTCCATTGTGTTTGCTTAGATGTAGTGAAACCTAGATGTTGATTATGGGTTGATTGTTTGTTTATAATTGTTACGGATGATTGTATTCGATGTTAGGCTTAAGAAAACTGGCAGACTTCCATTGGTAACTTGCTTGAACGTCTTAAGAAACATGATCGGAGGTGTACTACGATTTTTGGTTGTATTTAATGCGTAGAAGAATTCTAATGATCCCATGTTAGGAGCTTCTAACGGCTCGACATAGGAGTGAAGTAGGATCCTATAGAGTTAGGGAATATTGTACACGGTCCTACGACTAGTATTAAGGAATATGACCCGTCATCCATGCAATTGTAACAAGCTATAAACCTGTAAAAGATATCTAGGGAGTAATGAAACCTAAGTAAACACAACTTTCCTTATCATTGTTTACACCACATTAGTATAATATTTTATTTTCATTTCTTTTATTTTATTTTGATTGCATCTTTAGATTAATTGGGTTAGTTGGCTAGCAACTAATTCCGCCCACTCTTCCAAAACCCGAGATTTTACTTGCTTTTATAAAAATATAAAAATACAAAAAGAATCATCCCTCACCTCTAAACCTAATTTATTAGGACCCTCACCTCTAGACCTAATTTATTAGGCTTTCTAATCCTAGCGACACTATTCCTGAGTTGAACGATCAATCCCCCGGTACTTGTCACTATACTATACTACAACGATTAGGTACACTGCCTGGTGGGGGTTGTAAGCTTCTCGAGATCCCTTGAGAGGTAAAACCTGTTGCGAGGGTGCGATCCCCACGTATATCAAGTTTTTGGCGCCGCAGCCCGGGGAATAGTTATTGTCTAAGTTAGGATTTCTTTTTATTAGGTCTACTTGCTAGATTCCTTTTTAGTAAGATTTTATTTTTATTTTTAGGTTTTCTTTAGTCTATCTTATTTCTTTGTTTACTTTGTTTGTAAACTATCTCGATGAATAACAATAACATTGATCGTTTGATTCCTGTTATTCGTGTTTTTCGTCGTAGGAACTTCCAAATGCCTGACCCAATCCCTTTAGTGGAAAATGAGAACCCACCTAACCATGACTTTGACAATAATTCTGAGATGGAAGAGTCCGACCATGATGATGACCATAGGGCTAGTCCTTTTTACTATTCGGACTCCGATGGGGACTTAGATGACGGTGATGTAATTAACGAGTATAGCATGGATGATGAAGTGGACCCTCTTAGGTATGCCGACCCTAGAACAAGGATTGAGAATGATAGCTCATTTAATATGCAATTTCCTTGTAAAATTGGATTTAGGAGCTTTGATGCTTAGCTTAACTCATCTCTACCAATGAACATAATCTTGCGTAGTGAATACAATAAAATTATGGTAGATGAGTTAGAATACAAAAGAGATAGTATTATTGCTAGGGCAATGGCATTGCATGTATTTGTAGGAAGCTTTGTTTTATCTTGTTGAGTTCATGGTTATGGAGAATCTAGGAGAATTTATCGATAGTAAGTTAACCCAAGTTGTGTTTGGGAAACCCTTCAAAAGGTTAACCAACCTTGATGAAAAACTTATGGAAGGGTTAATTACATTCTCGGATGGGGATGAAGATTTTGTTTACCAAATGCCCCGTGCACACCCTTGGTTCAAGGATTATTCTATGGAGAAATGTAGTAGGTATCCACCCCTAGAAATGCTAAGTGAGAATGATAAAAGGAAAGGGCTTAAATATCCTCATGAAAAGAATAAAAGGTATTATCGCGGATGTTTAGAGCTAAGTGACGACTATAAGAAAGATGAGGCGATTATTAGATGGCTCACCCTAAGGTATGTGAGCATAAGCGACACACGATAGCCCATGACCTTGAGTCTAGCTACAAGACTCGTAAATAAAGAAAAGCGCTTCTTGGAAGGCAACCCATGTTTTATGTGATTTTTAATTGTTTGATGTTATTTGTTTCCGTATGCATGCTTTATTTTTATTGTTGATAGATCATGTTTCAATTAAATTGTGAAAACGCTTTATTTTGTTGTTTAACTTCATTTTAACTTCATATAAAGGTATTTTGCAAAAGCCAAGTGTAAGGGGAAACCCCAAATTTGTTTATAAGAACGAAATTGATCATGATTCGCCACAATATTAAATAAACATGTGTATTAGTATTTGTTAGAGTCAAATGCTTGTATCGAGTCATAGTGACGTTTTGCAGGATTTTCCAGGAAGTAGGACATAAGTTTTTCCAGAAATTTTCCAGAAACTTAACGTAAAGATTTCTGCAGATCACTTCTAACGGCGTCAGGAATTAACTTCTGACTGAGTCATGTGTAAAATTCTGGAAATTTTGCGACTTTTGTTTTTCTAACAGAGTCTTGAAGTTTTTGTTAATTCTTTAGTTTTATAAACTACAGGAAATCTACAAACATTCATTCCTCAAGCATTATATCTTAAATTGTTTTCTAGGATTTGTTAGTATATATAGATTGCCGCCGATTTTATGTGAGGTTGCCTTGTTTGTTTTCTCAGGTTTAACAGGTTATTATGACAAGAAGATGATTTATTTTCTGGAAGGGAAGCTTTGAACGCTCATTTTCTTGGAGGAAGATCTAACCTTGTTGACGCACTATCCATACCGAACGAATCAGGGGAGTATTTGTTTTCATTCTTTTACCTGTTTTACTTTTACATCCTTTAATTGAACATTGGGGACAATGTTCATCCTAACTGTAAGGGGAGGGTAAATGATGATACCTTATGTCACAAGTCGTAATTTCAGGTCCTTTTTTAGACAACGAAATTCCATTATTCATCTCAGAAAGTTACTATTTACCAATTACTATTCACCGATAACTATTCATCATTTTTGGAGTCAGTTTGAGATTCCGAGAAGCGTTCAGAAATTTCACTATTCATTTCCAGAGGAAAGCCACTGTTCATGTGCATTACTCATTTCATCGTAAATTTAGTTTACGAGGATTCAAATTCGCGTAACCGAATTGGTTCAGGTGCGAATTCATGCATTATCAGTAGGGACACTTCATACGGACTAGAAATAGTCTACTTATCATCACAATAACATTTGCATACTATTCCACTCGTAGGATATTCAAATTAATACTTTTGATATATTTGACTTTTTACGTGTGTTTATTTTTAAATAAACGTTAACACGCGACCAATAATGTGACTAACATGTCCGACACTCCCGACTATGATCCCAATATATTTTTATATTCATTTTAATGATATATAAATTATATTATTAATTTACCCAGGTATTTTGGAAATTTATTTATTTCGTATCGTAGGTTTAATATAATTACGACGGTTTTCGTAGAAACTAAACAATAATCACCCAAACACTCAATACTTGTACCCAACATATTTTTACAATTTTTATGACTTTATTATTTCCCGGCTAACTTTATTAAAATTTATTTCAAGCTAACTGATGAGGCGAAAAATGATCCGTTTTTAGGGGGTCATTTAAGCCTGAATTCGAATTTATTTGATCAAATATCGCCCTAAATCATTCCTTTTGTGATTTTAGGTACTTTGGGAGTGAAATCTGGAAAATGAAGCAATTTGGACGTTTTTGGAGCATAAAAGTGAAGAAAACGCCAAAGTCTTAATTTTCCATGCTCGGAACAGTGCGTGACGGCGTCAAGAGTAGTTCCCTGACGGCGTCAAGAGTAAAATTCCATGACGACCCAGAAGAGTTTTGACGGCGTCATGAAGGTAGGGCGTCAAGAGTAAAAGTCATGACGGCCTGGAAATGAATTGTTCTTGACGGCGTCAAATGTAGATCTAGGCAGTCCGAGGATTGTTTTGGCGGTTAGGTGACGGCGTCACCTAATTGGTCTTGACGCCGTCAGACCCCTTTTTCTATATATAGTTTTCTAATTTTTCACATTTAAGGAGAGAAGTTTTGGGAGAAACCCTAAGTACGATTTTGGTGTAACTTTACAGGTTTTTCAAGGGTTCCAACCCCTTGATACCTTGCATGATTAATCAAGATAAGTGTTCTTCTAATTCAATCAATATGTCTATGTGTTGGTTGTCTATATCATGTTCTTGTCTTAATTCCATCATGCTAGGCTAGATCTATCTTGTGTTTGCTTAGATCTAATGAAACCTAGATATTGATTATATGTTGATTACTTGTTTATTCTTGTCTTGGATGAATGATTTATATGTTAGGCTTAAGAAAACTGGCAGATCTCCAATTGGTAACATGCTTGAACGTCTTAAGAAACATGAACCAACGCGCACTAGGTCTTTATTGGTTGTATTTAATGCATGAGCCACTGTTTACAATCCCTATAGTTGTGTTGGGCATGGTGTAAGAGGAGATAAGAGCTCATAGAATTAGGGAGTTATGTGTGCCACCCCATGAATGGTATTAAGGAATACGATCCGTCATCCATGCAATTATAACAAGTAATTAACGTGTAAAAGATATCTAGGGAGTAGTGATATCTAAGTAAACACATTTTCTCCAATTACTGCTCACAACCTTAGTATAAATTAGTTTATTTTCATTCCTAGTATTTTATTTTGATTGCATCTTAGTATTGGGTTAGTTGAATAGCAACTAATTCCGCCCAAATCCTTCAAACCCGAGATTTTAATTTGCTTTCCATAAAATATAAAAACACAAAAATAATCATCCCTCACCTTTAGAACTAGTATTTAGGCTTTCTAATCCTAGCGACACTATTCCTAAGCTGAACGATCAATCCCCCGGTACTTGTCACTATACTATACTACAACGATCAGGTACACTGCCTGGTGGGGGTTGTAAGCTTCTCGAGATCCCTCGAGAGGTAAAGCCTGTTGCGATTCCCACGCATCAAGTTTTTGGCGCCGCTGCCGGGGAAATAGTTATTGTCTAGGATAGAATCTCTTTTTATTAGGTCTACTTGCTAGTTTCCTTTCTAGTAAGATTTTCTTTTTATTAGCTTTCTTGTAGTCTATCTATTTCTTTGTGTCTTTGTTCGTAAACTATTTCGATGGATAACAATAACATTGATCGTTTGATTCCTGTTATTCGTGTTTTTCGTCGTAGGATCTTCCAAATGCCCGCCCCACTTCCTTTAGCAGAAAATGAGAACCCACCTAACCTCTCACCCAACCACCACTTTGACAATAATTCTGAGCTAGAAGAGTCTGATCATGATGATGACCATAGGGCTAGTCCTTTTTACTATTCAGACTCCGATGAGGATCTTGATGATGGTGACGTGATTAATGAGGATAGAATGGAACAGGAAATAAACCCTCTTAGGTATGTCGACCCTAGAACTAGGATTGAGTGCGATAGTTCATTTAACATGCAATTCCCTTGTAAGATCGGATTTAAGAGCTTTAACGCCTATCTCAACTCATCTCTTCCAATGAACATAATCTCACGTAATGAATACAATAAAATCATGGTAGATGAGTTAGAATACAAAGGAGAAAACATTATTGCTAAGGCAATACCCTTGCATGTGTTTGTAGGAAGGTTGGTTTATCTTGTTGAGTTCATGGTTATGGAGAATCTAGGAGAGTTTATTGATAATAAATTGACCCAAGTTGTGTTCGGAAAACCCTTCAAACGGTTGACCCAACTCGATGAAAAACTCATAGAAGGGCTAATCACATTCTCGGATGGGGATGAAGATTTTGTCTATCAAATGCCCCGCGCACACCCTAGGTTCAAAGATTTTTCCATGGAAAAGTGTTGTAGGTATCCGCCCATGGAAATGCTAAGTGAGAATGATAAGAGAAAAGGACTTAAGTACACGCATGAAAAGAATAAAAAATACTATCGCAGGTGCTTAGAGTTAGGAGACGAGTATAAGAAAGATGAGGCGACTATTAGATGGCTCACACTTGGTTATGTGAGCATAAGCGATACACGATAACGCATGACCTTGAGTCTAGCTACAAGACTCGTAAATAAAGAAAAGCGCTTTTTGGGAGGCAACCCATGTTTTGTGTGATTTTATTTGTTTGTTTGTTATTTGCTTCCGTATGCATGCTTTATTTTTATTGTTGTTAGATCATGTTTCTAAACTAAATAGTGGAAATACTTTACTTTGTTGTTTTGGCCTAGTCTTAACTCCACCTAAAGGTATTTTTGCAAAAGATAAGTGTAAGGGGAAACCCCAAATATGTTTTTAAGAAACAAACCGATCATGATTCTCCACAATATTAAATGAACATGTATATTCGTATTTGTTAGAGTCAAATGCTTGTATTGAGTCATAATGAAGTTTTGCAGGATTTTCCAGGAAGTAGGACCAAGTTTTTCCAGAAATTTTCCGGAAACTTAACATAAGAATTTCTGCAGGCCAATTATGACGGCGTCAGGAGTAAAAATCTGGAAATTTTGCCAGTTTTGTTTTTCTAACGGAGTCTTATGGTTTTTGTGAATTATTAAGTTTTATAATCTCCAGGAGATCTGCAAACTTCATTCCACAAGCATTATATCTTATCTTGTTTTCTAGGATTTAGTAACTTATATAGGATGCCGCCGATTTTACGCGAGGTTGTCTTGTCTATTTTGTCAGGTTTTACAGGTTATGTATGACAAGAAGATGATTTATATTCTGGAAGGGAAGCTTTGATTGTTCATTTTCTTGGAGGAAGATTTAACCTGGCCATCCTATTATCCATACCGAGCGAATCAGGGGAGTATTTGATTTCATTCTCTTTACTTTTTAACTTTTACATTCTTTACTTGAACATTGGGGACAATGTTCATCTTAAGTGTAAGGGGAGGGTAAAAAGATGATACCTTACATATGCACTTTCGCTTGAGTTTGTTTTGTTTAATGGTAGATGTGTAATAAAACTATGAGAAATACTTGTTAGTGTAATTTTAGCGCCAAATTTAAAATTTTTTACAACATTTAGGAGTGAAACTTTAGCCATAGCAAGCGTCTCATGGATAGGAGATTGTATGACTAGCACATAACCGTATATTCAGAAAAAATTTCCACCCAAATATGTGAGGTTTGCCTTTAGATTTGATAGGAAAAGCATTTACTATTAGTGCTTATGAGTGTACCGGTAGCATTTAGATTCTAGAACTTGCGTTAGTGATGCATCTCGAGACCGCTAGTGAGACTACATTCGTGTAGTAGGATTTACTACATGATAAGAGGCATTAGGATTACCCTTGTGTTAAACCCGTATTATAATTACTTGACCATTTAAGTCATATTACTTGGCTAGTTAAGTCAACTAATTTTTCCCACACCCTTAGCGTTGTACTCATTTTTAGTACACGAAACCCCTAGTACACCCCTCCGAGCCTATCTTTTCGTTTCTAACTTTAAGCATTTTACTTAAAGGAAGAATTTGTTACACCCCACTTAAATGTACAACCAAATCGCCTTAGCCTTCCGTGTATGCGCTCATCTTTAGTGCATTATTGTTATTTGTTAAACCCTAAGTTAACTATCTAATTGATTACATGGTTGCTAAGTCGAGTCATATCCTTGTACATATTGTTTTGGGACGATTGGGACTCATGGGTAAGTACTTATTTTATGGAGTAATGGGGAAGAACATCATTTATTACCCCCATATGTACGTTAATCTTAAAAGTGCTCCAAGTGTTTTGATTTTCTTAGTTCGAGTTATTAGATTAGTTTATTGTAAAGTATGTAAAGATTCAAGTGTAAGGGGAATGTTCAACCCCTATGATGTATTATTTTGGATGGTAGGGTAAGAGTGTATGAAAAAAAAAAAAAAAAAAAAAAAAAAAAAAAAAAAAAAAAAAAAATCGAAAAAACAAGAAAAAATATATATAAAAAAAAGGAAAAAAAAAGAGAAAAAACATACGGACTACCATCCCATTTCATTCTATGTTTATTTTATGTTTTTGTTATTTCTCATTTATTAGCTTAAGTCGAGTCTAGTCTTGGCTTAGCAACGCCACATTGTACATGTAATTAACCAAGATTGTTAACTCGCCACCAGTAAAACTTCCTTTATCCAACAAAACCGTGTATTTCATATCCCTACACCTAACGTTACAACCCTTTAAAAGACCTCTTTGATAGTTTATCCTAGGTGCTTACGCCATGTGGTGGAGGTTTGATCCTTTCCCAAGCCTATGGTAATCTATTTTGCTATGACAGGTAGTGAGAGATATCTTCCGTTTCCATATTGTAATTTACACTTTATTACACCCGAGAGATGTGAGTATCTAAACACTATTTGTGAGGTGCTTGTGTATGACCTCCGTGCTTGTCTATTGGTCTTTAGTGGAATGATTATTTGTTGTAATTACTTTTATATTAGTGTTAAATGACCCCTAACTTGTATTTTGACTAGAATAAAAGCGCATTTGCTTGAGGACAAGCAAATCTCAAGTATAAGGGTATATGATGAGGCGAAAAATGATCCGTTTTTAGGGGGTCATTTAAGCCCGAATTCGAATTTATTTGATCAAATATCGCCCTAAATCGTTCCTTTTGTGATTTTAGGTACTTTGGGAGTGAAATCTGGAAAAGGAAGCAATTCGGACGTTTTTGGAGCATAAAAGTGAAGAAAACGCCAAAGTCTTAATTTTCCATGCTGGGAACAGTGCGTGACGGCGTCAAGAGTAGTTCCCTGACGGCGTCAAGAGTAAAATTCCATGACGACCTAGAAGAGTTTTGATGGCGTCATGAAGGTAGGGCGTCAAGAGTAAAAGTCATGACGGCCTGGAAATGAATTGTTCTTGACGGCGTCAAATGTAGATCTAGGCAGTCCGAGGATTGTTTTGGCGGCGAGGTGACAGCGTCACCTAATTGGTCTTGACGCCGTCAGACCCCTTTTCTATATATAGTTTTCTAATTTTTCACATTTAAGGAAAGAAGTTTTGGGAGAAACCCTAAGTACGATTTTGGTGTAACTTTACAGGTTTTTCAAGGGTTCCAACCCCTTGATACCTTGCATGATCAACCCCTTGATACCTTGCATCTTAGTATTGGGTTAGTTGAATAGCAACTAATTCCGCCCAAATCCTTCAAACCCGAGATTTTAATTTGCTTTCCATAAAATATAAAAACACAAAAATAATCATCCCTCACCTTTAGAACTAGTATTTAGGCTTTCTAATCCTAGTGACACTATTCCTAAGCTGAACGATCAATCCCCCGGTACTTGTCACTATACTATACTACAACGATCAGGTACACTGCCTGGTGGGGGTTGTAAGCTTCTCGAGATCCCTCGAGAGGTAAAGCCTGTTGCGATTCCCACGAATCACTAACTTAATACCTAAAATAAAAATATACTACAACTTACACACTAAAAATCTACTAAATTCAACAAAAATATTACAACAATCACCAACTCCCTTTCTTTTCCCCAATTTCAGCCGAACTCCCCCATTCCCCTTTTACAACTTTGACAAAATTTCATTAAATGCAAGTACTTACTTAGTTTTATAATAATAAGCTTGGATATTTTGAGTGTAAATTCAACACAACTAGCACAACATTTTTACTTACAAAATAAACTATAAAAACTCTCTCCTTTCATCCATATGGTTCGGCCATAACAAGAAAAGAAGACAAATCCATCAAGTTTTTAAGATCAAGTGTTTTTCTAGTCCTATTAGTATCCTAGTTAGGGTTTTGAAATAAAAACCTCAAGGATAATTGAGTATTTCTCATCAAAAACTCCCTAATCTTTCAAGTAAGTATACAAAACTCATTTTTATAATTTTTCCAAGTTCTTATAATATTCATATGGTTTTTATACAAGATCTACATGCATATGTTAGTTTATACCACTCTATTTAAACTTTTATATCTTTTAAGCCTTAGAAATGGATAATAGGTAGATCCTTGTTAGATCCACTTGATTTATGATGTTTAGGAACCCATGACACTCTAAGAAGGTGTATGGTAAGATTAGACTAGATTTGTGGTGATTGAAAGTGTTTTGGTTGAAGTTGAAACTAGTTTGAAACCCTATAATTGATTTTTGAAACTATACATATACCTACTGTCCATATTTTGAAAACGTGGGAAAATCAGTAGATGATGGGTAATTTTTGACCAAAGATTTAGAAAATACTTTCAAAAACGAAGCCGTGGGCGAAAGAACGGATTAAAACGAGCTTATAACGAAGGAGTTATGATTTTTGCAAGTTTAACGACGAAAACTATTTTCTGAAAATATAATGTGCTGTTGGACGATTTTCGACGGACAAAGAGAGGCGTTAGACGTAATCTAATGGAGCCGAACTATCAAAAATATATTAATACATGTTAAGACGAATCCGTGGAAATAAAGAACGAGGAAAGTGAACTTAAAACGACAAAGTTATACACGTTTTAAAATCGTCAAAACTATATATATAATTATAGTCACTAATAGAAATAATAAAACTACGTACTAAATGCTATATTTTCTAGATTTCTTGTTCAAGAGCTATATTCTTAACAAATGAAGTACGTACGACCCAAGGCTTATTTATACGACTACTAGACGTTATTTTAAGGTTTTCAAAACGAGGAATATAACACTAACATTTTATATACTATATATTACGACAAGTTTTTATTAGTCTTGTTGGACTTATTTTTCCTAAGTATGGAAATTACCTACTTTGACGATAACAAGTATTTTCAAGTTACGAGTGGTATAGGTATCATGTGCATGAATATTCATTACATCATTTCATGATCTAAAGTAGATCATATTCATTCATTTAGGTTGCGGCTAGTGTTCGCGCCTTGTTGTCCCGATCATTTCACCACATTGTACTATCACTTCAGGTGAGTTTTCATAGCCCCGTTTTCAATTCAATATTTTGATTTCAAATCACATGGGGGAGAATACATTGCATCAATTATTTTTGCACATGCCCAAGTATTTAATTCCATACATTGCTTAAGTTGCCTTACTACCAAGTTAACTCCCCTTTATTATCATGGACCGTTAATTATATTGCCAAGCGAGAGTGAGTGAATAGATCTATTGAGGGTGACGCCTCCATCCGTGTTTGGGTTGCTCCAACAGAATTACGGATGCATTTCATGTCTAAACTATTTGTGTGCCTGATAAACACTCCTTTGGGGCTATTACAATATTATGTCTAGCTTCGGGGTCATGAGCTTAAGAGACAATGTAGCATTTTTGACATTTTGTCGGTTTACTTTATACTTGTGGCTAGTGTACATACGATTTAACTTACAAACCTATGGAATTCACCAACATTCGTGTTGACGTTTTAGCAATGTATTTTCAGGTTATTAAGGTAGCTTCTGCTTGCATGCATTTGGACCTTCATGGAGTCGCGGAGTTGACGCGTCTCACATATATATATATTTCCTGCACTTATGAAATGTTTGATCTGGATTGAACTTGTTTTTCATAAACTTGCAACAACTTTTTGGGACCTATGTTTTGTAAACTCTGAATGTTTTAATGATCAAATGATGTATTTTTCCAAACGACACTTTAGGTCGTTCAATATAACTGTAACTGTGGTGCTATAACAGTCACCCCCAGGTAATCCATTCCGCTGCCATTCAGGTATTTTGGGGGTGTGACAGATTGGCATCAGAGCTAAGGTTATAGCGAACTAGGATGTATCATGGACCCTAGACTATAACCACATCATCATAGCATCTCATCATTTCATCATAGGTGCATATTCGTTACACATGTTGTTTCATGCACACATTGTGCGAGTTACTTATACCCATACTTATATATGATTATATTGACCTGGTTCACAAGTGACATGTCTTCAGATACCCACCCTGTCATCCTTTCGTCGGATTCCGACATTGAAGATGCCTTGTCATCTTCCGCTACCATTGTACTACTAGTTGCACTTACACCGCCACTAGCACCATTGATTTGCCATAGGAACACGGTTTTCCTATTATTCAGCCCATACATAGAATGCCGTTTGGTAGAGTATTCAGACTTAATCTTAATGGACCTATTAGGATGCTTTTTGCAAGGAAGATAGTATGTTTTCTTTCCTTCACTAGTAGGGCGCTTACTACTCAGGTACTACCACCACCGTCAGCTACTTATTTCACTACTGGTCATCCCATAGTGCGTACTTCAGTTTTACCTCTTAGATGTCGCGGGATAGCACGAAAGAGGGTAGTATTCCATTCACTATTATCAACATCGTCTCCTAAATCATCACTATGATCTCATCGCCATCAATGTTATTCTCATCCTTTAAGAATACCACCATTGTCATTTCCCTTTTACATTTCCACTTGCTATGAGTTAGATAACACCTTGTGGATAATACCAAGACAACGGACTCAACAGGAACATCCGCAGATTCCTCAGGAATGGCTTAGAATCTACACTAACTAGGACTTGATCGATGCACAACTCTAGACCCCACTTCAGGACTATCTCGACCTTATAATGCCACAAACCTGGTTTTACTCAGAGGGACACCAGGAAGTCCCTAGACTAGACTTATATCTTTACTAGCTTTTACTATTATCCTAGCCACGAGAGGTGCGACATAGTTCAAAGAAACTTGTGGTATTTGGATTGTTGTACAAACAGAATCACCAAGTATTGACACTACTATATGGGAATAGTTGTGCTATCTATGATATCGGTCCATATAGACCAAAAGAAATTTCATGTGTTATATTCATGAGTTGTGAATATGATGGTTTTTATTACTTATAGATTCTCATGGTCTCTTATAATTTGATGAAAATAGATTTAAGCAAACCACTTCAAGCATAACGCAAGCCGCTGTTGGACAATTCACTGCCAGGAACAAAGCCACCGCCCTCACCAAGGAACTTACTCATGTGGAATTTATGGGTTGCAATCCCCCCCTTCTTTAGCGGAACTATAGACACAAAGGAATTTCTCAAATGGTTTGAAGAAATAGAAACAATATTTCAATGTGGCGACTGCCGCAAGGAAGACAAGGTTAAGTTTGCCACTTGCACTTTTCAGGATCATGCCCACAAATGGTGGACTAAATATGTTCAGGTTGTAGGAGTGGATGCTGCTTACTCACACTCTTGGGAGAAACTAAAAAGGATGATGAGTTTAAAATTTTGTGTGAAAAGCGAATTACAAGCAATTGAACATGAAACACTAAACCTTACCATGGTAGGAGATGATGTTGTCAAGTATACTGCTTATTTTTATGATTTAGCTTGACTAGGCTCTGCAATGGATGAACCGGAAAGCAAGAAACTTGAAAGGTACATCGGAGGACTTTCTCCTGAAATTCGTATGTTGGTCATCTCATTGGAACCCAATACCATGCCTAAAGCTATCAGAATGGCGATCGAAGCAAAGGAACGCATAGCTCACACCAAGATCTTAGGAGGCAATGGTAGCAACAAGAGAAAGTGGGCCGGTAATCTGGATGCTAATGCTTCTCAACAACCATTTAAGATACAACAAGTGGTGGAGACCTTTGTTGCTGGGTCAAGCCAAAAGAAAAGGTATGTTGGTAAATTACCCGAGTGCAACAAGTTTCAGTTTCATCACAAAGGATCTTGCCCCTCTCAATGTAAAAAACTGCCAAAAGGTTGGACATGAAGCCAAAAACTGCAAAGCTCCCACCCTCGCAAAGCATCAGAAACTCACGGTAATCTTCCGTGAGTGTGGAATAGTGGGACACTTCAGGAGTGAATGCCCGGAGTTGGGAAACCAGAATTGGAAGAAGAAGTTTATGTTTTAATTGTATAAACCATAGTTTGAGCCTTCTAGGGTTGTACTTTTCTTTTGGTACTTTCCATAAGTACGTTGGTGTAACCTAGTTAGATTAAGCACTTTCCTATCTAATGTAATGACTATCTTTTGTTACCTCCATGATAATCGTAACCTTCGTTTATTCCATTTTCTATTGCAATTGTGCAATTTTCAATCGTTTCGAAACATTATGTCACTGTCTTATTAGAGATTAGGCCGATTTCGTTTTTGACGAATTAATAGACCATTACCATTCCAAAGATTTACCCATGTATCCAATAAACCATTCAACGAATTTTATTTCAAGCTATTTTATTACCATATGGGGAAATTATTTTACAGAATTATTAAAAGAAACTATTTTATTACCACCATATAAATTGATTTTTTCGTCACTACATCAAATATTTACTATTATTATACGAAACAATTTTCATGTTACTTGAAAGGAAATATCTAGAATACCATTTTTCAAAACAAAACGTTGAACACCACCTAAAACTTTTGAGAAAAATAATGCTATTTTGACTAACTCAAGCATTGCATCATTAGTCCTCAATTATACATAGCCTGATCACCTATGTATAATTCAGGAAGGATTATGCTATGATAAAAATAATTGCTTTTTAGGGATTGTTAATAACAATCTTCATTCAAAAGCGTTGTAAACAAGTAAACTTTTTCATAAACATCTCTTTTTGACAAACCCTCCCTGGATACTTACCCCACCTGTCACTCACTCAGACATTAAGTCGGATTTTTCCATTGACTTATCTAGGAGAGACTTTCCATATCAATTACAAGGAGGATTCCTCGATACGAGAAAAGCAATAAAAGGATTACGGAACTACTAACCTAGACTAGAAGCATACAGTAAGACAATTTATAACTCAACAACAATTCTAAGATTCCACGAGACCATCCGAACCACCATCTCTGACCTAGTTGTCCAATTCTATCATTCAAAGGTACTAGCTAGATCGAGTTGCAGGATCGAATACAAAGTGAAGGTACGCTAAGCAACACTATAGAAATAAACCAAGCCTCTTAACCGATACTGTAAAGCATTTCAATTAAACATGGCCTCATCCATACGTAAACTTCCCTACAGTGAGTTTTTGCAAAGAATAATTGATTCGAATTATTGATATCGATATGGATTCACCTAAAGCGTTGTGTCCTCAAGAAATTCTAGATAATCTCACCTATACATCAAGAGAGGCTTCAGGCCCAAGCATATCTCCCCACCTTCGTGCTGGAATAGAAATAGACATTCATCGACATAGTATCAATGGATACCCTCATTTTTTTTCCAAACATGATGACAATTTCAACGATAAGTCATTTCAGGACTTAAGTTAGTTTGAGTACCTAGGCTTGTAGTTTTGCCTGATAACCACCATAGGCATCTTCCAATATCAGGAACTAAATGTTAGGCATATATGCATTTAAGCGAACATTACCTATCCTACTATTTTATCCTTGTTAGTATTTTTACTTTTAAATAAAGTTGATTTCAAAATTTTGTTTATATAAATCACGTATCTCGTAGAAAATAATTTTGAATTGCCTATTTTGAACAAATACAATCCTTTTTAGTCAATATTTAGCAGAACCATTGTATAATGGGAAATATTTAAACATCAAACTTTAGTAAACAGTCCTACTCACAACATGTTTGAAAACCGCATCACATTTCATAACTATTGAATTTTGAATCATCAAGAAAGATATTATTTAGTAGACCATTTGTTTCATTTTCTAAATTCGTTTATTCAGAAAAAGATTTCGACCAAAAACTCAAAATCGTGAGATAAATTTTGAAGACAAATCACCATACTACATCACTTATGCATTTAGGGCTTTGTGATTTGACACTAAGGGATATTAGAATGTGTGATGAAGAAAATTAGGAGGGACACCATAGATCGATTACAAACGTCAGTAATGGAGACCAAGCACAATAGGCAAAGAAAGACACATGTCTTAGCACCCATTAGACCAAAACGCAAGGAATCAAAATTGTTACCCATATTCTATCTTCTTCGTATAACGCCTTTTTCGAAAGGCATAATGTTGTAGTATTAGTCACCAGATTCATTGTAACCGTTTCCATTATTCCTGATAAAGGTGATCGAATCACCTCAGACTTCTAGCAATCATTTTAAGATTTCCTTCGGAACCCCATTTAGATGTAAACACCGCCTATCATCCTCAGACCAATGGTTAGATCAAGAGGACGATTCAAACATAGGAAAGATATGCTCAGAGAGTGAGCGATTGACTTTAGAAATGGTTGGACTAACCATTTATCATAAATCAGATTCGTTTGCAACGATAGTTATCGCACGAGCGTAGAGACTATACTATTTGAGGCACTTTATGGTCGAAGTACCAATTACCCATTTACAGACCGAAATCGGAAAGTTAAATTCACTGGTCTAGAACTAAACTATGGAACAACAAAGGAAATTTCACAAGTCAAGAACCAGTTAGAAGCAACGAGAAACTGGAAGAAGCTAGCTTGGTGCATGACGCACATCATTCGGATTGGGTATCCCTGAACAGCAAACCATCTAGATTCAAGTGGGAGAACAAACTAAGTTGAAAGCTTTGCCTTGGAGAGGCATGATACAATCTGAGTAACATGAGAGATTGAACCTTTAGTATATTGAACCATTTAACATTCATTTTAGAATCGACCAGCTAACATGCAAACTTGAGTTCTGGCAGAGTTCAACAACATATACTACCCATATCACATTTAACCCTTAGGAAATGCCGACCATCTATTGACGGACCAAACTTGGAAAAAGCTCAACTCGCTAATCTAATAGACATTCATAGAATAACCAGGAATTTCCTACAAATCAAGAATCAGTTACAAATTTGATAAATTGTAACCCTTAGAATTTCAAGTTCGTGGCAGAGTCATGTTAAAAGTTCTACTTAGGAAAGGCATGATACCATTCAGAAAAATTCGGGAAGTTAGACTCGATGTACACTAGACCATTTAATATTTCAGACAGAGTAGGCCAGTAACCCTCAGACTTGAGCCTTGTCGTAAAGTAGCAGGTTACGCAAACATGTTTCACAATTTCAAATCCCGAGAAATGACTTTTAGATTAGTGACTCATAATTCCAATTGGAAGGAATCCCACCCAATGACAAACCGAAACCTGGTAGGAGAACCAATAGAAATCATGGACCGTGAGATCAGACCATGAAACAAAGTCGAATTCCTATCATGAAAGTTCGCTAGAATTCTCGAAGAGGACCCGATTTTACTTTGGAAACGGGAAGACTAAACGCGACTCAAGTATCCACATCTTTTTACCGAATATACTTCAGAGACCAACCAAAACTGAACTTCGAGACGAAGTTCCTTTTAGAGGGGAAGACTGTCACAACTCGTAATTTCAGGTCCTTTTTCAGACAACGAAATTCCATTATTCATCTCGGAAAGTTACTATTTACGAATTACTATTCATCATTTACTATTCACTGATAACTATTCATCATTTTTGGAGTCAGTTTGAGATTCCGAGAAGCGTTCAGAAATTTCTCTATTCATATGACACTATTCATTTCCGGAAGAAAACCACTATTCATGTGCATTACTCATTTCATCGTAAATTTAGTTTACAGGTATTCAAATTCGCGTAACCGAATTGGTTCAGGTGCGAATTCATGCATTATCAGTAGGGACACTTCATACGGACTAGAAATAGTCTACTTATCATCACAATGACATTTGCATACTATTCCACTCGTACGATATTCAAATTAATACTTTTGATATATTTGACTTTTTACGTATGTTTATTTTTAAATAAACGTTAACACGCGACTAATAATGTGACTAACATGTCCGACACTCCCGACTATGATCCCAATATATTTTTATATTCATTTTAATGATATATAAATTATATTATTAATTTACCCGGTATTTTGGAAATTTATTTATTTCGTATCGTAGGTTTAATATAATTACGACGGTTTTCATAGAAACTAAACAATAATCACCCAAACACTCAATACTTGTACCCAACATATTTTTACAATTTTTATGACTTTATTATGTCCCGGCTAACTTCGTTAAAATTTATTTCTAGCTAACTTAATACTTAAAATAAAAATATACTACAACTTACACACTAAAAATCTACTAAATTCAACAAAAATCTTACAACAATCACCAACTCCCTTTCTTTTCCCCAATTTCAGCCGAACTCCTCCATTCCCCTTTTACAACTTTGACAAAATTTCATTAAATGCAAGTACTTACTTAGTTTTATAATAATAAGCTTGGATATTTTGAGTGTAAATTCAACACAACTAGCACAACATTTTTACTTACAAAATAAACTATAAAAACTCTCTCCTTTCATCCATATGGTTTGGCCATAACAAGAAAAGAAGACAAATCCATCAAGTTTTTAAGATCAAGTGTTTTTCTAGTCCTATTAGTATCCTAGTTAGGGTTTTGAAATAAAAACCTAAAGGATAATTAAGTATTTCTCATCAAAAACTCCCTAATCTTTCAAGTAAGTATACAAAACTCATTTTTATAATTTTTCCAAGTTCTTATAATATTCATATGGTTTTTATACAAGATCTACATGCATATGTTAGTTACCACTCTATTTAAACTTTTATATCTTTTAAGCCTTAGAAATGGATAATAGGTAGATCCTTGTTAGATCCACTTGATTTATGATGTTTAGGAACCAATGACACCCTAAGAAGGTGTATGGTAAGATTAGACTAGATTTGTGGTGATTGAAAGTATTTTGGTTGAAGTTGAAACTAGTTTGAAACCCTATAATTGATTTTTGAAACTATACATATACCTACTGTCCATATTTTGAAAACGTGGGAAAATCAGTAGATTATGGGTAATTTTTGACCAAAGATTTAGAAAATACTTTCAAAAACGAAGCCGTGGGCGAAAGAACGGATTAAAACGAGCTTATAACGAAGGAGTTATGATTTTTGCAAGTTTAACGACGAAAACTATTTTCTGAAAATATAATGTGCTGTTGGACGATTTTCGACAGACAAAGAGAGGCGTTACACGTAATCTAATGGAGCCGAACTATCAAAAATATATTAATACATATTAAGACGAATCCGTGGATATAAAGAACGAGGAAAATGAACTTAAAACGACAAAGTTATAAACGTTTTAAAATCGTCAAAACTATATATATAATTATAGTCACTAATAGATATAATAAAACTACGTACTAAATGCTATATTTTCTAGATTTCTTTTTCAAGAGCTATATTCTTAACTAATGAAGTACGTATGACCCAAGGCTTATTTATACGACTACTAGACGTTATTTTAAGGTTTTCAAAACAAGGAATATAACACTAACATTTTATATACTATATATTACGACAAGTTTTTATTAGTCTAGTTGGACTTATTTTTCCTAAGTATGGAAATTACCTACTTTGACGATAACAAGTATTTTCAAGTTACGAGTGGTATAGGAATCATGTGCATGAATATTCATTACATCATTTCATGATCTAAAGTAGATCATATTCATTCATTTAGGTTGCGGCTAGTGTTCGCGCCTTGTTGTCCCGATCATTTCACCACATTGTACTATCACTTCAGGTGAGTTTTCTTAGCCTCGTTTTCAATTCAATATTTTGATTTCAAATCCCACGGGGGAGAATACATTGCATCAATTATTTTTGTACATGCCCAAGTATTTAATTCCATACATTGCTTAAGTTGCCTTACTACCAAGTTAAGTCCCCTTTATTATCATGGACCGTGATGCGTGGGAATCGCAACAGGCTTTACCTCTCGAGGGATCTCGAGAAGCTTACAACCCCCACCAGGCAGTGTACCTGATCGTTGTAGTATAGTATAGTGACAAGTACCGGGGAATTGATCGTTTAGCTTAGGAATAGTGTCGCTAGGATTAGAAAGCCTAAATACTAGTTCTAAAGGTGAGGGATGATTATTTTTGTGTTTTTATATTTTTATGAAAGCAAGTAAAATCTCGGGGTTTTGGAAGAGTGGGTGAAATTAGTTGCTATTCAACTAACCCAAAACTAAGATGCAATCAAAATAAAATATTAAAAATGAAATTAAACTAATTTATACTAAGGTTGTGAGCAGTAATTGGAGAAAATGTGTTTACTTAAATTTCACTACTCCCTATATATCTTTTACACGTTAATTACTTGTTATAATTGCATGGATGACGGATCGTATTCCTTAATACCATTCATGGGGTGGCATACATAACTCCCCAATTCTATGAGCTCTTATCTCCTCCTACACCATGCCCAGCACAACTATAGGGATTGTAAACAGTGGCTCATGCATTAAATACAACCAATAAAGACCTAGTACGCCTCGGTTCATGTTTCTTAAGACGTTCAAGCATGTTACCATTTGGAGATCTGCCAGTTTTCTTAAGCCTAACATGTAAATCATTCATCCAAGACAAGAATAAACAAGTAATCAACACATAATCAATATCTAGGTTTCATTAGATCTAAGCAAACACAGAAGAGATCTAGCCTAGCATAATGGAATTGAGACAAGAACAAGATATAGACAACCAACACATAGACATATTGATTGAATTAGAAGAACACTTGTCTCAATTACAATGCAAGGTATCAAGGGTTTGAAACCCTTGAAAAACCTGTAAAAGTTGCACCAAAATCGTCTTTAGGGTTTCTCCCCAAAACTTCTCCCTTTAATGTGAAAAACTAGAAAACTATATATAGGAAAATAGGGATGACGGCGTCAAGAACAGAGGTGTGACGCCGTCATCTCGCCGCCAAATACTTCCTCGGACGGCCTTGATCTACTTCTGACGCCCTGTGTGACGCCGTCATCAACTACGGATTTTAATTATTGAGGTTTTGACGCCATCAAGAACAACTCTTGACGCCTTCATGTACGGTTCCCAGCATGGAAAATTGAGACTTTGCCGTTTTCTTCACTTTTATGCTCCAAAAACATCCAAAATGGCTTCTTTTCCAGAATTCACTCTCCAAGTACCTAAATCACAAAAGGAACGATTTAGGGCAATATTTGATCAAATAAATTCGGATTCGGGCTTAAATGACCCCTTAAAAACGGATCATTTTTCGCCTCATCAGACCGTCAATTATATTGCCAAGCAAGAGTGAGTGAATAGATCTATTGAGGGTAACACCTCCATCCGTGTCTGGGTTGCTCCAACGGAATTACGGATGCATTTCATGTCTAAACTATTTGAGTGCCTGGTAAACACTCCTTTGGGGCCAATTCAATATTATGTCTAGCTTCGGGGTCATGAGCTTAAGAGACAATGTAGCATTTTTGACATTTTGTCGGTTTACTTTATACTTGTGGCTAGTGTACATACGATTTAACTTACAAACCTATGGAATTCACCAACATTTGTGTTGACGTTTTAGCAATGTATTTTCAGATTATTAAGGTAGCTCCTGCTTGCATGCATTTGGACCTTCATGGAGTCGCGGAGTCGACGCGTCTCACATATATATATTTCCTGCACTTATGAAATGTTTGATCTGGATTGAACTTGTTTTTCATAAACTTGCAACAACTTTTTGGGACCTATGTTTTGTAAACTCTGAATGTTTTAATGATCAAACGATGTATTTTTCCAAACGACACTTTAGGTCGTTCAATATAACTGTAACTGTGGTGCTATGACAGTCACCCCCAGGTAATCCATTCCGCTGCCATTCAGGTATTTTGGGGGTGTGTAATAAAAAGATTACCTAATGAGGAAATATTCTTTTTTTCAAAATACGAAAATACCCACTAGGGGTTTTGTTTTATTATATAAAAGATTTTGAATTTCAAAGTTCATCAAGGCTAACTCTTATATATGAATGCGGGTTTTGGGGCTGTGCTTGATGTTGATATCATGTGGATTCTATGGACAGTAAAATCAAAAAGTTTTATGCATGCAGGTTAGCCTCAATACGATTACTCTTTTCATTTTTAATGGTGATAGTTTACATTATATAGGTTTTTTTATTATTCTTTTATTATTTTTATTATTTTTTTAATGATTCTGGGATGTGATCATAAGTTATCATTTTATCTAAATGCTACGTGAAACTCAATAATGTTTTTTTGTTTTTTACTTTGGAAAAGCTAAGAATTATATAAAACGGCTCTGAGGAAGAGGCCGAAAGAGCAGAGTACAAGAAACAAAAGAGGAAAAGAACAACAAACCAAGCTAGAAAACCAAAACAACAGAAGCCAAAGCAAACTTAATTACATAAGTGCATAAATCTAGGCATCGGGATCTAGCAACTCCAGGAAGCAAATGGCACCTTGCAACAAGCAGAAATCCAAGCTCTAAAAACACGTTGGATGGAAGGAAAAATGTATTCATTCAACACCTTGCTACGTTCATCTAAAGACGCATGAATCACACGATTTCTATACTTCTAAATCAACCAAAGGCAGCAGTGAAAGACCCCGTGAATGACTTTATTTAACCGAGCACAACCAAGATTAACCACCTTACTCGGACCGATATAATTTAGATAAAAAGAGGGGAAGGAGACCGACATATCAAGATTCCACCAATACCAAGTCTTTCTCCAAATGGATTTAACACGGGCAGCAAAATGTGATCAACAAACTTGCTAATGGCCCTACAAAAAGGGCAAGCATCTGAACAAATGTTGACTCCTCTTAACAACAAATCAGATCTAGTAGGAAGCGTATTAATCGAAGCACGCCAAACACAAATATTGACTTTGTGTGGGATGTAAGAATTCCAGGAATGGTGGAACCTAAGGCTGTGGTTAGCCAACATCAACTCCTGAAGGTGCGTGAATAAAGTATTTACTTTAAATATACCCGAAGCCTCCCTAGACCAAATGATGAGTATGCAAATACTCATCATTTTAATACCCATTTTGATACATAAAAATGCTAAAATCGTCCAAAATTACCGCAGATATCCTTGGTTTGCATTTTATTGTGTTTCAGGTACCAAGGGTTGAAAGCAGAGCAAAAATATTCAATTTTGAGCGACTCGATAACAACTGTGCGTTGTGTGATATTAAAGGAGGAGTTAAGAACCCCGGGATATATTAAAGGTATTTCTTTGATATTAAACCTACATAAACCCTTAACCAATCCAACCCATATCATAAGCCTTGGCCCAATCCAAACCTTAGCCCAGTTCAACACCACACCTGTTTTAATAAAACCCAACCTCCATCTCCCTCACCTTTTCCCAGAACATTACGAACCAGAAAAATCCTCCACACCCTCCTAAACAAATCCAGCATATCCCACATCCTCCAAGTATCCTGTCTCCTCCCCTATCCCCAATACTCCTGATCCAGCCTCCATATTGTTCCCCCATCCCTCTGACACTTTTCCATGCTGGCGATCCACAACTACTTTGGCGCCAAAAATAAATTAGAAGGTTGTGATTATTTCCTGGCTCAATTCAATGGTGGGGATTTGTTCAAAAGAAACACAAACAGTGCCTGATGCTATTTTCTCTCACAAAGGAAGCACACAAGTAAAAGACCCCTAGTTGGTGTTTTTAGTATAAATAGGAATATATGTAAGCCTTGTGAGGCAGTTAGTTTTCATGTAATTTTTATGCTTTTCTATATACTTTTAATTTAGTCCTACTTGTAATCTGTTTTCACGAAGTTAATTTAAGCTTTCAAGTCGCAATTTCCACTTTAACTCTGTTAATTTGTTCCTGTTAGTTGTTGTTATTTGTTGCTTGTTTATGCTCATCCATGTCTATTTCGGCATAGTATAATTTAGAATATAAGTTTTGTTGCTGATGAGGCAAAAAATAATCCGTTTTTAGGGGGGTCATTTAAGCCCGAAATTTAATTTATTTGAACAAATATTACCCTAAACCGTTCCTTTTGTGATTTTAGGTACTTTTGGAGTGAATTCTGGAAAAGGAAGCATTTTGGACATTTTTGGAGCATAAAAATGAAGAAAACGGCAAAGTCTTAATTTTCCTTGCTGGGAACAATACCTGACGGCGTCACCAATTTCTACATGACAGCGTCAAGAGGAAAACAAGAGGTGAAGAGGATAGAGTCCATGACGATCCAGAATGTTTTTACACTAGGGCATGACGACGTCACGCTAGGCCGTTATGGTCCCTTTACACGTGACGGCCCAGAGGAAATTTGCTCTTAACGGCGTCAAATCTGGATCTAGGCAATCCGAGAATATAATGGGCGGCGGGTTGACGGCGTCAGAATTTTCTTCTTGACGCCGTCACATTGGAAAATCTATATATAGTTTTGTAATTTTCATTCATTAAAAGAGGACAATTTTAGGGATAACTTGGAGAAACCCTAGCACGATTTTATCAGTATTTTCAAGGGTTTTTACCCTTTGAAACCTTTCATGTTCAATTAAGATAAGTATCCTTTCAATTCATTCAATATGTCTATGTGTTGTTTGAATATATCTTACGCTTGTCTTGATTTTAACATGCTAGGATAGATCTCTTGTGTGTTTGCTTAGATGTAATGAAACCTAAATGTTGATTATGGGTTGATTGCTTGTTTATAGTTGGTACGGATGAATGATTTCGATGTTAGACTTAAGAAAACTGGCAGACTTCCATAGTGTAACTTGCTTGAACGTCTTAAGAAACATGAACCAATGCGTACTAGGTTTTTATGGTTGTATTTAATGCATGAGCGAATTCTAATGATCCCATGTTAGGAGCTTCTTGCAGGCTCGACATAGGAGTGAAGTAGGAGCTTATAGAGTTGGGGAAGTACATACTCCACCCCACGATTGGTATTAAGGAATATAACCTGTCATCCACGCAACTGTAACAAACTATCAACCTGTAAAAGATATCTAGGGAGTAATGAAATCTAAGTAAACACAATTTTCCCATTTATTGTTCACACCACTAGTTTAATTTACATTTTTGTTATTTTATTTTGATTGCATCTTTAGTTATTGGGTAGTTGACTAGCAACTAATTCCGCCCACTCTTCCAAAACCCGAGATTTTAATTGCTTTTTATAAAAATATAAAAATACAAAAAGAATCATCACTCACCTCTAGACCTAGTTATTAGGCTTTCTAATCCTAGCGACACTATTCCTGAGTTGAACGATCAATCCCCCGATACTTGTCACTATATTATACTACAACGATCAGGTACACTGCCTGGTGGGGGTTGTAAGCTTCTCGAGATCCCTCGAGAGGTAAAGCCTGGTGCAATTCCCACGCATCAAGTTTTTGGCGGCGCAGCCCGGGGAATAGTTATTGTCTAGGTTAGGATTTCTTTTTATTAGGTCTACTTGCTCGATTCCTTTCTAGTAAGATTTTATTTTTTATTTTTAGGTTTTCTTTAGTCTATCTTCTTCTTTGTGCCTTTGTTTGTAAAACCATTTTCATTCGTCTCGATGACGGATGAAATTCCATTTAGATCATTAACAAATGAGGAACAATTAGTTTACTCGGATAGATTTGCTTCCTGTTGCTCCAATGAATTTTTAAGTGTTCTTAGATATATACAAGAGGAGATGGGTGTAAAGTTTGATGAGTTATGCGCATGTGTGGCCTATATTAAACAATCATTGTTAGGATCAATTCCTTTTAGTAAGACCCTTTGGAAAAATTTTGAGGAAAGCCTCCTAACCGTGAACCATGAGTTCAATGAATTGATGGGTTTGTATACATCACAACTTGAAGAAACAATTATGGAGGATTTAGCCGAGCATGATCATATTGAGCAAAAAGACCTAGGTTTTATGATCACTGACTTGGAATCTCAAGGAACACATGATGAGGATATAGATGATATTGAGATAAGGAAGGATGAGGTAAATAACACAAACCTACAAAGTACCCCACAACTCCCATCATCACTTGAGGAATACACACCACCCGTGACTTACCCGAAAGATGTAGAAGAGACTATAGGAGCCCCAATAGAGGTAGAGCCCTTGTACCAAAAACCACTAGAGGATATAGATTTAAATACTTCTAGTGATAACCTTACTCTTAGTTCTAGGGAATTACCTAGTGTTGATGAACCGTAACCTCAATCTTCACACAACTTTCCATCCTTAGATATACATCTAGGAGACGAAAGAGGAGCCGACCCACCCATCAACCCATGTAGTCCGGGTTAGGATAAAGGTAGTGGACTCTAAGCCTTGTAGAGAGGAAGCCAACATAGGAGTGGAAAATGACCTTACATGCTTACATCACCCATTTATGATTGATCACAAGAAACATTATGGGTTTAAACCGGGTTTATTAGGTCAAGATGGATCCCCAACTAGGAGTCTTTCGAAGCTGATAGAAAATGATCCCTTTCTAGGAGAAAATCTTAATCCACCCATTAACCCGATTGAATTAGGTAAGGTTATGATGATAGGAGCACAACCCTTTGAGCATATAATTCATCCACCACTATTTCCTCACGTGACATACTTCCACGAAGATGGTGTGTATCGCTACTATCACCCGTACTTAATCCTAAGTGTAGGGAAAACCTCCCCTATTTCCGTTAAATAAGGGTAGAGTTGGGCTCGTGACTCGAACAAAAACAAGCGCTTCTTGGGAGGCAACCCATGCTTTGTGTGGTTTTATTTTGTTTGATTGTTATTTGTTTCCGTATGCAAGCTTTATTTTTATTTTTGGTAGATCATGTTTCAAACTAAAATGGTGAAAATACTTTATTTTGTCGTTTGACTTCGTCTTAACTTCATACAAAGGTATTTCGCAAAAGATAAGTGTAAAGGGAAACCCCAAATATGTTTTTAAGAAACAAAATTGATCATGGTTCTCCACAATATTAAATGAACATGTATATTCGTATTTGTTATAGTCAAATGCTTGTATCGAGTCATAATGATGTTTTGCAGGATTTTTCAGGAAGTATGACATAAGTTTTTCCAGAAATTTTCTGGAAACTTAACGTAAAGATTTCTGCAGGTCACTTCTGACGGCGTCAGGAATTAATTCCTGACGGCGTCATGTGTAAAATTCTGGAAATTTTGCTAGTTTTGTTTTTCTAACGGAGTCTTAAAGTTTTTGTAAATTCTTTAGTTTTATAAACCCCAGGAAATCTACAAACATTCATTCCACAAGCATTATATCTTACATTGTTTTCTAGGATTTGTTAGTATATATAGATTGCCGCCGATTTTACGCGAGGTTGCCTTGTTTGTTTTCTCAGGTTTAACAGGTTATGTATGACAAGAAGATGATTTATATTTTTGGAAGGGAAGCTTTCATTGTTCATTTTCTTGGAGGAAGATCTAACCTTGTTACCGCACTATCCACACCGAACGAATCAGGGGAGTATTTGATTTCATTCTTTTACCTATTTCACTTTTACATTCTTTAATTGAACATTGGGGACAATGTTCATCTTAAGTGTAAGGGGAGGGTAAATGATGATACCTTATAGGATACACTTTCACTTGAGTTTGTTTGTTTGATGGTAGGTGTGTAATAAAACTATGAGAAATACTTGTTAGTGTAATTTTAGCGCTAAATTTAAAATTTTTTACTACATTTAGGAGTGAAACTTTAGCCATAGCAAGCGTCTCATGGATAGGAGATTGTATGACTAGCACAAAACCGCACCATTCAGAAAAAATTTCCACCCAAATATGTGAGGTTCACCTTTAGATTTGATAGGAAAAGCATTTACTATTAGTGCTTATGAGTGTACCGGTAGCATTTAGATTCCAGAACTTGAGTTAGTGTACTAGGCCGTCATGGTCCCTTTACATGTGACGGCCCAGAGGAAATTTGCTCTTGACGGCGTCAGATCTGGATCTAGGCAATCCGAGAATATAATGGGCGGCAGGTTGACGGCGTTAAAATTTTCTTCTTGACGCTGTCACATTGGAAAATCTATATATAGTTTTGTAATTTTCATTCATTAAAAGAGGACAATTTTAGGGATAACTTGGAGAAACCCCAGCACGATTTTATCAGTATTTTCAAGGGTTTTTACCCTTTGAAACCTTTCATGTTTAATTAAGATAATTATCCTTTCAATTCATTCGGTATGTCTATGTGTTGTTTGAATATATCTTACGCTTGTCTTGATTTTAACATGCTAGGCTAGATCTCTTGTGTGTTTGCTTAGATGTAATGAAACCTAGATATTGATTATGGGTTGATTGCTTGTTTATAGTTGTTACGGATGAATGATTTCGATGTTAGGCTTAAGAAAACTGGCAGACTTCCATAGTGTAACTTGCTTGAACGTCTTAAGAAACATGAACCAATGCGTACTAGGTTTTCATGGTTGTATTTAATGCATGAGCGAATTCTAATGATCCCATGTTAGGAGCTTCTTGCAGGCTCGACATAGGAGTGAAGTAGGAGCTTATAGAGTTGGGGAAGTACGTACGCCACCACATGATTGGTATTAAGGAATATAACCCGTCATCCACGCAACTGTAACAAACTATCAACATGTAAAAGATATCTAGGGAGTAATGAAATCTAAGTAAACACAATTTTCTCATTTATTGTTCACACCACTAGTTTAATTAGTTTAATTTACATTTTTGTTATTTTATTTTGATTGCATCTTTAGTTATTGGGTTAGTTGACTAGCAACTAATTCCGCCCACTCTTCCAAAACCCGAGATTTTAATTGCTTTTTATAAAAATATAAAAATACAAAAAGAATCATCCCTCACCTCTAGACCTAGTTTTTAGGCTTTCTAATCCTAGCGACACTATTCCTGAGTTGAACGATCAATCCCCCGGTACTTGTCTCTATACTATACTACAACGATCAGGTACACTGCCTGGTGGGGGTTGTAAGCTTCTCGAGATCCCTCGAGAGGTAAAGCCTGGTGCAGTTCTCACGCATCAGTTGCTTAATTTCTTTAGTTACTTCACTAAGGTTTCGTAACTGTTCTCATATAGGCGTTTGGATAAAAGGTGGAATATGTGTGTAAGTGGGTTACAGAGGTAAAACTTAACTTAGACAACATGTGTTAGAGTAATATAGTATAGTTATAGCATAAAATATCTAGTCCTTTAATCAAATAGTCAAAATAACATAGCTTCTGAAGTTCTGCTAGCTGTTAGGGTTTTTAGGATTCTTAATCTGAATAATAGTGGTAAAAGTAGTTAAGGTCGCTTAATCTAGTCTGATTTCAGGTTCAAACATCAGTATCATTCTTCTAGGATTGATTAAAACTTATATTAGTCAACATTTTACTAAAATTTAAAAAGCCAAATTTCCTTCTCAAGTAAATTAAGACCGATTCACCAGATCTTTTATGGGTTGTAATCTTGCTCAGGAATGGATAAATATCGTTGTTTTATGTTTATTTGTGGCTTATGAATCTGATTCAGCAGATAAATTCGAGTTTCAAGTAAAGTTGCTTATCGAAAATTGATCACAAAGTGACCAGGTTAGCCATTCAATTGCCTTGTACCAAGGTGTTGCTTTCTGACCCGTATTTCAATTGACCATAACGATCTCCAAACCTGAGCCTAGCCCTTGATTTTTGATGCTTTGTATATCCCATAGTATTGGTTTGTTAGTTCCATCAGGAGTTTGCTCTTATATGCTTGCTTGCTAGCTTAGTTTACCCTCCCAAGTTGTCCCCATAGCCATTTTTTTGTTGGTATTTCAGCAACAACTTAGCTATGTTGATCCTTTTCCTTGGATTCTTGTTCACTAACTGTTATCAGGATTTTAGTTTGAATTTATATGAGTTCATGTTTACCTAGATTTCAGCTTGAATTTCACTTATGCTAGTTTACAGGTTATTGTGATAGTTGCTAATTTTGTTAATATCGCTTTAGGCATAAACTCATTTCATGCCTAAACACTACTTACTGCTTGTTTCTGCTGTTTCATTCACATTTTTGTTTGAGTTTTATCTTGTGTGTTGAAGCTTGATTGTGTTGCTTATGGTTGTGTTGCATATGCGTATTTTGGTTTTTGCTTTTATTTGGCTAGCTGCTATTTCATTCCAAATTCATCTAAATAGCAAAACTGACTTCTATTAGATTTTTAAGTCTATAGAAGCTTGTTTAAAGTTCATCCTTGAAAACCACATTCACCTAAGTTGCTTGTCATTGTTGTTAATGTTGTTTTGCAAAAAGTATAACTGAAAATAATTGTTGCAAAAAAAAAAAACAAAACAAAAAAAAAAACAAAACTGACTGAAGTGGGACTTGAACCCACGCCCAACAGTTCACAACACAGCCCGCACACCATCTGCTCTTTGCCCTTTTTCAGTTATACTCTGCTTAGTTTGGCACTTAGCACACTGTTGACCACTTTGCTTATTTAATTTTTCAGCCCTTAGTTAGCTTATTCCCAACTTATTTTGTACTG
Source organism: Artemisia argyi (assembly GCA_030686995.1). NCBI lineage: Eukaryota > Viridiplantae > Streptophyta > Magnoliopsida > Asterales > Asteraceae > Artemisia > Artemisia argyi. The sequence goes on along the minus strand of CM060682.1, from coordinate 209,311,929 downwards.
TGCCCCCCACTTTTTATATTTTTCTTAGGATCATTTTAACATGTAGAATTTGTTAAAAAAAAGCTTCAGATTTATTAGATTAGTTTTTGTATTTACTTTGAATTAATTAGTTTAAAATAGTTTTAAATCAAATTAATTAGAACTTTAATTAAATTTTGAACTTTCTAAATTTTTTTTGTCATCTAGAGCATTAGAAAATTAGTTGTATACCCGTAGGACTAGTCGTGCTTAGAATTCACTTTTGTATTGTTTTCTTTTAATTAAATCGCTTGTTTTTAGTTTCTTATACGTTTTATAATTTGTTGCTTTACGTTTCTGATTCACAATTCCAAACAATCTCACAATCGTTCATACAAGCATTTTAATCCCGAACCTTACTCGAATTTGCCCATTCACACCTCGTTGGGACACGATCCGGGTGATCACTTGCCCGGTATCATATATATATATATATATATATATATATATATATATATATATATATATATATATATATATATATATATATATATATATAGGAAGAATAAGAAGGATTTCTGGCCACACATTTCAAATAGGAGGGAGAATTTTAAGGGGAGATGCATCCATTTTTGTAGATGCATCTTAAATGAGTGGTTGTGGTTTCTTCTTATCATTCTTATTTTAAGTTTTCTTCTTATTTGATCCTAACTCTATATATATATATATATATATATATATATATATATATATATATATATATATATATATATATATATATATATATATATATATATATAGTGTTCACGGGTTTTGCACGTCGATCTTTTCTCAAAGGTTGACTAATCAAATTCCTCACGTACTTTGTATATATCATTGATATCCGTTCACACGAAAACGGCGTATCACCAAACCTATTTATCAGACCCATCAATAGCATGACCATGAGGGGGATACCTCCACGACCACATGTGCTCTAAATAATATTGTTCAGCATGGTTTTCGGATCGTTCTTGGTGTTGTGAGCCTTATTCAGAATCTGTTGTGATAGTTGCGTGGATGATTCTATGTTTTAAGATTGTTGTTGGTGTTGTTACCATGTAATTTGGATATCTTGATGCGTGTTTTTGTTTATTCAGGTTTGGCGTTATCTTTTATATCCTCGTATGATATAAATCAGTAATAATGGTTGAGGTATGTGGTAGTCGAAATTACCTGTTATGAACATGATAATGTTAATGTAATTTTTGTGCGACGTATGTGATGTTAACATGTAGTTTTGATATCTTGATGTATGCTTCAGTTTCTTCAGGCTTTGCGATATCTTTTACAGTTTGATATGATATTCTTAAATAAGAAGTAATGATTGATTAAGTGATTGACGAAGATTGTCTGCTGTAAATAGTATACTAATATTATCATCTTTTTTTCTTGGTGTCCTTCAAAGAAGCTTTTCAGCTGTGTTTAGAGTTCAGAACACCATTACCGGTTTGAATTTATGTGTGAATTCATGTTTTCATGTTGGAATTGATGTTGTTATTATGGATTCTTTGTGCATCTAAAAAGGAAATTTTTTTGCAGTTTACAGTATCAAATATTAGTCTGGTGATTTTATTTCTCATATACTTGATTGTCCGCCATACAGTACATGCGTGTTTCATGCCTAGTATCGTATCTAAGCACATAGTTACGTATTTTTGGTTCAGTTATTAAAAGATAATTTTCTTTTGTATTTAGGCTACACATGAAATGTTAGCAGGACATGCTAATGTTGGGATGATGAGGCTGAAAGAAATTGAGGTAATGTTTTTATATGGTACTTGGTGGAGGAGTACTATTAGGGGTGTAATCGAGCCGAGACAACTCGCGAGCAACTTGAGATCGACTCGAAAAATATTCGATTCGACTCGATTTTAAACGAGTCGAGCTCGAGCTACTCGTGTAAGATGTCGAGTCGAGTTCGAGTTTTAAATTACTCTGCTCGTGAGGCTCGCGAGCCTTAATGAGCTTTTGTAAAATTACATATATACCTTTTATTTACTCATGGCCTTAGTATAATAAGAAAAAGTTGAAAACCCTAAAGTAATATTAGCCGATCCAAAATGTTGGTACCCTTTCATTTCTTCTCATCTTCCACAATTTGACCAACAACCTTTACAATCAACTAGTCAAAAGTTATTCTAACGATTTCTACAACAATCTTTTATTCATCAGTTAACTAATCAAGGTAGTCTTGGTAATCAGTAGCACTATCTTTTGTTGAAATTAGAATCTGAAAATTGTAAAATGTTGACTTTTGGAATACTTTGGTTCTAATCATGTTGTGGGGTGTTTTGCTATCATTCTGTGTTGAGGATTGCAAGTTTTTCTCATTGTGTTGACTGGTTGTTGTGCTCTCTATTCTGCTGCAATATTTTTGATATACGTGGGGATCGCACCCTCACAACAGGTTTTTCCTCTCAAGGGATCTCGAGAAGCTTACAACCCCCACCAGGCAGTGTACCTGATCGTTGTAGTATAGTATAGTGAGAAGAAGTACTGAGGGATTGATCGTTCAACTCATAAATAGTGTCGCTAGGATTAGAAAGCCTAATAAACTAGGTCTAGAGGTGAGAGATGATTCTTTTTGTATTTTTATATTTTTATAAAAGTAAGTAAAATCTCGGGTTTTGGAAGAGTGGGCGGAATTAGTTGCTAGCCAACTAACCCAATTAATCTAAAGATGCAATCAAAATAAAATAAAAGAAATGAAAATAAATTATTATACTAATGTGGTGTAAACAATGATAAGGAAAGTTGTGTTTACTTAGGTTTCATTACTCCATAGATATCTTTTACATGTTGATAGCTTGTTACAATTGCATGGATGACGGGTCATATTCCTTAATACTAGTCGTAGGGCCGTGTACAATATTCCTTAACTCTATAGGATCCTACTTCACTCCTATGTCGAACCATTAGAAGCTCCTAACACGGGATCATTAGAATTCTCCTACGCATTAATTACATCCAAAAATCGTAGTACACCTCCGATCATGTTTCTTAAGACGTTCAAGCAAGTTACCAATGGAAGTCTGCCAGTTTTCTTAAGCCTAACATCGAATACAATCATCCGTAACAATTATAAACAAACAATCAACCCATAATCAACATCTAGGTTTCACTACATCTAAGCAAACACAATGGAAATCTAGCCTATCATGTTAAATAGAAGAAAAGTGTAAAATATAATCAAACAACACATAGCCATATTGAATGATTTGAAGGAATACTTATATTTAATTGAACATGAAAGATTCAAGGGGTTGAAACCCTTGAAAAGCTGATAAAATTCGGACTAGGGTTTATTCCCCCAAAGTTGCACACTAATGAATGTAATTTGGAAAACTATATAAAGATTATACATCGTGACGGCGTCATGTATTGAATTGTGACGCCGTCATGTGTAGTTGAGCTCCGGCCCGTCACTATTGTTTGGACCATGACGGCCTTGGGTGACGCCGTCATCTCCTATGCTTAAAAACTCTCTGGATCGTCACGTGTATTTTCCACATCCACCTCTTTTGTAACTCTTGACGCCGTCATGTTGTGACAACTGGCAAAATAGGAAGCCGTTTTATAAAACCCGCATTACATTAAAATTATAAATTTGGAATTTTTGAATGTTTATTGTGACGAGATATTTTACGAACGTTGGTACATGATTTTAATCGTACGATATTTATGAGATTTGGTTATTTATTTATGGTTTGGTTATATTCGGTCGTGATGATTTATTGTGAGATCGTTATTTTTGGCACTACATTGACTCCGGCACTAGGTTAACCAAACAATTTTAATTTCATTTTATTATTGGATCGGATATTATTATTTTGGAACGGGTTTGGTTTGAGAAAGTTATTTGGTTATTTGAGTTCAGGGTTTGGTCCGTGCATTGACACCGGGCTACTTAAACCCCTTACACTCCTCACTATTATCATTATTATTATTAATTAAAAAAGAATTTTTTTTTTTAAAGAGTAAATACATGAAATCGTCCCTGTGATAACATAACAACACAACCATCACCAACCTTATCCCTCTCTCTCTTCTTTTAAACACAACAACACCGCCACCCTTATTCCACCATAGCTCCGCCACCGCCGCCCTCACCATAAAAACAACACCACTATCTTCACCATCTTTTCGAGATCTATCTATTGGTACCAATCACGCGCTCTAACTCCCACCCTAACACCTATTTCGAATTAATACCACCACGAGTTCATCATCACTTTTTATTATTTCTTGAAGATCTATTCGATTTGGCTTTGGTTTTGAAGGTAGGCCGAGTTTTTGACTCGTGTTTGTGTACGAATCGTGATTATGGGTCACGGTTTTCATTTTCTCTTTCGGGTTTTCATGGATTTGAGACATGAATCAAATGGGTTTTGATAATAATGGTTTAATGGAGGTTTGGTATCCGGGTGTGAACTTTTCCGATGGGTCGAACCTCGACCGAGGGTTATGCTCTCGGTTTGGGTAGTATTGGGTCGATTTTCTTGGCCATTTGATGTATTTTGATCTTGGGTTCTTGTTTGGTTGCTCTCGGTTATGATTGGTCGACCCGTGTGGTCGTTGGTATTTTAGCCGAACACCCCCTAGGGGCTGTTTTGGTTCGATTGAGCTCAAGGAGCTAGCCGAGACTCATGAGTCTCGGGTGTGGCTTCCATTTCATGCTTTGAGCATTTGTTGACCCGGGTTGACTTGGTAACTCAACCCGTTGCTACTTGGTTTTCGGACAATATATGTTACTTGTCATTATTATTTATTTTTGTTGTGATTGTGATATGGGCATTTGGCATATTATTCGGACGCGATGCGGTATTTCTTGATTATGAGTATATTTGGAGTTGTGTTGACGAGTATGGAATTGGGGACCGATTGTGAGACGGTCAAATAGATGACGGAGATAAGTTAGTTGGGTGCCGTAGTCGGACCCTCATGTTGTAGCACGTGGTTATGGGATTGTTTGGATGGAGTTGATTTATTATTGTGACTTGATTTTATTATTTGGACTTGGACTATGAGCCGAGGGTCATGACTCGGACATGTGACCAAATTCTATGACTCGATAAATATTTAAAAGTCGATATTAAAAATAATACTCGTAATAATATTATTAAGAATATAATCGTTTATATACGTATATAGACGTGTTAAAAGTATATATATATATATATATATATATATATATATATATATATATATATATATATATATATATATATATATATATATATATAAATGCGTGTATTAATAATAAAATGATCACGAGTAAACGTATAATAATAAAACGATAGTTATTATACTATGCAAATAGTGTAATAAATGTCGGACTATTGTTATAAATAATAACTATATAAACAATGGCGAAATATAAGTCGGGTAACTAATAATTAAAAATGTGATTTTGTTTATAAATTAGAAACTGATCGAGTTATACGAATTGTGGGTCTTTAAAGTCCAAGTGGGCTTTATATTGTGACTTTGTGTTGTCACGGATATATGACGATTAATATAAACATTTTATATATCGAGTGACTTATTCTAGATCGAGTTATTTGACGATATAAAATGAGTATATTAATGGGCATCGTATCCCACGACGCCCATAGGATGTGGTATATATTTTAGGGTAATAAATTACTATATGTCTCGTGGAATTTGGCCGATTCGACGATATATATAGGGAATTCATTGGACTACAACATATACCAAATAGAATCTTTTGTGCAATGTGCATTAGGTTGGGTATAATTTTGGAACGATATATTACGTAAATAAATATGGGAGATTATCAAATCGACGGATTTAATAAGCTTCGATAATTATTTAAATAATATGTTGGGCTAACATTAGACCTATAGTTGTTTTATTATTTTTGTTTGTTGTGGCTTTCTGGTTTGAGTTGTGTCGACCCTCCACCCGTATGGATATCAAACGTCAAACTTCAAATTAATATGAAGTTAATTCGAGAAACGGATATTTTTGGAAAGTAAAATGGAATACGTTCGGGAATGGGAATATTTGATTTTGAGGAAATGATTTCTGAACGAGTTTGATATTGTTAGGAAGTGCCGAGTCTGTAGTCGCCGTTACGTGAGTTGCTTGAGATTACTTACGTCTTTCTTCTATCGTTTCTTTTGAGGATTTCTGGACATGAGGTGAGTCATAGCCCCACTTTTTACTCTTGGACTTTGTTTTCAATACTTGGGGTGAGAAACGTGCAAATGTTTTATGTGGACTATTATCGCTTTGTTTATTTAAAACTTGCTATACTTATAGAACTAGGTAGGATTAAGCGAGGCCTAGTCCCGAACTAGGTAAGCTATTGATTTGGTTATTAAGCGAGGCCTAGTCCCGAACTAGGTAAGCTATTGATTTGGTTATTAAGCGAGGCCTAGTCCCGAACTAGGTAAGCTATTGATTTGGTTATTGAGCGAGGCCTAGACATGAGCTAGGTAAGCTATTGATTTGGTTATTGAGCGAGGCCTAGTCCCGAACTAGGTAAGCTGTTGATTGGTTGTTGAGCGAGGCCTAGTCCCGAACTAGGTAAGCTATTGGATTGATTATAGAGCGAGGCCTAGACTTGAGCTAGGTAAGCTATTGATTGGATTGATTTGAGCTATAGCGTGCACCTATAGGGTTGATTTGATTTGATTTGATTTGATTTGATTTGATTTGATTTGGTTGGATTATTGGTTGGATATTTTGGTTGGATTATTGGTTGGATATCTTGGTTGGATGATTGAGGCCTAGTCTAGCTAGCAAGCATTTTGCGTATATGTCCACTATATTGAATTATGAATCTAAACCTATGATCTCACCAGCGAAAGCTGACTTTTAGCACGTTTTCTCAGGTAATTAAGTGATGCTCTGCGGATGCTTGGGATTGGAGGCTTAGCACTTGGCACCGGTTATGGATCTATATTTTCTAAAACTCTGATAACTATTGTGGACCTATATTTAATTCTTTTGGGCCTGACTTTGGATGATTTTGGGATAATGTAAACTCTAAAACCCCGCGTGGTTGCATTTTATTATGTTTACTTTATCTCGTTCTTTCATGACTTTGAATGGATACCAATCCCCGTAGCACCCCGAAAGCTTGTTGAGTCTTCCGCTGTACCAAATTTTGGGGGTGTTACAGATTGGTATCAGAGCCAAGGTTATAGAGAACTAGGTAAATAGACACCTAAACTATAACCGATTTTTATAGAAAACGATCCTCGACCATTGCCCGCCAGCCCGTCAAGTCGAAGCATCATTGTTTATTATTGAGGTATTATGAGATTATTGAGATGATTATAGATTTGGGATTTCTTGAGATGAATTGAGGATTTGAGATTTATTGATTTAGTGATATGATGGCGTTTTGAGGAATTATATGCGTTTTGAGGAATTATATGGCTTAATTGTTTTACGAATGATTTTAGTAATGCGGTATTTTAAATATTTCTTGATTATATATGATTGGGAATTATATGATGATTTTGAGATGGTATTTTGAGTTCGCGGTTTAGTTGTTTTGAAACACTTACACCTACCCTACGCCGTTGTCACAAATCATAGCCTCCTTTGCACGTGTTGTTATTAAGAATTGTTATTGCTAGTACGCGTCGCCCCTCGTAGATCACTATGGCCCCTGATGACCCATATGTGTTGGTCATGCGTTCGGCCACTACTTTATCGTCTCATTATCGCCCTAAGTCACCGATTTTATCGCCTCGTGGTTCACCTGCTCAGAGACGACGATTGATGGAGTACCCCTCCGATGAGGAGTATGAGGAGGAGTACGAGGGCGAGCAGAATAATGACCCTCAGGATGAGGAAGAGGATGATCCTCAGGAGGAGGAGATGCCTGATGATGATGGTTTGTTTGTGCCGCCAGCTCAAGCTGAGGAGCCTGATTCACCTATACATCCGATAGAGCCTGTTTCACCTGATCATCCATTTTTGTTTGAGTTTCCACCTAGTAGTTCCGTTAAGTCGGATGCACCTTCTGAGGTTTCTGCTGAGCATGCAGAGTTAGGTAAGACTGGTAGGATGTGGGCTCAGATTACCGATCTTGGTGAGAGAGTTACATGTATGTCTGAGCGGATTGATAGGGTGACCGTTGAGTTCATTGGGGAGTTGAGGATTGACATGGTTACGGCTGAGAGGAGAGTTACTGAGATGAGGAGAGGTTTGATGGAGATTCATGAGCATATCGATAGTTTACAGCGAGGTTTTATCACAGCTCGAGAGGCCGACCGCAAGTTATGGCAGAGGAATGCCGAGCTAGAGAAGGAGGTGGCTGACCTCAAGAGAGACAGCGACACCCATAGTGTGGAGTTAGGATCACTATGGAGAGAGCTTGATGGCTTGAGGCAGGAGTTGAGGAGTCTACGCCAGCATCATGGCTAAATCGATTTGGATGTGTGTTGTTGTTATGTTGCTTCTTAAGCCAGGGAGTGCTTGGTTAGGAGAGCTGTTTATTCTATCCCTTAAGTCATGTTATTCGGATTGTATGTTCATCTCGTATGGAACGATTAGTATTTATTATGTCTTTTGGTGTTTTGGAACGAAGTATCGATCGCTACTTGTATGGACGAGGGTGATTTCGTATGATATTCTACAATTCTTGGCGTACATGGATAATTGTGTTTCAAATTGTGCGGTTGATATCGTGTTGGTATTATGTTGATCAATGGCTGTACGACGAAACCCTGTTAGAGCTACCAGAACTGGTCCTGCAACGACTACCCCTGGTCGCCGAGGACGCCGTCCTACTCGAAATGTTGAAACCCCTACTCCTGATAACCTGAACACTACTAACCGCAACAACAGGAATCAAAATGTTGATGTTCAGGGAGACAATGATCATGTTCCACTTAATGCACCTATTGTGGATCAAGCAATGATCAATCAACTTGTGGAGCAACGAGTGGTTGAGCTACTAGCTGAGTCAAATCATTCCAACAATTCTGCTGGAACGTTTCCACCTGTTCGTGCTAATGGATGTAACTACAAGAAGTTTAAAATTTGTGGACCCATTGAGTTTGGTGGAACTGAAGGAGTGGTCTACTTGGTCAGTTGGATGGAGAAGACTAAGTCAGTGTTTAATGTTAGCGGTTGTGCGAAGAATGTGAAGGTAAAGTTTGCTTCTTTTACTTTCAAGGATGAAGCTTTAACTTGGTGAAACAATTACCGTAATTCGGTTGGGAGTGATGTGGCTTATGCTATGACTTGGGAGCAATTTAAGTCTTTGCTGATTCAGACTTACTGCCCAAGAAATGAGATTAAGAAGCTGGAGATTGAGTTCTGGAACCATAAGGTGAAAGGTACCGATATGGCAACTTACAATCGCCGTTATCGAGAGTTAGCCTTACTTTGTCCCGATATGGTTAGGACTGAGACTCAAAGGATTGAGAGGTATACCGATGGTTTGCCGGTAGCTACAAGGAACGATGTGATTTCTGCTAAGCCTGCAACATTATGAGGCTATCACTATTCCTCAACAATTGATGGACTCGTTGGCTTTGGAAGAAGCTGAGAATGACAAGAATGGAAAGAGGAAGAGAGATAATCACTCTAAGGGTAATAATCATCGAAACAAGCGACAAACAACTACTAGAGCTTATGCTATGGGAGATGGAGACAAGAAGAACTACAATGGAGATGCACCCAAGTGTAACCGATGTTACAAGCATCATTCTGGTCGATGTACTGTGATGTGCAAGAATTGCTCTAAGATGGGACACATAGCTAAGGATTGTAGAGCTCGACCACTTGCTATGGTTCAAGCTACTCCTGAAACTATGAGCAAAGCAAATGTTACTTGCTATGGATGTGGAAAGAAAGGACATTATCGGAATGAGTGTAGGGAATCGTGGAACCGAGGAAATCAAGGATCGGGTGGTAATGGGTACAATAATGGAAACCGTGGAGCTGGAGGAAACCGTGGACGATGGGGACCAACGTGTGGAAGCTGGAGCTGCTCATGGAAGAGTGTATGCACTCGGGAACGAGAGAGGAGAAGATCCGAACGTTGTTACTGGTACGTTCCTTCTCAATAATCGTTATGCTTCCATACTATTTGATACTGGTGCCGATAAGAGTTTTGTGTCCACTAAGTTTGCACCCTTACTAGAGAAACCCCCGATAGCCTTAGGAATTGGTTATGATGTAGAGTTAGCTAATGGGAACATAGAGAGGATTAAGACTATCATTCGCGGCTGCACGTTAAACTTTCTGAATCGTCCTTTCAACATAGATCTTCTACCCGTCACATTAGGAAGTTTTGATGTCATTATTGGTATGTATTGGTTGTCGAAGTATCGTGCTCATATAATTTGCGATGAGAAGATCGTGCGTGTGTCATACGGCAAGGAGATTCTGAACATACCAGGAGATAGAAAGGATTTGAGAGGCCCATCTAGATTAGCGGTCATATCTTGCACTAAATTGCCAAAGCTAATGGAAAGAGGAAGTTACCTTTTCCTAGCCCAAATTTCTGAGAAAGGGGAGAAGGAGAAGAAGGAAAGGTGCATTGGAGATGTACCTGTAGTTCGTGATTTTTCGGATGTGTTTCCCGATGATTTGCCGGGAATTCCGCCTACTAGGCAAGTGGAATTTCAGATTGAGTTGATACCTGGAGCTGCACCTGTAGCACGAGCGCCCTATCGTCTTGCACCTACTGAATTGGAAGAGTTGTCGAAACAATTAGCGGAGTTAGCCGAAAAGGGATTCATAAGACCAAGTTCTTCACCTTGGGGATCCCCGGTCTTATTTGTAAAGAAGAAGGATGGATCGTTTCGCATGTGTATTGATTATCGAGAGTTGAACAAGTTAACGGTGAAGAATAGATACCCGTTACCGAGGATCGACGATTTGTTCGATCAACTTCAAGGATCGAGTGTGTATTCAAAGATCGATTTGAGATCGGGATATCATCAGCTTCGAGTTCGCGAGGAGGATATTCCGAAAACGGCTTTCAGAACCCGTTACGGGCATTACGAGTTTCAGGTGATGCCGTTTGGGTTGACTAACGCACCAGCGGTATTCATGGATCTCATGAATCGGGTGTGTAAGCCTTACTTAGATAAGTTCGTGATTGTGTTCATCGATGACATTTTGATTTATTCGAAGAGTGAGAAGGAGCATGAGGAGCATCTAAGACTTATCTTAGAATTGCTCAGGAAGGAGAAACTGTATGCCAAGTTTTCGAAATGTGAATTTTGGATTCCGACGGTACAATTTCTAGGTCATGTGATTGATAGACAAGGAGTTCATGTGGACCCTGCTAAGATAGAAGCGATTAAAGATTGGGTTGCACCTACGACCCCAACAGAAGTTCGTCAGTTTTTGGGATTAGCCGGTTATTACCGAAGATTCATTGAGGGATTTTCGAAGATAGCAAAACCGTTGACCAAATTGACTCAAAAGAGTGTTAAGTATGAATGGGGAGATAAGGAAGAGGAAGCATTTCAGTTACTTAAGGAGATGTTGTGTAGTGCTCCTATCTTGGCGTTACCCGAAGGTAACGAGGATTTTGTCGTCTATTGTGACGCTTCACATAAAGGTTTAGGAGTTGTGTTAATGCAACGAGAGAAAGTGATAGCTTATGCTTCCCGACAGCTCAAGAAGCATGAGAAGAACTACACCACCCATGATTTGGAGTTAGGTGTTGTGGTTTTTGCTTTGAGGATATGGAGACATTACTTGTATGGAACCAAGTGTGTAGTGTTTACTGACCACAAGAGTCTGCAACACATTCTGAACCAAAAAGAGCTTAACATGAGGCAGCGACGTTGGATTGAGCTGCTAAGCGATTACGATTGTGAGATTCGCTACCATCCGGGTAAAGCAAACGTTGTTGCTGATGCTCTTAGTCGAAAGGAGAGAATTCCACCGTTACGAGTGAAGTCATTAGGAATGACTATCATATCGCCTTTACCATCTCAAATATTAGAAGCTCAAACGGAAGCGTTGAAAGCAGAAAATCGGTCTGCTGAGAATATATTTGGGATGGCAGAAAATGAGAAGGGATTTGTTAGACGTTCTGATGGAGTACTATGTTTTGGAGAGCGAAGTTGGGTACCATTGTATGGAGGAATTCGAGAGTTGATTATGCATGAGTCGCATAAGTCAAGATACTCTATTCATCCTGGGTCCATCAAAATGTACCAGGATTTGAAAAAGTTATACTGGTGGCCAAATATGAAGGCAGATATAGCGTTGTATGTTAGTAAGTGCTTGACTTGCTCTAAGGTTAAAGCCGAACATCAAAGACCGTCAGGATTATTGACGCAGCCAGAACTCCCGGTTTGGAAATGGGAGCGGATTACGATGGACTTTATTACCAAATTACCAAAGACAGCTAGCGGTTGCGATGCTATATGGGTAATTGTAGATCGTTTGACTAAGTCTGCTCATTTCCTGGCGATTAGTGAAGATGATAGTGTGGATAAACTTCCGAGGTTGTATGTGAAGGAGATTGTTTCTCGTCATGGAGTTCCGATATCGATTATTTCAGATCGCGACAGCCGCTTCACGTCAGCATTGTGGCGATCACTTCAAACCGCTTTGGGGACGAGACTTGATATGAGTACTGCATATCACCCCCAAACCGATGGTCAAAGTGAGAGAACTATTCAGACTTTGGTGGATATGCTTCGTGCATGCATCATAGACTTTGGTAAAGGTTGGGAGAAATATCTACCCCTTGCGGAGTTCTCCTACAACAATAGCTACCACACAAGTCTTAAGGCTGCACCATTTGAAGCTTTGTATGGTCGTAAATGTCGTTCACCTATTGGTTGGGCAGAAGTTGGAAATAGCCAACTCACAGGCCCTGAGCTTATTTTGGAAACTACTGAGAAGGTAACGCAAATTCGAGATCGACTGCAAGCAGCTAGAGATAGGCAGAAAAGCTACGCCGATCAGAGGCGTAAACCCCTAGAATTCCAGGTTGGAGACAAAGTGATGTTGAAAGTCTCGCTTTGGAAGGGTGTGATACGTTTTGGGAAACGTGGGAAACTTAATCCCCGCTACATTGGACCATTTCTTATTTTGGAAAGAAATGGGGCCCGTAGCTTATCGTTTGGAATTACCAATGGAATTGAGTAAAGTCCATGATGTGTTTCATGTTAGCAATCTGAAGAAATGTCTTTCGGAGGAAACGCCGGTTATACCAATCAAGGATATTCGTGTGGATGAGAGTTTGAATTTTGTGGAAGAGCCGATAGAGATAATGGATAGAGAGATCAAACGACTCAAGAGGAGTTGTATTCCGCTCATCAAAGTTCGTTGGAATTCGCGGCACGGACCGAAATTTACGTGGGAACGTGAGGATGAGTTTCGAAAAAGATATCCGAAGCTTTTTACTTCGTAGATGGTTTGTTCCGAGAGAAACCCGGGACGGGTTCCTTCTGAGGCTGGGAGGATGTGACAACTGGCAAAATAGGGAGCCGTTTTATAAAACCCGCATTACATTAAAATTATAAATTTGGAATTTTTGAATGTTTATTGTGACGAGATATTTTACGAACGTTGGTACATGATTTTAATCGTACGATATTTATGAGATTTGGTTATTTATTTATGGTTTGGTTTGATTCGGTCGTGATGATTTATTGTGAGATCGTTATTTTTGGCACTACATTAACTCCGGCACTAGGTTAACCTAACAATTTTAATTTCATTTTATTATTGGATCGGATATTATTATTTTGGAACGGGTTTGGTTTGAGAAAGTTATTTGGTTATTTGAGTTTCGGGTTTGGTCCGTGTATTGACACCGGGCTACTTAAACCCCTTACACTCCTCACTATTATCATTATTATTATTAATTAAAAAAAGATTTTTTTTTTTTAAAGAGTAAATACATGAAATCGTCCCTGTGATAACATAACAACACAACCATCACCAACCTTATCTCTCTCTCTCTTCTTTTAAACACAACACCACCGCCACCCTTATTCCACCATAGCTCCGCCACCGCCGCCCTCACCATAAAAACAACACCACCATCTTCACCATCTTTTCGAGATCTATCTATTGGTACCAATCACGCGCTCTAACTCCCACCCTAACACCTATTTCGAATTAATACCACCACGAGTTAATCATCACTTTTTATTATTTCTTGAAGATCTATTCGATTTGGCTTTGGTTTTGAAGGTAGGCCGAGTTTTTGACTCGTGTTTGTGTACGAATCATGATTATAGGTCACGGTTTTCATTTTCTCTTTCGGGTTTTCATGGATTTGAGACATAAATCAAATGGGTTTTGATAATAATGGTTTAATGGAGGTTTGGTATCCGGGTGTGAACTTTTCCGATGGGTCGAACCTCGACCGAGGGTTATGCTCTCGGTTTGGGTAGTATTGGGTCGATTTTCTTGGCCATTTGATGTATTTTAATCTTGGGTTCTTGTTTGGTTGCTCTCAGTTATGATTGGTCGACCCTTGTGGTCGTTGGTATTTTAGCCGAACACCCCCTAGGGGCTGTTTTGGTTCGATTGAGCTCAAGGAGCTAGCCGAGACTCATGAGTCTCGGGTGTGGCTTCCATTTCATGCTTTGAGCATTTGTTGACCCGGGTTGACTTGGTAACTCAACCCGTTGCTACTTGGTTTTCGGACAATATATGTTACTTGTCATTATTATTTATTTTTGTTGTGATTGTGATATGGGCATTTGGCATATTATTCGGACGCGATGCGGTATTTCTTGATTATGAGTATATTTGGAGTTGTGTTGACGAGTATGGAATTGGGGACCGATTGTGAGACGGTCAAATAGATGACGGAGATAGGTTAGTTGGGTGCCGTAGTCGGACCCTCATGTTGTAGCACGTGGTTATGGGATTGTTTGGACGGAGTTGATTTATTATTGTGACTTGATTTTATTATTTGGACTTGGACTATGAGCCGAGGGTCATGACTCGGACATGTGACCAAATTCTATGACTCGATAAATATTTAAAAGTCGATATTAAAAATAATACTCGTAATAATATTATTAAGAATATAATCGTTTATATACGTATATAGACGTGTTAAACGTATATATATATATATATATATATATATATATATATATATATATATATATATATATATATATATATATATATATATATATATAATGCGTATATTAATAATAAAATGATCACGAGTAAACGTATAATAATAAAACGATAGTTATTATACTATGCAAATAGTGTAATAAATGTCGGACTATTGTTATAAATAATAACTATATAAACAATGGCGAAATATAAGTCGGGTAACTAATAATTAAAAATGTGATTTTGTTTATAAATTAGAAACTTATCGAGTTATACGAATTGTGGGTCTTTAAAGTCCAAGTGGGCTTTATATTGTGACTTTGTGTTGTCACGGATATATGACGATTAATATAAACATTTTATATATCGAGTGACTTATTCTAGATCGAGTTATTTGACGATATAAAATGAGTATATTAATGGGCATCGTATCCCACGACGCCCATAGGATGTGGTATATATTTTAGGGTAATAAATTACTATATGTCTCGTGGAATTTGGCCGATTCGACGATATATATAGGGAATTCATTGGACTACAACATATACCAAATAGAATCTT
Source organism: Artemisia argyi (assembly GCA_030686995.1). Lineage (NCBI taxonomy): Eukaryota > Viridiplantae > Streptophyta > Magnoliopsida > Asterales > Asteraceae > Artemisia > Artemisia argyi. Next base: position 209,296,317 of record CM060682.1, on the reverse strand, counting down.
TTGTGCAATGTGCTTTAGGTTGGGTATAATTTTGGAACGATATATTACGTAAATAAATATGGGAGATTAACAAATCGACGGATTTAATAAGCTTCGATAATTATTTAAATAATATGTTGGGCTAACATTAGACCTATAGTTGTTTTATTATTTTTGTTTTTTGTGGCTTTCTGGTTTGAGTTGTGTCGACCCTCCACCCGTATGGATACCAAACGTCAAACTTCAAATTAATATGAAGTTAATTCGAGAAACGGATATTTTTGGAATGTAAAATGGAATACGTTCGGGAATGGGAATATTTGATTTTGAGGAAATGATTTCTGAACGAGTTTGATATTGTTAGGAAGTGCCGAGTCTGTAGTCGCCGTTACGTGAGTTGCTTGAGATTACTTACGTCTTTCTTCTATCGTTTCTTTTGAGGATTTCTGGACTTGAGGTGAGTCATAGCCCCACTTTTTACTCTTGAACTTTGTTTTCAATACTTGGGGTGAGAAACGTGCAAATGTTTTATGTGGACTATTATCGCTTTGTTTATTTAAAACTTGCTATGCTTATAGAACTAGGTAGGATTAAGCGAGGCCTAGTCCCGAACTAGGTAAGCTATTGATTTGGTTATTAAGCGAGGCCTAGTCCCGAACTAGGTAAGCTATTGATTTGGTTATTGAGCGAGGCCTAGACATGAGCTAGGTAAGCTATTGATTTGGTTATTGAGCGAGGCCTAGTCCCGAACTAGGTAAGCTGTTGATTGGTTGTTGAGCGAGGCCTAGTCCCGAACTAGGTAAGCTATTGGATTGATTATAGAGCGAGGCCTAGACTTGAGCTAGGTAAGCTATTGATTGGATTGATTTGAGCTATAGCGTGCACCTATAGGGTTGATTTGATTTGATTTGATTTGATTTGATTTGGTTGGATTATTGGTTGGATATTTTGGTTGGATTATTGGTTGGATATCTTGGTTGAATGATTGAGGCCTAGTCTAGCTAGCAAGCGTTTTGCGTATATGTCCACTATATTGAATTATGAATCTAAACCTATGATCTCACCAGCGAAAGCTGACTTTTAGCACGTTTTCTCAGGTAATTAAGTGATGCTCTGCGGATGCTTGGGATTGGAGGCTTGGCACTTGGCACCGGTTATGGATCTCTATTTTCTAAAACTCTGATAACTATTGTGGACCTATATTTAATTCTTTTGGGCCTGACTTTGGATGATTTTGGGATAATGTAAACTCTAAAACCCCGCGTGGTTGTATTTTATTATGTTTACTTTATCTCGTTCTTTCATGACTTTGAATGGATACCAATCCCCGTAGCACCCCGAAAGCTTGTTGAGTCTTCCGCTGTACCAAATTTTGGGGGTGTTACACATGTGGAGAGCCTTGATGCCGTCAGGTACTGTTCCAGCAAAGAAAATTGAGATTTTGCCGTTTTCTTCAATTTTATGCTCAAAAAACGTCCAAAATGCATCCTTTTCCAGATTTCTCTCCAAAAGTACCTAAAATGACAAAAGGAACGATTTAGGGCAATATTTGATCAAATAATCACGAATTCGGGCTTAAATGACCCCCTAAAAGTGGTACACTTTTCGCCTTATCAAATACCCTTACACTTGATATTTACTTGTCCTCAAGCAAATGCGCTTTTATTCTAATCAAAAATCAAGTTAGGGGTCATTTAACACTAATAAAAAAGTAATTACAACAAATAATCATTCCACTAAAAACCAAAGACAAGCACGGAGGTCATACACTAGCACCTCACAAATAGTGTTTAGATACTCACATCTCTCGGGTGTATTAAAGTATATATCACAATATGGAAATGAGAAACATCTCTCACCACCTGTCATAGTAAAATAGATTACCATAGGCTTGGGAAAGGATCAAACCTCCACCACTTGGCGTAAGCACCTAGGATAAACTATCAAATATGTCTTTTAAAGGGTTATAACGTTAGGTGTAGGGATATGAAATACACGGTTTTGTTGGATAAAGGCAATATTTACTGGTGGCGAGTTATTCATCTTGGTTAATTACATGTACAATATGGCGTTGCTAAGCCAAGACTAGACTCGACTTAAGCTAATGAATCAAAAATAACAAAAACATAAAACAAACATAAAATGAAACGGGATGGTAGTCCATATGTTTTTTCTCTTTTTCTTTTTCTATATATATATATATATATATATATATATATATATATATATATATTTTTTCTTTTTTCTTGATTTATTTATTTATTTTTTATTTTTTTATTTTTTTTTGCATATACTCTTACCCTACCATCCAAAATAATACATCATAGGAAATGTACATTCTCCTTACACTTGAATTTTTACATACTTTACAATAAACTACTCTAATGACTCGAATCAAGATAATCAAAATACTTGGAGTACTTTTTAAGATTAACGCACATATGGGGGTAATAATTTGATGTTCTTCCCCATTACTCCATAACATAAGTACTTTGCCCATGAGTATCAATCGTCCCAAAACAATATGTACAAGATATGACTCGACTTAGCAACCATGTAATCAATTAGATAATTAACTAAGGGTTTAAACATATAATAATAATGCACTAAAGATGAGTGCATACATGGAAGGCTAAGGCGATTTGGTTGCACATTTGGGTGGGTTGTAACAAATTCTTCCTTTAAGTAAGATGCTTAAAGTTAGAAACGAAAAGATAGGCTCGGAGGGGTGTACTTGGGGTATCGTGTAGTAAAAATGAGTACAATGCTAAGGTGTGGGAAAAATTAATTGACTTTACTAGCCAAGTAATATGACTTAAATGGTCAAGTAATTATGATACGGGTTTAACACAAGGGTGATCCTAATGCCTCTTATCATGTTGTAAATCCTACTACACGAATGTAGTCTCACTAGCGGTCTCGGGATGCATCACTAACGCAAGTTCTAGAATCTAAATGCTACCGGTACACTCATAAGCACTAATAATAAATGCTTTTTCTATCAAATCTAAAGGCGAACCTCACATATTTGGGTGGAAAATTTTTCTGAATGGTACGGTTTTGTGCTAGTCATACAACTCCTATCCATGAGACGCTTGCTAAGGCTAAAGTTTCACTCCTAAATGTTGTAAAAAATTTTAAATTTGACGCTAAAATTATACTAACAATTATTTCTCTTAGTTTTATTTCACACCTACCATCAAATAAACAAACTCAAGTGCAATTGTATCATATTTTTTAATTTAAAATTTTAAAAATTTGTAAGTAGAAGATAAATACAAAAAAATATAGATAATATGCAATAGTAAAATATATATACACAATAATATAGATAAGATGCAACTAACAACAAGATTAAATTTTTTAAATGATTATCTTTAATAATAAACAAATATAATTAAAAATCATAAATGAAACAAAAAAAAGATTAAATTATTTGTTTTTTAAGAAATAAAAATATATTATTAAAAAAAATTAAAAACCCGTGCACGGAAAAAAAATATATTTCCTTATTAGATAATATTTTAATTATTATTTTTTTAATTTAAAATTTTAAAATTTGTAAGTAGAAGATTAATACAAACAAATATAGATAAGACGCAATAGTAGAAGATATATACAAAAAAAATATAGATAAGATACAACTAACAACAGGATTAAATTTTTTAAATTATTATCTTTAATAATAAACAAGTATAATTAAAAATCATAAATCAAATATATATATATATATATATATATATATATATATATATATATATATATATATATATATATATATATATATATATATATTAAAATATTTGTTTTTTAAGAAATAAAAATATATCTTTAAAAAAAATTTAAAAAACTCACGCATGCACAAGTATTATAACTAATACGATTAAAAAAAATTTTAAAGAATGATACTTGAAAGATAAGTATATTAATATTTAATGACCGCATTAATTAATTAATTAATTAATTAATTAGTATAGTTTGTTTGTGTTTCTATCATGTGCATAATATCTAAAAAAAATTAAGCACCTTTTAGAAAGCAAAGATATACCAAATCATTTACTATGCTAGAATTTGCACTTTATCTTTTCAATATCATTTTGGTAATGGTGAATTTATGTACAGTATGCTTTGTTGTAAAGCAATGGTTTATTGGTCATGTTTTCATGAAACTCGGATCTTTGTAATTCTGATATTTAAGGAAATGTTGATTCAAGTGATTTCATGCATTTTACTTATCGTATACACCTTTTAAGGAAATATTATTTTTAAGGAAATATTATTTTTTACTATAAATTACTAAATTAGCAATGGATTTTCTGTATTATTATTATTATTATTATTATTATTATTATTATTATTATTATTATTATTATTATTTTGTATATAAACTTTAGAAATACGAGTAAACGTAAGAATCTGCTATTGGGTTAGCCATTTTCGTTATTACTTTCCGAGTCCGAGTGAAGTTAGTTGTTAACTTATAGCCTAAACCCTTGTATGTAAGTATGTAACCAGTAAGTTATGATTTGAGTTTTCTATTCAGTTATGCTCCAGCACGATAAATATTAATAGTAGAACATGTACTTTTACAACCTAGTACAACAATTTCATGAGTTTGAATATGTATATGCAATTTATTATAGTGTATATTAATAAATTTTTTCTGTAGTAGAAAGAAACCTAAAAGAAAACATGAATGTTAATTGAAACATTATCGTATCAATATAAATGAAAACAATATCTTTCTAGAAATGTTGAAATGAAAAGGCAAAAGGCGTCTGTGTTGACCAACCCATCAACCATTCATTTAAGCTCGCCCCATTAGACCACTCGTAATAGGAGAACAATGACTCGGTCTTGAACACTCAAAACGTGTCTTCCCCTATTAGGGTCACCCCGTTAGACACGTCTTCAAGAGAAATATGAGAAAACTCGATCGACTACAAGACCAAGTTGTGGTGTATTTGATTGATGAAAGTTGGTTGTCTGGTTACACTAAGTTGGCGGTAAAGTTGGTTGTAGAGAAAACTAAAATGGCATTGATGTGACAGTTGTGAATGCGGTCTTGAAGACTCCTTATTAAATGGTTGTTTACTAAATTAAGTAGTTTGAAGATATTGATTAACCACTTAATTGAGAAAGAGATATGTTTTTGTGAACCTCTCTGTTAAGATAAAACAAGAGTTTAGGACTACTCATTAAATGTAAAGAAACACCCTCTTACAGTCTTTTTTTTTTTTTTTTTTTTTTTTTTTTTTTTTTTTGGGAAAAGGTCAAAAGACCCGGTAAATAAATTACTCCAAAAAACATTTAAGTACAACGGATATGAGTGAATCTCATATCTCAGCCCGTTACATAGGCGAAAAGCTTACATAACAAGATACTTCCTATTTTCTAGACAAGAAAACAAAACCACTACCACTTTATATAGCAAGACTCAAACAAAAATATAAACTACTTCCTACGACCTTGGAGATTAAAGCCATAAATGGCATTAAGAGCATCCAATTCCCCTGGAAGATCATAAATTTGCTTCGAGTAATCATCATAGTCATCAAACTCATCTTCACGCTCATGACCACCACCAAAAAGATTTGCAGATTCGTCGAACGTGTTCAGAACCTCCTCCTCGTCACTATCAGAAACCACAACATTACCTACCTTGGAAAATGGGTTAGCCCTCTTAGTGACAGAGGCAGACGGAACAGGATGACCATCATCATCCACAAGAGTACCTTTCCCATCAATAATAAGCTTTTCAAACTTACTAATTTTCTCAACTAAAGGAGTAGAACCAACTTCCTTAGTTCCCATTGAATCACTCACAAGCGGTTCTTGTGATGTAGCACCAGTCTTAACCGACTCATCCACATTAACTTCCATTGAAATGCCAGTATCCACATCCATGCAGGTGTCATAAGTAGGAATACCAAACGTATCCGTATCATCCATATGAAGCGCATCAAATTGGTTAGATGTAGCGATCGTTGTTCCACTCGTACTAGCCACATCAGAAGTCTTCTTCTTACCATCATTAACTTTCTTGGGCACAGCAGGAGTCTTCTTTGGCTGATATTCAAAATGCTTACCCACAACAGGTTTAGTAAAACCTCCGCGACCCGTATTTGAGGCAGCTTGCTTACCCTTCTTCTTATTGTTAACAGTCTGAAAACCATCATTTATATTCTTAGAAGGTTGAGCAGTCGGTGTCACACCCTTAGGACAATCCACCAAAACATGTCCAAACACCTTGCATTTATCACAGCGAGGCGGTTTCCACTCATATTCCACACGGATCTTCTCAATAGTCGAACCTGAACCGTCAAGTAAAGGAATCTCAACAGTAAGGCTGTCCCTAAGTACCTCATCCGATTTCACTTCAATCATACATCTAGCAAAACTACTCCTACCCCAAGATTCTTTGCACATCTGACTAGTAAAAGCATCCAATCTCTTTGGAGTCCCAATCAAAGTAGCAAGCAAACTAAGCCCGTCATCAGAAAACATCGCTAAAGGAACATCATGAAATTTAACCCACACCGGAATGTGAGTTAAATCCTCTTTCAACAAATTTGTGTTCAGATTCCAAGGTTTAAGAATAATAGGAACATTACGGATCAACCAGGGACCATTATCAAGCACCTCATCAACACCTTTCTTCGAAGTAAACTTGAAGAAAAAAAACCCCTTAGCGTTCATCATTACCTTCTGTAACCCATACTTATCCCACGCATTGCGAACATAATAATCCACAACAGGAAAAGCAAGACGCTGACCAAGAAAATATCCATAGAGTGTATTCTCAAACCTCATGTTCACTTCTTCCACTACTTTCATTGGAACAGAGAGGTCAACATTTTCCTTCTTTTTACTGCATTCTAATCTCCGAAAATTAGACACGTGTTTTTGAGATTCGTAAGAAGCAACATTTTCCCTCTTACAGTCTTACTCTTAGCTAAAACATATTTTAGACCAAAAATTCGATACCAATAAAAACAAAAATAATACTAGTAATAGTTATTCTATGTTTAGACGAAATAATTATTCAACGGCACATGCATGAGTGTAACTTATAAAGAAAAAAAAAATATAGGTTTGAATCTTAATTGTGAAATAGTATAGCATTTGGTGTCGTATACGTGATGTGGACAGACTAAGAAGAATTAGCCGACACGTTTTTGAAGCAAATGGACCATGAAAAGCGACAATTACTGCAGAGGCACCTGTGGAAACAGGTTGCCTCGCAGTGGGTTAGTTTTTTTTCTGTTCTTTATAAGGCCACTAAATTCGCTGCAATCTTGCAGCGAAATATAATATATACATGTATCGTTTCCTCGTTAATTTTACAAATAAAAAACAAAAAAAACATGAAATTCGAATTGCAATTGCAGCGAAATACAGCCATTACAGGCCCACTTGCATAAAAAAAAACAAATATTTGTACTTCTATCATTTGCAGTGAACAACATGAATTGAGATGTTTTAAAAAAAGCACACATCGCTTTCAACTTTTACAACTTACCTTTTCAACCCTAAACTTTTTATTATTTACAAGTTTTTTATATAACAAACTTTATTCGTCAAATATTTAGCAAATATATAGCGAATTCGTTAATAAAAAAAATTCTGAAATTGCGAAGAGCTCTAAATTACGATCAAAACGAGCCCAATATTGATATGCTTTTGACGTACATACGATTTTATAAAAAATATTGAAGTTTGATATATATATATATATATATATATATATATATATATATTGGGCTCGTACTTCAATATTTTTTATAAAATCGTAAATATGTCAAAAGACTATCAATATTGTGTTCGTTTTGTTCGTAACTTATAGCTCTTCACAACGTTATTTTTTAATTAATAAATTCGCTATATATTTGCTAAACTCTTTAACCTATATAGAAAGATTATAAAGATTAAAGAGTTTAGCAAATATATAGCGAGTTTATTAATAAAAAAAATAACGTTGTGAAGAGCTCTAAGTTACGAACAAAACGAGCACAATATTGATAGTCTTTTGCATACGTACGATTTTATAAAAAATATTGAAGTACGAGCCATATATATATATATATATATATATATATATATATATATATATATATATATATATATATATATATGTATGTATGTATGTATGTATGTATGTATGTATGTATGTATATATATATATATATATATATATATATATATATATATATATATATATATATATATATATATATATATATATATATAAGGGATATGTTGGCTACAATTATTGTAGCCAACTAGCTACAATCTTTCATTAAAATTACATAAGAATGATTCAGGACCCACAAAAATAAATCAGGGACTCACAGAATATAACATAAAATTGTAGGGAGTTAGCTACAATAAATTGTAGCTAATATATATATATATATATATATATATATATATATATATATATATATATATATATATATATATCAAACTTCAATATTTTTTATAAAATCGTGTGTACGTCAAAAGCATATCAATATTAGGCTCGTTTTGTTTGTAATTTAGAGCTCTTCGTAACGGAATTTGTTTTATTAACGAATTCGCTATATATTTGCTAAATATTTAACGAATAAAGTTTGTTATATAAAAAACTTGTAAATAATAAAAAGTTTAGGGTTGAAAAGTTAAGTTATAAAAGTTGAAAGCGATGTGTGCTTTTTTTAAATATCTCAATTCATGTTGTTCGCTGCAAATGCTATTAGAATTACAAATATTTGTTTTTTTTATGCAAGTGGGCTGCAATGGCTGTATTTCGCTGCAATTGCAATTCGAATTTCATGTTTTTTTTTTGTTTTTTTTTTGTTGAATTAACGAGTGAATGACACATGTATATATTATATTTCGATGCAAGATTGCAGCGAGTTTAGTGGCCTTATGGGGAACAGAAAAAAAACCAACCCTCTGCGAGGCAACCTGTTTTCACAGGTGCCTCTGCAGTAATTTTCGCCCATGAAAATTCTCACTTCGTTTTTCAGCCACTAGAGGTCGTATATATGTTCAGAATCCTAAAACATATGATAATTTTACTGATAGCCGTATATAAAGGTGTGCAATGTGTGCTTTTGCATAGGGTCTCTAAATTCTAAGGGCTTCAAAATTTTTAAATGATATGTATATATATTCTATAAAAGTGCCTTTATATATTTAATTTAGAGTGTTGCATTAAAAAATGCTCGCCAAACACAATAAAAATAATTATTTCTTATTTTATCTTTTAAGTAATTTATTTACTTTCTATTTTAGGCCACGTATATTTAGAGACGACACTGAATTCCACACTACGTCTCCATAAACTCAGAGACGAAACAGACTTTACTCCTCAATATAGATTACACGTAGTATATAAATTATAAAAGCATTTGTTGCAATTAAAAAAGTATGTTTCACACACACTTATTTGCTTTTGTCACGTGTCACGTTCTAAATTAAATAAATAACCACTTTTATAGATATGAGTAAACAAAAGCATCAAGTGTTTAAAGTTAAATTCATACATGATAAGTAAACGCGATATGCATGAAAATGAAATGGAAAACTTTCGGCAGTAAATTAGTCATAGCATTCATTGAACCTAATAATTCCAAAACCATTAAAGTCTTACGAAACTACATGCTTCATGCTTGTTAAGCGAAAAGCGCATGCATGTAAAAACCAAAAGTTAAAAAGCTTTCAAACAAGATCATATCTTTCTTGGATCACGTTGCAATATAATTAACTTTACAAAAAGAGTACTCGATTTGAAATAAAATCTAGCCCTTTACAAATTTTGTAATGGCTAGAACACCGGTACCCATGAGGCATAGGGCTCGTTTTATAGCAAAAAGTGTTGATACGAGTGTTGTCGAGGCTCCATCATTTTACACTGTTATTAAGGCGAGAGCCATACTTGAAGTCTCCTAGGAGGTGAACTGAGAGAGTGAAGTCCCTTACTAAAAAAACATAGAGTTGAATAAATATGAAATAAACACATAAGTCAGACCATTTAAATCGTGATATTATAAAATAGTCATGTTTGCATATAGTAGTCTTTGAGTAATGAGTAACTCTAGCAATTGTCAATTGGTCAAACGCATGTTTTTTTGCTAAAGAATAGTCATGTGCACATCTGTTGACCATATAAAGTCATTAATTCCACTGATTTTGAAATTTCAACTTCGTATGACCAAGATATTCATACTTCACTTACAAACGAATTCTATCATCAACTTAACAACAAGAATTATTCGAGACGATGAAAGTTATAAATGAAAGGTCAAAGATATATTTATTTTCGATATATCTTTCAGTCGCAACAGATTGTATCTCTTGTCGTAGTGCGAAGAGGTGATGCTAATTCATCCAACAACCAGATTTGTTCAAGTAAAAAGAGAATAGAAAACCATAATACATATATAAATTTCTTTACAATCTTTTCAATTTCGAGAATGAAAATTTTAACACAATTTATTAAATTTTTTCTTATACTTTCGCCGTAAAAAACCCAAGAACATAACCAATAGTTATGCCAAGAGTAGCCGGTGTGGCAACGCCATAATGGTGCGCCATGACTCTATGGTGTGGGCCTTTGACTCCCGTGTCGTATATGGGGTGCGCCACAGTGAGCTCCATCACTGCAACATGCGCTTGAACCCAACGTCACAAAGGGCGTGTTTAGAAAAATAGCAACATCAGGGAGCACTGGTTGTAAGCAGTTTGTGTGAGCAATAATAGTTTTTCTCTATGAAAACATTTTGTAACGTAGCCGTTTAGAATCATAATGTGTAAAACAACTTTTAAATGCTCAACGCTCATAAATGAGACTTCATGGACCGTTGGAAAATAAGCATTCCGAAGAAAATAAAGAAAGCTACTTGATGCTTGCAAAAACAAACATAAAAGATCTCAACACTCACCGCTCCTAAATGTTCCGCGTCAAACACACCCAATGACTACCTTTGTATTATAAGGGAGCATTTTTTTTCCTTGGGTGTTGTGTTATACATATCCTTGGAAAAAATTAAGAAAAGTATCAGGTTCAGTTTATGAAAAGTACAAGAATTGAAACCAAAAAATTAAAGATCATTAAAAAAATAAAAAATGAAAAAAAATAAAAATAAACGGTATGTTTTACGTAATTTTACACCACGCAAGAGACTTATGGTTCCAGTGGACTTCCAGGAACCTCCTAGGTCTTCTTGCTTTGCCTACATATATTTTCCTTCGATTACTACTTATAAGTTAAAATTTTGACCTAATAAACAATATTTTTTATACACGAAACACTTAATGACAGTTTTGCAATTATAGTTATTTACTGCTTTGAATTTTCGATGTTATACACAAGTAAATCACGTATCATATATAACATGTGTTACCACTATGTTATAACTTTATTAACTTTTTTTTTCTTTGGTATAGTAATTTCTAAAGCAGCCGCCATCTTGATAGATCCAAACCTAACCCTATATAGCTTTACTATAAATTAAATACAGCCACCTTTTATAAACCCTTCCATTCTTCACCTTTTATACATTCCACTCCTTTTTCTCCCAAATGGATAACCAGCTAGATGCAATGTTTCACTATTCATCATCTCCAACTCCACAGCCACCACAAGCTGATGTTTCTTCACATTTATCACTAAACATGGCGAACCAATACAATTACCATGCAGATAAGAAGCACTACAGCAAGTACGAACAATCGGATGATGACCATGTGTCGAGAAGTACTAATAGCTTTAGTACTGGCGAAAGTAGCGAGCTAAATATGTCGATTACGGGATCGGGAAAGGCTAATGTGAAAAAAGGCGAGAAGAAGATAAGAAAACCTAAATATGCTTTTCAAACGAGGAGTCAAGTTGATATACTTGATGATGGTTATAGATGGAGGAAGTATGGTCAAAAAGCTGTTAAGAACAACAAATTCCCTAGGTAATTATATATATTAATTTACATAATAGAGTACATATCATGATTTTTTTTTTTTTTTTTTTTTTTTTCGACTCGACACGAGCCAACTAATCCCAAAGCGACTTCCCTTTTAATTTGGTTAGTCCGGAGTTGGCGCAAATGAACCTCCGTGGCAACAAGCAGATTAATACAATTTAATTACTTGGTGTTTAGTTAGCTAGTTAGAGCTAATAATCATCCACTTTTGATTTTTTAAGCATCAGATTAACAGTTTGCAAGTGTTTTAAATGACTTTGCTTATTTTATCAATTGATAGTGAATTGAGTAGTAGTTTTGAAAAATCATGTTAGAAGTAGTTAATTTCATACTATTTTGTCTGGTTAATTTTTCAAAAATAAAAATAGAAGAAATTCTTAAATATACCCTTTGCTATAATGTTGCTCAGCTTGAACCCTAAATAGTTGAGGGGTAACAAAATTTCAACTATTTGGTCAAGTACTATATACAATCTAAAGCTGTTTTAAGTTAATTCATTATTTGATCGACGTGTCGATGCAAAAAAAAAAAAAAAAAAAAAAAAAAAAAAAAAAAAAAAAAAAAAAAAAAGTGTAGATTTTGGATTTGTGATCCTAATTCTTCTTGTTGCTGTTTTCTCAAGTTGACAAAGTTCATTAATTAATATAGATCAAATTGCAAGTTTATTTAGCCCAATTTTAATCTCACTTTGTTCCATTTTACTGGTTCCTATATGTTTGTGAATTTAGAGTGTATATATTCTAGTAACATGATGTCAAATTATTCGTATAGGAGCTATTATCGTTGTACACAACCGGGATGCAACGTAAAGAAGCAAGTTCAAAGGCTTTCGAAAGATGAAGGAGTTGTGGTAACCACTTATGAAGGAATGCATACACATCCAATCGAGAAATCTACAGATAACTTCGAACATATTTTGACTCAAATGCAAATATATTCTTCGAGCTAGTAGTATAAAAGGAGAATTTCGCTAAAAATAAGGCTGCTCGAAATTAAATAATTAAAACACAACCATGTATGTATCAATATCATTCTGAATGTATACCACAAAATTTAATGATGGATGCAAGTTTATGGATTTGGTTTTTGCTTATCTATCATGTAAATATGAATCGAAATGAAATTTACCCTTTCATTTCTAGGATGAATTGTGGTATGATTATGCGGTCTTGTACTGTTTAATGTTTTAGCTCTAAACCTGTATAAAAATTATGATTCGTACGTACAAACATCTAAGAACATTACATCTAGATCAGTTACTTTCTGTTTTACCTTGAATAATGATATACCAGCCCTAAAATTTATATGTATTGTAATCATCTGGAGGAGGTTGTTGTTCTTAATGAAAGGTCTGTTACTTTTTGATTTGCTTTCAATTCGGCCATTTTAACACTAGCTAAACTGACCGAAACATGGTTTAGAATTGGATACGACGTGAACAAATTATGGTTTCTTTAATTAAGGCGGTATATTCATAAAGTTTAGTACATCTAATGAATTTTCCTGAGTAAAAAAAAGTTGTTATACACATAAACTAACCTAAGACCATCTCTAATTGGAAAGTTAAAAGAAACAAATGAAGGAAAATCATGCAATGATTAATGAATCATTCTATGTTTGTGAAGTGATTGAACTGTTGAAGTAATGTAAGAACTAAACTTACATTTACTATAACATCCAGATTCATAAAATCGGTACGTACATTAAGTTATTGACTCATAAGCAACATATAAGCAGTCTGGGACTCAAGACGTCTCAAGACTATAAAAGATCAAGTGCAAAAATATTGTTTGACAAAAATCATGAAGTAAGACAAGACATGCAACGCAAGATTATAGAACCAGATTGAATTCAGAAAAATCAGGATTTTTGACAAAAATCTACATTAAACGGCAAAATTTTATGTGATTCACAGAACCCTGTTAGGTCCGCCTCTGAATTTAAGTATAATTTGTTATAATTTCAAAACTTACAGGTTTTTTTTTTTTTTTTTTTTTTTTTTTTTTTTTTTTTTTTTTTTTTTTTTTTGTTTTCTTTTAAAAAATTTATTAATAGACCACGTTTTGTATAAGCTCTTGAACAAACATAATTAAAGATGTTAAAAGCTATTAAATAGAAGGTGAGGCAGCCATAGCTAGGGAATTAACCCAGCTCGAATTTGGGGGTGGGCTACGTACACAAGGCTGCATATATTGACCTCAAATGTCGCATTATCATTACTATGTACAACAATTGAAGTAAACATATAATGCATGTCATGTTTGCTTTTAGCAATACTTTTGAAACTTTTTATTACCATTATGTCAATCTTCTAACATGGCTCGATTAGATTAATGATCTTGAAAATCAGGGACAGAATCAGGGTGCCCACGAGCTTTTTTGGATAAAGGGTTTTCCCGGTAAAACATATTACATAAAAATAAAAATAAAATAAATAAATAAATAAATAAATAAAATAAACAGTTAATTACAATGGAATATTGCTGAGATACCACATTTACCTCAAGCAACCGCTTGAACAACCACAAGATCATTTGTGATGCCACAAAAACGATAAGACTAGCTACTACCATAAACAAGATCAACAACCTAAACTAGCATAAAAATGACAAGCAATAATTTATGCAATGCCCAACAAGGAAGAACAACCTATTTTAATCTAATATCATGTATACCCGCAACCTTAAGAGCAGCAGAGAAACCATAATCATCAAACTCGTCATCAGCATATATAAGCATTGTGGTCATAGGTATCCTCCTTTCATTCCTTCGACAAACGCTTCATGTTCACTCCACCACCACTAAGATTAGTAGTCACGTTGTGACCATCAAGGACTTGATCATCATCTTCATTATCTCAGACGACCACATTACCCACCTTTGAAAACGGATTACCCACCCTTTTCCTTCTTTCACTTGGTTAGGAGTACTATTCATATTTTAAGGACAAGGGACATTGGAAGATCCAGGGATACTATCACAAGTATCCACATAACCATCAACCAGGAGGAATTGTGGAATCAGCAAGTTCAATGATAGAATCTTGCTGACTGAGCACATTAAAACTATTCTTCAAATCAATAAAATTTAAACCTTATTATTGCCCGCGAGTTCTCGGGAATCCCTAGTATTTTTTTTAATGTAATGTGAATTTAAAAAAAGATTGATTTTTTCTAAATACACTTTAAATGCAACTGGTATATCAAAATATGTTTCAAGTATATTTGTTCATAGATGGATATTCATTTTTTAACACTATTATATTACAGATTAAAAAATTTTGTACACCCGGTCATATTTGATATTTGTTCCTTCCCTGCTAAAAAAAAGCTTGTATTGTTTCATCTTAGAGCATCCACAATGGATAAACCATGAAAAGCTTTTTACTATTTTATAAAGCTTTTGGAAAAGCTTTTTTGCATTGTAGCATAAGGTTTTCTAAAAGCTTTTTATGAAAGACTTGACAAACACAAAGCTTTTACAAAAATCTATTAGTTATTAATGACTAATGCATTAAAGGCATTAAATGCAACAACACTAAAAAATGTATGCATTAAATGCAAAAAGTCATTAAAGACTTTTTGCATTGTTGATGCTCTTAGTAATCATCTTTTTTCTGTAGTTTAAAGGTAGAGTTGCTAATAAAACCACTGCACAAAAAATATGACATGTCAACTTTAGAATCTTTGAGTTAACGTTTGTACTTTTGCTTTTGCTTTCTGTGATTGTGATTTAAAAGTAAATGGAAAAGAAAAAGCATTTTCTTCATGGTTATAAAGATTAACCATATAACTATATTCTTGCATTGTGCCATTGATCCGATCATAGTAGACGGATCAACCCATGTACACAGTACATATAAACAGGCGTTTAGCCGGATGAACAACCATAGTTCTAGGCATGTCGACGGACATGCTACTAGTCACGGGTGACTTGGAAAGACTGATGTCTAACATGCTTTACTTTTTAGTTTGAATTACTATTTTTATCTAATTCTTTTGCTTAAACTACGTAAAATTGTTGGGATATCAATAAAATAAGAATGTACTTGGTTATGGACCAAATTAAATGGGCCAAACTTGGATCTCGTGAGAATCGGGCCCGTTGCACCACTGAGCCCAGCTAGGTAACAGGTCTGGTCTGGTTGCTCAAGGATTGTTATGAAGCAAGTTACTCTTTAACTTCATTTGATATTAACGCTAGTGTATATAGAATTCATGCAAAAGCTAATATAGTTTTGGTCATCTCTAGCTCAAGGATTGTTTACTACGTAACTATGCCGATTTCTTTTTTTTTTGGGTAAAGTAACTATGCCCATTTCTTATATTAGCGCGTATGTATCTGCTGATGTATGATGTTGTTTAAAGCACATAAATGTATTTCAATGTTTAAAACTCGGGTTAACTCGACCAGTTCAACTTGCACGGGTGCACTGGTTCAGTCAATGGAAGCCAGCTTTGATAAACAACCGGTTAAACTGCTTGTTTAACCGATTGAACCAGAAATCGAACACTCAGCCGGGACTACTAAAATAAGTGGTTTTAAAATATGGTCAATACAAGCAACATGGGTGGTAGGTTCGGTTGACCCATTGGACACAAATTTGTCATTTTTTTTAAATTCAAATACATCTTTGTTTCAGAAATAATTTTCGTTTAAAACAAAGGTACAAAGTTGTAATTAACTACTGTTATATTGTTCAACTTTATTTATTTATTTTTACGAAAGTTCAGCTCTACTAAACTGCTTAACATACGAAAGTATTGACAGTTGCTATACTAAACTACAGTCAGTAATGATGCATCAAAGGTGGTTGGGAGACATTGATGACATAAAAACAATGTTGTACGTACTTCCATTGCTCAGACACTTTATACGGCAATGAATAAATAAAACTAATGATTGTATGCAAGAATCAGGATACACATGGGACATATATTGAGCTTGAACGTACGTATTTGCTGTATTTTACAAGTTAAGAGCTACGGAGTATTGAACCTACCACTCATGTTGCTTGTATCGACCATATTTTAAAACCAGTTTTTTTTAGTGGACCTGGCCGAGTGTTCGATTTCCCGGTCAATCGGTCAAAGAGCCAGTTTAACTGTTTGTTTACCAAAGCCGACATCCATTGACTGAACCAATTATACACGGGTGCAAGTTAAACCGGTCGAGTTAACCTGAGTTTCAAAACATTGATAAGAATCCACTCTAATATATTAACTTACTCGCCACCTCACATGTGCAATACATTTATGTGCGTTACAACATCATACATCAGCGGATACATACGCGCTAATATAAAAAGCAGGCGTAGTTACGTAGTTAACAATCCTTTAGCCAGAGATGACCAAAACTATATTAGCTTTTCAATGACTTCTAAATACACTAGCGTTAACATCAAATGAAGTGAGTAGCATGCTTCATAAGGCGGGAGTAATTTGAATAAAGCAATGACGCGGGACAAATCTGTCAAAGTCAGGTTGGTGAAGGGACAAATATGCAATTGTACTTAGCTTTAGCAAAAGAGTTAGAAATTATAGTAATCGAAACTATAATGTAAAGCATGTTAGACATCACTCTTCCTATGTCACCCGTGACTAGTAGCATGTCCATCGACATGCCTAGAACTATGGTTGTTCATCCGGCTAAATGCCCCATGTGTTTCCTGATTCTTGCATTCAAATATTCAATCATTAGTTTTATTTATTCATTGCCGTATAAAGTGTCTGAGCAATGGAAGTACAACATTGTTTTTATGTCATCAATGTCTCCCAACCACCTTTGATGATGCATCATTAGTGACTGTAGTTTACTATTGGAATTCACACCCTCAACTGAAGTAGCTATTTTGTTTGGAAGGTGATGTGCACAGATGACTTGTTGATTTGTATAATGTAATGTACAAGCATTTAAATCAATATATATTTACGATTAAACTATTTAATGCATAAATTATTTGTACCAACAAAAAAATTATGTGCGCAAATCATTTCTGATTGTTTAAGAAAGTGATTTTTAAGCGAAAACTACTTGCTGCACATTAAGTGTAGAGTGTATGTTGTATCATATGATAGGTACTTTTAAGGCACGCGTTTTAGTATAACATTGTCTTTTTAAAAGAAAATTCAAAGAACAAACTTACTCAAATAAGAAGAAATTGAAATTAGTCAGTAGATTCAAGATAAGAGCATGCGGTGTGTTAACACAACAAGTGGGTTAAACTTTCATATTTTTGAGTTAAACCCAAGTTTACCATACCGTGTCACTGCGTTAAAGCCAAACTTTCACCTTAACGTTAAAGCTTTAACGCTACGTTAAGGTGGTATTTTTTTGTGAGTGAAACTTTAACTTCCACACCGCCTTCTGAGTTAAACTTTAACTCAATTTTTTTAGTTAAGGTATGATAAATATAGGGCCCAAAATGTTGAGTTAAAGTTGAGTGATGATAAGGGATGCTTTTATAGTTAAGATGAAAATGTTGAAGCTGATGTGGCACTGACGTGACACTGGATAGAAGTTTAACTTGTGTTAAGACACCTAATGCTCTAAGAAATGAAAGTACAAAACCATTATATTTGTTTTGTTGCAAGTCCACAAAAGAACCAAAGTATTCGTGAAAACTATTATAAGTTAAACGTCGTTTAACTTCCATTTGTCCTAGTTTACTGATCAAAGAGGCTCGCTTTGTGATACAAAAATAAATAAACGGTAACGAGTAATAAATTGGGTCTCCTTTAGGTGTCCTAGCTACTGAATTGCATGTTACTGACTGAGCTAGGCCTGTCACCTGAGGTTGTGTTAAAGTTTTGATTTCAATGCTTTCTTTGCATACATGTGTGAGGTGTCCCTTAACTTATCTATGTACTTTCATACATGTTCATTGAACTACATTATTGTACATTCAATCATTATCCAAACAAATCATATAGAGATATATAAATCGGATTTGCTTTGGTTTGAAGCCCCAAAGAAGACGCTCTTGTTGAAACCAAAAGGGTTCATCACACTCTTCCACTAATCAGCTTTGATGTACCATTAAAGCACGCATTTTCATTTGCTTTAATCTGAGTTATTCTTCTCAACGAATTTCTCGATGTCAGACCTAGTTATAGAACTAGCCATCCTTCTTTTACATTGCTAAAAACTTTGTCAAGTTCTTTGTTAACAAACTTTACCGACAAGCCTCATAACTTGCAAATCGCATTAATTAGAAGAACTCTAAAACCCTCATTCTTAATCAAAAAAACCCAATCGTACACTTGAAACCCAAGCAAACCATGATCAAACTTGAACCAAAAGAAAACCCAAAACAACAAATAACCTTCACATTTTATCGATTTGAAAAATAATCCTAACCTTGTCAACTTTGTAGTATTCACGCGAGGTTTTAAATTAAAATAGAACCTTATTACCTTTCTTCATCCTCCTGCTGACACCTGCTACTTCCCGAAACCTTGAACGAACTCGAAACCTCGAACTATCAGTCGAACTTTGAAAACAACGACTAACCTTACTTTGATACCATTTGTTGGACAATTAATACAACCCGAATTACGATGCACATAAACACTAGATCGTAGGTCGTTCGTCGAACACACGTAGAACCCTTCAACTCAACCCGCTGAAGAACTCCAGAGAAATAAAAAAAAAAAGAATACCCAAGTTTATTATTATATATTTATATGCTTACGTTTATTACCTTCGAACACCCCTTTACTTATAATCAAACAAAGCTTACAATTCGATTAAAGAAGAATGTTGAAGAACTAATTTTACTTCTAGTCTACTCTAATCAATATACGACGTACACATTAGTCCTTAATCTATATTTACGTTTACTATTAATTTTCTACACAATGGAATAAGGATCTGTGATACAGGAAAGCTAAGATAAATTCACCTTTCTATACAACATACACATTAGTCCTTAATCTATATTCACCTTTTTATTCCATACCTCACCTAATTTTATTTTTTTATTTTTTATATTCTTTTGGGTAAAAGGTCAATGACCCGGTAAATATATTACTCCAAAAAGCATTTAAGTACAACGGATATGGGTGAATCCCATATCTCAGCCTGTTACATAGGCGAAAAACTTACATAACAAGATACTTCCTATTTAGAACAAGAAAACAAACCACTAACAACATGATAACAAAAGACTCTTACAAAATATAAACTACTTCCTTCAACCTTGGAGATTAAAGCCATAAATGCCATTAAGAGCATCCAAATTCTCTGGAAGATCATAAATTTGCTTCGAATAATCATCATAATCATCAAACTCATCCTCACGCTCATGACCACCACCAAAAAGATTTGCTGATTCGTCGAACGTGTTAAGAACCTCATCATCATCACTATCAGAAACCACATTCCCACTCACCTTTGAAAATGGGTTAGCCCTCTTAGTGGAAGAGGTAGACGGAATAGGAAGACCATCATCATCCACAAGAGTAGCTTTCCCATCAATAAGTAGCTTTTCAAGCTTCTCAATTTTCTCAACTATAGGAGTAGGACCAACTTCCTTTGTTCCCATTGAATCACTCACAAGCGGTTCTTGTGATACATTACCGTTGAACGACTCATCCTTATTAACTTCCATTGTACTACCAGAATCCACATCCTTGTAGGTGTCAATAGTAGGAATACCAAAAGCATCCGCATCATCCATATTAAGAGCATCAAACTGGTTAGATGTAGAAATCTTCGTTCCACTAGAACTAGCCACATCAGATGTCATCTTCTTAGTGCCACCAACTTTCTTAGGTTTAGGAGGAGTCTTTTTGTGTTGATACTGAAACTGCTTACCCGCAACAGGTTTAGTAAACCCCCTTGACCCGGAATTGTAGGACCACCTTGCTTTCCTTTCTTCCTGTTATTAACAGTCTTGAAGCCATCATTAACAGGCTTAGCAGGCTGAACAGGAGGTATAACAACTTTAGGACAGTCAGTCAGAATATGACCAAATATCTTACACTTGTCGCAACGAGGTGGTTTTCACTCGTATTCAATCCGTATCTTCTCAATAGTCACACCCGACCCATCAAGTAAAGGTATCTCAACAGTGAGGCTATCCCTAAGCACCTCATCCGATTTCATTTCAATCATGCATCTAGCAAAACTACTACGGCCCCATGATTCCTTGCACATTTGGCTAGTATAAGCATCTAACCGTTTGGGCGTACCAATCAAGGTGGCAAGAAGACTAAGACCATCATCAGAAAACATAGCAAGAGGAACATCATAGAATTTAACCCACACCGGGATGTTAGTCAAATCCTCTTTAAGTAAGTTGGTGTTCAATGTCCATGGTTTACGAATAATAGGTACATTTCTAATCAACCAAGGACCGTTTTCAAGAACATCATCAACACCTTTCTTAGAATTGAACTTAAAGAAAAAGAAACCCTTTCATTCATCATTACCTCTTGGATACCATACTTAGCCCACACATTCCATACAAAGTAATCAACAACAGGAAAAGCAAGACGTTGACCAAGGAAATACCCATACAAAGTATTCTCAAACCTAGTGTTTACCTCTTCAACCACTTTCATCAAGACAGAAAGATCCACGCCATTAGCTTTCTTGCTACACTCCAGCCTACGAAAGTTTGACGTGTGTTTCTTAGGTTCATTAGAAGTAACTATAGCAAAAGAAGCCGTCTTCCCATTGGTAGTACTCATAGTAGCAGGTTGTGTGAGAGTACTTGGAGTGTTTTTAAAAGCACACCCTGAGGTAACGAAGTACAAGTAACCCCGATACTAGGGGGAGCCTTGGGATTAATATCCTTAGCATCAAGAAACTCTTGAAAAGAATTGTATTGTGCAGGCCATACCCCACCCTCATTCCGAGATACATTCGCATCAACATACGGCTGTTCCAAACCACACAAATTATGACCATTACTATCACTTGCTATAGCATGAATATCAACACCCTTTGATGCATCAATGGTAACATTAGCATACGAATCAAGTGAAACCAGGTTAGAACCAGCAGCCCCACTAGGGTTAATAAAAACACTATGCGCCCTTCTAGGCTGAAAACCATCGGCGTTCTCAGCTTCATTCACCTTCAACCGTTGCATACTAGCCACACGTTGATCATCATCAACCACAGGTTGCGACAAACTAGTAGACTTCTCTCCCAATGTCGACATCAAACAGATCGCATAAACCAGAAAAAAACGCACCTAGCCAAGGTAATTGATTGAAACCCTGGTTAAAAAACTAGGGTTTTATAGCCAATACGAATCAGAAACTAAACCATGGTATTGATGATGTCTTGATAGGTTATAATGATGATAGAATAACTAATAACTATTAAAGCACAAACCGACAATGAATAAACCCTACCGTCGCGATTGGATAAGAAACCCTAACACGATTGGATAAGAAACCCTAACAAAAGAGATCGACAATAATCCCAACCAATTACAAACGATAAGGAAAAGATTATGATCGATCAGAATACAATAAAATCGATTTAGGGTTGTTTGGGAATCGCTAGTCACCAAAATCGCCAAAGGGAGGGAGAGTTTTGTTTTTATTTTTTATATTAATAAATTATAATAAACAATTTAATAAAAACATAAAATTTCATTAATAAACAACATAACATTTAAAAAAAATACAAACTAAAAAAGAAAAAAATGAATCTTAACTTTAAAAAATAAAATTTTAAGTATTATGAATCTTAACTTTAGCATATGACAATTGCATTGATTGGACTATTATCCAAAAAAAAGGCTTTATTCTACCGAACACACACCTGCACACACACATACAACCACTATTCACGAAGGCTTTTTTTTTTTTGGTTTAACTTTACTGCCGAACGTTCCAAAACTCCCCCAATGTTCAAAAATTAAATGTTTCAACGTTCATATTTCTTCCATGCCGTCTCGGCAATCTTTGCAGCTCCCCTCCATACCGCTCCACTGGCAACGGTGTTGCCGCTCGGTATGAGCCCAAACCGCAGCCATTGCCACCACCCTAACTTCTACCACTTGGAAATCAGTAACCATATATTAGCCGCAACTTGACATTCAACAAATAATCATCCACTTTCCACAAATCATCATCCACTTTGAAACGAACACTAGAAACAAAATTCCCTTTTACCATTGTAGCTACTTTCTTTAGAATATGATTATTATACTATTAAGATTGTTGAGAATGCCATAACTTTTGGAGCACCCGGTACGGGTGCGTTATAGCCCGATAATGTGATCTATGTCTTAAAGTCATGTATTCGTGCTTGCATTATAAAGTCCGGCTCCGTACCCACCAGCCACGTTATAGCTAACTTTTGTTTTTTATTTTTATTTTTTAATTTTTTTTATTATTATTTTTTAATGGGTTTGTGTTTGTGTTTGATTTGTGTTTGGGTTACTAGATTTTTTTTTCTTTTCCTATTGCAGGAAGGCAGGTACCAACGAACGAAAAAAGAAGAAAATAAGCCTTTTTATTTATATTGTTATTTTTCAGCACTTTAACCTTATTGATTAAATTGTTTACTTAATTAGTCTATGATTGTTTTTAGGTGATGTTTGTTTATTTATTAAAAGGCTCTAAATCTCAATCTAAACCGCACGTCTAAATATGAATCTGAGATATAAATGTCTGAATTTGAATCGAAAATCTTGTTAAAGTAATGTGTTGTGTCACTTGCTTGCTTGTACTAAAATGTTTTTGGTTATTTTGTGTCAACAAGAGGCAGCAAGAGGCATTAAAACACCCTCTCAAGTATAGACCATTAAGATATACCTGTCTCTGACCGCGTATGAACGAGGAAAAAATCAAATAGTGTAAATGCCCAAAACGTTTGACCGATTAAGAGGTTTGGCTCGCTAAGAGTTATTAAAAGGCTGTTAAGACATTAAAATAATAATAATAATAATAATAATAATAATAATAATAATAATAATAATAATAATAATAATAATAATAATAATAATAAAGAACCACCTTAGTGTTAGTAGCCTTACATTGTTAGCCGTTAAATTTCACTTGTTACATTATTAGTCCTAAAATATAAAATTTAGTTTAAATGAAACGTTTTGTTTTATTTAAATTATGTAATATTTTTTCTATGTGCAATAACTTTAAAAAAAATAATAATTAAAATAAAATAAACCGCGAGTCCCGAAGGATCCTATAAATTAAGCGATGAAGGAGTCTGTTTTTGAACTGAGTTATAGGTTACGAGTTATAGAGTAAAAAATTGATATGACAGCACTTTTTGTTATAAAACGAGCATATGGCTCGGCACTTTACCTGTGCTTACAATTATGGTTATTCTACATATATGGTTAGTATAATACG
This sequence comes from Artemisia argyi, assembly GCA_030686995.1. Lineage (NCBI taxonomy): Eukaryota > Viridiplantae > Streptophyta > Magnoliopsida > Asterales > Asteraceae > Artemisia > Artemisia argyi. Next base: position 209,272,037 of record CM060682.1, on the reverse strand, counting down.
ATTATTATACAATTATAACTTAACAACAATGTTATAAGAAAACTAGACTATATAACATAATCTAACCAATATAAATTTTCATGAGTTAAAAGAGCAATGTTATCTGAAAAAACTATAATAAAACATCTAACTCAATTTTATAACCATTATTTGGTGTGTTTATCCATTAGCTTATGATTTTTTTTTAAGAATTAATTTACACATTCTAAATTTTTATTAATACATTTTATTTTATACATCATGCACTTATATATTCATTACAAGAAATGTTTAGTGACGAAAATTTAGTGACCACTCTGTTTTTGGTTACTATTTGGGCCATTAGTGACCAATTATTCGTCACTGAATAATGTTACAAGATTTTTGTTTAAAAGATGATAATATTTTATAAAGTTGTAGATATTTGTGAGTTACAAAAATAATATAATAAGTTAAATATCATCACACACTCAAATATTATAAAGTTGTAAATATTTGCCACTTTCCAAAATTTGAAACACGCTGATCTAAATTTGGACCCGACTTTACCCGTATCCATATCACTATTAAACATCACGTTCACTCGGATCCAACTCACCTCAAACCCCATCATTCTCCACCCCATTTATCACAGAATGACTACATAAACTACTAATTTCTTATCACAGAATGACTACATAAACTACTAGTATCCATATCACTATTAATAATATTTGAGCCCTAATTTCTTATCCTCATAAACTACTTTCTACTTTTCTACTTACTGAAGTGTCGTTCAACTTCAATTTCTCATCGTGTTAAGGTATAAATTCAACTTCAATTTCTAGGACTTATACTTGCTTGTGTGAATTGTTACGAGTATGTGTTTGTCTAATTTGTGGTGATTTTTTTTTTTTTAATTTGTGAATGTCTAGGGCTTGATTTCTAAGCTAGGATTTTTGTTATAAAATTGGACGTTTTCTTGTTTTATAAGTTGCTTATCAGCATGTCCAACCTCTCATCACAAGATTCATGATAAGCAGAAGCAATTTAGATTATCCAAACACTTCAAACTACTTAGAGCACATCCAAGCACTATATATTTAGGATTGCTTATTTCTTCAGATTATTCCTATAAAGTTTGGGACATTTTGCTTGACATGTTTTGGTTATATGAGGATTAACGTATAAAATATCCCCTAGGTAATCACATTATAATCCAAAATGGATCATTTTCACTATGCCCAAACACCAAGAATTAGTTTATGACTTGATAGTAATCAGGTGTAACGAAATGGGATGTCGCGTGTATGACTGTATGCCAAAGGTATTGCTTGTATGTGCTGTTAGAAATTGTGCTGATAAGATTAGCTGTCTTTGCGAGTGTTTAGAAAAATTCTGATCATACGAGGATTTGTGTTTTTACACAATTTCTACTAATCCGGGTTTTATTAATTTTTTGGGCAAAGTGGCTCACTTTTCACCAACAGCACATGCATTTCTAATCTATCGATTTATCTAAAAACATGTAATTATAAAATGAAATTAGTAGATAAATTGATGATGAGAAAGATCTCATTTCTATATATTTGAAGGATTTTAGGTTAGATACGAGTGTCTAGATGTCATTAGAATTTTGTCTAGAGTTAATATTTCGAAATAAGCATGTTGGACCAGTTCACTGAAAACGACTTATTTTGCCCCAAACGTAGCAGATAAGAAGTAGTTTGGATTGTCCAACATTCTAAACTGATTATTTTCATAAAGATAAGCAGATTTAGCATAATGAATAAGCAATCCCACACACCCTCCTTGGTTACATTGTTTTGGATTTTTCAAGTTGTAGCAGGCTAGCAGCTTTTGGATAATCTGATTAAATTTTGAACTGCTGATGAGGAGTTAATAACAAAGTGCATGCGGGGTTTTTTTTTTTTTTTTTTTTTTTTTTTTTTTTTTTTTTTTTTTTTTTTAATCTAGTAACTAATTAGGATTGGCCTTAGAACGTCACATTTAGATCTTTATTTTGACCTAGTATTGCAATCTGTCATAGTCTCTATTTGCAACCTGAAGGAGTGTTATTGTGATATGTCATTGTCTTTGCAAGTGTTTAGAACACAAAGATATAATGCGGTTAAGCTGTTCACGAGAAGATCGAATATAGATTCTGAGGCTTAAAGAAAAAAGTATAAAAACTTGAAACAAAAGTCGATCTTACAAGTGCTTGTAAATATGTATGTACATTCTTATCTTGATTGCTTCTCGTTTTGACCAAATTACATATGTGTAAGATTAGTCTTTATTAGTCTTTATTTCTTAAAAGTTTTGAGCTTCATTGTCAAAATTGGAATTGCAACTTAGGATGTTTGATCCCTATTGGTTGTTTAATACTGGATGGTACGTTTAGTAACATGGCATTAATTGAAAATGTTTATTAACTTTATTTATGTGTTATGTTTTTCAGGTTGCTAATGAGGATGCAACATGACCATATGAGGTGCGTAACAAAAGATCTTATTGGTATAGCTGATAGTTATGTATTACTTTTTGGTTAACCATGCATGTTGATATAGCTGAATTGTTATGTTACTGTATTATAAAGACGTTATGTAAAGTTATGTAAAAGGGTTTTTGGATTAGCTTGTTAAATCAGATAAGCTGATAAGCTTGTAACTTTGGGATGTCTAAGTTTATTAACTTGAGTTTATGGCATACTTTTTTTTACACGAAAGGATTTGCAGGATAGGATTGGCAGCATGGAAAGAATTTTGCGGGCATCATTATTTTCTATCGTACATTACGGGCAGTAACAACAGATTCAAAGATTGTGTGTTGAAAATCATGTTTTTAGACTTTATTGATGTTCAATGTTGTATTTCTTTAATAACATGATAGACAAATGGATGCAATTGTTGGTATGTTATGGGTATGTTGAAAATCATGTTTTTAGACTTTATACTCTTTTTGGTTAAGAAGCTAAGATTTTAGTTTTCTGTTTAGCTAAAAGTAAAAGGGTACGACGAAACCGAGCATATTTTTGGTTGTCGGCAACTTGTGGATAGTGATGACTTTTTGGTCACTAATCTACTAAAATAGTGACCATCATTTCGTCTCTAGCAGATTAGTGACCAGATATTTGGTCACTGATTGGTTTGAATTTGTACCTACCCATCCAATCAGTGACGACTTTTTGGTCACTATTTAGTGACGAAACTGCATTTGGTCTCTAAGTGTAATTAGTGACGGACCTATAGTGATCACAAGTGACCACCTAAATTTGGTCACTAATCATGTTTAGTGACCAAATTGGTACTGTTTGTGACGAAAATTGCTTGTCACTATTGTCACTTTTTCTTGTAGTGATTATTTAAGATATTTTTAATTATCTCTACATTAAATTGTGACAAAAAACAAATAACTTTTTCTTGTAGTGATTATATTTATGATATTTTTAATTATCTCTACATTAAATTGTGACAAAAAACAAATATATGCAAATCATTTCTCACTTGTAAACATGCAACTATGAAAGATAGTCATACCTCGCTTCATTTGTATATCTACAAGAATAATAAAGCATCAATAATGTCTCTTGTATTATTGCTGGTGAAATGATATGATATGAAATGAAAATGCACTTTCGTGACAATTAATAGCTTGTTGACAATTGTCACGATCGGGATGAGTTGTCCTCCATCCTATTCAAAATAATTATATTTGAAAAGAAAACGATAAATTAGTCAGTAAAGCTAGTAGTACTCATAGCGCGAAGTTTTTAGCAGGGTTTTTTAGATATCTTTGTAAGATGATAATTGCAGTATCGGATCCAAATTTTAAGATATTACTTAATCCGTTTTATAATTATTGCTAATATTTTTTTTATAGATATCTCAAATTAATTGTTCATTGTTTATTTAAAAAAAAAAAAAAAAAATTAGTGAAAGAATATTTTATTTGAGTGATTGAGAATTATAGTGCTCCTATTTTTATTAAACTTTATAATTATTGTCTCCTGACAAAAATTTCGAAACGGAGGTAGTACTATAATGTCATGTTTTAATAAACGCTGTAAATTATATAAATTCACATATTATTATATCATATATTATGAAAATATAGATCAAAATTATTATTATAAAGTGTTTAATACAATTAGTAAATTCGAGAAAAGTAAGTTCGGATTGAAAGAGATCTTAAAATCCTATGATCAAGATCGGATCCAATTAATATTCAATTTCCCAAAGATCCTACGTAAGAACGAGATCGTTTTTGCTCCGTAGTATTGTAAAATCGTAAGATCATAGGATGAGGATCTGAATCTTAACAACTATGTTTTTAAGTTTTAATAGATTGAAAAGAAGGGAAAAATGATTGATATGAACAAATAATCACATACATTAAAATGCATGATGTACATCACCAACAACACGTCATTGGTAATTCTTTTTCCCAATGTCATGTCATAGTGCACCGCTATTCATTCCTCGCCATGTGATTCACATCTCGCTTCTTTTTTTTTTTTTTTTTTTTAGTAAGTGGGTATTTCTGATGGTGTGTTATGCGAGTACATGCACAAAAAACAGTTATTGCTGAAGAGGGTGTTTAAGGTATCGTGGTGTTATTTGATGTGCTGAGATGCCATCCAATAACACTTATTGGTGTCATAATGCGCCTAGCTGCCTTAATAGATTTACAGCCTTACTTTACATGCGTGAGGCATCAACATCGCATGACTTAACATCAAAATTGGTTATGTACCAATACTTTTACGCTAAAACATAGAGAAATGCGAATCTTATATAACTTCCCATGAGTTAATAGATTATAAAGATCGAGCACGTTTATAAGCTCAGATTCATTAACGCCAATGTTATTCATATATATTTCATTAATATTATAGACTACGTATGCATAACCTTAAGCTTAATGAACAAAAACTCACTTGCAGACATGAGGCTTATAATATGCTCCTATTTCAAAATAATTGTTTCAGACAAAAAAAAAAAAAAAAAAAAAAAAAAAAAAAAAAAAAAAAAAATTATTTAAGAAAAATATAATTATTACTGTTTTGTTTTTCTTATTTTTTTAGCATAATGACAGTTTTATCTTTAACTAATTAATTAATGTCTTACTTAAAGTTTGAAATAATAAATTTAAAAAGAAGTATTATGATAAACTTGATCAAATTTTTTTTATCTTTTTTGGCAGTGTACAATTAAATTAGGAAATTTCGAAAATGAAACGTGAATTATTAATCTTTCTACGAATCTTTCTAATCACATATTAATCATCTAACAACGAATCGAAAAGTTGGTCATGTTATAAGTCAATTGATGATCGACATAAATCACAAAAAATAAGTATGATAGAGAGTAAGACTACATGTGAATTCTCGAAAATGTTGTATTTTTTATGAAAGGGAAACTTCAAAAATTACATATTTTCCCAAAACACAAGGTTTTAGAGGCTAAGGAGTGGTAACGCCGTTGAGGCGTTTTTGCTGATTTGGACGAGTTCCAACGGCGTTATGCCGTTATCACTATTTCCAGGCATGTGGCGTTATAAGGTTATCACCATTTGCGTTGTTATACTAACGCACGTTAGTATGATATGCTTTGTTTCAAAAAGGCCCCTTGCTTAAAATTGTTACCGTTTGAAAACTGTTGGTGTGTATAACGGCTAAAAAAAATAATAAAAAAATCAAAAATCAACCCTCCTACAAATACTAAAGAATTCAACCCTCCAAACATATATATTCCACATATAGTCAAAAAAAAAGAAAAAATAATAATAATAAAAAAAATTCTATAGCAGATCTCACCCAAAAAAAAAAAAAAAAGAAAAAGAAAAAACAATTCGATCCAAAAAAATGTCAGGACGCGACGATCAAAGTTTTATGAACTTGATGATGGGTTTTGGAAATCCTAACCCGAACAATGCCGGATCTTCATCAACTCCTAATCCACTTAATTTGACACCCGAACAACAACAACAATTTATTTTAATTTGGCAACAAAGTTTGTTACTAACCCAAACCGAGGAACATACATCGCCAACACCACAAACCCAATCCTCAGAAGCGGCGTCCGTGGAGCCCGAGCTACGTCTCCACGAAAACTTAAACGTGGAGGTAAATGGATGTCAAAAGAACCCAAGCTAGTGTATGATGAAAAAAATTCCGACGTGAGCAATACTACGTTACGTTGGACAGCGGAAGAAGAATCTTTACTTGCCATGTGTTGGGTGGCCGTTTTCGAGGATAAGAATGTTGGAGTTTCTCAAAAGTCCACTACGTTTTGGTATCGGGTTATGAACGAGTTCAACCGGAAAAATTTCCAAAATCGTAACAAAGATATGTTATCATGCAAGTGGCATACGTTGAACGCAAATTGCCAAAAGTTCGAAGCGGCTTACAAACGTTCTAAACATTTGACAAAAAGTGGTGAAGGTGACATGGATGATATGAGGCATGCTAGACAATTCTTTCGTGACGAGCACAAAGGAGTTTTGTTTGGTCAAGAGGATACGTGGTTGATTTTGAGGGCATGCCAAAATGGGACGCGCCGAAATCAATTGACTTAACCGAAGACGTCCCCGTTCAAAGCAACAAAGAGCTATTCGGTCATGATGCACGACCACGTTCGGCCAGGAAAGCACGCAGTGGGAAAAAACAAAAGTCTGATACATCGACTAGCACCGGTGGAAGTGCGTCAAGCAACTTGGAATCTATGACAACCGAGCTTCGACTTAGACGGGAAGCGGCACAAGCGGCGTACGAGGCGGCGAGAGTGAAAGACAAGACGGCTACGTGTTTGGAGGAATTTAGATTTCTCGGTATGAAAATGAGTGATATCGATCCGTAGGTGGTGTATTTGATCAAAATGGAAAAATAAAGAATCAAACAAAAATATAATTTGCAACATCCGCCAAGCGACTAATGGTTTTTTTTTTTCATATGTTTCATTTTGTAGTTTATTTCGTATGTTTTTTTAATAGTAATGTTTTTATTTCGTAATGTAATGTTTATCTTTATTAATAAAATGTTTGAATGTTTAATAAATGAATTTATTGAGGGTAGAATTTGTAAATATGTAATAAGTGGTGTTATTGGGTGTTATGATTTCCTAGTGTTTTTTGTGTTATGTTATTTGGTGTTTAAATAATGTGACGCTGACGTGACAGTGGTGTTTATGTTATTTGGTGTTATTACTCCCTTTGCTCTTAATGCATAATCTACAATGTTATTAAAATATGTTTTGAAGAAATATGTAAATATTGATATTTTATGGATATATATGTAATTGCCTCTTTCTGAAAGGGGATATGATTTATACATCTCTTATTTTGATTGAGACACTCATTTTATAAGTATACAAATCATATTGTAAATAATGTACAACTATCCTATGCACAAATTAAAATGTATCAATCAAAACTTTGAGTGTACAAACCAATTCTCTTCTGAAAAAACTGGAAGTAGGGGCCACTAGGCGTACCAGAGAAACGTGTTTTTAGTGTATGGGATTGAATTTCTTGTGTGTCAGTTTGGTCATTGACCATCTTTATAATGGAGTCTGTGCCAGAGATTGAATGGTTGAGAACCCATCTTCTCCTCCTACTCTCACCCCCTTCTCATATCTTCTTTCTTGAATCATGATGGTCTTAATTGAATGTTGATGTTTTAAAGTTAGTTTATGGATGTCGAATAAGAGAATATGTTGAGAGCTTGGCATGCATCACATATCTTAGAAATAGGGCTTAAGGACATGATGACTGTAAGTCTGTAACTAGAATAATTTGTTTTGTTAAGTATACATTTTAGATAATCTATTTCGATGATCTTATGTCTTATATTGTACGGAATTTTTATTTGGACATTTCAAAAGATGCTAGTTTCAAGTACAAGAATTCTACGCAAAACATAAATACTATGTACCTTGTTGTATGTTCAAACGACACCATAAATCCTTTTATCAGTGGACCTGTTTTTTCAGTTATTTTTGAAATAGTTGGCGTGAAATACTTTGTTGGAAAACCAACGACTGTGTCAATTGGCCAATAGACATGCACTTTGAGGGTGAGTTTGGTTTATAGGAAAATGAAGCAAAACCTATTAATTAGGACACAAAACATAACCCAACCAAAAACATTACAAACCTGAAAAATCCAACGTTAAACTAGTGTTTTATCAAATGTTTTCAAGAGGTAAAAACAGTTAAACATGAATGACGTAGCCCTATGACAAAAACTTGCTTATTTATAATTCATAGTTCATGTTAAACAAGATGTTTTAACAATGAGGAAACACATGGATGCTTAAAAATCAAAAACATAAATTATATTCTTCACCACTGTCACTTTCATTAATCAAACTATAGACACTTTTCCAACTAGCTACGATTAGCCGACTCTCAACAATTGGTGTTGGAATTTCATCTTTTTCATCAACATCATCATCACTTGAGGGGGGTGAAGGTGTATTGAAACAATCAATAAAAGGAGAATTTAGAACACATAATTGTAACAAAAACAACAACTACTACAACTAAAAGAAACAGAACCAAAAGTACATATTCGAGAAAGAACAACCAAGTGCATGAAAGTTTCAATAGTTCATGTATGTTATTATGTATATCTGCACATATATTGCAAAATAAGAAAACAAAGAAAACTATTTCTAACCTCAAGATCATCATCAACATTCTTCTGATTTTTCATTCCATTTCTTCCTTTCTAATCTCCACGACTTGGTTTATAAAATGAATTAACACATTAGGGTTGTTTATATGGGCAACGGAAAAAACCCTTGCCATATATACTTTCCTAAGTTTCAACTTCACATAATAATTGAATTTTCCCGCCTTGTACAAGTTGAATTTCTAGCCATTTTTCTAACCCTTGCATTTTAATGTCCAGTCGTGTATACATATATTTTGGTTGATGTCCAGCCGTGTTTCATTAATTTCGATAGTTCACATTATGTTTCAAGAGTTTAAATAGTTCACATTATCGTTAATTATCATTTCCTACGATAGAAGATGTCCAACCGTGTTTACATTGTGTTTTCACTTTATGTTTCAATAGTTTCAGTAAATATATTACATTTTCACTTTCAAAGTTTCAATAGTTTCCTAACATAGATTTTAAGTTTTTCCACTTTTCACATTTGACAAATTTTTATATTTGATCATTTTTACTTTATAGATAGTTTAGATAAGTAATATGAAATAAGTAGTTCTTTAACTGCTTATAAAAAACTGCTTTTCAACTTGAAAATAAGCAAAAAAGCCTAAAGTGTTTTGAAAACAAATCTGCTTATCTGTATTAAAAAATATATATAAACAAAAAACCTAAGCAATATCAAACACCTACTAAGATAAATAACTCTCATTATTCTTCAAAAGATACAACATGTTTTTCTAAAGTTCTAGCGTTCAAAAAGATAATCATACCCCGGAATATATTGTGTTTACATGACTATGAAACTATTAGACCCGAATTCGTATACGAGTATTAATTACCCCTTCTAATGCTACTAGCGCAAGTCACTTTAAAATATGACATAATTTGTACATTTAATTGTTAAATAAGTGTTTTTCTTTTCCTTCTTGTATAGTCTTCTGCCTACTAATATACATCTTTTGTGGGGAAATATCTATCTATCCATCATTCAAAGGATTTCTTTTTCATCTTGTGTGCATCTCTTTTGAGTTTTCTGTGGCAAGACAAAACATCTCAACTTCACCATTCATCTCAGGTACTCTTCACTTTCTTTGCTCCCTCATTATTCTACTCTGAAAAATTACCCATAAAAGATAAAATTGTACTACGTAAATGTTATAACTATAATTAGACACACATGATCAAGTAATAATTTGCATATCCTTTTGGGTACCAACTTCTTGTTATGGACTATACTATATATTACAACTTTTTAGTCAAGAAAAAGAAATTGTCCTCTGGTTGTTTATATGATATTGTATTCTTCGATTAGATTTACGTAGAGGTGGAAGTCAAACGGGCAACAAGCTGCGCGGCTAGCCTTTTTGGATTGTAAATCTTATTCTTTTAAAAACTACATCTATTTATATTTATTCCTAATCTCAAATCTTATATAGAGCATTGTTTAATACATATTATTATGCACTTGTAATGTTGAGACATGCATGCATTATTTTAACCAACTAATGAACTAAATGCAGCAAATATGCATGCTTTCTTCTTAAACAAATTGGCTCATACTATTGCGTTGTATGATTGGTAAGAGCTTAAACCTTTAGGTGTTGTTTTATGAAGGTTTAGCAACCAATAATGGACATGTCTTCATCGGCAAAAAGGGCTAAAACTCCGGCGAGCAGCACCGGGGGGAGTAATAATATAAGTATAATAGTGTCGTGTTTAGTTGATGGGTGCACAGCTGACCTTGGTCAATGCCGAGAGTATCACCGAAGGCATAAAGTATGTGAAATTCACTCCAAGACACCTAAGCTCACTATTGCTGGCCGTGACCAAAGGTTCTGTCAGCAATGCAGCAGGTAAAACTTCTTTCGTACAACTTGTCCTTTGGTGACACATGATTAAGTGTCACTATTGTTAAAAAGAAAGAACGACATATGACAAAGTTTCACTACGATTAATGAAAATGCAAGTAATTTTAACCTATTTATATTTTCATAAAAGTGTTAACCCAAAAGTATAACCTTTAGACATTATTTATAATAGTGTCACTAAAAGCTCAAATAGAGTGACACTCTCGGCGTGTCAATAAATCGTCTGTCGTTATGACAATTTTCGTATAGTGCTTAACATTTCTTACTACTTGCTTTCTACTTAAGTTTTGATAATCCATATCAATTCTAGTCAAGCCTTCATAAGTTTGAGCTTGACTCCATAGAGGGAATTTGTACTTGAGCTTGGAGCTCGGACCCAAGCTTACAAAAAGCTTGCCTGCTTAAACTAGTCGTATAATTTTCTAGTGATATAAATTTGTAAATCAACACGGCAATGAGAACCAAACTGGTTGTCAAACAAAGGTCTTAATGCATGTTTGTGTTTTTTTTAATCACTATGCATGGACAGGTTTCACTCACTAGCAGAATTCGATGAAGGGAAACGAAGCTGTCGAAAACGCCTTGATGGGCATAACCGTCGCCGTAGGAAGCCTCAAGCAGACTCTTTGTCCAAAACCACAACACCCTTTCTTTCAAATCAACAAGGTTTTTTTCTTATCTCGATAACTTTATACATCCCAAGCATAATAAATAGTACAGTAGTTACCAATGGGACTCTGGTCTAGCGGTATCGAGGTTTTACCCTCCTAGGCAAGGTCTCAAGTTCGAGTCTTGTCTAGGGCGATAGGGGTTTCCTCCCGCGTGCGTAAGGGAAAGGTGTCATTGCCTTCTAGGCTGGACCCAACCTGATTGTGTGAGCTCGCTACGCATTCTGAGCTAGGGGCATGTAGCCACAATTACCGTCCAAAAAAAAAGAAAGAAAAATAGTACAGTAGTTCATATAGTTACTTGACATAAATTGTTTCATTTTAAGTTTTGGGTTTTGCTAAATTATCCCTTAAGGTTATGTTTAAGAAATAAAAATATGCATAAACTGGGCCATGAAGTTTAAAGTCAAACTAATTTGGTTTCCTTCCTGCTTTTATTGCAGGCATAGCTACAATTTTCTCATTCAATAGCCCACAAATACACTTGAGTACCATGGTGGGTTCTTCTATGCCCATTGGGTTCAAACCAGAGGGCCAAAGGCCAATTAGCCCATTCAATAACCAACAACCCCTAAACTACCTTACGAGACGCCCCATGAACCAAGGCCCATCACCACCAACTCCAACTGCGCGTAACGATGGTGAGAACCACTTCAACTTCCTCCAACACCGACCACCACCGCTAGACAGCACCACTCGTGCTCTCTCTCTTCTGTCATCGTCGCCGCAAGCTCATCAAACTCAAGGAATTATGCCATCAGTTCCTAGTGGCATAAGTCAGTATGGTTTTGCACAAGAGATGCATAGTAGTGAAGCAATGCTTACGGAATCAAGTGGTACGACACTTCAATTTCAAGGGATGTTTAATAATGATCATGCTGGCTCATCTTCGAGTGGGATTAAACAACAAACATTGTCATTTAGGTGGGATTAATAGATAGTTTGTGTGATGCGTCGCGAAAAAATGCATGTAAGGCTTGTGGTAGTATTTCTCATGTACTTTAGAGTTACTCGACCCCTTGACTCTAACAAATAATGGTCCGACGTCGTTAATAAATGGATTATGAATGTAATTCTTGTTTCTCATTTCATCAATCGTGTACGTCAGGTTAATAGTTCCCGATCAACTTGGGTGATAATTGATTCGGTCGTCAAAGTTAAAAACGATCCATAGATACTACTTTATGCAGTGAAATGTCACAATTATATTGCAACTACAAAAGTTGATTCCAACCTCATTGGAATACTACTTTAACGACCCTTAAAAGAAAAAGGCATAGAATAATATGAGTCGTGTATGATCCGATATTTCGATACCACAAGGTGTCATATACTAATTGGGTGATACACTCAATTACGGAGTATAAGAGCACTTGGTAAGTTAACTAACTGTCAAAAGTTAACACATCGCCACCTCAACGCCACATCAGCTTTTACCTTTTAACCTTAACTCTTGACTTTTCACCCCGGTAACATAACTTACATTTGACTCACCTTAACTCACTTCCATCCTAAATATTTACAATTTCAACCCCACATTTTAACAAACACTTCATTTATTTAAAACGAAATTAAAACACAACATTACATTACGAAATAAAACACATCACATAAAAAAATACGAGATAAATAAAACACATCACATAAAAGAAAGTACGAGATAATTATTCATAATTGACGAGGAGGCAACCCAAGTTTCATGGCGATTCGATCCTTTTTTCGCATTAACGAAAGCCACCCAATGTGGATCTTTGCTGGTAGTGTCGAGCATCAAAAGTTCTAGCTCCTTCATCCTTTGTTGTGCGGCTTGATTTTCTGCGGTCGCCTGGTACGCCCTACTCGCCTCTTCACGTTTTGTTCTTAACTATTCGCGCAACATCTCCGCGAAATTGATCGAAGAAAAGGAACCACCGGTGCTACCCATGCCTCCGGTGGTTGTCGTTGTCTTAGATTTTTGTTTCTTGGTAGCCCGCTTTTTTGCAATGGGTCATGGTTCTGCGTCATGACCAAACAAATCCTCGTTGGTTTGGCTTGTGACGTTGCCGGTTAAATCAACAGCCACTGGCGCGTCCCATTTTCGATGTGTACGCAACACGCTCCAAGCCTCTTCATTCGTGAACGGCGGGTTTTCTTGACGATACAGTAGGTTAGCACGTGTTAGGATATCAACTTCACTTTCACCACTTTTCACCTCCCGTTGCGCCTTTTTGTAGCAAGCGTTGAACTTATTGCAATCATGGTTCAACGTTTTCCACTTTCCTTGTAGCATATCCTTGTTGCGATATTTTGGATTTATTCTATTGAACTCGGCTAGTATTCGTTGCCATAACGTATCCTTAGATTGGGATCTCCCGACCTTAGGATTCTCTGAACATGCCACCCAACACTTGGCAAGTAATCTTTCCTCAACTGGTGTCCAACGTTCCTTCGCTTTTTTAGCATCATTTTCCTCGACAGGTTCTTTGGATTTTTTTGCCTTACGTTTTCCATGACTTTTTGGTTTTTGAGGAAAAGTAGGTGTTTCCAGAACTTCATTTGTTTCGGTTTGGGAATGTTGTGAGTGTTGAGAGAATTGAAGATTTTGGAAATTGGTATTTAAATTGGATTGTTGACTTTCCTTCCAATATTGCAAGATGATGTTGTGTGTACATTTCTTCACTCGACAAACCCAATTCTTTTGGGTTACCCCAAATCGGTGGTGACGAACCGTCGTTTGGATTTGAGGAAGAACCCGCGTATGGGTTATTCCACCTACCATCGAGAAGATTCATAAACGAGTTTTGGTTGTTGTTGCCACCCGACATTATTTTTTTTTAGCTAGTAGAAGTGTATTAGAGGTGAAAAGAGAAGTTAAAGTGTGAAAAAATATTGTGTGGGTGAATAGGTATTTATAGTTATAATAAAAAGGGTTTGGAAAAGTTTTTTTTGTTTTTTTTTTTTTTTTTTTTTTTTTTTTTTTTTTTCAAAACTAGCCGTTTATAAACGGTTTAAAACATAGGGGGCTAGTGTGATTTTTTTTTTTTTTTTTTTTTTTTTTTTTTTTTTTTTTGAAATAAACGGTAATATTACCGTTCGGCTAGGGGGTTTGTTGTAATTTTTTTTTTTTTTTTTTTTTTTTTTTTTTTTTTTACGCAGGAAATGAAAGTTAACGCGGGTCAAGACTTTAACGTGCAAGTTAACTTTTGCTTTTAACTCACTTCACGGTAAGGTAACGCACCCCAAAATGGAGGTGCGTTAAAAGTTAACGCAGGGCATGCGTTACCTTACCCAGCGCTCTAATAGAAACGAACAATAATTTCACTATTGAACTCAAATAATGGCCCTAGCTAGATTCCACAAAAACAATAATTTGAAGTAAAGGTTTGATAGCAATATGTTCTTCGTGATCCATGATACACAGTAAAGTGAATAATTTGGTATTTAAGTAGTGACAATGAATGATGCCATTTTTTTTTTTCAATTATTGGGCATCATTCTCTTTTTTTTGAATAACGAACTAACCGCCCATCCACTAATTATTGGGTCCATTAAGTTATTAAAGTAATTTTTTGAGATTAAGCTTTGATTTTGTTCGGTTAAATGTTTAGGGTATTTTTAGCCAGGTTGATGTATTCGAATCTTATTTAGCAAGTGTGTAACACGATAGGATCGATTATTTCATATTAGATAAAATCTAACTTTAGTTCCTACAATCAAGGGCGGAGTTATTAAGGGACTAGGAAAGGTTCCGCCCCCCTAGGCTTAATTTTTTTCGTGATTCCATGTCTTAAATTAAAAAAAAAAAAAAAAAAATGTTCCGGCCCTTCCAATTTTTTTTCCTAGCTCCGCCACTACCTACAATAGACTAGAATTCAGTTATATGAATACAAATCTTGCAACCTATCCGTATTTTTTGCTCTAATAGATTACACCATATTAACAAACTTGGTCAATTGCTTAAGGCTATGTTTGACACACAAGATTGTTGGGAGATTGTACTTATTTTTTCAAAAAATAAGCTACTTAAAAAATAATCTTTGTTTGGCATACATAATTTATAAGAGATTCTAAAAAGAATAATATTTCATAATCTCTTAAAACCAAATGTTACTTCATGTAGCTTATAAAAATAATCTCTTTTTATAATCTCCAGCACCAGCACCAGCACCAGCACCAGCACCAGCACCAGCACCAGCACCAGCACCAGCACCAGCACCAGCAACAGTTACTTTCGCCAAACATACTCTAAGTATGGTTCCCAAGATCACCCGAGAACGTTTTGTAGGTAGTAAATAAGTTGTAATTTAAGGTTTGCTTGGAAAAAGTTGTGATTGAAAATTTACATTTTTTTTTTTTTTGAAATAGCAAAGATATTATAGGTCAACTCCACAAATGTAGTTTTCAAAAGAGTTAGTTTTGCAATTCAAAAAGGACTAGCGACTCAGTTTGTTGTTCGTTTGTCTTCAACCACTATGTAAATTCTATTTGGTGAAGTAAAGGATATTATTTGTAAAAAAAATGAGAGACCAACGAGATCAAGTTGCAACACACAAACCAAAAGGCTTCTTACTAGCATTTTTTAGGCTTATTAGTTATTACTAGTATCTTTTATTGTAAAATTCAATATCATTATGAAGATATGACATGATATAACTATGTTATCCTAAAAGAACAATAAAAGAGCATCAAAAGAGACCATTGGTAGACCAAGGAACCTAGCCAAAAGTTCGACAGTCAACACAACTTGTACTCCTATAAAAAAACATGCACAACAATTACCTCACAATAACCTCATAACAATTTGTCTTTCATAAACACAATTACCTCACACCATGGATACAAACTCTACACAAAGAGCCGCAGGATTTGTGAAAAACAAGCTAGTTAGTACATTCTACAGAACGACAAAACCACCACAATCGTTGCCAACGACGACCCCATACGGTGTTCCTACTATCATTAACAAGCCAAGCGTCACATCTTCATCCGTGAAAAAAGTTCCATCGTTAACAAAGCTCACAAACTTTTTTAGCGTTGGCTCGGATGATTACGTGCATGGACCTAGTGGTGGAGGTGGTGATGCTAAAGTTGATATAAGGGCTTCTGCCTATATCTCTTCTTTCAGAGAGCGACTTATACTTGAAGAGTGCAATGCAACTAATGAACGTGTCGAAAAGTTTAGAAGGAATTAAGCGAAAATCGCTAATGATCCTATATAAATAAAGTGCTTGCTGGTTTTGGTGTGTAAAGAGTGTTTTCTTCTCTTGTGTTTCAAGTAAAATAATTTACTTGATGTCATGAAGTTCTACTAATTGGGCTTCTCACAATAAAAATATGAACTTTCGTGGTGTCCTTTTAAGTGAAGAAAATTGTATATTGCTAATGCTAATATATATGTGAACTTATGGTAATTGAGATGTTTCCTTATTGGTAATCAGAAATGCAATTTTCATAATTTTAAACTTAATTATAGAAGTTTCCAATAACTATATCATATTCTTTCGCTTTACCAAATCTAAATGCCGATTAACTAATTTATTGTGTCTTTTGTTGTTACTCATCTTCTACAACTCATGTCCTAATTTATTCATGATTAGACAATTTGTGGATATAAATTACAATCCACAAACTTTAAGTTGTTGATTAATCAAGACCAAAATCGGTCTCTCTTAATTTTCTTATCTCACGTTCTCTCCCTTCTCCCTCTATCTTCTAAGGCTAAACGGAGTGGGATGTATTCCTCCGTGAGTGAGTAAATCACGATCGTAACATCCAAAACAAGAACACAACTCATGGCCATATTTGTGCAACTTCGGTGAGTTGCTCACCATGCATTGTTTCTGACAAAGTGGCACCCAAAACAAATTATATATATATATATATATATATATATATATATATATATATATATATATATATATATATATATATATATATATATATATATATTGTGAGTGTGTGTAAAATATTTAGTGGGGTATATTTTGTGTCAAGTGTGTATTTATTGAAAGGTGAGTGAGGGTGGCGACTATTGATATATGGTGAGTGAAAGTAAGAGGAGAGATAAAACTAAGATGACGCTGAGGTGGTGGTGAGTGAGTCTTACAATTACTTCTAGCCTAAATAGGTTTTCAGAAAATAAAACTAAGGATGGCAACGGGTCGGATTTGGGGCGGGTTTTAGTGTACCCGTACCCGCTTATAATATTCAAACCCGTACCCGCTTCATTACCCGTCGGATACACGATTAATATTATCCATCGGTTTTTCGGGTTTATCCGTGGGTATCGGTTATCTCCAATTGAATATTATATGGAGAAAATGACGGTATTAAGATTAGGTCACATTAAAATTCACCAACAAAACACTATAATATGTTCAAATTTTTTAAAAGTTAAAGAAAATGAATATCGTGTCAAACGATTTAACTAATAATTCATGTACAAAATAAAATGTGTTATGCAATCGAGATATTTATATAAAAAAAATATAATGAAAGAAATTATACATAATGTATATATATTCTAGTTAATTATAATATTAATAAAGCGGGTATAGATTTGGGTAATCGGACAGATATTACCAGACCCAACCCAACTGGTTCGGGTTTCAGGTTTCCTCGTCGGTTTCGGATGATTTTGCCATCTCTAAACAAAGCAAAAAACTTAATTTTTATTTTCTTCGTCAACTATCCATTAAATTTTCACGATTGTCATCGAAAAGTTGAGTCCCCGTGATTATTAAATCTTTGAAGTCTTCGAAGGGACCCATTCGTTTAATGGTTTTCTTTGAAGTCTTTAAACTATCAATTTTTTTTACTAGTCATATACAATTGGTTTGTCTTGTTCTTTCAAGAAAATACCACAACAACATTTCGCTTTCACAACCTGCATTGTGTTTAACCACAATGGACTTTTATTTTATTTTATTTTATTTTATTTTATTTTTATTTTAAGCAAAAGGCCCTTATTTGTATTTTTATTTCATTAGTGATGATTAATTTACATAGTGGTGAAAGGCAAGCGACCAACAAGCTGCGCCGATAGCCCTTTTTAAATTGCAAAACTAATTCTCTTAAAAACGACATTTGTGGATCTAGGTGTTACAACATTACTATACATAGCACGTTGAACTTGTTACTTGGATTTTGTTTAAAGATCGTTTGAATTTGTGTATCCGATTGTTAGATGTGGCATCTTGTTGACACAACCACACCTTCTATTAACATAAATATGTATCGAATGGATTTTTGGGAACACTAACCGGTCCACACCAGTCCATACGTGAACATCCTCCATAGCCCATCTAACTTGGGCAAATGGAAATTATAACCAGCTGATAACATCAAATTGTGCCGATATTTTAGTGTTAATTTCCCCTTATTATACTCATTTTTATGCCAATTTACTAGGATATATACTCTTATTCGTTTATACTTCATTTTCATGGCAAAAATGAGTATTGGAACGAAAGGGCGCAGATTTAGAAGGTTTTAAATAAAAATTATTGAAGTATGCTGAAATTACACTAACTATGGCGTAGAGGCTCTCTCTACCTACGCCGTAGTTACCATTTACACTAAAGACAGAAGTCAACGCTGACCAAGGCCTACGGCGTAGCCAACTTTCAAGCTACGGCGTAGTTGTGACTACAAAACTTCTACGGGCGTAGCTATCATTAAAGCTATGCCGTAGATCTTCATTCCCGTACATAGACGAATTTTGTAATCCTTTAAGACGTTACAGCGTAGTTCCTCATTTAACTATGTCGTAGATGTGTTAACAAGAGTTCTACGGGCTTAGCAGAAGAACCAACTACGGCGTAGTTGAAAATAACAAAGGCTACGACTTAGCTTGACCTAATTGCTATGCCGTAGCAAAGTCGAGACTATAAATACAGGCCCTAATTCCGCATTTTAAACATCAGTTTCACACATACAGAAGTCAGGAAGGAATAGGGAGCAAGGAGACGAAGCTCTGCAAGCATATACGTCATTTCCAAGGGTGAATTCACATTTCAATCAAAAGTTTTATCATTCATAATCTTTGTATCAAATTTATGTTTTTATTAATCATGTTAAATATTTATTTTGTTGCATTTATGAACATGAGTGGCTAAACACTTTTGGTGTTAGCCTAGTTATGAAATTGTTATTATTATGATTTAGTTTTCTTGCAATTGCATTGTTTTATTTGTATACTTTCTTAGCATGTCTTAGGACAACTTTATTTTGGTAGTGATGATGTTTGGTTGTTCCATTGAGGCACGGAAAATTGACCATAGGACCCATAGCGGATAAGGATGTGTTTGGTGATAGGAATTGACCATAGGACTATCACCATTAGTGTGGAAATTTCAACGAAAAACCACCTACCAAACTGACTTGCTTAAGGAATGATGGGGGATGTAAGTTTCGACCTGTCGTATCCCGTTAGACTATTCTAAGTTAGTAGAGGCTCTTAATGACTCTTTCACCTTGTATTTGCCAGCGAACTCTTGTAATCATTAGGTTACGGAATAGGGCAAGGTGAAAGATAGGATTGGACGATTTGACCATCTGAGTCTAGCCGAATTAAATCCCCAGATAAAACGTTAGGATGCATTAATTAGAAAACTTGTCATGATTATAACAAGAGTAGTAGTTAGGTTAACACATTTCTGATATCTGATTTCTCTTCATCATTTAATTACTTTATAATTTTTTTGTTTATTTCATTTACTTTAATTTCTTAGTATAATTAATTAATCATAAAAACCCCTTTAAAACCAGTGACACTAAAATTAGAGATAATCCGCACGCATAGCTCTTGGGACGACCTCGGCTTTACCATTAGCTATACCATACACAACTGGGTACGCTGCCCGATAGTGCATTAGGTAGACCTTTGGTAGACGAGTAACTTATAAATATTAAAACCTGGTCGGTAAATCCCGCATCACCACCCAGTTAGCCTGTCCCAGTTGCAAAACCAGAACCCTCACAGTAGGACCAGATATCTTTATTAGCCCTAACAGGCCCAACAGGCTCAACTACTAGCCGCGACTTAGCAAGCCCATATGACCCACTATCCCAATAAACCAGCCCACTAGTATGCGTTTTGACACATATTCCTTCGTCCTCAGCGGTTATTTAAGGTGCGGCTCTGTCTATGCTCGTGACACAAGCAACATTGCTCCCATGTGCCTTTAGGACAATGACTATTTAGGATTGGATATGGAAAATGAACACAAGTGCATCATCTCATCTCAATTCACATTAAAGTCAAATCTTTATATTTATCTCTTTGTGTTGGTGATGATAAATCCACACCTTTTACAAACACCGTCTATAACATCTTACTTACCCATAATCGTCCTTTATACTTACATAATGTTCTGGTCACCCCTAATATTATCAAAAAATTTATTTATGGTCGTCAATTTACTAAGGAAAATAATTGTACTGTTGAATTCGATGCATTTGGTTTCTTTGTGAAGGATTTCTTAACCCGTCATATCCCCCTCAGATGTGATAGTTCAGGACTCTACCCCAATTACCCAGCCTTCTCTATTCCTCATGCTTTGCTTTTTGTAAGTATTTCTATGTGACATCAACGCCTCAGACATCCCGGGGAAGACATGCTATGTTCTCTTGTTTCTCGTCCCTTTATTTCTTGTAATAAAGAGAAGTCTCCTCATATTTGTCATGCTTGCTATCTTGCAAACATGCGAGACTGATTGTTTCAATTATAGTAAAGATATTCTCTAAGGAATTACGAAGGAAATACGTAAAACCCGAGTCGTAGTCCAAGTGAAGAAGTGAATAGAATCATGATTTTTCGCTATACGAAACGTGTCGTGAATAGTGATAAGAGTGAATATTTTGGATTTTACACTAATGATAATGAAATATAAGCAAAATTAAAACAAATAAGCAAATAAGGCAAAATAATGCTAAAACGTATGGAAATCAAAAATAACGCACCTAAAAGTCAAAGCTAAGGAAATTAGCACCTAAAAAGTAAAACTTGATTTCTAAATGTCCTAAATACTTAAAAAGAATTTTAGAAAAAGGCACTACAACAAAAGTGGCTTTTTAGGACCCTTTGTGTGGGACGGTATGATAATGGAGTCCTAAAAAAACTGTTTAATAGGACATATGAGCGTTTAGGGTCCTTTTTAAATATTTGCTACTTAGGCGATGTCCTAAAAAGGTATATAATAGGATGGTCGATGATTTGGGGTCCTATTATCATATAACTTAATATGACACTTAAAATATGGATCCTAATAAATTACCTTTATAAGACGTTTATTCATTATGGTTGTATTATAATAAACCATAATAGGACACTTGAGTTTTGAGTCATAAGACATCAGTTAGTTAAAACGCTTATTCACAAAAAGTTTTATTATAGCAAAATTTAATAGGACCTTTGACACGTGGGTATTATAACGTTAACCTTTATAGGACGCTTATGTACAATGGTTTTATAACATCATTTTTTTAAAACGATTATTTGCAAAAGTTTTATTATAACAAAACTTAGTAGGACCCTTAAAGGATGCATATTAATTATGGTTTTATTACAATACACCATAATAGGACACTTGATATATAAGTCATAAAACATTAATTATTTAAAACGCTTATTCGCAAACGTATTATTAAAACATAACTTAATATGACAGTTGACACTTTGGTCCCATAGATTGATACACCATCATAGGACACTTGATATTTGAGTCATAAAACATCGGTTTTATGGAACACTTATTCGCAAACGTTTTTTTTTATAAGAAAAGTGAATAGGAACCTTGACAATAGCGTCTTATAACGTTAACCTTTATAGAACGTTTATTCATAATGGTTTGTTTATGATACACCACAATATGACACATCTTTTTAGAGTCGTAAAACATCCGCTTTTAATAACGCTTATTCAGTTTTATAGAACACTTAATTGCAAAAGTTTTATTTGAACAAAAATTAACAGGACCCTTGACACCTATGTCTTTTAACATTAACCTTTATAGTACGCTTATTTGTTGTGGTTTTATTATCCTACGCCATAATAGAACACTCCTTTATTTGAGTCATAAAACATCAGTTTTTTAGAACGCTTATTTACAAAAGTTTTATTTAAACAGTAGTTAGTATGACACTTGATATTTGGGTATCAAAACTTGATACACCATAATAGGACACTTGATATTTGAGTCGTAAAAGATCAGTTTTATGAAACGCTTATTCACAAAAGTTTTATTTAAACATTAGTTTTATGCCATGTAGGATTTCCACTAAATCCTTATTATAATAATACTTCCCCTATTATTTTTCCCCAATTATAAACCCTAAATAAATAAAAACATAAAATGTCTTCCTCCTCAAATAGAAGTAATCGGCCACCACCACCAACACATTGTGAACATGATCAACCAGTAATTAGGCAGACTTCGCGGACAATTGATTTTCCTTTAAGGCGTTTTCTTGGATGCGTTGAGTATTATAATGTAAGTTTTCTTGGATGCGTTGAGTATTATAATGCGTTTTCTTGGATGCGTTGATATTAGTGATGTTTGTTGTTTGTACCATATAGGGTTCAAAATGTAAGACATTTTACTGGCTAGATCCTGAATTGCCTAATGACTATTACAAACAAGAGGTTTTTAATTTGATTCAAAAGGAAAAACGTTTGAAAGAAGACAAGTATGGAAAAATAAGAGATTTGGAAAGGGAGATTGAGTTTCAAAAATCAACTATGGAGAAGGAAATGTTTCTGCTGCAATTGGAGTTGCAAGAAAGCAAGTCTAGTGTGGTTTTTTTTTAGAAAATTGTTGTTGTTTTGTGTTTGGTTATTGCTGTTATGTTGTCAAAAATTGTGTAATGAAATGCTTGTTATGTAGGTTTGATGTAATGACCTTTTGTTTAATGAAATGCTTGTTATGGGATATATGTGTGGATGCATTTACAGTTGTTGATGTTTGCTGAGATAGTAATGGATGCATTTACAGTTTTTATCAAAGAAGTTGAAGCTAAATGGGAATTGAAGTTGCAGAGAATGAGTAGTTAATAGCATGTTATGATAGTCATACTCTGTTACTACTTTGCAATTGTTTCTGATAGTATTAGCTTGTATTAGAATATAGACTAGAATGCCTTGTTCCTAGCATTTCAAGATCTAAATGAGTATTATTTTGTTGCAGAAGTGATAACCATTTGAAGCTCAAAATCATCACCTATATCAAGCTGTGAAGATGAGTTAAGCTCAAAATCATCTTGGGCTGATTACTTTCCACCTAATTGGAAATTCAAAGGATTAACAAAGTCAGAAGGCAAAAAGTCAAAAGGCAAGAAGTCAAAAGGCAAAAATGTTGAACAAGTTGAACAAGTTCCTGGTAAAAGGATACAAGTGTTAGGTCTTGCTAACAATGTTAATTGGGATGCAATAAAAAAGAAGACATTTGGAGTCAAAAAACCATCAGGATAATGTGTTATCTGTCTTTGTATTGTTATATGTCTCAATCTTTTGGAAGTTATGTATGGGTTATCTGTCTTTGTATTGTCCTTATCTATCAATGATAATGGTTAATTTGGTGCATTATTGCTGTACTATACTAAGCCAGAATTGCAGTCACAAAATAAACTAGGCTTGATTCAAAAACAAAAATGACTGAGTGCAGGGCATCTCAGTTCTAATGGGGTGATTAGCAGACCAAATTAAAGCAACAAGATAAGATCTAGAATCCCAATTAAGCTCAGAATTCTCTAGTCAGTAGTACAAGCTACTAAAGGAAACAAAAAACGGAAGAGAAACAATAGTGAATAAGCAGAAATTAAGCTCTTAATATGGGCATTTGAGCCAAATAGTGATAAGCCATATTGACCCGTTTGACCCATTTGAGCCAAACACCCCTTAAGCAGGGTTGTTTTGAGATCTCAAAGTGAAAATATAAATAACAAGAAGCTAAAAATTTA
This sequence comes from Artemisia argyi, assembly GCA_030686995.1. Lineage (NCBI taxonomy): Eukaryota > Viridiplantae > Streptophyta > Magnoliopsida > Asterales > Asteraceae > Artemisia > Artemisia argyi. The sequence goes on along the minus strand of CM060682.1, from coordinate 209,247,928 downwards.
AAATTACCTAAATTTAAATAAGAAATGTATAAGAAAGAGTTATACAAACAGTAATGAGGATTGTCATTGATTCTTAACAACTAATTTTACATAAAAACAGGGACTATTACTATTTAGCTAATTGAAATCATTAAGCTTCTTCAACTGGATCTTCTTCATCGGCAATAACTAAGTCATTGTTGTCCACAACAGTTCCATCAAAACCACCTCTAACCAATTCAATATCCATTGTTTCGTCATTTTGAGGACACATAAATGAGTCACCCTGCAAATGTGTTTCCACGTCATCAAGACTTGTTTGTTCATCCATGTCATAAACATGTCTGGGCGCTGTCTTGATCACAACTTGCCATCCTTTGTCAACACTATCTGCAACGTAAAATACTTGATGTGCTTGAGAAGCTAGTATAAAAGGCTCGTTATGAGCCTTCAATCCTTCAAAATTCATTAGAGTAAACCCGTTGTCATCTTCTTTTTTCCTTGAACCATTCGAAATCCAATCACAATCGAACAAAACTACTTTCTTGTCAATACCATACTCCAACTCAATTATATCATTCAAAACCCCGTAGTAAGTTACATCTCCCGCGATAGGATTGTTATCTGTAGCACTCGAGTAACTGTTTGTCATGGCCTGAAGATTAACCCCACTATTTTGTGTTTTCCTATTATGTTCTACATCTTTTGTGTGAAATCGGAAACCATTTATGATAAATCCCTTATATTTTTTCACATACTCAGATGGACCACTTGCCAAGCACCTTAGACTTTCTGTGATTCTGTGATCCCCTCTAGCATGTAGCTCCTCAACCTGAAATAAGGCAAGATGTGTTAATTGTTTTGTTATTAGTAGGTCGAAAATGCTATGTCATTATAATTATTTTGCAAAAGTAATAAACCTGTGTATATGCCTTACATGATCTTGAAACCACGACTCAAAAGTCTCACTATGTAAACGTTGAATGTCACGCTTACGTTTTCTTCGATTTTGATGAAGAACCAACGCCAGATGTTCACTGCAGTGTTAACAGTTGATAATGATGATAACAACGATAACTATTAATCGTATAATATAATTTATGAAACTCACAAGTAATATAATTACTTACGTTCGAAATTCATCAACTTCACTACAATTGAACAACACATATGAATGTGCTTTAGCCAAAATGTCAAGTTCCATCATTTCTACCTTTGTAGCACCAATCAGTCGACCCGCCATAGAAAAGATAGGTAAAACATCCTCATAACCATCGTCATCATTATTTCGACTTGTCTTATTATGTACGGTCTCAACATCACTGGATAAGTACAATGAACAAAACGACACACACTCTTCAACTAGATATCCTTCTGCAATGGAACCCTCCGGGTTATTCCTGTTTCGCACGTAAGATTTTAATGTAGCTAAATACCTGAGATATCAAAACCAATAATTTTAGATTCAATAATATTTGTTAATAAAGGTATTTACTAAAATAGTAATGTGCACTTCTCGATTGGATACATCCAACGGTAATGAACTGTCCCTCCTAATCTGGCCTCTGAAGCAAGACGAACCGAAAGATGAACCATGACATCAAAGAATGATGGCGGAAAAATCCTTTCTTAATCACAAAGTATTTTTCCAATCTCGGTTTCCATTTGAACTAAATCATTTGGATTAAGAACCTTTGCGCATAATTGTTTATAGTAACGACATAGCTTCATCACAGTATAGCGCACGTGCTTAGGCAACACATTTCGCAAGGCAATGGGAAGCAACTGCTGCATCAAAATATGGCAATCATGACTTTTAAGTCCAAACAGTTTTGGAGGTTTTAACTCTACGCATCTTGATATATTAGCTGCATAACCATCTGGAACTTTTACCTTCTTAAGCACACGACAAAAAATATCTCTCTCTTTTTTATCCATTGAGAAACAAGCAGGTGGCAAATAAACTTTGTTGTTATCTTGAACTATAGGATGAAGTTCAGGTCTAATGCCCATTTCTTGTAAATCTAGGCGTGCTTTTATATGATCCTTGGTCTTCCCATCTAGATTCATTAGCGTTCCAAGGACACTGTCACAAACATTCTTCTCAATATGCATTACATCTAGATTATGGCGTAGCAAGTTATCTTTCCAGTACGGTAACTCAAAAAAATACTTTTCTTCTTCCAATTAAAAGGTAAATTTGGGTTGCTCTTCACAAGTTTTCCAAATTTAACTTCAAAACCATCTAACTCATCAAGTACTTCTTGTCCTCTTAAGCCACGGGGTTGCCTGTCTAGTTCTTCTGTGCCATCAAAAGAGTTTGTATCTCTTCTAAAAGCATGATCAGTAGGCAAATATCGACGATGTCCCATAAAACATTGTTTTTTGCCATGACTCAAGCGTGTTGATTTTGTATGTTTATGGCAGTTAGGACATGCAAGTTTACCTTTGGTGCTCCATCCAGATAAATTTGCATAAGCAGGAAAGTCACTGATCGTCCATAACAAACAAGCACGCATCCGAAAGTTAGTTTTTGTTGATGCATCATAAGTGTCTACTCCTTTACGATCCCACAACTCCTTTAGCTCAGCAACTAACGGTTCCATATGGACATCTATATTTTTCCCAGGAGCAGATGGGCCAGGTATAAGTAACGTTAGAAAGAAATAAGGTTTCTGCATGTACATCCAAGGGGATAGATTATATGGCGTCAAAACAACAGGCCATGTAGTATGAGAAACACTCATTGTTCCAAAAGGGTTAAACCCATCACTCGCTAAACCAAGCCTGACATTACGAGATTCTTTGGTAAACTTATCATACTTAAAATCAAATGCTTTCCATGCCGGGGAATCTGCAGGATGTCTCAAGTAACCATCTTTCGTGCGACTCTCTTCATGCCATCTCATGGAGGCGGCTGTTTTAGATGACATAAATAACATTTGCAATCGTGGTATGAGCGGAAAATGACGCAACACCTTTGCTCCAATCTTCTAACGTGTATCAGCTGTGGTTGACTCATCTGCACAATCATCTTCACTTGCTTTATACCTTGACGGATGGCATATATCACATTCTGTTTTATTAATGTTTTCTTTCCAGTACAGCATACAATCATTAGGACATGCATCAATTTTATCATAACTAAGTCCCAACTCTCGAATTATCTTCTTTAGTTCATACAATGACTTTGGTATAGAAGCATCGGGGAAGGCTTCCCTCATTGTATCTAGCATCTTGCTGAAACCATTATCACTACATTTCCCAACACACTTACCATGAAATAGTCTAATGATAAAAGAAAGAACTGATAACTTACACCCAGGATATAGTGGTTTATTTGCCTCTCCCAACACTTTATAAAATTTTTTCGCCTTTAGGTTTGGCATACTCATACTTTCAGTTTGTGTTCCCATGTCATCGGTTAGTGTGTCATCACCAAACCGATGGAAGGCATCATTCACCAACCCTTGCATGTCATCTTCAGCATCCAACATTGGAGCATCACTTGATTTGGAACTGAAAGGTGGAATTGTATAACCTTTCATAAACCCGACACATAACAGATGTGTTGTAGCCTCCGTCCGATTTACCCATATCTGATTACCACAATCAATACATGGACATGAAATCTGTCCATTTTTACCCTCATTATAGAATATATGATCAAGAAAGTCGTCAAGACCTTTTTTATATGCAATGGTAAATCTAGGTAAAGACATCTAACTCGTATCCATCTTAAACCTAATTCAATTAACCACAGAAAACCACATATAATTTCAACAAAAAGAAAGGGAGCCTAATTCAATTAACCACATATGTTGTTTCACAAAAATTTAGCAAAAACGATTAGGGTTTCAATTATGAGGTATTACCTGGTTTTGATGATGGTGGTGAGTCCTGTTTGCAATTTTGGATGGTGGAATGATGTGGATTTGGATCTTAAAATTAGAAATACTTTTACAATTTATTTTTAAGCTATTTCTTAATTAATTGCCTAATTATTACTTCAAAGCTAGATAAACTAATTTAAATCTAAAAATTAGAAATTAAAAGTCAAAATTGCAAAAGTATATTTTACATAAGCTTGAAAACTTATAAAAGGTAAAAAAAATTTAAAAAATTATCTGGCATAAAAATTAAACAGTAAAACTAACCTATTTTTTGCTTTTTAATTTAAACTAATTTAATTAAAATTAACTCTAAAAATTACCTAGTGAAGAGTAAAAATTATGGGAAAATTACTAGGAATGCTACAAGTTACAAGGAACCTAGGAAAATATGAGGAGTGGGAAAATGGTACGGATAAGCATTTAAATAAGCTAAATTGCAAAAATAAGCTAAAAGGAACAAGGACTATATTAAGTATATAGATTATGCAATAACAAACGGAACTGGTGCCCCAGAGCAATTGGAAGGGGGTTGTGGTATTGTGCATGTATGCTTGAGGTCCTAGGTTCGAACCCCACTTTTTGCAATTTTTCCATTTATTTTAATTTTTTTGATTTTCTTTTTAGAAAACTTTTTTATTACTAATTATAAGTAACTTTTGTTAAAACACTTTTTTCAAAAGTCAAAAATAAGCTCTCTATGAGCTTTTTAGCTTTACAGATGCTTTTGTTAAGCCAAAATGGATTTATAAAAGGCATTAAGCTACAAATGAGCTACAATAAGCTAAATAAGCTGTAACTACATGAGTTGTACCTACCTTAAGCTAAAATCTACCAGATAATCTAACGGAATAAGCTCTAGACCACAATAAGCACTTGGCCATATATCACATGCCAATCATGCCAAAACCAAGAACCTTGCAGCCCTTGTGGGTCCCACTAGGGTTCAAAGGGATCCAAAGCGAGACTTGATATGAAAAGGTAACTTATTGAGGTTTCTAAAAAGCTAAAAATAAGTAACTTTTATGAAACCACTTTTGAAATAACTTATTAATAAGCTATGTGCACCCCCTTGTGCTTAACAGTTGACTTAATAGCTTATTAGGACTTATGCACTTTTGAAAAAGCTATGAAATGAGCAAATGAGCAAAAACAGATGATAAACAACTTCAAACAAGGCAAAGGACACAAATAAGCACTGGGTGGTGCTTGGAACCTGTGGGCAAACTCTGAGTCACTCCGTGTATGTTTTGAGACAGGTCACAAGTATGAGTCAAATAAGCTAAGGGAAAAATGGCTAGAGTCCAAAATAAGCACTAATCCAATAAGCTGAACTTGTAAGCTCCCTAAAAAGCCCAAGGTTGTGTACTGGGGTCCACAGATAAGCCAGATAAGAGCTTATGAACTTTGGCTAAAAACCAAGTACACACTGACCACCCAGTGTACACAGTCAAATGGGACAAACTAAAAGCTACTTGCAGCCCTATTAGATAAGCTAGAAAGTGCAAAATAAGGTATGCACTAGAAAGATCAACTGATTGGCTTTCCAAAAAGCCATTAATCACACTATGGGGCCCACTATTGAACAATTTATGGTCTATTGAAAATGGTCAATTTCCTGTGCACAGGCCAAGTACTTGCCCTGCAAGCTTAAAGAAGCACTTGCACAAGCTACAATAAAAATCCTAAAAATAAGCTGGACATAGATTTTTAAAGATGAGCTGAGGGACTATGATTTGTGAAAAGCTCAGGTTCCCAATCCAAATACAAAAATCAAAATAAATCTCCCTATTTTTGGATTTCTGAAACAACTATGTTTTTGACTTTTTGAAATTATGAACTTAGGTTGATTTTTGTGAGATTTGATCCTAATTTACTGATTGATTAATGTGACTTAAGCTATATTAAGATAATTTATGCTAGAAAAACTACTTGTGAGATGATTTGAAGCTTATGCCACACTAATTTCCACACAGACAAATTTTAGGCCAATATCTTGCTGATTTTGACTTTAAAGCTTCTATCCATTAAAACCTTGTTTGTTTCTGACTTATTAGCTGTTAAGAAAGTTGTATGAACAGGCCTTAGTCACTGAGTTCAACTAATACTCACTACACATACCTAACCAAACACTACTTTAAAACACAGATTGTTTAATAACTGATTTAACAAATTTAAAAGGCAAATGATCAATCTAAATCATAATACTGATACATAAGCTTCTACTAGGCTAAATTAAACACATATAAACAAAAGCAACCAACATTTAACAATAACAACTAACAATCTTCTCGTCGCAATATATTTAGGACTTCCTTTCCATATGGTACACGCACGATCTTCTCGTCGCAAAGTATGTGAGCACGATACTTCGACAACCAATCCATACCAATGATGACATCAAAACTTCCTAACGTGACGGGTAGAAGATCTATGTTGAAAGGGTGGTTCAAGAAATTCAGCGTACAACTGCGAATGATGGTATTAATCCTTTCTATGTTCCCGTTAGCTAACTCAATATCATATCCAATTCCTAAGGCCATCGGGGGTTTCTCTAGTAAGGGTGCAAACGTAGTGGACACAAAACTCCTATCGGCACCAGTATCAAATAGTATGGAAGCATAACGATTATTGAGAAGGAACGTACCAGTAACGACGTTCGGATCTTCTCCTCTCTCGTTCCCGAGTGCATACACTCTTCCCTGAGCAGCTCCAGCTTCCACACGTTGGTCACCATTTTCTTGTCGTCCACGGTTTCCTCCAACTCCACGGTTTCCATGATCGTACCCATTACCACCCAAGCCTTGATTTCCACGGTTCCACGATCCTCTACACTCATTCCGATAGTGTCCCTTCTTTCCACACCCATAACAAGTAACATCTGCCTTGTTTCTCATTTCAGGAGCAGCCTGAACCATAGCAAGAGGTTGGGCTCTACAATCCCTAGCAGTGTGTCCTTTCTTTGAGCAATTCTGGCATTTCACACTACACCATCCAGTATGATGCTGGTGGCAACGATCACACTTGGGTGCATCACCGTTCTGATTCTTCTTATCTCCATTCCCAATAGCATAAGCCTTAGCTTGTCTCTTGCTTCGGTGATCATTACCCTTAGAGTGACGGTCTCTCTTTCTCTTCCCATTCTTCTCCTTATCAGCTTCTTCTAATTCCAACGAATCCATAAGTTGTTGAACAATTGTGATTGCCTCATGGATGTTTGCAGGCCTAGCAGAAATCACATCATTTCTCGTAGCTACAGGCAACCCATCAGTATACCTCTCGATCTTTTGAGTCTCGGTTTTCACCATATCTGGGCACAACAAGGCCAATTCCTGGTAACGACGATTGTAAGTCGCCATATCATTACCTTTCACCTTGTGGTTCCAAAACTCAATCTCTAGTTTCTTGACCTCATTCCTTGGGCAATAAGTCTGAATCAGCAAAGACTTAAATTGCTCCCAAGTCATGGCATAAGCTACATCACTCCCAACTGCATTTCGGTAGTTGTTCCACCAAGTCAAAGCTTCATCCTTGAAAGTAAAAGAAGCAAACTTTACCTTCGCATTCTCCGCACAACCACTGACATTGAACACAGACTCAGTCTTCTCAATCCATCTGACTAACTAAACCACTCCTTCAGTTCCACCAAACTCAATAGGTCCACAAATCTTAAACTCCTTGTATTGACATCCATTAACACGAACAGGTGGAAAAGTTCCAGCAGAATTGTTGGAATGATTTGACTCAGCTAGTAGTTCAGCAACTCTTTGCTCCCCAAGTTGATTGATCATTGCTTGATCCACAGTAGGTGCATTAAGTGGAACATGATCATTGTCTCCCTGAACATCAACATTTTGATTCCTGTTGTTGCGGTTAGTAGTGTCCAGGTTGTCAGGAGTAGGGGTTTCAACATTTCGAGCAGGTCGGCATCCTCGGCGACTAGGAGTAGTCACAGCAGGACCAGTTCTGGTAGCTCTAACAGGGTTTCGTCGTGGTGCCATTGATCTGTAACATCATACAAGTTCATGAGTCTCCAATAGAACTTATCGATATGCTCAACAAAACGTTTCAACGAAACCAAGTCATGGAAATAATAGCAACAATACACCACGTAACATCAATAAAGCGAATAAGGACTCAATTTCCATAACACCCAAAATCACACAATACCATATACTAATAACCATCAACCATACAATAGCGATCTAACATCATTCTAACTAACGGATAACACAAAACGTACTAATCGTTCCAAAAGAGACGAATACCGAACAAAATATATCAAAATATGATAAATAGCTTTTCTAACCGAACACTCCTCGGTTAAGAAAGCAACAAGACAACATAACCCAAGCAACTAGCCACGCGGCTGGCGGAGGCTCCTCAACTCCTGCCTCAAGCCATCAAGATCCCTCCATAACGATCCTAGCTCCACGCTATGGGTGTCTCGGTCTCTCTTGAGGTCAGCCACCTCCTTCTCTAGCTCGGCATTCCTTCTCTAGCTCTGCAAACCATCGATATGCTCGTGGACATCCATCAAAACTCTCCTCAGTTCAGTAGTCCTGCCCACAACGACAGTCAAGTCAACTCTCAAATCCGCTAAAAACTCTCCAATAACTCTCTCAAGTCGATCAGATACACGTGCAACTCTCTCACTAAGCTCAGTAATCCGAGCCCACAACCTGCAAATCTCACCTAACTCTGCATGCTCAGCAGAAACCTCAGAAGATGCATCCGACTCAACGGGACTACCAGGTGGCAACTCAAACAAGAACGGATGATCAGGTGAATCAGGCTCAATCGGGTGTACAGGTGAATCAGGCTCCTCAGCCTGAGCTGGTGGTACTAACTCATCATCATCATCAGGCATCTCATCCTCCTGAGGGTCATCCTCCTCCTCAGGGTCATCATCATCACCCTGCTCAGCCTCCTGAGGGTCATCCTCCTGCTCAGGGTCATCAGCCTCATCCTCACCCTCGTACTCCTCCTCCTCATCGGGAGAGTACCTCATCATTCGTCGTCTCCTACTAGGTGAACCATGTGGAGATGTAGTAGGTGATCTTGGACGACGACGCAATGATGTGGGTGGCGCCTCAGACAGAAGAGAATGAGCATCAATCTGTAAAGGTGATGGAGTAGGGCGTACCGACATGCGTGCCGTAGCTCGGTGGGCAAAGCGTGGGGCCACACGAGCCAAAGCCTGATGAAGAGTAAGCTGCCTCGATGTACCAGGGAGCCCTAGAGAAGATGAGGGTCCCTGCGTAGATACAGCAGGTAGTGCTGAAGTAGATGCTGCCTGTGGTACAGTAGCTGAAGACATGGCCATCTGGTAAGGATTATCAGATGCCATAGTGAACTGTGCAGGTAAAACCGGTGCAGTAAGAATATCCTCGACGACATCGGGCATATGGGAGGCCATGGTCTGTGACAACGGCGTAGGGTAGGTGTAAGTGTTTCAAAACAACTAAATCACAACTCATAATACCATACTAAAAATCCTCATCAAATAGTTCAAACATATAATCTCAATAAAAAGAATTTCAAACACCGCATTACTAAAATGTTTATAAAACATATAGACCATATAATTCCTCGAAAACGCCATCTTATTACTAAAATACATAAACCTCAAATCATCTCAATAAGTCCAAATCTAACAATCATCTCAAATATCTCATAATACCTCAAATAATAGAAGATGCTTCGGCTTGGCGGGCTGGCGGGCGGTGGTCAATGATCATTTTCTATAAAAATACGGTTATAGTTTAGGCGTTTATTTACCTAGTTCTCTATAACCTTGGCTCTGATACCAATCTGTAACACCCCCAAAATTTGATACAGCGAAAGACTCAACAAGCTTTCGGGGTGCTACGGGGATTGGTATCCAACACAAGACAATATAGAACGAGATAAAGTAAACATAATAAAAACACAACCAAAACGGGGTTTTAAGGTTTACATTTATCCCAACATCATTCAGAGTCAGGCCTAATATAAAATAACAGTAGGTCCAAATTTAGTTATCAGAGTTTAGAAAAATAGATCCATAAACCATGAGCCTTGGCCGAGCCTTCCATTCCAAGCATGCATCTCGTCACTTAATTACCTGAGAAAACGTGCTAAAAGTCAGCTTTCGCTGGTGAGATCATAGGTTTAAATTCATCTAACAATATAGTGGACATATACGCAAAACGCTTGCTAGCTAGACTAAGGATTCGCTAAAAGCCTGCGGATACCCTCCGCTCCAACCTAACACACGGATACCCTCCGTTCTAACAAAGATATTCGGGTAACCCCCGCAATACCAATAAATACTCGGATAACCTCCGAAGTATTAATAACCTATAGGTGCACACTACAGTATCTAAATAAGCCAACCTTGAATAGTACACACAACATATATGTGACTAAAGCTGACAATTCCAAATAACCAAATAAGCCAACCTTGAATAGTACACACAACATATATGTGACTAAAGCTGACAATCCACCAATAACCAAATAAGCCAACCTTGAATAGTACACACAAAAGGTGTGACTAAAGCTGACAATATATCCTAGTCCATACGCATAGCAAGTTTTAGGAAGAATATAGAAGCGATAATAGTCCACATAAAATAATTTGCACGTTTCTCACCCCAAGTATTGAAAACATAGTTCAAGAGTAAAAGTGGGGCTATGACTCACCTCAAGTCCAGAAAATAGCAAGAAGAAGTCGGTAGAAATAAGATGTATAGTAACTCACGAAACAGCAACTACGGACTCGGCACGACCTAACAATGTTAACTTATTCAGAAATCATTTCCTCCAACTTAAAATATTCCCAAACCCGGACGAGAATCCGTTTTATTTCCGAAAATCCATTTCGCATTAGTTTGGTGTGTTTGCGTTTGGTATCCATACGGGTGGTGGGTCGACTCAAAACAAACCAAAAAGATCACATAAAGAATAACAAAATAAACTATGGATCTAATATTAGCCCAATATATCATTTAAATAAATCGCCGAAGTTTACCAAATCCGTCGATTTGATAATCCTCATATTTATTTACGTAACATACCATTCCAAAATTACACCCAACCTAAAGCACATAGAACATAAATACTATATAGTACATATCATAGTTTAATAAATTCCTCATATATATCGTCAAATTGGCCAGATTTCCCGATATATACATTCGCAATTTATTACCCTTTACATATACCACAACCTATGGGCGTCGTAGGATACGATGCCCATTAATATATTCATTTCATATAGCCAAATAACCCGATTCAACCTTACGGTTAAGTGGTTATTTAGTTATAGAAAACGTTTATATTAATCGTCATATATCCGTGACAACACGAAAGTCACAAATAATAACTTACCTGGACTCGAGTGACAACGATTCCGCATAACTCGATAAGTTACTCGTTATATATATATAAAATAACATTTTATTTAATATTTAATAATTTGTCGAGAGTTCCTCGTTTTATAACCATTTCTTTATAATAGTAATACGTTCAATAATATTACGCCACTTTCGTAGCCTAATATATATCTAGTTGTATTATTTATAATACGACTCGTGATTATTATTATTATTAATATACGCGTCTATATAATTATATATCCGTTATTCACGTCTATATATTAATATAAACGTTTATATTATCAATAATTATTATTACGAGTTTTATTATTTACGTTTTAATTGTAATAGTTATCGAGTCATACGAAATGGTCACATGTCCGAGTCATGACTCTCGGCTCATTGTCCAAGTCCAAAATAATATGAAAAGTCATAATAACAAAGTATCTCCGTCCAACACAATCTCAATCCACGTGCTACAACAATAGGGTCCGACTACGGCACCCGACTAACCTATCTCCGTCAATCTAAGTGACCGTCTCACAATCGGTCCCCAATCACACTTTTCGTCAACAACTTCACAATACCAATATCCATTGTCGAGACCAAACGTGGTCTCGACCCACAAGTATTCGGCCGAAATATTCAAGCAATGCCGAATCAAAACCAAGTTACCAATACAAGTCATAAGTAAATAAATATAACCAAAGTCACATTCGGGATGGTTTACCAAGCCAAACCCGGGTCTATACGACTCGATTGAGTCGTGGCACTTATCACGAGCCATGAGGGTTCGAACCAAGTATCAAAGGTAACCAAATAGGCTCCAACGAGCACACCAAATTAACCAATCGACCCATATGAGTCTCGGCAATAACAATAATATCACGGCTAACAGCCGCGACTCACAAGAGTCGATCCATAGTAATAACGAACCCAAGGCTCGAGTCTCAACCAAATGCCAATCCGACCACAAGGTCTTCGGCAACAATAAACCACATACGGCATCGAGCCGTGACTCCAACGAGTCGAATCAAAAATCCAACGCAAACAACACATGAAACCACAATCTCAAGACCAAGAAAACAAATAAATCGAGCCCTTAAGCTCGGATCAATAACCATGCCGTGAGTCTTAGACTCACGGTTCGAATTAACCCATCAAGAAACCAAACCCGGATACCAAACTTTTAAGAAAAACGTTTTTCCAACCAAAACCCATATGTATTACGCGTTCTTAAATGTAAACCCATCCGAACATCATCAAGTCGTGACGCTAGGTCACGTTTTTATCAAGAATACGAGTAAAACTCGTCTCACCTTCAATCCTTAATACTCAAACCGTGATAACCTCCCAAAAATAAGCGAATGGTGGTGAAAATGGTGATGATTCGAGGTGAAATAAGGGGTTATAGGGCGCGTGTTGTAGTAGATCTAAGAGTAGAGATGATGGGGAATCGATTGGTGGTGGTGGTGTAGAGTGGTGACCGGCGGTGGCTGTGGTGGTGGCCGGATATTAAAGGGGCGGCTAGGGTTTGAGAAGTGGGGGAGGGAGATGATGAGAGAGAGATGAAAAATGGTGAGTGTTTGTGTGTGTGGTGTTTTAATACCGAAACCACAAGGACGGTTTGTAATTTACTTTTTTTTTATTATTTCTTTTTCTATTAATAATAATAATGATAATAAAAGTAATAATAATAATAGTAATAATAATATTGCTAATGGTGTGGAGCGGGTAACGTGGGTAAATGTAAAACATGTGGCCCGAACCCGAACTCATTTCAAACTTCAATATCTCCCGAAAAACATCTCGTAAATAAATAAAATATAGTCGGACTCGTAAGACGAATCATAAAATCTTTCGTTAGGTAAACCTAGTGCCAGAGTCAACGTAGTACCAGTGAGAATTTAAGAATACATCACCGAGCATAAAATCAAGAATGAATTACGAGAATAATTCACGAATTCCATAACAACAGTAATTATAAATATTCATAAATTAGGTCTTACAAGTTCGTTGTGAAATAAAATTTCAAATAAAAATTATAAACGAACTTTAATCGTAATGCGGGTTTTCAAAATAACTCCCTAAATTGCCGGTTGTCACATCCTCCCAGTCTCAGAAGAAACCCGTCCCGGGTTTCACTCGGAAAAATTCATCGACGAAGTGAAAAGCTTCGGATATCTCTTCCGGAACTCGTCCTCACGTTCCTACGTAAATGCTGGTCCATGTCGGGAATTCCAACGAACCTTGACGAGCGGAATGCGACTTCTCTTGAGTCGTTTAACTTCACGATCTGAAATCTCAATTGGCTCTTCCACGAAATTCAGTTTCTCATCGACACGAATATTCTTCATTGGAATGACAGGCATCTCATCGGAAAGACATTTCTTCAAATTACTAACGTGAAACACGTCGTGAACTTTACTCAGTTCATGTGGTAATTCCAACCTATAAGCTACGGGCCCAATTCTTTCTAAGATCCGAAATGGTCCAATGTAGCGTGGGTTGAGTTTACCACGTTTCCCGAAACGTATTACACCCTTCCAAGGCGAGACTTTCAGCATTACTTTGTCTCCAACCTGGAACTCTAAGGGTTTACGTCTCTGATCGGCGTAGCTCTTCTGCCTATCTCTGGCTGCTTGCAATCGATCACGAATCTGAGCTACTTTCTCAGTAGTTTCCAAAATCAGTTCAGGGCCTGTGAGTTGGCTATCTCCAACTTCGGCCCAACCAATAGGCGAACGACACTTTCTGCCATACAAAGCTTCGAATGGTGCAGCCTTAAGACTTGTGTGGTAGCTATTATTATAGGAGAATTCCGCAAGGGGTAAATACTTCTCCCAGCCTTTACCAAAGTCTATGATGCATGCACGAAGCATATCCTCTAACGTCTGAATGGTCCTCTCGCTTTGACCATCTGTTTGGGGATGATATGCAGTACTCATATCAAGCCTCGTCCCCAAAGCCGTTTGAAGTGATCGCCACAAAGCTGACGTAAAACGGCTATCGCGATCCGAAATAATAGATAACGGGACTCCATGACGAGAAATAATTTCCTTCACGTACAACCTCGCAAGTTTATCCACACTATCATCTTCACTTATAGCTAGAAAATGAGCAGACTTTGTCAGACGATCCACAATTACCCAGATAGCGTCACAACCGCTAGCTGTCCTCGGTAATTTGGTAATGAAGTCCATTGTAATCCGCTCCCATTTCCAGACTGGAAGTTCTGGTTGCGTTAGTAATCCTGACGGTCTCTGGTGTTCAGCTTTAACCTTAGCACATGTCAAGCACTTACTAACGTACGATGCTATATCTGCCTTCATATTTGGCCACCAATAGAACTTCTTAAGATCCTGGTACATCTTATCGGACCCAGGATGAATAGAGTACCTTGACTTATGCGACTCATGCATAATCAAATCCCGAATTCCTCCATACAAAGGTACCCAAATCCGATATCCAAAACATAACAATCCATCCGAACGTTTAACAAATCCTTTCTCATTCTCAGCCATCCCAAATATATTCTCGGCAGATCTGTTTTCTGCCTTCAACGCTTCCGTTTGAGCGTCAAGTATTTGAGATGGTAACGGCGATACTATAGTCATTCCCAATGACCTAACTCGCAACGGTGGTACTCTCTCCTTTCGACTAAGAGCATCAGCGACAACGTTTGCTTTACCAGGGTGGTAGCGAATTTCACAATCATAATTGCTTAGCAACTCAATCCAACGTCGTTGTCTCATATTGAGCTCTTTTTGATTCAAGATGTGTTGTAGACTTTTATGGTCAGTAAATACTACACACTTGGTTCCGTACAAGTAATGTCTCCATATTCTTAAGGCGAAAACCACAGCACCTAGCTCCAAATCATGGGTAGTGTAGTTTTTCTCATGCTTTTTGAGCTGTCGGGAAGCATAAGCTATCACCTTCTCTCGTTGCATTAATACGGCTCCCAATCCTTTATGTGAGGCGTCACAATAGACGACGAAATCCTCGTTACCTTCCGGTTACGCTAAGATAGGAGCACTACACAACATTTTCTTAAGCAATTGAAACGCTTCCTCTTCTTTATCTTCCCATTCATACGTAACACTCTTTTGAGTCAATTTGGTCAATGGTTTAGCTATCTTCAAAAATCCCTCTATGAACCTTCGGTAATAACCAGCTAAACCCAAAAATTGACGAACTTCGGTTGGGGTTGTAGGTGTAGCCCAATCTTTTATCGCCTCAATCTTAGCAGGATCCACATGGACTCCTTGTCTATCAATCACATGACCCAAAAATTGTACCGTCGGAATCCAGAATTCGCATTTCGAAAACTTGGCATAGAGTTTCTCCTTCCTGAGCAATTCTAAAATGAGTCTTAGATGCTCCTCATGCTCCTTCTCACTCTTTGAATAAATCAGAATATCATCGATGAATACAATCACAAACTTGTCTAAGTAAGGCTTACACACACGATTCATGAGATCCATGAATATTGCTGGTGCGTTAGTCAACCCAAACGGCATCACCTGAAACTCGTAATGCCCGTAACGGGTTCTGAAAGCCGTTTTCGGAATATCTTCCTCGCGAACTCGAAGTTGATGATATCCCGATCTCAAATCGATCTTCGAATACACACTCGATCCTTGGAGTTGATCGAACAAGTCGTCGATCCTAGGTAACGGGTATCTATTCTTCACCGTTAGCTTATTCAACTCTCTATAATCAATACACATACGAAACGATCCATCCTTCTTCTTCACAAATAAGACTGGGGCTCCTCAAGGTGAAGAACTTGGTCTTATGAATCCTTTTTCGGCTAACTCCGCCAATTGTTTCAAAAACTCTTCTAGCTCGGTAGGTGCAAGACGATAAGGCGCTCGTGCTACAGGTGCAGCACCAGGTATCAACTCAATCTGAAACTCTACTTGTCTAGTCGGCGGGATTCCCGGCAAATCATCGGGAAACACATCAGGAAAATCACGAACTATAGGCACATCTCCAATGCACCTTTCCTTTTTCTTCGTCTCTCCCTTCTCAGAAATTTGAGCTAAGAAAAGGTAACATCCCTTCTCCATTAGCTTTGGCAACTTAGTGCATGAAATCACTGCTAATCGGGATGGGCTCCTAGAATCCTTTCGGTCTCCTAATATATTTAGGACTTCCTTTTCGTATGGTACACGCACGATCTTCTCGTCGCAAAGTATGTGAGCACGATACTTCGACAACCAATCCATACCAATGATGACATCAAAACTTCCTAACGTGACGGGTAGAAGATCTATGTTGAAAGGGTGGTTCAAGAAATTCAGCGTACAACCGCGAATGATGGTATTAATCCTTTCTATGTTCCCGTTAGCTAACTCAATATCATATCCAATTCCTAAGGCCATCGGGGGTTTCTCTAGTAAGGGTGCAAACGTAGTGGACACAAAACTCCTATCGGCACCAGTATCAAATAGTATGGAAGCATAACGATTATTGAGAAGGAACGTACCAGTAACGACGTTCGGATCTTCTCCTCTCTTGTTCCCGAGTGCATACACTCTTCCCTGAGCAGCTCCAGCTTCCATACGTTGGTCACCATTTTCTTGTCGTCCACGGTTTCCTCCAGCTCCACGGTTTCCATGATCGTACCCATTACCACCCGAGCCTTGATTTCCACGGTTCCACGATCCTCTACACTCATTCCGATAGTGTCCCTTCTTTCCACACCCATAACAAGTAACATCTGCCTTGTTTCTCATTTCAGGAGCAGCCTGAACCATAGCAAGAGGTCGGGCTCTACAATCCCTAGCAGTGTGTCCTTTCTTTGAGCAATTCTGGCATTTCACACTACACCATCCAGTATGATGCTGGTGGCAACGATCACACTTGGGTGCATCACCGTTCTGATTCTTCTTATCTCCATTCCCAATAGCATAAGCCTTAGCTTGTCTCTTGCTTCGGTGATCATTACCCTTAGAGTGACGGTCTCTCTTTCTCTTCCCATTCTTCTCCTTATCAGCTTCTTCTAATTCCAACGAATCCATAAGTTGTTGAACAATTGTGATTGCCTCATGGATGTTTGCAGGCCTAGCAGAAATCACATCATTTCTCATAGCTACAGGCAACCCATCAGTATACCTCTCGATCTTTTGAGTCTCGGTTTTCACCATATCTGGGCACAACAAGGCCAATTCCTGGTAACGACGATTGTAAGTCGCCATATCATTACCTTTCACCTTGTGGTTCCAAAACTCAATCTCTAGTTTCTTGACCTCATTCCTTGGGCAATAAGTCTGAATCAGCAAAGACTTAAATTGCTCCCAAGTCATGGCATAAGCTACATCACTCCCAACTGCATTTCGGTAGTTGTTCCACCAAGTCAAAGCTTCATCCTTGAAAGTAAAAGAAGCAAACTTTACCTTCGCATTCTCCGCACAACCACTGACATTGAACACAGACTCAGTCTTCTCAATCCATCTGACTAACTAAACCACTCCTTCAGTTCCACCAAACTCAATAGGTCCGCAAATCTTAAACTCCTTGTATTGACATCCATTAACACGAACAGGTGGAAAAGTTCCAGCAGAATTGTTGGAATGATTTGACTCAGCTAGTAGTTCAGCAACTCTTTGCTCCCCAAGTTGATTGATCATTGCTTGATCCACAGTAGGTGCATTAAGTGGAACATGATCATTGTCTCCCTGAACATCAACATTTTGATTCCTGTTGTTGCGGTTAGTAGTGTCCAGGTTGTCAGGAGTAGGGGTTTCAACATTTCGAGCAGGTCGGCGTCCTCGGCGACTAGGAGTAATCACAGCAGGACCAGTTCTGGTAGCTCTAACAGGGTTTCGTCGTGGTGCCATTGATCTGTAACATCATACAAGTTCATGAGTCTCCAATAGAACTTATCGATATGCTCAACAAAACGTTTCAACGAAACCAAGTCATGGAAAGAATAGCAACAATACACCACGTAACATCAATAAAGCGAATAAGGACTCAATTTCCATAACACCCAAAATCACACAATACCATATACTAATAACCATCAACCATACAATAGCGATCTAACATCATTCCAACTAACGGATAACACAAAACGTACTAATCGTTCCAAAAGAGACGAATACCGAACAAAATATATCAAAATATGATAAATAGCTTTTCTAACCGAACACTCCTCGGTTAAGAAAGCAACAAGACAACATAACCCAAGCAACTAGCCACGCGGCTGGCGGAGGCTCCTCTACTCCTGCCTCAAGCCATCAAGATCCCTCCATAACGATCCTAGCTCCACGCTATGGGTATCTCGGTCTCTCTTGAGGTCAGCCACCTCCTTCTCTAGCTCGGCATTCCTTTGCCATAGCTTGCGGTCGGCCTCACGAGCAGTAACAAATCCTCGCTGCAAACCATCGATATGCTCGTGGACATCCATCAAAACTCTCCTCAGTTCAGTAGTCCTGCCCACAATGACAGTCAAGTCAACTCTTAAATCCGCTAAAAACTCTCCAATAACTCTCTCAAGTCGATCAGATACACGTGCAACTCTCTCACTAAGCTCAGTAATCCGAGCCCACAACCTGCCAATCTCACCTAACTCTGCATGCTCAGCAGAAACCTCAGAAGATGCATCCGACTCAACGGGACTACCAGGTGGCAACTCAAACAAGAACAGATGATCAGGTGAATCAGGGTCAATCGGGTGTACAGGTGAATCAGGCTCCTCAGCCTGAGCTGGTGGTACTAACTCATCATCATCATCAGGCATCTCATCCTCCTGAGGGTCATCCTCCTCCTCAGGGTCATCATCATCACCCTGCTCAGCCTCCTGAGGGTCATCCTCCTGCTCAGGGTCATCAGCCTCATCCTCACCCTCGTACTCCTCCTCCTCATCGGGAGAGTACCTCATCATTCGTCGTCTCCTACTAGGTGAACCATGTGGAGATGTAGTAGGTGATCTAGGACGACGACGCAATGATGTGGGTGGCGCCTCAGACAGAAGAGAATGAGCATCAATCTGTAAAGGTGATGGAGTAGGGCGTACCGACATGCGTGCCGTAGCTCGGTGGGCAAAGCGTGGGGCCACACGAGCCAAAGCCTGATGAAGAGTAAGCTGCCTCGATATACCAGGGAGCCCTAGAGAAGATGAGGGTCCTTGCGTAGATGCAGCAGGTAGTGCTGAAGTAGAAGCTGCCTGTGGTACAGTAGCTGAAGACATGGCCATCCGGTAAGGATTATCAGATGCCATAGTGAACTGTGCAGGTAAAACCGGTGCAGTAAGAATATCCTCGACGACATCGGGCATATGGGAGGCCATGATCTGTGACAACGGCGTAGGGTAGGTGTAAGTGTTTCAAAACAACTAAATCACAACTCATAATACCATACTAAAAATCCTCATCAAATAGTTCAAACATATAATCTCAATAAAAAGAATTTCAAACACCGCATTACTAAAACGTTTATAAAACATATAGACCATATAATTCCTCGAAAACTCCATCTTATTACTAAAATACATAAACCTCAAATCATCTCAATAAGTCCAAATCTACAATCATCTCAAATATCTCATAATACCTCAAATAATAGAAGATGCTTCGGCTTGGCGGGCTGGCGGGCGGTGGTCAAGGATCATTTTCTATAAAAATACGGTTATAGTTTAGGCGTTTATTTACCTAGTTCTCTATAACCTTGGCTCTGATACCAATCTGTAACACCCCCAAAATTTGATACAGCGGAAGACTCAACAAGCTTTCGGGGTGCTACAGGGATTGGTATCCAACACAAGACAAAATAGAACGAGATAAAGTAAACATAATAAAAACACAACCAAAACGGGGTTTTAAGGTTTACATTTATCCCAACATCATTCAGAGTCAGGCCCAATATAAAATAACAGTAGGTCCAAATTTAGTTATCAAAGTTTAGAAAAATAGATCCATAAACCATGAGCCTTGGCCGAGCCTTCCATTCCAAGCATGCATCTCGTCACTTAATTACCTGAGAAAACGTGCTAAAAGTCAGCTTTCGCTGGTGAGATCATAGGTTTAAATTCATCTAACAATATAGTGGACATATACGCAAAACGCTTGCTAGCTAGACTAAGGATTCGCTAAAAGCCTGCGGATACCCTCCGCTCCAACCTAACACACGGATACCCTCCGTTCTAACATAGATATTCGGGTAACCCCCGCAATACCAATAAATACTCGGATAACCTCCGAAGTATTAATAACCTATAGGTACACACTACAGTATCTAAATAAGCCAACCTTGAATAGTACACACAACATATATGTCACTAAAGCTGACAATTCCAAATAACCAAATAAGCCAACCTTGAATAGTACACACAACATATATGTGACTAAAGCTGACAATCCACCAATAACCAAATAAGCCAACCTTGAATAGTACACACAAAAGGTGTGACTAAAGCTGACAATATATCCTAGTCCATACGCATAGCAAGTTTTAGGAAGAATATAGAAGCGATAATAGTCCACATAAAATAATTTGCATGTTTCTCACCCCAAGTATTGAAAACATAGTTCAAGAGTAAAAGTGGGGCTATGACTCACCTCAAGTCCAGAAAATAGCAAGAAGAAGTCGGTAGAAATAAGATGTATAGTAACTCACGAAACAGCAACTACGGACTCGGCACGACCTAACAATGTTAACTTATTCAGAAATCATTTCCTCCAACTTAAAATATTCCCAAACCCAGACGAGAATCCGTTTTATTTCCGAAAATCCATTTCGCATTAGTTTGGTGTGTTTGCGTTTGGTATCCATACGGGTGGTGGGTCGACTCAAAACAAACCAAAAAGATCACATAAAGAATAACAAAATAAACTATGGATCTAATATTAGCCCAATATATCATTTAAATAAATCGCCGAAGTTTACCAAATCCGTCGATTTGATAATCCTCATATTTATTTACGTAACATACCATTCCAAAATTACACCCAACCTAAAGCACATAGCACATAAATACTATATAGTACATCTCATAGTTTAATAAATTCCTCATATATATCGTCAAATTGGCCAGATTTCCCGATATATACATTCGCAATTTATTACCCTTTACATATACCACAACCTATGGGCGTCGTAGGATACGATGCCCATTAATATATTCATTTCATATAGCCAAATAACCCGATTCAACCTTACGGTTAAGTGGTTATTTAGTTATAGAAAACGTTTATATTAATCGTCATATATCCGTGACAACACGAAAGTCACAAATAATAACTTACCTGGACTCGAGTGACAACGATTCCGCATAACTCGATAAGTTACTCATTATATATATATATAAAATAACATTTTATTTAATATTTAATAATTTGTCGAGAGTTCCTCGTTTTATAACCATTTCTTTATAATAGTAATACGTTCAATAATATTGCGCCACTTTCGTAGCCTAATATATATCTAGTTGTATTATTTATAATACAACTCGTGATTATTATTATTATTAATATACGCGTCTATATAATTATATATCCGTTATTCACGTCTATATATTCATATAAACGTTTATATTATCAATAATTATTATTACGAGTTTTATTATTTACGTTTTAATTGTAATAGTTATCGAGTCATACAAAATGGTCACATGTCCGAGTCATGACTCTCGGCTCATTGTCCAAGTCCAAAATAATATGAAAAGTCATAATAACAAAGTATCTCTGTCCAACACAATCTCAATCCACGTGCTACAACAATAGGGTCCGACTACGGCACCCGACTAACCTATCTCCGTCAATCTAAGTGACCGTCTCACAATCGGTCCCCAATCACACTTTTCGTCAACAACTTCACAATACCAATAT
This sequence comes from Artemisia argyi, assembly GCA_030686995.1. Classification (NCBI taxonomy): domain Eukaryota; kingdom Viridiplantae; phylum Streptophyta; class Magnoliopsida; order Asterales; family Asteraceae; genus Artemisia; species Artemisia argyi. Next base: position 209,225,860 of record CM060682.1, on the reverse strand, counting down.
CCATTGTCGAGACCAAACGTGGTCTCGACCCACAAGTATTCGGCCGAAATATTCAACCAATGCCGAATCAAAACCAAGTTACCAATACAAGTCATAAGTAAATAAATATAACCAAAGTCACATTCGGGATGGTTTACCAAGCCAAACCCGGGTCTATACGACTCGATTGAGTCGTGGCACTTATCACGAGCCATGAGGGTTCGAACCAAGTATCAAAGGTAACCAAATAGGCTCCAACGAGCACACCAAATTAACCAATCGACCCATATGAGTCTCGGCAATAACAATAATATCATGGCTAACAGCCGCGACTCACAAGAGTTGATCCTCAGTAATAACGAACCCAAGGCTCGAGTCTCAACCAAATGCCAATCCGACCACAAGGTCTTCGGCAACAATAAACCACATACGGCATCGAGCCGTGACTCCAACGAGTCGAATCAAAAATCCAACGCAAACAACACATGAAACCACAATCTCAAGGCTAAGAAAACAAATAAATCGAGCCCTTAAGCTCGGATCAATAACCATGCCGTGAGTCTTAGACTCACGGTTCGAATTAACCCATCAAGAAACCAAACCCGGATACCAAACTTTTAAGAAAAACGTTTTTCCAACCAAAACCCATATGTATTACGCGTTCTTAAATGTAAACCCATCCGAACATCATCAAGTCGTGACCCTAGGTCACGTTTTTATCAAGAATACGAGTAAAACTCATCTCACCTTCAATCCTTAATACTCAAACCGTGATAACCTTCCAAAAATAAGCGAATGGTGGTGAAAATGGTGATGATTCGAGGTGAAATAAGGGGTTATAGGGCGCGTGTTGTAGTAGATCTAAGAGTAGAGATGATGGGGAATCGATTGGTGGTGGTGGTGTAGAGTGGTGACCGGCGGTGGCTGTGGTGGTGGCCGGATATTAAAGGGGCGGCTAGGGTTTGAGAAGTGGGGGAGGGAGATGATGAGAGAGAGATGAAAAATGGTGAGTGTTTGTGTGTGTGGTGTTTTAATACCGAAACCACAAGGACGGTTTGTAATTTACTTTTTTTTATTATTTCTTTTTCTATTAATAATAATAATGATAATAAAAGTAATAATAATAATAGTAATAATAATATTAGTAATGGTGTGGAGCGGGTAACGTGGGTAAATGTAAAACATGTGGCCCGAACCCGAACTCATTTCAAACTTCAATATCTCCCGAAAAACATCTCGTAAATAAATAAAATATAGTCGGACTCGTAAGACGAATCATAAAATCTTTCGTTAGGTAAACCTAGTGCCAGAGTCAACCTGGTACCAGTGAGAATTTAAGAATACATCACCGAGCATAAAATCAAGAATGAATTACGAGAATAATTCACGAATTCCATAACAACAGTAATTATAAATATCCATAAAATAGGTCTTACAAGTTCGTTGTGAAATAAAATTTCAAATAAAAATTATAAACGAACTTTAATCGTAATGCGGGTTTTCAAAATAACTCCCTAAATTGCCGGTTGTCACACCCTAGGCTCAACCAAGGGCTCTTGAAACATGTACATAATCAACAAAACTCTCTTCTCCAACACCCCAACATAATCAACATAAGCACATACAGATTATCATCAAAGCACATAACAAAACAAACAGCCATTAAACATAAGTATGCACATACCATTAAAATAATAACCGTAATAAGTTTTCAGAAACCATTGTTCACAAACCATCCCCTTCAACATTAATACATAACAAGTTTTCATCAAAATAAGTACATAACCCAACAACATGAGACCATCAGACACAAAAACCACAAAAAGACCCAACAACTACCTTCATTCTTAATCATACTTCTCCAGAATCTCAATGGTCTCCTTCTTCAACGCTATCAACCTCTGAAAATCAGCCACAACACTTGCAAGGGATTCAACCAAACGCCTCTCAATAAGCTGGACTTCGTGCATTGAATCATAAACATCCTCAGCTGCCATTTCTTCATCAGTATTCAACCGAAACACCTCCATCATTCGTTCTGTTCTCTTATCCACTTGCATTCTCATGTCGTCTCTGACGGCCGCAACATTCCTCATGTTGACCTCATTCGTAGGTATCTCCTGAATATTGAGAAAAATAAAACAACCATGAATCTTTTCGGACCCACAAAGTTCTTTCAGTTCATTCAAGTACGGCGTGTCAGACATTTTCAATTAGGGTTGTAGTGAAAAAGTTATGATCTAAAAAAAGTATACGGATGAACTGAAAAAATAAAAATAAAACCAAGATATATATAAAGGGTAGATGCATGAACTAAAAAAATTAAGAGTATTAATGAGAAACGAAATAATCAAAACACGTAATGATGAGAACTGAAGAGACTGTAGAAAATCAAAGGTCGATAAAAAATTACGCGTTCCCATAATATTGATGATTATTATTTTAATTGGGATGACTCAAAGTGTAACCAATTCAGTTTCAGTTTGAAGCGTTTCACAAAAGAGAGGAACTAGTAACTCGGTGTTGAGTATAAATATATTTCGGGTCGGGTTTGGGTCGACCCATCGAACCCATTTATTAATCAGGGTAGGTTCGGGTTGTTAATAAATTAATTGGGTCGACCTGACAACCCGTTTAAGCTTTTTTTCTTAATGTGGCAACTTTTGTATCAAAAAACGGTTGACTGTGTCAACCCAAAATCCGTTTAACCTTTTCAACCCGTGAATTTCAAAAATATCACGCCCATCTTTATAAATGGTTATAATTTGAATATTATTTTTAAAATATTCATAATTATTATTTTCAAATTGAATGAAACCAAACTAACCGAACAACCCGATAGTACACATGGGTCATATGAACCGGTGATATTGCCCTGTTGTCGACCTTGATGAACCTTAATGACGAATCTTCATATGATTCATTTTACTATGAACCTTAATGGCGAATATTTGCTATGAAACTTTTATTATGAACCTTTGATATGCTTTTCTGAACCATTTGATATGACCCATTTGTTATGAACATTTTGGATATGAACCTTTTGATATGACACTCTGATTAAGATATGATATCTGACTATCAGTTTGATACACGAGCCATTTCACTAGTCATGGGGGTTCCATGTCCGGGTCATTGATGCACGAATGGCATATATGACTCTTGTGTGTTTGAGTGACGTTCCACACCATCCCTTATATGTTACATGTTATGAGCTCAAGTATATGTTTGGCCACTATGTTATCTGCAGGGGAGTATGGATGCATTCTATATCTGTTATCTACAATTACTGGATTATCTATTATATGATATGATATGTTATGTTTCTGGGCTCGTGGTGGATTATTGTCCTATCTCTGACTTCATGCGAAGCAATACATTCAATCATAATAGTCGGCACTTTATGATCACCTCGCGTATATTGGCCTCGCAAATGCCTAGGACAATTCCTCCGTTCAATATGTGTAGAATATAGGCTACAAACCATCCCCGGAATGTGACGTCATGGGAAGTCGGCTTACGTAAAAACTCTTGACGATATAAATGAATGACCGCATCCGTTGAGAGTTATTCATATTAGCTTTTTCAAAGTTATTATTTCATAAACTTTATGTTTTTACCAAATCAATCCCGAATCCAAAGCAACACCCACCAACCAAACGGGCCCTTAGTTGATAACCCGAGCAACGACCGGGTAATACTCTAGTTCTTTTTTAGTTTCAAATACAATAAAATACCTATACCTATATATTATATATATATACAATAATACAATACTTTTCATATACTGTATACTAGGTAGTATTAATTAATTTAATTATACATCAAATTATACCCTATCACCGATTCATCCCGCCCAGACCGATTACAAGCTACAAGGTGGTCGACCGCCCGACTACTGATTCGCAATTTATGCAACATTGGATATGAACATATTGGATATGAACCTTTTGATATGACACTCTGATTATGATATGATATCTGACTCCCAGTTTCAAACCCGAGCCATTTTATTATTCATAGGGTTCCATGTCCGTGTCATTGATGCACCAATGGCATATATGACTCTAGTGTAGTTTACTGTCCTACATCTCACTTTATCTTTCGGGTCAACTGGATGCGGATACACTTTAACAAACGTAGACCACTGAGGATAAATCCCGTCTATAAGAAAATAGCAACATTTTAAATAACGCCCACGTAAAACAAATGAACTATCTGGAGCCGCTCCATTTCGGGCAGTAAGATACAACAGAGACTGATTACTTCAACACATTCATATTGTTGTTTGACCCGGGAAGTCGGAAAAACGAATGCCTAATCTACTTCATTTTTAGTTTCACATACAATAAAATACTTATATATTATATATACAATAATATAATACATTTCATATACTATATATTATATATACAATAATATAATACAAATATACTATTAGTTAATTTAATTATAAATCTAATTACTCCGTATAATCTAAAAATTTGGGGAAAACTTACACACCCACGTTCACATAAACCCGCTTAAAATTTTTGGGGAAAAATTCAGATTCATAAATAACTTTTGGCGCTGTGAAAATCAAGCATATCTTTTCGGAAATCAAGTATTTGATTCAATTTTATTAATGGAAATCGTTTTTCACAGACGGTTAAACTCTCAATTTTGGTTTAGGGTTGTATGTGGCCAGCAAAACAAGGATTGTGGGTTTTCACTTTTGAATGAAGATCTGACTCAACAGGTAATGGAAACCTTTCTTGTTGTTGTTATTATTATTATTATTATTATTATTATTATTGTTATTATTATTGGTATTATCATTGTTATACATTGTTATTGTTATACATTGTTAGTGTTTGTTTAACCTTTGTGATGAGTCTTAAGTGTGTGAAATGGTGGGTTCGGGTATATGTTTGGTTGACCTCTTGTGATGAGTCTCATATGTGATCATAAGTGCTGCTTATTTGTGATATGGTACAAGTTGTATTTTAGTTGCTCTGTTTTATTTTAAATGAATGTTGGTATACCTGTGTAAAGTTGGGTAAAAGGATTTGGGTAGTGATAGTGATAGTGATTTGATATCAATTTCTAGCTAATGTATTTCATTCTGTGACATGTAATTGAAGGATTTGCGTCTATTTTTGTTTGTAGATAATGTATTTCATTCTATAACATGTAACAGATAGTGATTTGATTTCAGTTTTGTTTTTCTCAAATGAATATTGTTCTTTGCAATCTCATAATAATTTTATTTGTTTTGTGCACCAGTAATGGAAAATAAAAGGATGCAACGCCAAGTCACCACGAGAAATACGAATGATTATGAAATGTCCAGAAGGACAAGGATTCAAGAAAACCAACAGAGATTACAAGCTTTGGGAGTGAAAAATATTGCTAAGTCTTTGACAAGTCTAGTAGAGAGTGACAACACAAAGAAAAAGAAAAAGAAACAACGGATACCGGTGAGAAAGATGCAGATTATATGTCTGGTTCAGACTTTCAACTTAATGTTGAGGAAGATAACCCAGAAGAAGCGGCTACACAAACAAATAAAAAGGTACGAATAATAAATTTGGCTACTATATTTTCTTTATGTTTGTTTTCTAACAATTCTACTTGCATGAAACAGCATGGAAAATACATTGCTCCACAGTCCATGACTAGATATAAAAATTTAGCACAAAAACGAATGAGTGCTCCGAATGTCTCCAGTGGGCTAACATCTTCAGAATCTCAATCGCAAAAAGGACAATAGATTGATATAGGGAGGGCAATACGTAGTAGGGTACAGGAGTCCGACCAAGTCCAAACAAGAAATGATCAACCAACTTCTGTCAAGAGAGGGAGATTAAATGCAACTGAGAGAAACTTAGTTGCAATTGACAACGATCATGACCACGGGGAGCGTGACTTGAGATCTGATGGTAACTATATATAAATTTCAAATACTATATATATGATATTAAATTACTATTAAGTGTATATTCAGTTAACTGTTTTCGGTCGTTACTTGTTTTTTTTTTTTTTTTTTTTTTTTTTTTTTTTATATATATATATATATATATAGATAACAATGAAGACCTTTATGATGTTGGAAATGATGATATCGAAGACATACCTATGAATGAAGATATTGAACAACAAGCTACTTCAGAAGATGATGTAGATAAATACATGGATGATTTGGAGAATGAGGATGATTTGGAGAATGTGAACGATTTAACAAATGACGGCGATGATCTAGTCGGAGAAGAGATTCAAGCTGAGCATTCTGAAAATGAAGAAAACCATGTAGTTACACAAGCTCGAAATGAAACAGGTTAACATGGTCTACTTGATTGCATCGTTTTAAAAATCATATATCATATATTGTGTCATATAAGTAGAATATATAATAAAGTTAAATTAAAACAAGACAAAAAACTACGCTAAGATATTGCCTCCATTTCAAATTATTTAGTATTTTAAATGTATACGTATCTATTGTAAATCATTTTCACTTTTTGTAGTTCGGATTGTAAGCAAAAGAAAGACAGTACCAACACGTATGGCAAAAGTTTGGGCCCAAGAAAAAGGGGATAGAATTCCTATTTCAGTTAATGAACACGGACAACCTATTAACGACAAAAGTAGTCATCTGACTCATTTCATGGGAACCCTTTCAAGGAGTGGAAAGTATTGTCCGATTTATAAACCATGGAATAAAGTTGACGTCGAAAAAAAAAGCTTTGCTTGAACTCTTAAAGGTACACAATGTTAAATTTGTATGTTAATGAATAAAGTATTTGTTTTCTAATGTGAGCTATTACATTTTTTAGACAAAATTTGATATTCCGGAAGCTGGAGAAAAATGGATATTGCAATCATTTCGGCGGAAGGTGAAGAACTGGAGGGCAAGAGTTAAGGAACTCTACCATGATCCGTCTTTGTCAGTTAAGCAACAAATAAAATCTAGGCCAAAGCAAGTGCAAAAAAAAACAATGGAAGAAGCTTGTGAAGTATTGGAATAAAGAAAACACTAAGGTGTGAAATTCTCTTCCACTTTAAATAACATTACTTAATTTCCCATTATGATATTTTAATTTCCTGCTGCAGAGTTTAAGTGAAAAAAACAAGGCGAATCGGGCAAAAAAGAAGATGATCTAAAGAACCGGTAAAAAAAAGTTATGCTCGCAAAAGGGAAGAGTTAAAGGTAAGTGTATGGATAAAGTGGGATTGTTAATGTATCCTGTCGATATCCACTTTTAATATTCATTTTCTTTTTATTCATACAGACATCTTTGGGACGAGATCTAACTCGATTGGATCTTTTTAGTGCATGCTTCTCCAAAGATGGAAATACCAAAAATGATGACACTGCAAATGCGATTGTAAGTAATATGCTTTTATGTTTGCAAAAGTGTATTTATAGCAGAAGTTAAACACAATATGCTTTTTTTCGTAATACATGCTTTTCCTATATGTTGTTCATGTTTATATAAAACGCAGGATGAAATGAAACGACTTAGTGATAATCTGCCCGAGGGTTCGATTGATAATCCTTGACCAGATGATATTTTTTCTACAGTTATGGGTAAAGATCGAAATGGTGATGCTGGCATGTATGGTCTAGGTGTTCGTGCTTCTGCTGTTTGGGGTGTAATACCAAGTCATTCAGCATGTCATAGAGAAAACAACGAATTGAAGTCTAGATGTGGAGAACTCACTAGTGAAAATGAAAAGTTACGAGCCCAGTTATCAGAGAAGAATGGGTCGACGGATAGTTCCATTGTTCCACCTCTTACATCACAACATTCTCCTGTTGTAACCACTGAACCTCCACGCTTACGGGTATGTTCCATTCTAGTTGTTATAGCTTATTTTATCTTTGATAGCTAATGAACCTAGGCTACAAGCTTATGTATCAGTATTATGATTTAGATTGCTCATTTGCCTTTTAAATTTGTTAACTCAGTTATTAAGGGGTGTTTGGTTCTGTGTTGTTTCAACTGTGGTAGTTGCCTTTTCACTTGTTTATCTGCATACTCTGACCTCTTAGGTGATATTAGAACTAGTAAAACTATAAAACCAATGTTTGAACTACAGAAAGTCAAAATCAAATTACCTTCACTCTCACAGTCCACTGTTGGGACCTGTGAGGATCAAATCTCACCCACTTGGCCTAAATCTTGTTCATGTATCTTAAATTAGTGTTATGATAGCTTAAATAATCATAATTAGTGCATACGGATCAAACAAGTTTCATTAAAGTCAAAGTTTAAGTTCAAAATCAAAAAGTCAAAATGGTATGTTAGTTAGAAACTCAGATCTTCAGAGAATTTTTGTGAATTTTGTGTTGAGATTCAAGTCTTGAGATTTTTACATGTTGAAATTCCCCATCTAAGCTTTTGAATCCCACAGTTAGCTTATTTCTATGATTTTTTCTCTGGCTTAGGTGATAGTTAAAAGTGGCCTGCAGGGCTAACCATTGCCCTGCACCAGGGCATCAGCTCAAAACCCCAACTATCCATGTGCCTTAGCTTCTTCATTAGTGGGCCACACAGTGAGCTTATTGGTTTTTTTGAAAGCCAATAAGCTCATCTATAAAGTTCAGGGCTTATTTCAAACTTTTGAGCTTATTAGATAGGTCTGCAGATAGCTTTTTGTTTGTCCAATTCCACCCATACACTGACTGATCAGTGTTGACCACCCAAATTCAAGCCTCCATACCTGCAGTATTACATCTGTTTAACCTAATACATGTGTGTTGACTATAAATTGATAAATGTTTGTTGAAAACTGAAATCTAGGTCGGGGATGAAGTTGTCCTTAAAAGCATTCTAAACTCAACCGAGACTGTAGCCAAAGGATGGGTGAGGAGCTTGAACCCAAATGATATAGTTGGTGGTACAGAGATTGGACGAGGATGGTGTGAGGTAAACGTTCAAGTACCAACAAAAAGAGATGAAATTTTGGTGAGACCCTATGGGTTATTTGCCACAATTGAAGACTGTGTTGGTGCAACCATAGCATGGCCTTGTCCCTTTATCTCGGTATGTCTTTGTTAATCTTGTGATACCAATAATTTTACTAACATGGACCTTAATGCTTATACATGGGTGTTTATTTGTAGGTGGTCCGTGAGGATTGAGAGAGATGATGCATGATGACCACGAACTAAGCTTCTTGTTGCGTTAATGTATTGTTTAATGTTAACAGACTTTATGTTAGATTCTGTCTACCTTATTTTTGTTTAGTGCTTCTGTTATGACAATTGGTAATTTGAAATACAATTTCGTTTTATTCATTTAATATTTAGTTGATGTTTTATTCATATCGTAATAATACAATGTGCATGGTGAAAATAGCGTCCTATCATATGACTTGTCAGGACTTTGAAATTGTCCTATTAAACTTATTAACCGTCCTAACAATTAACTTAACATTGTAAAAGTGTCCTAATATGTTGTTATTAGGACGTTATTTAGGTTGTTAATAGACATTTTATACGACCAAAAATTTGGTTTCATAATCTTCTTTGAGATATTAGAACCCTTTTCTTGGTGCTAAATTAGCTATAATGTTATATGATAAGCGTCCTAACAATTATCTTTTAAGTACGATTGTATGTGTATCAAAAGATTAAAATTAGGTAACAACGTTTTACAACATTGTATTTGGGATATTAGGACCCTTTTCTTGGTGTTAAAGTAATTATAATGGTATATGTTAACCGTCCTAAGAATTAACATTAAAGGACGCTTGTATGTGTATCAAAAGATTAAAAGTAGGTTACCACATGTTAGAACATTGGAAAAGTGTCCTAATATGTTTTTATTAGGACGTTATTTGTTTTGTTAATAGACGTAAAATGCGACCATAAAATTGGTATCATAATCTTATTTGAGTTATTAGGACCCTTTTCTTGGTTGCTAAAATAGCTATGATGTTACATCATAAGCGTCCTAACAATACTTTTAAGGACGTTTTTATGTGTTTCAAAAGATTAAAAGTAGGTAATCACATGTTAAAACAATGTAAAAGTGTCCTAATATGGTTTTATTAGGACGCCATTTGTGTTGTTCATAGGCATATAATACGACCATAAAATTGGTTTCATAAGGCTTAGGACACTTTGGACCTATTACAACCGCCTTACATGAAACGCTTTCATCCTTGGTCCTATTAAATGAGAAGTCCCTAAAAATTACCATTATATGACGCTTATGGGGGTCCTAAAAAGCCACTTTTCTTGTAGTGAGGAATTATATTTTGTTTTTGGATTTTCTTCTATTTATTATGAATTAAAAACTATTTAAAATGAGAAAATTAAAGAAAAATAGTAAACTAATTTAGAAAATTATCAAAAATTACAGAAAACTCTTTTATAAGATACTAAATGAAATGAAATAAGAAAGAAAAAATTGAAAATTTACCTAAAAACGTAAAGTGACGAAAAAATCCCGCCCCTTTAAAGCAAAATTGAGAAATTCAATTCCAAATACAAATTTTATAATTTTCATATGTTCTATTAACTAGTAAAAGACAATTTCCAGAAAGAGATTTATATATTTTTTTTTTTTTTGTTATTTTTGAGTTTATTATGAATTTATTACTATTAAAAAGAAATAAAATTAAAAAAAATAGAAGATGAGCAGTAAAAAACCCAAAAATTACCTGAAAGTATATTTAATTATTGGAAAGAGAATAAAAATGTAAAATGTTGGAAAAAGCTATTGGAAAAGCTAAAATAAGCTAAACAATTGCTATTTAAGCTAAAAGGGTAGAATACTATAAAGATTAAACTTTGCAAGGTTAGTATGAGAAGTCCCTAGGGCATTGTTGGTAGCAGTGGTGTGTGTGTTGCGTATAATATCCAAAAAGTCCATAGTTCGAATCCCATCATGTATTTTTTTTGCAAAACTTTTTTTTTATTAATTTTCTTTTGTAAAACAGAATAAGCTAACAAAGATGAACAACTTTTGTAAAAACCTTTTTGTTGAAAAGCTTTAATAAGGTCAGGAAGAGCTTATATTTGGTGACAGTTATGACAGAAACAAAGAAAGGGAGAAAAGCAACTTAAAAGCTAAGATAATATGACCAAATAGCTAACACTAGTGAGAAATAAGCTGGAACTAACTAACCTCTAATCTAATTAAGCCAAATCAACTAAACACTTAAGCTAAAATATCCTAAAAAGCTGAAAAAGTGAATAAGCATAAACTGACCTATGCTTTGCCAAACAGGCCTTAACAGGCAACTAGAGGGCTATCAAAAGCTATTCATAAGCTTCTATAAAAATTTGCAAAAATATGATCTAATCAGATAAGCAACCAAACTTTTATGATGCCAAATCTCAGATTCAATGGACTATTAATGAACAAATGAGAATTGTTGAGTTTATTAGACTCCTTGGATCGTTTTGAACATCTAGGGTTAACAATAACAACGATGATAGAATGCACATCAGAATAAGTAAAACATCAATTGTTATTGAAACAAGGTTTTTCCAATCACCTCCAATTATTATTTGATTAGAATAATAACTTGTTACCTAACTGTAACGAGGATCTAAGACACCTCAGACCTTGAAGGATACGAACTAATACTAACCAACTCTAGTCTAGGCGTTTATATTTTACGCCCTAGACACACACACACTTTTCTTAGTCGACTACATTGTGGAAGACACATTAAAAACATGTACCCTTGATCTCTTTATACAATAGAGATTTAGAGTTTACAAAAGACTACGAAGGACTAAAATATAAAATCTTCTTTATCAAGCAAGTCCCTTGTGTTTGATTCTTCATCTTTTGTAGAATTCTAGCTTTACATTATAGTCCATTTGTTTCATTCTTTTATTTATTTTGTCACATCAAATCAAGAATCCCAACAATCTTCCCCTATTTGATGATGACAAAACAAACAAAGTCGTGTACGAATTTCCCTAGACGAAGTAGAGAAGTTGAGATGTATGCATCTCCCTGAATGAAACAAATTTTGTCTTTCCCTTTATCCATGCCATACCACTCCAAAATCTCTTCCCCTTTTTGTTATCAGCAAATAGGGAACGTATGTAATATAATCTTCCCCTTGAGTGATGCATGTAGATCAAATGATTAAACACATCATAATATGCTTCCTCTGAAATCAATATGTTAACCATCTTCTTGTGTGTGTGAACCAATAACCTTTGTGTGTGTAAACTAATCTCCATAAACCAATTAATCAACCAAGTTGAACCAAACTCGAAGCTTCTCCCCCTTAACAAATAAATCTTTGATAAATCAAAGCTTTCAAGTAACCTTTAATGTCGACACAAAACTACTCTTTAACGGCAAACTTGATTTCAATGATCAGATGCGTAGCAGCAGAATAAAACTTTCGAGCAGCAGAAACAAATAACTAGCAGTAGAAACTCTTGAAAGTAGCAGTAGTATCGAATAGTGCAGCAGCAGAAATAAAACATCAAGCAGCAAAAAAATATAATCATAGCAGCAGTAATACTCGTATAAGTAGCAGTACATGAGCAGTAGTAATATTCAACCTTTTTCAATCCCACTCACTTTATATCACACTAAAATAATCAGCAACTTTTTAGTACCATCTCCTCGAAACATAAGTCCCATAATCAATAATAAATAACAACAGCAACTGACCAATAAACTTTGAATATTAAATCGACTCCATGTTGTTTGCTTTTTCCAATCTTCGTACAATAGTAACAACTCTCGACCAATCACATGTTGTATCTTTGTCGCTACAGATCTTCTTCAACACTGCTCTTCTTCGACAACAGTAATACCTTGTAAAACCCTAGGTAACGAGCTAACCTATCTCTGATGCCAATTGTTGAGTTTATTAGACTCCTTGGATCGTTTTAAGCATCTAGGGTTAACAATAATAATGATGATAGAATGCACAGCGAAATAAGTAAAACATCAATTGTTATTGAAACAAGGTTTTTCCAATCACCCCCAATTATTATTTGATCAGAATAATAACATGTTACCCAACTGTAACGACGATCTAAGACACCTCAGACCTTGAAGGATACGAACTAATACTAACCAACTCTAGTCTAGGCGTTTATATTTTACGCCCTAGACACACACACTTTTCTTAGTCGACTACATTGTGGAAGACACATTAAAAACCTGTACCCTTGATCTCTTTATATAATAGTGATTTAGGGTTTACAAAAGACTACGAAGGACTAAAATATAAAATCTTCTTTATCAAGCAAGTCCCTTGTGTTTGATTTTTCATCTTTTGTAGAATTTCAGCTTTACATTATAGTCCATTTGTTTTATTTTTTTATTTATTTTGTCACATCAAATCAAGAATCCAAACAAGAATTAAAAGACACAAGGCTGATAAACAATTTTGAAAAGCACAATGCATAATCAGTCAAAACAGGCTAAAATAAGCTACTCAAAAGCTGATCAAAACCTTCATTAAAATTTATGAAAATGCAAATTAACTGACTAAGCAACCAAAGATTATCCATGCCAATTTCAAGATCAATTTATTTATTATTGAATAAACTAAAAATTAAAAGCTCATAACTGATGGAACATTCATGTGTGATGCAGGGCAAATGTTGACTTTCAAAATGGATCAAACTAGAAATTCGACTAACAATACTCTAATACCAGATTCTAAACATGAACTCTAAATTGAATTGAAGCAAAAACTACAACTAAAATACCTAAATCCGAAGAATCCAAATATAAGCTATGTAAAATTTATTAAGAACCTGAAATTTGGAAAATCAATAAAGAAACTAGAAAACTACTTAAGGATGTTGAAAATAACTACTATACTACTCAATTAACTAAAATATAGCTGATGGTACTAACTCATCATCATCATCAGGCATCTCATCCTCCTGAGGGTCATCCTCCTCCTCAGGGTCATCATCATCACCCTGCTCAGCCTCCTGAGGGTCATCCTCCTGCTCAGGGTCATCAGCCTCATCCTCACCCTCGTACTCCTCCTCCTCATCGGGAGAGTACCTCATCATTCGTCGTCTCCTACTAGGTGAACCATGTGGAGATGTAGTAGGTGATCTAGGACGACGACGCAATGATGTGGGTGGCGCCTCAGACAGAAGAGAATGAGCATCAATCTGTAAAGGTGATGGAGTAGGGCGTACCGACATGCGTGCCGTAGCTCGGTGGGCAAAGCGTGGGGCCACACGAGCCAAAGCCTGATGAAGAGTAAGCTGCCTCGATGTACCAGGGAGCCCTAGAGAAGATGAGGGTCCCTGCGTAGATGCAGCAGGTAGTGCTGAAGTAGAAGCTGCCTGTGGTACAGTAGCTGAAGACATGGCCATCCGGTAAGGATTATCAGATGCCATAGTGAACTGTGCAGGTAAAACCGGTGCAGTAAGAATATCCTCGACGACATCGGGCATATGGGAGGCCATGGTCTGTGACAACGGCGTAGGGTAGGTGTAAGTGTTTCAAAACAACTAAATCACAACTCATAATACCATACTAAAAATCCTCATCAAATAGTTCAAACATATAATCTCAATAAAAAGAATTTCAAACACCGCATTACTAAAATGTTTATAAAACATATAGACCATATAATTCCTCGAAAACTCCATCTTATTACTAAAATACATAAACCTCAAATCATCTCAATAAGTCCAAATCTAACAATCATCTCAAATATCTCATAATACCTCAAATAATAGAAGATGCTTCGGCTTGGCGGGCTGGCGGGCGGTGGTCAAGGATCATTTTCTATAAAAATACGGTTATAGTTTAGGCGTTTATTTACCTAGTTCTCTATAACCTTGGCTCTGATACCAATCTGTAACACCCCCAAAATTTGATACAGTGGAAGACTCAACAAGCTTTCGGGGTGCTACAGGGATTGGTATCCAACACAAGACAATATAGAACGAGATAAAGTAAACATAATAAAAACACAACCAAAACGGGGTTTTAAGGTTTACATTTATCCCAACATCATTCAGAGTCAGGCCCAATATAAAATAACAGTAGGTCCAAATTTAGTTATCAAAGTTTAGAAAAATAGATCCATAAACCATAAGCCTTGGCCGAGCCTTCCATTCCAAGCATGCATCTCGTCACTTAATTACCTGAGAAAACGTGCTAAAAGTCAGCTTTCGCTGGTGAGATCATAGGTTTAAATTCATCTAACAATATAGTGGACATATACGCAAAACGCTTGCTAGCTAGACTAAGGATTCGCTAAAAGCCTGCGGATACCCTCCGCTCCAACCTAACACACGGATACCCTCCGTTCTAACATAGATATTCGGGTAACCCCCGCAATACCAATAAATACTCGGATAACCTCCGAAGTATTAATAACCTATAGGTACACACTACAGTATCTAAATAAGCCAACCTTGAATAGTACACACAACATATATGTGACTAAAGCTGACAATTCCAAATAACCAAATAAGCCAACCTTGAATAGTACACACAACATATATGTGACTAAAGCTGACAATCCACCAATAACCAAATAAGCCAACCTTGAATAGTACACACAAAAGGTGTGACTAAAGCTGACAATATATCCTAGTCCATACGCATAGCAAGTTTTAGGAAGAATATAGAAGCGATAATAGTCCACATAAAATAATTTGCACGTTTCTCACCCCAAGTATTGAAAACATAGTTCAAGAGTAAAAGTGGGGCTATGACTCACCTCAAGTCCAGAAAATAGCAAGAAGAAGTCGGTAGAAATAAGATGTATAGTAACTCACGAAACAGCAACTACGGACTCGGCACGACCTAACAATGTTAACTTATTCAGAAATCATTTCCTCCAACTTAAAATATTCCCAAACCCAGACGAGAATCCGTTTTATTTCTGAAAATCCATTTCGCATTAGTTTGGTGTGTTTGCGTTTGGTATCCATACGGGCGGTGGGTCGAATCAAAACAAACCAAAAAGATCACATAAAGAATAACAAAATAAACTATGGATCTAATATTAGCCCAATATATCATTTAAATAAATCGCCGAAGTTTACCAAATCCGTCGATTTGATAATCCTCATATTTATTTACGTAACATACCATTCCAAAATTACACCCAACCTAAAGCACATAGCACATAAATACTATATAGTACATCTCATAGTTTAATAAATTCCTCATATATATCGTCAAATTGGCCAGATTTCCCGATATATACATTCGCAATTTATTACCCTTTACATATACCACAACCTATGGGCGTCGTAGGATACGATGCCCATTAATATATTCATTTCATATAGCCAAATAACCCGATTCAACCTTACGGTTAAGTGGTTATTTAGTTATAGAAAACGTTTATATTAATCGTCATATATCCGTGACAACACGAAAGTCACAAATAATAACTTACCTGGACTCGAGTGACAACGATTCCGCATAACTCGATAAGTTACTCGTTATATATATATAAAATAACATTTTATTTAATATTTAATAATTTGTCGAGAGTTCCTCGTTTTATAACCATTTCTTTATAATAGTAATACGTTCAATAATATTGCGCCACTTTCGTAGCCTAATATATATCTAGTTGTATTATTTATAATACGACTCGTGATTATTATTATTATTAATATACGCGTCTATATAATTATATATCCGTTATTCACGTCTATATATTCATATAAACGTTTATATTATCAATAATTATTATTACGAGTTTTATTATTTACGTTTTAATTGTAATAGTTATCGAGTCATACGAAATGGTCACATGTCCGAGTCATGACTCTCGGCTCATTGTCCAAGTCCAAAATAATATGAAAAGTCATAATAACAAAGTATCTCTGTCCAACACAATCTCAATCCATGTGCTACAACAATAGGGTCCGACTACGGCACCCGACTAACCTATCTCCGTCAATCTAAGTGACCGTCTCACAATCGGTCCTCAATCACACTTTTCGTCAACAACTTCACAATACCAATATCCATTGTCGAGACCAAACGTGGTCTCGACCCACAAGTATTCGGCCGAAATATTCAACCAATGCCGAATCAAAACCAAGTTACCAATACAAGTCATAAGTAAATAAATATAACCAATGTCACATTCGGGATGGTTTACCAAGCCAAACCCGGGTCTATACGACTCGATTGAGTCGTGGCACTTATCACGAGCCATGAGGGTTCGAACCAAGTATCCAAGGTAACCAAATAGGCTCCAACGAGCACACCAAATTAACCAATCGACCCATATGAGTCTCGGCAATAACAATAATATCATGGCTAACAGCCGCGACTCACAAGAGTCGATCCACAATAATAACGAGCCCAAGGCTCGAGTCTCAACCAAATGCCAATCCGACCACAAGGTCTTCGGCAACAATAAACCACATACGGCATCGAGCCGTGACTCCAACGAGTCGAATCAAAAATCCAACGCAAACAACACATGAAACCACAATCTCAAGACTAAGAAAACAAATAAATCGAGCCCTTAAGCTCGGATCAATAACCATGCCGTGAGTCTTAGACTCACGGTTCGAATTAACCCATCAAGAAACCAAACCCGGATACCAAACTTTTAAGAAAAACGTTTTTCCAACCAAAACCCATATGTATTACGCGTTCTTAAATGTAAACCCATCCGAACATCATCAAGTCGTGACCCTAGGTCACGTTTTTATCAAGAATACGAGTAAAACTCGTCTCACCTTCAATCCTTAATACTCAAACCGTGATAACCTTCCAAAAATAAGCGAATGGTGGTGAAAATGGTGATGATTCGAGGTGAAATAAGGGGTTATAGGGCGCGTGTTGTAGTAGATCTAAGAGTAGAGATGATGGGGAATCGATTGGTGGTGGTGGTGTAGAGTGGTGACCGGCGGTGGCTGTGGTGGTGGCCGGATATTAAAGGGGCGGCTAGGGTTTGAGAAGTGGGGGAGGGAGATGATGAGAGAGAGATGAAAAATGGTGAGTGTTTGTGTGTGTGGTGTTTTAATACCGAAACCACAAGGACGGTTTGTAATTTACTTTTTTTTTATTATTTCTTTTTCTATTAATAATAATAATGATAATAAAAGTAATAATAATAATAGTAATAATAATATTACTAATGGTGTGGAGCGGGTAACGTGGGTAAATGTAAAACATGTGGCCCGAACCCGAACTCATTTCAAACTTCAATATCTCCCGAAAAACATCTCGTAAATAAATAAAATATAGTCGGACTCGTAAGACGAATCATAAAATCTTTCGTTAGGTAAACCTAGTGCCAGAGTCAACGTAGTACCAGTGAGAATTTAAGAATACATCACCGAGCATAAAATCAAGAATGAATTACGAGAATAATTCACGAATTCCATAACAACAGTAATTATAAATATCCATAAAATAGGTCTTACAAGTTCGTTGTGAAATAAAATTTCAAATAAAAATTATAAATGAACTTTAATCGTAATGCGGGTTTTCAAAATAACTCCCTAAATTGCCGGTTGTCACACCCTAGGCTCAACCAAGGGCTCTTGAAACATGTACATAATCAACAAAACTCTCTTCTCCAACACCCCAACATAATCAACATAAGCACATACAGATTATCATCAAAGCACATAACAAAACAAACAGCCATTAAACATAAATATGCACATACCATTAAAATAATAACCGTAATAAGTTTTCAGAAACCATTGTTCACAAACCATCCCCTTCAACATTAATACATAACAAGTTTTCATCAAAATAAGTACATAACCCAACAACATGAGACCATCAGACACAAAAACCACAAAAAGACCCAACAACTACCTTCATTCTTAATCATACTTCTCCAGAATCTCAATGGTCTCCTTCTTCAACGCTATCAACCTCTGAAAATCAGCCACAACACTTGCAAGGGATTCAACCAAACGCCTCTCAATAAGCTGGACTTCGTGCATTGAATCATAAACATCCTCAGCTGCCATTTCTTCATCAGTATTCAACCGAAACACCTCCATCATTCGTTCTGTTCTCTTATCCACTTGCATTCTCATGTCGTCTCTGACGGCCGCAACATTCCTCATGTTGACCTCATTCGTAGGTATCTCCTGAATATTGAGAAAAATAAAACAACCATGAATCTTTTCGGACCCACAAAGTTCTTTCAGTTCATTCAAGTACGGCGTGTCAGACATTTTCAATTAGGGTTGTAGTGAAAAAGTTATGATCTAAAAAAAGTATACGGATGAACTGAAAAAATAAAAATAAAACCAAGATATATATAAAGGGTAGATGCATGAACTAAAAAAATTAAGAGTATTAATGAGAAATGAAATAATCAAAACACGTAATGATGAGAACTGAAGAGACTGCAGAAAATCAAAGGTCGATAAAAAATTACGCGTTCCCATAATATTGATGATTATTATTTTAATTGGGATGACTCAAAGTGTAACCAATTCAGTTTCAGTTTGAAGCGTTTCACAAAAGAGAGGAACTAGTAACTCGGTGTTGAGTATAAATATATTTCGGGTCGGGTTTGGGCCATCGAACCCATTTATTAATCAGGGTAGGTTCGGGTTGTTAATAAATTAATTGGGTCGACCTGACAACCCGTTTAAGCTTTTTTTCTTAATGTGGCAACTTTTGTATCAAAAAACGGTTGACTGTGTCAACCCAAAATCCGTTTAACCTTTTCAACCCGTGAATTTCAAAAATATCACGCCCATCTTTATAAATGGTTATAATTTGAATATTATTTTTAAAATATTCATAATTATTATTTTCAAATTGAATGAAACCAAACTAACCGAACAACCCGATAGTACACATGGGTCATATGAACCGGTGATATTGCCCTGTTGTCGACCTTGATGAACCTTAATGACGAATCTTCATATGATTCATTTTACTATGAACCTTAATGGCGAATATTTGCTATGAAACTTTTATTATGAACCTTTGATATGCTTTTCTGAACCATTTGATATGACCCATTTGTTATGAACATTTTGGATATGAACCTTTTGATATGACACTCTGATTAAGATATGATATCTGACTATCAGTTTGATACACGAGCCATTTCACTAGTCATGGGGGTTCCATGTCCGGGTCATTGATGCACGAATGGCATATATGACTCTTGTGTGTTTGAGTGACGTTCCACACCATCCCTTATATGTTACATGTTATGAGCTCAAGTATATGTTTGGCCACTATGTTATCTGCAGGGGAGTATGGATGCATCCTATATCTGTTATCTACAATTACTGGATTATCTGTTATATGATATGATATGTTATGTTTCTGGGCTCGTGGTGGATTACTGTCCTATCTCTGACTTCATGCGAAGCAATACATTCAATCATAATAGTCGGAACTTTATGATCACCTCGCGTATATTGGCCTCGCAAATGCCTAGGACAATTCCTCCGTTCAATATGTGTAGAATATAGGCTACAAACCATCCCCGGAATGTAACGTCATGGGAAGTCGGCTTACGTAAAAACTCTTGACGATATAAATGAATGACCGCATCCGTTGAGAGTTATTCATATTTGCTTTTTCAAAGTTATTATTTCATAAACTTTATGTTTTTACCAAATCAATCCCGAATCCAAAGCAACACCCACCAACCAAACGGGCCCTTAGTTGATAACCCGAGCAACGACCGGGTAATACTCTAGTTCTTTTTTAGTTTCAAATACAATAAAATACCTATACCTATATATTATATATATATATATACAATAATACAATACTTTTCATATACTGTATACTAGGTAGTATTAATTAATTTAATTATACATCAAATTATACCCTATCACCGATTCATCCCGCCCAGACCGATTACAAGCTACAAGGTGGTCGACCGCCCGACTACTGATTCGCAATTTTTGCAACATTGGATATGAACATATTGGATATGAACCTTTTGATATGACACTCTGATTATGATATGATATCTGACTCCCAGCTTCAAACCCGAGCCATTTTATTATTCATAGGGTTCCATGTCCGTGTCATTGATGCACCAATGGCATATATGACTCTAGTGTGGTTTACTGTCCTACATCTCACTTTATCTTTCGGGTCAACTGGATGCGGATACACTTTAACAAACGTAGACCACTTAGGATAAATCCCGTCTATAAGAAAATAGCAACATTTTAAATAACGCCCACGTAAAACAAATGAACTATCTGGAGCCGCTCCATTTCGGGCAGTAAGATACAACAGAGACTGATTACTTCAACACATTCATATTGTTGTTTGACCCGGGAAGTCGGAAAAACGAATGCCTAATCTACTTCATTTTTAGTTTCACATACAATAAAATACTTATATATTATATATACAATAATATAATACATTTCATATACTATATATTATATATACAATAATATAATACAAATATACTATTAGTTAATTTAATTATAAATCTAATTACTCCGTATAATCTAAAAATTTGGGGAAAACTTACACACCCACGTTCACATAAACCCGCTTAAAATTTTTGGGGAAAAATTCAGATTCATAAATAACTTTTGGCGCTGTGAAAATCAAGCATATCTTTTCGGAAATCAAGTATTTGATTCAATTTTATTAATGGAAATCGTTTTTCACAGACGGTTAAACTCTCAATTTTGGTTTAGGGTTGTATGTGGCCAGCAAAACAAGGATTGTGGGTTTTCACTTTTGAATGAAGATCTGACTCAACAGGTAATGGAAACCTTTCTTGTTGTTGTTATTATTATTATTATTATTATTATTATTATTGTTATTATTATTGGTATTATCATTGTTATACATTGTTATTGTTATACATTGTTAGTGTTTGTTTAACCTTTGTGATGAGTCTTAAGTGTGTGAAATGGTGGGTTCGGGTATGTGTTTGGTTGACCTCTTGTGATGAGTCTCATATGTGATCATAAGTGCTGCTTATTTGTGATATGGTACAAGTTGTATTTTAGTTGCTCTGTTTTATTTTAAATGAATGTTGGTATACCTGTGTAAAGTTGGGTAAAAGGATTTGGGTAGTGATAGTGATAGTGATTTGATATCAATTTCTAGCTAATGTATTTCATTCTGTGACATGTAATTGAAGGATTTGCGTCTATTTTTGTTTGTAGATAATGTATTTCATTCTGTAACATGTAACAGATAGTGATTTGATTTCAGTTTTGTTTTTCTCAAATGAATATTGTTCTTTGCAATCTCATAATAATTTTATTTGTTTTGTGCACCAGTAATGGAAAATAAAAGGATGCAACGCCAAGTCACCACGAGAAATACGAATGATTATGAAATGTCCAGAAGGACAAGGATTCAAGAAAACCAACAGAGATTACAAGCTTTGGGAGTGAAAAATATTGCTAAGTCTTTGACAAGTCTAGTAGAGAGTGACAACACAAAGAAAAAGAAAAAGAAACAACGGATACCGGTGAGAAAGATGCAGATTATATGTCTGGTTCAGACTTTCAACTTAATGTTGAGGAAGATAACCCAGAAGAAGCGGCTACACAAACAAATAAAAAGGTACGAATAATAAATTTGGCTACTATATTTTCTTTATGTTTGTTTTCTAACAATTCTACTTGCATGAAACAGCATGGAAAATACATTGCTCCACAGTCCATGACTAGATATAAAAATTTAGCACAAAAACGAATGAGTGCTCCGAATGTCTCCAGTGGGCTAACATCTTCAGAATCTCAATCGCAAAAAGGACAACAGATTGATATAGGGAGGGCAATACGTAGTAGGGTACAGGAGTCCGACCAAGTCCAAACAAGAAATGATCAACCAACTTCTGTCAAGAGAGGGAGATTAAATGCAACTGAGAGAAACTTAGTTGCAATTGACAACGATCATGACCACGGGGAGCGTGACTTGAGATCTGATGGTAACTATATATAAATTTCAAATACTATATATATGATATTAAATTACTATTAAGTGTATATTCAGTTAACTGTTTTCGGTCGTTACTTGTTTTTTTATATATATATATATATATATATATATATAGATAACAATGAAGACCTTTATGATGTTGGAAATGATGATATCGAAGACATACCTATGAATGAAGATATTGAACAACAAGCTACTTCAGAAGATGATGTAGATAAATACATGGATGATTTGGAGAATGAGGATGATTTGGAGAATGTGAACGATTTAACAAATGACGGCGATGATCTAGTCGGAGAAGAGATTCAAGCTGAGCATTCTGAAAATGAAGAAAACCATGTAGTTACACAAGCTCGAAATGAAACAGGTTAACATGGTCTACTTGATTGCATCGTTTTAAAAATCATATATCATATATTGTGTCATATAAGTAGAATATGTAATAAAGTTAAATTAAAACAAGACAAAAAACTACGCTAAGATATTGCCTCCATTTCAAATTATTTAGTATTTTAAATGTATACGTATCTATTGTAAATCATTTTCACTTTTTGTAGTTCGGATTGTAAGCAAAAGAAAGACAGTACCAACACGTATGGCAAAAGTTTGGGCCCAAGAAAAAGGGGATAGAATTCCTATTTCAGTTAATGAACACGGACAACCTATTAACGACAAAAGTAGTCATCTGACTCATTTCATGGGAACCCTTTCAAGGAGTGGAAAGTATTGTCTGATTTATAAACCATGGAATAAAGTTGACGTCGAAAAAAAAAAGCTTTGCTTGAACTCTTAAAGGTACACAATGTTAAATTTGTATGTTAATGAATAAAGTATTTGTTTTCTAATGTGAGCTATTACATTTTTTAGACAAAATTTGATATTCTGGAAGCTGGAGAAAAATGGATATTGCAATCATTTGGGCGGAAGGTGAAGAACTGGAGGGCAAGAGTTAAGGAACTCTACCATGATCCGTCTTTGTCAGTTAAGCAACAAATAAAATCTAGGCCAAAGCAAGTGCAAAAAAAAAACAATGGAAGAAGCTTGTGAAGTATTGGAATAAAGAAAACACTAAGGTGTGAAATTCTCTTCCACTTTAAATAACATTACTTAATTTCCCATTATGATATTTTAATTTCCTGCTGCAGAGTTTAAGTGAAAAAAACAAGGCGAATCGGGCAAAAAAGAAGATGATCCAAAGAACCGGTAAAAAAAAGTTATGCTCGCAAAAGGGAAGAGTTAAAGGTAAGTGTATGGATAAAGTGGGATTGTTAATGTATCCTGTCAATATCCACTTTTAATATTCATTTTCTTTTTATTCATACAAACATCTTTGGGATGAGATCTAACTCGATTGGATCTTTTTAGTGCATGCTTCTCCAAAGATGGAAATACCAAAAATGATGACACTGCAAATGCGATTGTAAGTAATATGCTTTTATGTTTGCAAAAGTGTATTTATAGCAGAAGTTAAACACAATATGCTTTTTTTCGTAATACATGCTTTTCCTATATGTTGTTCATGTTTATATAAAATGCAGGATGAAATGAAACGACTTAGTGATAATCTGCCCGAGGGTTCGATTGATAATCCTGGACCAGATGATATTTTTTCTACAGTTATGGGTAAAGATCGAAATGGTGATGCTGGCATGTATGGTCTAGGTGTTCGTGCTTCTGCTGTTTGGGGTGTAATACCAAGTCATTCAGCATGTCATAGAGAAAACAACGAATTGAAGTCTAGATGTGGAGAACTTACTAGTGAAAATGAAAAGTTACGAGCCCAGTTATCAGAGAAGAATGGGTCGACGGATAGTTCCATTGTTCCACCTCTTACATCACAACATTCTCCTGTTGTAACCACTGAACCTCCATGCTTACGGGTATGTTCCTTTCTAGTTGTTATAGCTTATTTTATCTTTGATAGCAAATGAACCTAGGCTACAAGCTTATGTATCAGTATTATGATTTAGATTGCTCATTTGCCTTTTAAATTTGTTAACTCAATTATTAAGGGGTGTTTGGTTCTGTGTTGTTTCAACTGTGGTAGTTGCCTTTTCACTTGTTTATCTGCATACTCTGACCTCTTAGGTGATATTAGAACTAGTAAAACTATAAAACCAATGTTTGAACTACAGAAAGTCAAAATCAAATTACCTTCACTCTCACAGTCCACTGTTGGGACCTGTGAGGATCAAATCTCACCCACTTGGCCTAAATCTTGTTCATGTATCTTAAATTAGTGTTATGATAGCTTAAATAATCATAATTAGTGCATACGGATCAAACAAGTTTCATTAAAGTCAAAGTTTAAGTTCAAAATCAAAAAGTCAAAATGGTATGTTAGTTAGAAACTCAGATCTTCGGAGAATTTTTGTGAATTTTGTGTTGAGATTCAAGTCTTGAGATTTTTACATGTTGAAATTCCCCATCTAAGCTTTTGAATCCCACAGTTAGCTTATTTCTATGATTTTTTCTCTGGCTTAGGTGATAGTTAAAAGTGGCCTGCAGGGCTAACCATTGCCCTGCACCAGGGCATCAGCTCAAAACCCCAACTATCCATGTGCCTTAGCTTCTTCATTAGTGGGCCACACAGTGAGCTTATTGGTTTTTTTGAAAGCCAATAAGCTCATCTATAAAGTTCAGGGCTTATTTCAAACTTTTGAGCTTATTAGATAGGTCTGCAGATAGCTTTTTGTTTGTCCAATTCCACCCATACACTGACTGATCAGTGTTGACCACCCAAATTCAAGCCTCCATACCTGCAGTATTACATCTGTTTAACCTAATACATGTGTGTTGACTATAAATTGATAAATGTTTGTTGAAAACTGAAATCTAGGTCGGGGATGAAGTTGTCCTTAAAAGCATTCTAAACTCAACCGAGACTGTAGCCAAAGGATGGGTGAGGAGCTTGAACCCAAATGATATAGTTGGTGGTACAGAGATTGGACGAGGATGGTGTGAGGTAAACGTTCAAGTACCAACAAAAAGAGATGAAATTTTGGTGAGACCCTATGGGTTATTTGCCACAATTGAAGACTGTGTTGGTGCAACCATAGCATGGCCTTGTCCCTTTATCTCGGTATGTCTTTGTTAATCTTGTGATACCAATAATTTTACTAACATGGACCTTAATGCTTATACATGGGTGTTTATTTGTAGGTGGTCCGTGAGGATTGAGAGAGATGATGCATGATGACCACGAACTAAGCTTCTTGTTGCGTTAATGTATTGTTTAATGTTAACAGACTTTATGTTAGATTCTGTCTACCTTATTTATGTTTAGTGCTTCTGTTATGACAATTGGTAATTTGAAATACAATTTCGTTTTATTCATTTAATATTTAGTTGATGTTTTATTCATATCGTAATAATACAATGTGCATGGTGAAAATAGCGTCCTATCATATGACTTGTCAGGACTTTGAAATTGTCCTATTAAACTTATTAACCGTCCTAACAATTAACTTAACATTGTAAAAGTGTCCTAATATGTTGTTATTAGGACGTTATTTAGGTTGTTAATAGACATTTTATACGACCAAAAATTTGGTTTCATAATCTTCTTTGAGATATTAGAACCCTTTTCTTGGTGCTAAATTAGCTATAATGTTATATGATAAGCGTCCTAACAATTATCTTTTAAGTACGCTTGTATGTGTATCAAAAGATTAAAATTAGGTAACAACGTTTTACAACATTGTATTTAGGATATTAGGGCCCTTTTCTTGGTGTTAAAGTAATTATAATGGTATATGATAACCGTCCTAAGAATTAACATTAAAGGACGCTTGTATGTGTATCAAAAGATTAAAAGTAGGTTACCACATGTTAGAACATTGGAAAAGTGTCCTAATATGTTTTTATTAGGACGTTATTTGTTTTGTTTATAGACGTAAAATGCGACCATAAAATTGGTATCATAATCTTATTTGAGTTATTAGGACCCTTTTCTTGGTTGCTAAAATAGCTATGATGTTACATCATAAGCGTCCTAACAATACTTTTAAGGACGTTTTTATGTGTTTCAAAAGATTAAAAGTAGGTAATCACATGTTAAAACAATGTAAAAGTGTCCTAATATGGTTTTATTAGGACGCCATTTGTGTTGTTCATAGGCATATAATACGACCATAAAATTGGTTTCATAAGGCTTAGGACGCTTTGGACCTATTACAACCGCCTTACATGAAACGCTTTCATCCTTGGTCCTATTAAATGAGAAGTCCCTAAAAAGTACCATTATATGACGCTTATGGGGGTCCTAAAAAGCCACTTTTCTTGTAGTGAGGAATTATATTTTTTTTTTGGATTTTCTTCTATTTATTATGAATTAAAAACTATTTAAAATGAGAAAATTAAAGAAAAATAGTAAACTAATTTAGAAAATTATCAAAAATTACAGAAAACTCTTTTATAAGATACTAAATGAAATGAAATAAGAAAGAAAAAATTGAAAATTTACCTAAAAACGTAAAGTGACGAAAAAATCCCGCCCCTTTAAAGCAAAATTGAGAAATTCAATTCCAAATACAAATTTTATAATTTTCATATGTTCTATTAACTAGTAAAAGACAATTTCCAGAAAGAGATTTATATTTTTTTTTTGTTATTTTTGAGTTTATTATGAATTTATTTCTATTAAAAAGAAATAAAATTAAGAAAAATAGAAGATGAACAGTAAAAAACCCAAAAATTACCAGAAAGTATATTTAATTATTGGAAAGAGAATAAAAATGTAAAATGTTGGAAAAAGCTATTGGAAAAGCTAAAATAAGCTAAACAATTGCTATTTAAGCTAAAAGGGTAGAATACTATAAAGATTAAACTTTGCAAGGTTAGTATGAGAAGTCCCTAGGGCATTGTTGGTAGCAGTGGTGTGTGTGTTGCGTATAATATCCAAAAAGTCCATAGTTCGAATCCCATCATGTATTTTTTTTGCAAAACTTTTTTTTTTATTAATTTTCTTTTGTAAAACAGAATAAGCTAACAAAGATGAACAACTTTTGTAAAAACCTTTTTGTTGAAAAGCTTTAATAAGGTCAGGAAGAGCTTATATTTGGTGACAGTTATGACAGAAACAAAGAAAGGGAGAAAAGCAACTTAAAAGCTAAGATAATATGACCAAATAGCTAACACTAGTGAGAAATAAGCTGGAACTAACTAACCTCTAATCTAATTAAGCCAAATCAACTAAAAACTTAAGCTAAAATATCCTAAAAAGCTGAAAAAGTGAATAAGCATAAACTGACCTATGCTTTGCCAAACAGGCCTTAACAGGCAACTAGAGGGCTATCAAAAGCTATTCATAAGCTTCTATAAAAATTTGCAAAAATATGATCTAATTAGATAAGCAACCAAACTTTTATGATGCCAAATCTCAGATTCAATGGACTATTAATGAACAAATGAGAATTGTTGAGTTTATTAGACTCCTTGGATCATTTTGAACATCTAGGGTTAACAATAACAACGATGATAGAATGCACATCAGAATAAGTAAAACATCAATTGTTATTGAAACAAGGTTTTTCCAATCACCTCCAATTATTATTTGATTAGAATAATAACTTGTTACCTAACTGTAACGAGGATCTAAGACACCTCAGACCTTGAAGGATACGAACTAATACTAACCAACTCTAGTCTAGGCGTTTATATTTTACGCCCTAGACACACACACACTTTTCTTAGTCGACTACATTGTGGAAGACACATTAAAAACATGTACCCTTGATCTCTTTATACAATAGAGATTTAGAGTTTACAAAAGACTACGAAGGACTAAAATATAAAATCTTCTTTATCAAGCAAGTCCCTTGTGTTTGATTCTTCATCTTTTGTAGAATTCTAGCTTTACATTATAGTCCATTTGTTTCATTCTTTTATTTATTTTGTCACATCAAATCAAGAATCCCAACAATCTTCCCCTATTTGATGATGACAAAACAAACAAAGTCGTGTACGAATTTCCCTAGACGAAGTAGAGAAGTTGAGATGTATGCATCTCCCTGAATGAAACAAATTTTGTCTTTCCCTTTATCCATGCCATACCACTCCAAAATCTCTTCCCCTTTTTGTTATCAGCAAATAGGGAACGTATGTAATATAATCTTCCCCTTGAGTGATGCATGTAGATCAAATGATTAAACACATCATAATATGCTTCCTCTGAAATCAATATGTTAACCATCTTCTTGTGTGTGTGAACCAATAACCTTTGTGTGTGTAAACTAATCTCCATAAACCAATTAATCAACCAAGTTGAACCAAACTCGAAGCTTCTCCCCCTTAACAAATAAATCTTTGATAAATCAAAGCTTTCAAGTAACCTTTAATGTCGACACAAAACTACTCTTTAACGGCAAACTTGATTTCAATGATCAGATGCGTAGCAGCAGAATAAAACTTTCGAGCAGCAGAAACAAATAACTAGCAGTAGAAACTCTTGAAAGTAGCAGTAGTATCGAATAGTGCAGCAGCAGAAATAATACATCAAGCAGCAAAAAAATATAATCATAGCAGCAGTAATACTCGTATAAGTAGCAGTACATGGGCAGTAGTAATATTCAACCTTTTTCAATCCCACTCACTTTATATCACACTAAAATAATCAGCAACTTTTTAGTACCATCTCCTCGAAACATAAGTCCCATAATCAATAATAAATAACAACAGCAACTGACCAATAAACTTTGAATATTAAATCGACTCCATGTTGTTTGCTTTTTCCAATCTTCGTACAATAGTAACAACTCTCGACCAATCACATGTTGTATCTTTGTCACTACAGATCTTCTTCAACACTGCTCTTCTTCGACAACAGTAATACCTTGTAAAACCCTAGGTAACGAGCTAACCTATCTCTGATGCCAATTGTTGAGTTTATTAGACTCCTTGGATCGTTTTAAGCATCTAGGGTTAACAATAATAATGATGATAGAATGCACAGCGAAATAAGTAAAACATCAATTGTTATTGAAACAAGGTTTTTCCAATCACCCCCAATTATTATTTGATCAGAATAATAACATGTTACCCAACTGTAACGACGATCTAAGACACCTCAGACCTTGAAGGATACGAACTAATACTAACCAACTCTAGTCTAGGCGTTTATATTTTACGCCCTAGACACACACACTTTTCTTAGTCGACTACATTGTGGAAGACACATTAAAAACCTGTACCCTTGATCTCTTTATATAATAGTGATTTAGGGTTTACAAAAGACTACGAAGGACTAAAATATAAAATCTTCTTTATCAAGCAAGTCCCTTGTGTTTGATTTTTCATCTTTTGTAGAATTTCAGCTTTACATTATAGTCCATTTGTTTTATTTTTTTATTTATTTTGTCACATCAAATCAAGAATCCAAACAAGAATTAAAAGACACAAGGCTGATAAACAATTTTGAAAAGCACAATGCATAATCAGTCAAAACAGGCTAAAATAAGCTACTCAAAAGCTGATCAAAACCTTTATTAAAATTTATGAAAATGCAAATTAACTGACTAAGCAACCAAAGATTATCCATGCCAATTTCAAGATCAATTTATTTATTATTGAATAAACTAAAAATTAAAAGCTCATAACTGATGGAACATTCATGTGTGATGCAGGGCAAATGTTGACTTTCAAAATGGATCAAACTAGAAATTCGAATAACAATACTCTAATACCAGATTCTAAACATGAACTCTAAACTGAATTGAAGCAAAAACTACAACTAAAATACCTAAATCCGAAGAATCCAAATATAAGCTATGTAAAATTTATTAAGAACCTGAAATTTGGAAAATCAATAAAGAAACTAGAAAACTACTTAAGGATGTTGAAAATAACTACTATACTACTCAATTAACTAAAATATAGCTGATTCAAGTGAATCTGAAAACTAGAAATGATGAAAGCTTGAAAATGTGTCTTATGCCAAACACTAGTTAAGGAAAACTCTTTTGAAATTAATGATACAAAAACTACATGTAGTCTACCAAACTCAAACACAGATCAATATTAAACAATAGTAACACTAATTAGGCTAATTGAAACATTGATAAGTACATAAATAAGCTGAATAAGCACTAAGCATAAAATAGTACATTGAATAAAACTTACAAGAACAGAACTGGCTGAAAATGAGAAAAATGGAGGAATAACAAGTATCTTCTTATAAAGGGATTCTAAAAGGACTTAAGGTCATCAACTTCATCTCTTCATAAGCTCAAGCTTATTTTTCACAATAGTTGACTTATATTGACTTTTTACAATGAGACAGAGATTGAAACACACAAGCTCACAAAAAGCTAAAATAAGCTTCTATGAGCTTATGAACCATTAAAAGGTAGCTTAAAACAGTTTGTTAACATTTAAGAGCATAGAAAAAAATTAATGGAACAAGAATTTAGATTAAAGCATAAATTTTATTAAAAACTTGAATTGAGTACAAAACTTTGAAAGCTGAAAATGAAATTACAATAAGCTAAAGTTTTAAGCTAAAATTATACTGAAAAGCTATATTAAACTACCCTAAGTTATGCCTAATCCTAATGAGTCTCCAATCTGTGAGGAAGGGGCCTTTTATAGGCGAGCTTGAGCTAGGGTTTCCAAATAAAAGCTTCAGGAATGCCAATCTTAGTCATTCGATTAAACATGGTTACCAATCCATCAATCTCGACCCTTGGATCATTCTTCCAGCTCATATCAACCAATAGGAGGGCTTCTTTTGTCCACTCTGGCGTTCCCAAGTTATGACAGCTTCTGCACGTGTGCCAGGCTTCTAGAAGGGATTAAATACAGGTAAATGTGTGATTGAGCGGGGTAAAAGTGGAGGAGACAATGAACAGTAACTATGGTGTTTGTTTGGCTGGATAAATGGTTTGGGGATTTTTATTTCCTTGATTTTTTGACCGAAAGTTAAAAAAGGAATATGGGTTGTGTTTGTGATGGACTCGAGTTAGGCTAAGTTGGGAATGGGCTAGTTTTGTTGGACTTTTGGATTTGGATTGGGATTATTAATAGGGATCCGGTTAAGGTGAGGATTTGGTGTAGTTTTAAGTTTTAGTTTAGGTTAAAATTACAAGGACCAAATTTGTAACTTTATAAAGTCAAGGGACTAAATTTGCCAACTCTGAAAAGTATATCCAAGGGCTAATCTTGCCAAGTGATGATTCTTCAAGGACTGATTTTGTCATTAAGCACATATTTAAGATCGCCTTTAGTAAAATCCACCCCGGTCTCGGCTTTTGTTCACTCTTTCATTTCTCGTGCTCGATTGTGCTATTTTCTTAAGATTTTTGTCCTTTTTTTTCATATCCGTACCCGCACAATTAAAAACACAAAAACACGATATATTTAGCATATTTGATCGGTTTTTGGTCTGTTTGATCCGTTTTATAAAATAAAAGGTATGTGTAAATTGACACATATCAAATACTTTCATTTTTTAGTTAAAATAAAAAAATATCTAATACTATTATGTATATTTGCTATAAAAATAAAATATCTCATACTATTATGGATTTATGGTAACAAAATGATGATGTGGACAATAGAAATGTTCTTAACTCATTACTAGGGGTGGCAATTCGGGTCGGGTTCGGGTTGTTAGGTTGGCGGGTCAGAAAACCTCAACCTGAACCTGACCCATTTAAATCATCAGGTCAGCTATGTCAACCCTAACCTGTTTACACGTAACCCGAACCAGACCCATTTAACCCGTATATATACTTAGGTTGACAGGTTAAATAGGTTACACGGGTTGAATATGTTAAACGGATTTTGAGTTGACCCATTTAATCCGTTTTATATATAAAAGTTAGCAC
Source organism: Artemisia argyi (assembly GCA_030686995.1). NCBI lineage: Eukaryota > Viridiplantae > Streptophyta > Magnoliopsida > Asterales > Asteraceae > Artemisia > Artemisia argyi. Next base: position 209,193,201 of record CM060682.1, on the reverse strand, counting down.
ATTACATAAGTTAAATGAGTTAAACGTGTTAGTGGGTCGACCCGTTTAACCCATTTAACCCGTATAATTAAATATAAATAAGTTTTAATTAAGAAAAAAACCTTAAATGGGTTCCCGGGTCGACACGTTTATTTTATTCTCAACCCGAACCTGACCTGTTTAATAAACGAGTTAGATATGTCGACCCAAACTTGACCCACAATCTATTTAGCTCAACCCGAACCTGTTAATTTTTGTGTCGGTTTCAGGTCGAATTTCGTGTCGGGTCAGATATTGCCACCCCTACTCAATACTGTTGTTGACATCCTCAACTATTTCCACTTTTAGCAAAAATGAATCTGCCATTTAAAAATAGCAATTGTTAAAACATAATCTCTGTTGTCACTTAGCGGCAGTGTGGACCAGTTGTAGCTGTACCTCTCTGCAGATCATTTAAATTCGATCACGTAAATTTCACCACGTGTCTAATATATCACGTTCTGTAGCTTTCATCTTTATGCCACATACCTGGTGTAGGTTTCAACACGCCTCTTGGCCTTTTTCTATAGTCGCCCAATCAATAAATATAAAAAATACATTAATTTAATTTCTACCTAAAGAACCAAACATCTCTTTATCTTTTGGGTTTACATATAAAATACTACGTAGAATTTAATGATTTATATATATCATCTAATTTTTTATAATTTTTTTCTCATTTTTTATTATAATACTATGAAATAAAGGGAATAAAAATAGAAGGTGATGTGAAAAAGAAAGATAATATTACTACTAGTCAAATTATTACACACTCACACATTTTATGAAGAATCATAAGTGGTATTTATAGGCTCATTATAAAAATACTTTACCACTTAAATAATATTAGTCCCTGCTGGCAAAGTATCTACATATCTGGTCCAATTCAAGTGTAAGGCACCAACTTCACAAAATAGCAAAGCTAACAATCTCCCTCCAAGGTAGTGTCGTACGTGAATGGTTACAATAAGTCCTATAAGTACATAACAAAGTAAAAATAACAATGTTTGAGGAAGCGCAGTCTCTGAGGATGTCACTGTAGACAAGTTACCGAGGATGACTTGGAGTTCTTTCTTTCGATGACCTCGACTTTGATCTTTGGCACTGACGGTTTTGATCTTCTTCATCTTTGAGCTCCTTATGTATTATCGTTGAAGTTCCTTCTTCCGAATAATTCAGCATCGATCTTTGGCAGCAAAGGCACTGATCACTGGAGCTCTGAACTTCATGCGTTGTAATGGTCATGTTAGGTTATCACTCCCTCATAACTAGTCAGCCTTTTTCTTTTATCTGCTCCCTCCTGAATCGACAACACTCTTTCATCAAAACTTTTAAGTCTTTTAACACGCAGCGGAGAAAAGTAGACTGTAGACTATAGCACCATGGTTGTCATTCGGGGAGCATCAGAGCAACATAGCTCACATAGATTTGCATCCAAGTTGGTAAATAAGCACCGATGTACAAATTATATATTGGTACCCCTTTGGTTCCGGATTAAGCACAGTTCCCTCAATCAACCAAATCGCGAAAGACGAAACAAAACTTCTCCATCCTAATGGTTGCGAGTTATCGGAATCATCATAATGTTGTAACACGTCGTAAAATCAACTTGAGCTGGAAGCGATATTAAATTCATAACAACACATTTAAGCATAATTCCGTGAGAATATGTCGATCTACTCTCAATACAATTCTCTTAATCAACATGTAATCGAATCTCCTTTTAATTCAACCGGCTAATAGTAATGAGCACATATGAAGACAACCCGATATGACCAACTTGAAAAAGAAGTAAACATCCCAACTTTGGCCCAATTATTATAATAATAATAATAATAATAATAATAATAATAATAATAATAATAATAATAATAATTGTTATTATTATTATTATTACCTTGGTCCAATCATATTAAGAGCCATTATTTAAGGATATTTTTTTTTTCTCTTCAGTCTCCAAAGTTTTGTCTAAATATTTTGTTAAAAAAAAGTTTTACATAAATCACGTGAAATCAGGAATGTCACCCGATCACACTATATCTTGCCAAGTTAGCATCAGTAGCAAAATGTAGTAAGTATATAAGAGTTGCAAGCCGTAGCAATAGTTATAATTGAACAAACCGTAATAAGAATAGTAAAAGGATGAAAGATGAAATTTTTTACAAAACGTTGAATGTTGTTTACTACCAAACAAACAATACAACAAGAATCGTGACAAGAGATATGATTTGGATGCCTAACCTATATGACCAACATTATGTCTAATCTAATCATTGTTAGACACTTTGATTGCATAAATTCTTTCCCAAAACTTATCACTAATTTTGCCGATTGAGTATTAAGATTTTTATTGGGTACAAAATTAAAAATGCCAATTATACATCCTAGTCTATTCTTCTTACAAATAGCTAAAGCCATTTAAAATCATGTTGACAATTACAAACATACTAATATATCTCGTGAAGTGAATACAAATTAGTATTTCAATATATTGAATTAGATAAACCATTCCATGCAATACTCACTTACACCTTCCGTTCTAATATTATTATCATTCACAAATAAAAAATATACAGTCTAACATAAAGTGAGATCATAACACGCTTAAACCAATAAAAAAGTATATACGCCTACTAAACTCTCTTATTATTGGTTCAAAAAAGAAATGAATAATTATTTTGGTACATTAAAATGAAAATATGAACAATAATTTTTAAAATAAAAGAATATGTGAAACCATAGAGGGGTGAATACGTTTCCGTTTAAAAATCTTTAAACTTTTTGTATCAAATATAATATAAACCAGTGACTTAAGTTTCGCCATTATTAATCCAGTTTATATTTCTTTTCTAAAAACATCCGTAATACAAATTACCACTCAAGCTTGTTGTAATATGAATAATACCAATTATAGTCTTATGACTAATATAAAGCATATGACATAATAAGTTGTCACACAAGCATAAACATCAAATCACAACACAAACAATAATATAATGCAAGTGTAAAAGTAAAGAAAGTGCAAATCGAATACGAGGATTTATAGTGGTTCGGTCACAGATCTCCTCTCCACTCTACTCTACTCCCCGAGTACCCAACTCGAGAGTTACTTCACTAGATCAACAAGCTTCCTTCTTGGCGGAGAAAACCTTACAAACGTCGCTTACACTTTTTCCGGTACAAAGCTAAATACCGGGTTCTTTTACAAGGGTACAACCACTCCCGCTAGTTCTTTTACAAGGGTACAACAACTTCCGCTATGTTTTGTGGCCTAACATAGAAACCTTGTATTTTATGTCACAAACACATAAACCATCTAACCTATAATAATGAGTACAATGATGATCAAAGACATAAATGTCTAATGGATATGAATGACTAATCTAAAAGAATTTCCATTGATAGAAAGCCTTCAATGAATGAAGATCACAAGTTCTCTAATCTTGTTGTGATGGATCTTCATATATGTATGCATGTGGTGGATGATGATAGCAAGATCTCCAAGCTTCTTTGATGGACCAAGATGTATGATATGCTTACAACAAAGATGAATGTTAGAAGCATTATGATCATGATAATGAGGGTGATTGATTGTGTTTTCTACATAGTTTTCTATTGATCTAAGATCTATGTAAAGTGTAGAGAAATGTGTGTTTTTCTTTTTCAAGTTTATCAACTAATAACAAAATCATGGGCTACTATTTATAGGAAACAAGTAAAGAGGTTTTCTAAAACCATGCTCCAAAACTAACAAAGATATCTTACAAATATTTTTTTATATCTATCCAAGATCTTACACAATCTTTCTATATATTCTAGTGTGTAAATCTACCTAAGATATGTACCAAATCATCTAAAGTCAACTTATAAGATTCACATTCTAGAACATGATGATCCATGGAATGATGTAATTATACAATTTCTATTTTGATTAAAATGTATATCAAAGTAAACTTGTAAGTTACTAGAAAACGTATATGTTAGTTTGCTATATGATATTTAGTAAGTTACTAAAAATGTTTTACGTACTTATGTTGTTATAAGACACATTTTTATAGATTGCAAACTTACTAATATTATCTAGAAACCTAATGTGGCACTTATTCTATTTTATACCTAAAGTGCATTTTGACATCTAAAATACTTTAAGACTCTATAAGTATTTTAAACATTCTAAATGGTTGGTCAAGTGGTTTGATCATAATGCCACATAACAAACATGTACGAACCTGTGTTGTAGCATACGATAACTCGAGATGTTGAGAGGTGTTGAATGTATGTTGAGAGTAACTTGTACATTTTACGTTATGTATCAAGTTATACGTTTGTCATCAATCAAAACAAACGAGACTGTATAGATTAAAGATCGCAATATTTACACTAACAGAATATATAATATTATTGTTTTAAGGGTCAATAAAAATTAGTGATAGAAATATATATGTAGTTGATGCATCGACTCACGAATCGAAAAGTTCATAAAAGAGTTGGGTGTCTTGGCATTGGAGATGCGCCATTCAACCTTGGGGTGACAAGCGGCAAAGGACCTGATGTACGTCAATGGCTGCGTTTTTTTATCGATTAAAATGTTTATTTATGTTGGGCTTGTGTTTGTGTTGTATTTTTTAGTGTGTGTTTGCTTTTGACTATCTGTGTGTGCGCTCGCGCATGTATGTTTGAGTGTGCGTGTGTGTGCGCACGCATGCATGCGCGTTTGTGAAACAATGAAGAAGATGGCTAGTGACGAGTGATGAGTGATGAGTGGTATATTCTTTTCTTTTTTTTATTCAACACCCTTTTGTAAACATTAAGTTTTTAGTTTATACCTTTAAACTACGAAAACTAAATATAAACAAGCATAATTTATGAAATAAAGTAGTTTCTAAGTTTGTTTGTTCTGATAAAATGAGAAAAAAAATGATGAGACTCAAAATAGGCGCTTTCACTCGAATCATGAGGAAATGTGTTTTTGGATGTGTGAGTGTAAACCGTAAAGGATGCGAAATAGAAAAAAAGTGACATGGCATGACGTGTCAGTCAAAAAGTGTTATTCTTGAGCTATGACACCTAGTGTTCTAAAGCATAAACCTAGAGTAATCCAATACTTTTTTAGAGTGACACAAAAATATGAAATACATTTTAAAGTGTGAATCAACAAACTTCATTAACATTACAATATGATTTTTAATAACTTGAAATGAGGCTATCATTATATACTCTCTCCGTCTCAAATTTATTGTCTACTATTAACTTTTTTAGTATTTTTTTTTTTTTCAATTTTGACCTTAAATATTTTTGTGGGTGTTATATAATATTTGATGCAAAATATATAAATGCATTGAGTTTTAAGTGTACTTTTTAATAGTATAATTTTTCATCAAGTATTATATAATAAAAAATATATATTTATGGTCAAAGTTGAACCAGCTTTAATTTGAAAATTTAAACTGGATAATAATTTTGGGACGGAGGGAGTATCTCTTTAATCCCACAAGTTCGTGATTGTAGACACTAGCAAAAAAAAATTTCCGTATGTAACACAACGCAATAAATTTATATTACTAACTTTTTAGTTTTGACCATCTAATATATAAAAAATAATTGCTAGTACTAATTTACCAGATATCACAAAAAAAAAAAAAAAAAAAAAAAATACAAAAAAAACTCTTACAAACAATAATGACACTAGGGATATATAGCTAGAGAGAAAGGTAACATTAGATCTAAAAACCTTTATTCCACAGCAAAATGGGTCGAAGAAAGCTTGAAATTAAGCGAATCGAAGATAAAAACAGCCGTCAAGTCACCTTCTCCAAACGAAGAACAGGTTTGATGAAAAAAGCACGTCAGCTTTCAGTTCTTTGTGATGTCGATATCGCTGTCGTTGTTTTCTCCTCTCGAGGCAAGCTTTACGAATTCAGCACCGGAAGTAACAGGTGATTTTTATTTAAACAAGCTTTGGTTTTTAAAAATTTAATATATATGTATGTACTATATATTACTATTTTAGTATATTATGTACGGATTATAAGTTATATGACCTTTTTAGGTATGTTTAACCTGTACGGTTACATAGAAATTTCTAGGGTTTAATTGGATTTCCATTAGACTTAAGTAATCATTTTGTAACTATCGTAACACCCTCTCTTCTCGTGTAATTTTATGTTAGTTTCGTGCTAGTCTCGCAATTCAAATGCTGTTCGGAAACATATGTGTGATATATCATTCTAGTGTTTTATGGCTAAAGTCCATGATAGCTAGGTTGTCATCAGGTGTTCATGTTGATCCCATTTTTTAAAGGCGGTTAATTTAATTTTGAATTTCAAGTTTCATAGTTACCTTTCTTCTTTGTGGAGGTACAGTATTTAAAAAGTCCTTGGTAGGTTTTGAGGCATGTTGTTTATTAGGAACTTGGGAAACGTGTATGTTGATCGAGATTGAGAGGTGTCATATACGGAATGGATGATGTTTTATATAATATTTTTTAATGTGTACCGTTTTGAAAAAGAGGATGACTTGAATTCGGATTCCATAAAAGGGAAGTGATTTGCAATTTTAGAAATGATTCACACGCTCAAATTTAGAGTGTTTTTTTTATACCTTTACATCACTTTTATGTATTTTTACACTGTGATGGTATAAATGTTAAAACATTTTTAATTTGAGTGTGCCAATTAATTATATCAGTGCAAATCATCTCCTTTTTTAAAAAGAGGTGATTTACAAAATGATTGAGACACTCAAATTTATTGTATCTTGAACATTTATACACTTACAGTTACTTTTACATTTTCACATCGTGAGGGTATAGATTTCTAAACACAATAAATTTGAGTGTTTTAATCATTTTGTGAAGTTTAAATTTTGAACGAGTTATTGTAGTCTATGGTAAGACTTCTCGTAATAAGATATCAATGCGTCCTCTTGTCTATGTGATGCTTAGATGACGCATCTTCTTTACTACCTTGGACAACGCATGTTAGGGAAGAAAAGAGGAGAACTCGGTCGTCTAGACGACCGAGCCTTGGAGGTGTATTTGTGGGAGTGAGTGAGTGTGTGTGTTTGTATGTGTGTGTGTGCGCGTGTGTAATTTTGGATTTTGTGAGTATATTTATGTTAAAGTGAGTTACATTTGAGTGGTGAAGTTGTTGTCTTATTACACTAAGTTGGTGATGAAATTTTTTGTAGAGAGAATGTTAATGTGGCGCTGATGTGATGATGGTGAATGCGGTCTTTGTTCAAATTCACAATACTGATAATGTCTTTTTATTAATATATACCGCTACACTAGTGTTATTTTTTAAGGTTGGTCACAGTAAGGGAATCTAACCCCCTAATTTGCATTGCCACGTCAGCTTTCTCTCTCCAGCGACCTTCAGACGATTGGGTGCTCCAGTAAAACGACCTACACTACAAAAAACACAACACAGCAAAATACCTCTTATAATTAATTAAATACACATACAAAGAAAAAAAAGCAAGCGATTTTCGATCGCATTTACGATCGACATCCAAAAAATAGGGCAATTGATCGCTCACAGATTTGTGCCACAATAAGGAGCAATCAATAGTTTTGGTATGCTTGTTGATCGCTTATCAGTTACTGCATGCAGCCTAAGCTAAACACAATATTTAAAAGCTATAATCAAACAGATAAAGTTTTATGCAATCACACAAAGTTCTTTTAATTAGGATATGTTCAACCACATTGGGATAAAGTGGAAGTAAGTTGATACAAAACTAAATGATACAAGGTATAGATAGTTTAGTAAACATGGTAATTAACACATCCCATCGTGGTAATTAGTCTCTATTATTAAATTTGTGATGGCTTATAATTAAACTATATAAAAATGTGTTGCACCGATCCAAACAAACCATATGGCAAGTGTAGTCGGCTAGAAAGCGGTTGAGCGTCCCCGAGTTACTACCTTATATCAAAGGCTTGATTCAGGCAACAAATCTACTTAACAAAGTAGTCTTAAATCATCCCCTCATTTGTAAGAGATTGTTAGGGGAATAAAATTCATGCTTCAAAGAATTAGTGAATCACAATATAA